>JADLZK010004743.1:0-600000 GCA_015847255.1 Hyparrhenia diplandra
TGCGTTTCTTTCCCACCCTGATGGGTTCCATCAATTGGCCATGCATTCTTTCCCTCGTGGCATTGGTTTTTTGCCTATGTAAAAGAACTTAGTTAGGAACGCCGGGAGCATTTTGCCCAATTTATTGACCGCTTCCCTGTCCTTGTAGAAATCATCGCTTCGCTTTCCCCACGCAGGAGAAAAGGAAATAGGCGTACCGAGCAACGCCGTTCACGCCCTGGATGATAATCGTGTCGCTATTTCAAGGAAGTGTTGAGATGTGCGCGGCGCCCTCGCTAGGCAGTCCACGTAAGGGACCGCCCGCACTATGGTAATTTCAGCCCAAGACGTAAGCCGAAGTTCTTGCGGTTCAGAATATTTACCACCGCCAAATGGGCACGCTGGCAACAAATGGGCGTAGAAATGGGCGAGTTTACTTTTGGTTTCGCGGCTTGCGCTCAGTTGGTGCGTGTGCCTGCCCCAACCGCCGAGGTCTCGGCTGAAAAAAGAAGAGGTAAATGGTGACCTCGCTCTTCCTTAGGAGTGCCTCGATTCTCGCCGGCGAAGTTTGTCGCGCTTGGAAACCTACATACACTATCCTCGCTTTCATCCACAAATGAGAAACATAAGATTAGCCTCGTATGAGCGTGGTTATCACGCGATGCACATTTTCATATTCATAGCCAGTACTTTATAACAATGCCTTCCCTCGTGCTAGAACGCTACGTAAATGCTTTTGCTGACGCTTAGCCTAAATCATTGTGAATCGTTTTAGAACCCAACCCCCTCGCATGACTACGCTAGAGACGACGCAGCTGCCGATATCACTACAAGTGGGACCACCGTGTTCGCGATAAATTACTTTCAATCAACGGTGATAGATCTTTGCCATAGTTGATATTTCGTCCGCAGTTTACTCTATCTATCATTGTAGCATTTCACCCTAAGTATTCGTGGTATCAAGTATTTATATTTTCCCCAAAAGGAAGGCATGTTGTATAAGAAGTAGTATGGCATCTCAATGATGTCGTGTGCAATTGTACACCAACTCGCTCATAAATGTGGGTAAAGCAATATGGTTATAGATAGTGTGTGACACACACATTGGAATCCAATGTGTAAAGTATAAAGAAAAATAGATAAAGAATAAACTAATGTCCTATGGAGTAATCTATCAGAAGTTCTAGCCATGGTCTTACATCAGTTAGGATCATATGCTACCATGATATGAGCATGGTTATGTCTAGGATAATGCGAGTATCTTCCCGTACTATCCTACTAATGGAAAAGTATTACTTACGTAACTCCTACATCAAGCATGCTTAACGCGGAGGATACAAGGGGCTTTATTGTGGCCGCTGGGCGTAACCCTCGCCGCCTACCCTCACGACTGCGGCATGCTCATATTCGAAAGGTGTCAGAATATTCGGCACTATGCCCACAGATTTTAGAGCACTAATACTTTTGTCCCTACAGATCCCCACCCTACTGATGGACGGACTAAGACAAGAGCAAACCCTCGAAAAGAATCTACTCTAACCGTTATCCTATCTATATCATGTTATGCATACATGATCGACATGAAGAAACATAAACTCTAATTCATAAGTTAGACCATGAATATAGAAATAGAACTTGCACAATGGAGAAAAGATCCATGGAAGATATATATTACCGCTCTACTTTGCTCCAAGATTACAAGTCCTCCTTGTAGCGCTCTTCTACCCAATTCTAGCCAAGTAAGAAGAAGAAGAAGATGGTGGTGGTAGAGAGTGTAAGTGTGTCGTGTGGTGACTCGCGTGGGTGTGTGGAATGAGGAGAGGGAGGAGGTATTTATACACAAGAGAGCTGCAAGCAAAAGACTAAACTACCCCCCTAACCGACCTCCTGACACGCCCAAACGGCGAACCGTGCTCTCCACCACCGCGAGACCGACCGCTTGAGCACTAATGGCAATCGCCGAAGGCCGGATGGGCTTCAACGCTTCCTTATATCGTGGTGCGGGCGCACTCTCGGCATGGGCCGCCCAAAGCTTTGCCGTGGTCGCCTTGATTTGGCCTCGGTAGTTGCGCTCATGGGTTTGACTCTGGCCCGCTTGTGCAGATTTGGGTCCGGCTTCATCCCGGCTTGATATCCTTGAGAATGCGCTTTCTAGATGGCGATTTTGGACGATTTCCACCATGGGTTGCCAACACGTCCCAAGATGATCACGTTATCATGCATGTTAGCTCGTCGATAAGTTAGGCAAGATCGAGTTAGTGCTCTCATTGTCCTAAATGCAATATGCAAGTCAATTGGACCTAGAAGCACTTCACCAAAGGAGTGTCGCGGCATTCCCTCTTGATAGTCGGCTATCTATCCTATAATGTGATCACACGCTCTATCGTGTCTTGATCACCGAAAAGGAAAAACCCTATCAAGATACCTTTGCCTTGATCTCCCCGGGTTCCTCTCAAGCCGATCACCGAAGCTTGACGATCCATCATGTCCACCATCATCGTCCCATGTTCATGATCATCATGTTCCTGTCATCCACCTAATCCTATTCCAAGTCATCACTTAGAGCAAAGCGGATATCCTCACAAAGTGTCACCAAAACCACACCGCGCGCCACAAAGTACGCGCCGTGCAAACATGAGATTTCAATCTCCCCTTTGGTAATTGATGACAACCACACATAAAGATTTGAAATAGCTCAATTGAACTTGAATTGCTTGCCCATAGCATTTTGATTATGAAATCAAGCGATTGGACAAACATTGTCTCGGTTTGCAGTAGTAGCTCTCCTGCCATATGTGCTTCCATGTTTGATCATGTTGGCACATGTATGGATAGAAAACTGGGGAGATGGTTTCAATACCAAAAAAGAGATGCTATGTTCGAATTCTGACTCAAGCGTGAACCATCTGGAGTCCTTAGCATCATATAACTAGACAATCATCAAAACTCAACATACCCCATGAGATCAACATTATAGGGTAAAATGTGAGCTTTGTCTAGATACATCCTATGCATGCTAGTTGGTCAATCACCAATCAATTTTTTTCAAAAAAACCAAGATACATAAGCAATCATGTATATTGAATTTAAATTGCCAATGCAACATTTCTCATTATGATCGCACATACAAATGCACAAGTCAGTCTATGAGCTTGCTCCTTATTTGTGTGATCTTTTCAACATTCTTGTGACTTATTTCTCCTCCCTTTGTCAACAATCACCAAAAAGGTGTGTAAATGAGAGAAATCAAGTCAATCTATCACATGGCTTCATCTAGATCATTCTGCCTTTCCATGTATGGCTCCAAGTTTGAACCAAGGACAAGCTTTTCACACCTCATTTGCATAAGGGTTATCTTTGCACCATGTTAGAATACACATCAATAGCTCATTTTCTAGAGTTGACACTAGGATTGTAAAGCACATAAACATGTCATATGCCACCCACCAAGTTCCATGGAACCAATCAGCACAGGTGGTGCCACACATACATTGAAATCATTTTTTATTTTTCCATGAATGAGCCTTGTCTAGATGCACTAATGTCCTAGCATATATGAAT
Organism: Hyparrhenia diplandra; assembly: GCA_015847255.1. Lineage (NCBI taxonomy): Eukaryota > Viridiplantae > Streptophyta > Magnoliopsida > Poales > Poaceae > Hyparrhenia > Hyparrhenia diplandra. The sequence continues at coordinate 3,541 of JADLZK010004743.1, forward strand.
GCCATGACAACCAACTTTACCTTGGGGGTTTGTCGAGGAGTAGGCATGTCATACAGGCATCAACTTAAGTTGGAGAAGTCAATAATGTTCCTTCACTTCTCCCAAGATGCAAAACCTCTTCTCATGCTTGGTGAATATGTCGGTTAGTTGATCTTGCGCCAATGCCCATGATACAAATGTCACCCTTGTTGATGATCTCTTATGAAGTGGTGCCTTATATCAATGTGCTTTGTTATCGGTCAACCGATTTTAGTCATTCCTTGCACTTTCATCGTCACAATACAATAGAACTTTGTCAAATTTGAATCCAAAATCCTTCAATATTAACCTCATCCAGCAATTGAGTGCAACAACTTCCCGCACTAATATATCTTCGCCAAGGTAGAGAGAAAGCAACACTGCTTTTGCTCCTTGAAGACCATGATACTAGTGACCTTCCAAGGATCGACATGTGCCACTTGTGCTCATTCTATTGATCTCGCAACTCCATAGTTTAATCCGAATATCCAATCAAACAAACTTGGATCCCGATACCATAATCCAACATCTTGTGTGCCCTTCAAGTACCTCCACCTCTTTGTTGCCTTTGACTTTCTCTTGGATCGGATTGATATCTAGCACATACCCACACTAAATGCAATGTTCGGGTCTTGATGTGGTTGCATAGAGCAAACTACCAATCATGGACCGATATTTCTTTTGTTCAACCATGTTGCCACTAGGGTGGGGTCTAGGCTTCCATTGGCTGCCATTGGTGTGACATTGACTTGGCATCTTGAAGATCAAACTTCTTGGGATCATGTCTTTGGATGTACTTGCTCTAATGAATGCCATTCTTCAATCGTTGATTTGAAGTCCAAGAAAGAATGTGAGCCCTCCAAGCTATTATTTCAAACTCACAATATCATCATTCAGAACCTCTTCACAAAATTTTGATTGGTTGACCTAAAGATAATATCATCAACATAGATTTGCATCACAAACAAGTCCTTGCCAATTTTCTGGTGAAGAGAGAGCAAAACAATGGTGTCCACCTTGCTCCTTTGAACCCTTTAGAGGAGAAAATTCTCATCCTCTCATACCATACTCTATGTGCTTGTTTCAATCCATACAAAGCCTTCAACCCTAGAAAGACAAAAGTTGGGGTACTTGTCATCTTTCAGCTCCGGGGTTGTTCCACATTACACCAACTCATTTATGAAGCCATTCAAGAATACACTTTTCACATCCATTTGATAGAGCTTGATGTCATGTGCACATGCATAAGGCAAGCAAGATTTAATTGCTTCAAGTCTAGCAACCTGCATAGATCTCTCCAAAGTCAAGACCCTCTACTTGAGTGTACCCTTGAGCTACTAGCCTTGCCTTGTTTCTAACCACAATCTCCATCTTGATCTGCTTGTTCTTGAAGACCACTTGTTCCTATCACATTGTTGTCCTTTGGCCTTTTCCACCAATTCCCATACATCATTTCTCTTGAAGTTGTTCAACTCTTCATGCATGGCATTGATCCAATCTTTCCTTCTTGAGTGCATTTTCAATATTCCTTCCTGCTTCTTCTTGTGCTACATAGGCATGGTGAGCAATAAAGGATGCCAATCTTCTTCTAGTAACCACTCCACTATTGATGTCATCAACAATTTGATCAATTGGATGATCTCTTGCAATGTTGATGGTTGCATCATTTGCACTTGATGACTAGGATGGGGAGTTGGACTAGCTTGTTGCTCTTTGACATCTTTCTCATCTTGAGTACCACCAGTGCTTGCTTCATTTGCATTAATCTCAATTGTAGTGGTGGCAATGGAGTGTCATCATCATCATCAACTTGCCTTGGCCGAATGTCACCAACATCCATGTTTCTCATTGCATTCTCCAAGTTGGAACCACTCACATCATTATGATTTTTCAACTTCATTTTGAGAGAGCCTTGGTGGTTTCCCCATCAAATTCAACATCATGAACTTCCTTCAAGTTTGCCACTACCCAAGTTCCAAACTCTATATGCTTTACTTGTGTGGTTGAATATCCAACTAGAAAACCTTCATCACATTTCTTGTCAAACTTCTTGTCCAATCTTGTGCCTTTCTTGAGAATGTAGCATTTACATCCAAAGACTCTAAAGTATCCAATGCTGGGCTTCCTTCCATTGAGCAACTCATAGGGTGTCTTCCCAAGCATACCATGGCAATAGAGTCGGTTGCTACAATAGCAAGCCGTGTTGATTGCTTCGCCCAAAAGGAATGGCTAACATTGTACTCACTAAACATTGATCTTGCCATTTCAATCAAGGTTCTATTTTTTCCTCTCAACTACACTATTGGATTGAGGAGTGTAGGTTGCGAGGAATTGATGTCCAATTCCAAGCTCATCACACAACTCTTCAATTCTGCATTTTGAACTCACTCCCATTGTCACTTCTAATCTTCTTGATGGATGTCTCAAATTCATTTTGAGCCTTCATTCTTGCCACTCTTATTCTTGTTTGATTGGTTCTTCTTCTTTGAGGAAATATAGCTCTTCTTCACATACTTTCCCAATTTTCTCACAAAGAGAGCCATGTGCTCATCAACTTCACTTCCACTTGTAGAAGTGCCATCTTCTTCATCATCACTTGACTCTTCTTTCTTTTTCTTGCCCTTGGATGATAAGCTTGCCTTGAGTGCCAAACTCTTCTTGTCTTCTTTCTTTGCATCTTTCTTCTCCTCATCCTTAATCTTCTTGTTTGCCTTGTTGATGAGCTCTTGCTTCTTATTGTCATCTCTATATGAATCATCGGTCATGACCTCATCAAGCAATTGGTTGGGTGTCAAATCCTTCAAATTTGTCCTCACTAGCACGATGATGAACATCCCAAACTGCTCGGGCAAGCATCTCAAGAACTTCATGTTGAAGGTCTTGTCCTTGATGTCTTCTCCTAGTGCATTGAGATCGTTCACCAACACTTGCATGCGGTGGAACATCTCTGGCACACTCTCCTCTTCTTCCATCTTGAAGCTATTGATTTTCTCAAGCTTGATATAGGCCTTTGCTTGCTTGACGCCTTCGGTGCCCTCATAGCATTCTTCTAGCTTCTTCCAAATCACATGAGCAATGGTGAGTGACTTGACTTGCTCAAACACTCGATCGTTGAATGCCTCATGGAATGCACTCACGGCAATGTCATTGGCATATAGCTTTTTCTCTTCCAATGGAGTTGGTTCATTTTCTTTTGCCACTTCAAACTTTTCTCGATCATGACCCACACTTCTCTATTGATTGACTTGAGGTGTGTGGTCATCTTCACCTTCCAATAGGTAAAGTTGGTGCCATCGAATGGTGGCACCTTCTTGGTGTTGTTGACATGAAAACTCAACGCCATTTTATCACCGTTGGATGTTAAGCCACTCAAATACGGTGCCTCGGCTCTGATACCACTTGAAAGGTCCTAATGGCTAGAGGGGGTGAATAGCCTATTAAAAATTCTTGCAACAACACTAAACAACCCGGTTAGACAATAAGGTGGCGAAGCTAAAATAAGCGATGCTACGAACTAGCTAGGCAAGCTACAATTCAATTCTATTGTCTCTAATCACAAGCAATAGCTAAGTTGCTAAATTACTCCTAGGTGGACAAACAAAACTAACTAGAACAACTACTAGGAGCTAAACAAGACTAGCAACTTAATTACTCTACACAAGCTACACAAGGTAACTAACTAAGCAACCTAGCAAGATATGCTAACAAAGTAATGTAAGAGATGCTAGAATACAATACCACCGGTGTAGAGTCGAGGTTGAAGCCAATCACCGTGTACAAGAAATCTCCAACGAGCTAGCACGAGTGACATGATGATTTTTCACCGAGGTTCACGTGCTTGCCGCACGCTAGTCCCCGTTGTGGCGATGCACTCACTTGAAGTTTCACAAGCTTAATGGCGGTGCCAAATCCCGGTGGGAGCTCAATGAAACTATCATAAGAGAGGATCAAACAAGCCACGAGCAATCCACTAGTCATGCCTTTCGGCGTACCTCCCGCGGGGTAAGGCTCAACCCCTCACAAGTCCACCGGTGTGGCCTTGAACAAGATCCAATCGAGCTCAACACCGCCTCTTGCTCCAAGCCGCTAGGGAACCGGGCAAATTCCCAAGAGAAACAAGAATCCCGCAGCTTCTCCAAGGATGAAGTGCTCTAGATGCAACCAAGCAATGCAATGCACTTCTATCACTCTCAATCTCACCAAGAATTCGAATTAGGGATGGAGAGATGAGTGGAGAGGAGTCTCAAATGCTCACAAGCAAGTTAGAGTGTTCAAATGTGCAAGAGAGGGGTAAATGACACGGCCATCCAAGTATTTAAAGGCCCCGACCACTCTCGAAATAGAGCCGTTGGGGTGCTACAAGACCGACGGACTTGCCGACCGGACACACCAGCCGAGGTCCGATCCACGGCGTCCGGTCGAAATGATAGAGCCCCGGCCCCATAGCGCATAAAGACCGGAAGGTGCTTCGGTGCACGCGTCCCGTCGCCAAGACGGATGCTTCCGGCCACCGCATCCGGTCACCTTCCTTAGTCGAGGCTGAAAACATGCTCTCTGTTTCTCCGACCGGACTCACGCATGCAGGCGTCCCGGTCAAAGACCGTGCTTCGGTCGTGCTTCCGGCCGGGCGCGTCCTCGTCGCCCTTTTCAAAGATGTTCTTCAAGTTGTTGTTGCCCTTTGCTTCAACCTTGCTTCGCCTCTTGCCATAAGTTGCCAACACGTCGAAGATGATCATGTTATCACTTATGTTAGCAAGTCAATCGATTAGGCAAGAACGAAGTTAGTGCTCTCATTGTCCTAAATGCAACATGCAAGTCAAATGGACCTAGAAGCACTTCACCAAAGGATTGTTACGACATCCCCTCTTGATAGTCGGCCATCTATCCTATAATGTGATCACACGCTCTATCGTGTCTTGATCATCGAAAGGAAAACCCTATCAAGTATACCTTTGCCTTGATCTCCGAGTTCCTCTCCAAACCGACTGATGAGCTTGACGATCCATCATGTCCACCAATGTCATCCATGTTCATGATCATCATGCTCCACGTCATCCACATAATCCTATCTCATAAGTCACACTTAGAGCAAAGGATTAGTACGACAAGTGTGTCATCAATTTCCAAAACCAAACATGAGATTTCACACGGGCGATGCCGCACCAGCATGGACGGTTGAGGACGGCCTCCTCCTCTTCGACGACCGCTTCTACCTTCCAGCGTCCTCACCACTGCTGTCGGACCTGCTGGAGGCCTTGCTTCAAGGCGGAGTTCGCAGGATGAACTTCCTCGCCTTGGGAGCCTACACAACAGAACCGACCACAGCTTCACCGACCGCCATCCTGCTGGACGGCATGTGGCCGCGGTGCCACCATGTTGGCCCGGCCGGTCGTCTTCCTCGGCGGCATGGATCACCTCTTCCTCACCGTCGACAACGCCCACATTAGCTACGACGCAGAGAGGGGCGCACACCAGCTTTCCCCCTCTTTGTTTGATGTCGACTCCTTCATGTACGGTACGATGTTGAACTTGGCTGCCACTCCACCTACTCACCGCGACATCACTATCTGGCGCCTTCTTCCGCTCTTCATCAACGCTCCGCCTAATGAGCGTTTCTTGTTCTGGAGAGCCCACCCCGCGACATGGTGCATCGGCACCTTGAGGTGGGCGTTCCAAGGGAGCTCCTACTGGCGGCCCAACGGCGGGCGACCCACAGCAGGGGACGTCTTTGTTCACGGTACATCTACCACGGCTACATCGAAAACCTTCACTACCTCCCGGAGTTTGATCCAAAGCGAACCGGGGAGAACATGATCCTCAGGAACCCGGTGCAAGGTAGATTACTACTGCAGGTTGAGCTCATCACGCCAGGGGCAGCAGACCTCCACCAGGTGTGACCGAATGGACTTTCATCCAAAGACGAGGACGCCTGGTCGGGAGAAGGGGAGATATCATGACCCGAGAAATAGGGCCCCGAAGGACAGGCCCGCCGCCAGCGGCGAGGAGCACGGGCGCCGCCCAGGGCTCGCGCTGCGCCCCCTCCCTCCCTCCTCCTCCTCCTCCTCCTCCCTTCCGCGGATTCTTCGGCAATTAATTCGGGAATAAAGGAGGAAATTACCTAGGATTATCTTTTAGGCGTTTTGGTGTGCAAGGGGATATTCCATATATAAGGGAGACCCTTATTAGGAAAATAAATAGGATGTGCATGTAAAAGGTATTCCAATCTATAAGGAAACCTTTAGAGAGATTGCTTGAGATACAATTCCCACTAGTCGGGCTATATAAGTAAGGGTGCTGTAATCTTTCGGGGCAACAAGCAAATAAAGAAAATTTATCCCAATCTCCTGCTCCTCTCCCACGCGCCCCCTCCCTCCTCCGCTGCTAACGCACCACCCCGCGCCGCCCCGTGCAGCGCGCACGCCGCGCCGCCACCGCCGGCGCGGCCACGCCGCCCCACGCCGCCGTCACCACCGCCCCCTCCCTCCTCTCTACGACCGTCAATCGGTGTCAATTCGGTCCAATCTAGCCGAATCCGAGAATAGGACTCCAACATCTAGTGTATCCGGTAATCCAAGGTACCATCTATCGGAGTTGCTCCAAGTTACCAAAGACATATGTTATTATTAAAAATCATAAACAATTTAGATTACATTTATATATGATCTAAATCAGCCAATTATATTACTATTAATACTTAAAACAACTATTTCATAAAATTGAAATAAAATAAAATAAAATAAAATAATACAAGTAAATTGAAATAATAAGAAAATAAGGAAACACTGCGCCGATAGGAACATAAGCCATACAATTAAGATTATGTCGATATGATATAAAATAATACACATAATTTTGAAATAATAAGAAAAAAGAAACACTATGTGGGTAGGAACATACACCATACATCCACCTTCCACCTTCATCACACATAATATCACTAGCGGGGAATGAGGTTTACACCATACATCCACCTTCCACCTCTATCACACATAATATCACTAGCATAGAATGAGGTTTCAGCCCCTTCCACCTCCATCACACATAATATTACTAGTAGAAAATGAGGTTTCAGTTCCCATTTCAGCTGCTGCGAAATCATGACTAAAGGTCTTCAGTTTAATGAGGTTTACACCATACATCCACGTTCCACCTCCATCACACATATTATCACTAGCAGAGAATGAGGTTTCAGTCCCTTACACCTCCATCACACATAATATCACTAGTAGAGAATGAGGTCTTAGTCCCCGTTTCAGCTGCTACAAAACTGGGACTAAAGGTCTTCAATTTTAGTCCCGATTCAACAGGGAACAAAGGCGTCTTGAGTGAAAAAGAATTCGGGATTGTGGAGATTTGTACTCAAGACCTCCCACTTCGTCCCTTGCACACACACTGCCATCTCAATTCCCCATACGTTTGGCTTAGATAAGATATGTTTTCCTTTTAATGTCACTCTTGAGGCACCTTTAATTCAAAAGGAACAAAAGTCATACTTTTAGTCCCGGTTCTTGTTTCAAACTAGGACTAAAGCCTTCTGCATTGCCACCATACTGACACGTCTTGGTAACCGTTCCAACAGGGACTAAAGGGTAAAATTAGTTCCAGTTTGTATTACAAACCAGGACTAAAGGTCATGACCACTCTTTACTCTAGATTTGCAATTTAGGGGTTGCAATTTGAAATCGGGACTAAATCTTTTTTTTGTCCATCCACAAAAGTCATTCTCTACTAGTGTATGCAACATATGCCTTTCAGCCACCCACCCCCCCCCAAAAAAAAAAAAAAAAAAAAAAAAAGTCCAATGATGAATCATAAATGCACATGACATGTACAGTAAAACCGTTGGGACTTCGCTATGGTCCATGAGCACTTTGACACGATGATTAGCAACCCCAACCCCTCTTTCTTTATATATATTTCTATTTGATGAGGTTCCTAAAGGAGAGGTCCCTTTATACCATGTCCCGTCTGCATAGCTCCTGAGTGGGTAACTCGGATGGACACAATCTCTAGAGCACCGCCACCGCCACCGCCGCTCCCTCTCCTTCCCTACCTCGCCGGCCGGAGGGAGCCACTTTGGAGGCCATACTGATGACCTAGGATGGCCACGGTCACCTCGGGACCTCTCGCATTACCCCAACAATGGCTGGCGTGGCGAGGCAGCTTCCTGCAGTCGTAGGCTGCTTGACGGTGGCGCAGTGGTGGCTTGTGCGATGGCAGCATGATGTGTCGCCTCCCTCTCCCCACCTCCTTATCCTCCTCTAGTGTGTGTGAGGGTAGGGCGCCATGGAACGTTCACAGTGAATCTCTACCTCAAGGATGTGAAGTTAGGTGGATTTGGTGGTGTCCGTGGTTACCCATTAGTGGGAAACTATGTCGGCTAGATCCAACTTTTCAATGGTGGCAACGACTTGTGGGTTGGCGTTCGGTTCAGCTAGCACCAGATTTGGTGATGGCTGGGTTGCATCGGTGTGGATTGGTGTCGCATCTGGTGCAGCCGGGCACCACCGACGCCGCGGTGGTGTGGACGGCGGCGACACGCTTTCGGTGTTTCATGTCCGCCGCACATTGGTGGTGAGCCGGGCGTCATGTTGAGCAGCCACATCAGGCTCTCCCAGTTCTCTACGGCAATGGTGGCGGGTGTGGCATGGTAGTGTGGGTGACTTGGTGCTAGCAGAGATTGCTAGAGGCCTTGCGTGGCGTGGTTGATGTTGGTTAGCTCGGCGGGGGTTAGGACTATAGATGTCCAACGGACCGGCCGGGCCGGCCCGCCGCGAGCCACGTCGGGCCACGGGCCGCACGGGCCGCCGATGCCTCCACCGTGCCCGGGCCGCGTCCTCGGCCCATGGCCCGGTCCGTGGGCCATTTTGCCGGGCCACGGGCCAGCGGCCACGGGCGGCCCACGCCAGACGTGCTCAAAAAAATAAAAAACAAAGACATGGAGTATGATGGGCTGTTTTTCGTTTGGTTATATGGGCCTTTAGTTGTTTGGGCCACAATTGCTTGGGATTTCCTTGGGAATATGATGGGATGTTGCTATTGAATTTTTTCCACCGGGCCGGCCGGGCGGGACGGGCGGCGGACCGGGCCGGGCACCGTGCCACGGGCGGCGGCGGCGCCCATGGCCCGCCCCGCCACCGGGCGGACGGGCCGTCTAGGGCCATTTTACCGGGCCTCGGGCCCGGGCCGCGGGCTGCGGGCCAAATGGCCAACTATAGTTAGGACGTTGGTGGGCTGGTCGATATATATATGGGTGGCGTCTTCGATCCCACCCTTTTTCTGTCATGTGGCTTACCTCTTCATCGGGTTGTGTCTTATGTGGCAGAGCTGGTTGGATTTTCGTCGTTGGCCGCCTTCACCCGACACTTTTCTTGGGCGACATCTCTAGGGCGGAGGCTAGGCAGGGTTCTTTGCTAATTGTTGACATTTCTTAGCGCAATCAAAGGAAACAGTATAAAACCCATCCCCAATAAAGGCGCCGAAATGCGCCGTTGACATTCCCAAGTAAAACCACCATGTCGGTGATTCGAAAGGGATTGTCAATGGGATAGATCTTGCCATCTTAGATATTTCATCCGCAAAAGCGCACGGATCTATCATTGTAGCATTTCACCGGAAGTATTCAGGGTATCGTTATTTATATTTTCCCAAAAGAAGGCATGTGATTAATAAGCTAGCATGGCATCTGAATAGAGGAACATGTGTTTGCTTAGACCAAATTGTTCATAATAGGGGTAAGCAATAACGGTTTATGGATAGTGTGACACACACTTTAGAATCCACCAGCAAAAAGGATAAAGAAACTAGATAAAGAATAAATGAATAACCTAATGGAGTAATTCTACAAATGAATAGTTAGGATCATATGCAAACTAATTTAATCATGGTTAGGTCTAGGATAACGGGGAGACTCCCGGATACCATACGGCCCGATGGGGAAGTATTTACGAACTCCTACAAAGACATACGAACATGGGGGATTTCAAGGGACGGTCAAGGCTTGTCACGACCAAACCGCCTACCCCTCAACCGTGGCATGCACTCATATTCGGGTGTCATAATACCCGGGCACCATGCCCGCATATCGAAGCACTACTCTTGTCCCCCCAGGATCCCCACTCGTTGAATGGACGGACTAGAACAAGAGCAAACCCGAAGGAACAACGAACCGATATCCCACCTCTAATCAAGTTAGGCATATGATGATCGATGATGAACGAGATGAACATGTCAAGATTATGATATGTAAACTATATGCTAGTTCATATACCAACACAAGAACATGAACAAGACTATACTCTAGTTCATTTAGGCCAAGAACATAGATATAAGACTTGCAAATAGAAGAATGCTCCATAGAGAAGATATATTACCAAGGCACTTTCTTCTAGGAGACAAGCCCTCCTTGTAGCTCTTCTACTCCAAGTGCTAACCAAGAACTAAGAAGAAGAAGAAAGAAGAAGTAGAAGAAGAGAGAGAGGTAGAGGTGGTAGAGAGAGGAAGATTCTTTGGTTTGCTAGACTCCAAGTGGTGTGTGTTGAGAGAGAGGGAGAGGGGGCCTACTTATACACTTGGAGGAGGGGCCTAAATGCTAAATTACACAAAACCGACACAGTAAACCTTCCTAATCTGAGCAAACCGACCATCCCACCGGCGGTAACACCCATTTGGTAAGTGCATGAACCGCCTCCCGAGGTTGGGCGAAACCGCCTCGGGGGGTGCGGCCGCACCGTGGTGCGTAGCGCACCCCAGGCTCGGCCTGGCCGGGTCTCGGCGGGGTGTCATCTTCCGTCTTAAAGTTGTGGGCCGGGCTTGGCTCGGCCCAATTTTGATGTTTTGAGTCGATTTGCTCCTGGGCTTGTGTTTTGCAATAATGCGCTTTCCCGGATGGCGTACTTTGGTCGATTTTCCACTTATTTTTATTATAAATCTGCAAAAAATAAAATTCTAGACACTACAAGTGGAATTTATTAGTGATAAATGCATATGAGTATAAAAGGTATAGTTTTACTCCCTTTATGGTAGTAAGTTGACGGAAAAAATATGTCGTTGGTGACCGTCAACACCGATCAAGGTGACAAAAGTGTTGTATGTTCTTGAGATCGAGGGGCAAAATCTTGGACGACGACATTTGTGGATGTCATTCCCTTCTTGAAGGCATCCTTTCCTATCTCTCCATCTACTATCATGGATATTGCGGGTGAAAACCTTTCCATGACGGGCTACCTTATCGGCTCATTTAGCGTGGTTTACTCCTTAGGCTTTCCGGTTTCCACATGTGCCCCTTTTCCTTCTAGGTTGTTTGGTGTCATTTGGGCTCCCTCTTTGGATAAAGGAACTTCCGTGGTGGGCAAAAAAAAAATTTCCGTGGCGGTTTTTCGGTCCGCCACGGCGGGTCACCGTAAATGAAATCTTTTTCCGTGGCGGTTTTGGCAACCCTAATGCCCGCCACCAAAAATCATAATAAAAAAAATAAAAAAAATGAAAAACCCTAGATCCGGGCCAAAATGGGCCCGGATCCGGCCGCCGCCGCCGCTGCACCCTGCTAGGGTTCCAAAGACCATCGGCACCGCCATTGGATCGGGCCGTTGAAGGGGAGGGGAAGCCACGGGCCCGCCCGCGCGCGCCGCCGGAGTTGCGGGGAGGGGAAGCCACCGGGCCCGCAGCCGCCGCCGCCGGATCCGGCTTCGCAGCGCTGCCGGAGTTGAAGGGGAGGGAAGCCGCCGGATCCGGCCTCCGCACCGCCGCCGGAGTTGAAGGGGGAGGGGTAGCCGCCAGATCCGCCGGGCCCGGAGTGCCGCCGCCGGAGTTGAAGGGGGGAGGGGGTAGCCGCAGATCCGTCGGCCACACGCACCGCTACCGGATCCGCCAGCCCGTCGCGCCGTCGTGGGAGAGATGGCCGGCCCGCTGCGTCGGGAGGAAGGAGGGTGCTGTGCACCGGGGAGGAAGGGAGGGCTCGGGGGCTTGAGGAGTGAAGAGGGAGGGAGGGAGATGCGTCGCTGGTGGAGTGAGGCGTCGGGCTCGGGCTCGAGTGAGGTTGGAGGCCTACTGGGGAGGGGGTGAGAGAGTGACCGAGTGAGGTTGAGTTAGGGTTTGTGGTGCTATATATACGTGAATGTGTTAACGGGCCATTTGGGCTTTTTGGGCCGGTGGCTTTTAACCATGGCGGGCTTTTATATAAAAGCGCCACGGTTAATCGATTTACCATGGTGGTTATTTTACAATGTCCGCCCACGGTTAATAGGGATTAACCATGGCTGTTATTTTACAATGCCCGCCACGGTTAATCGATTAACCGTGACGGTTTTTCCCCCGGCCGGAGGGTGCCAGCCACCTATTTTCCGTGGTGGTTTCTCAAATGTCCGCCACGGAAAATAAAATTGGAACACCATGTAAAATCAATCCTGTAGTAGTGGCTCCTCGTCATGTTTTTTTTGTGTGTCCTTGTCAGTTATTTAGTTGGGTTGTTTCGACCAAGATGGAACAAGTAGCGGAGTAGGCGTGAGTTGTGTTAGTTGTCTAGTTGATGTATCAAAGTGGAGTGTGATGAGTGGTGCGCTCTCCTTGGTTGTATGATTTTTGAGCCCAATTTCCATTCAAAAAATTAGGCAGGCACTTGCTTTTTTTTCTTTCTTCGTCTAATACAAATCGCGGCAAAACTTTTGCCTCTTTTTGAAAAAACGAGGTTCGTAAAGATATAGGCACATTGGAGCTGATGGACACCGGCATATCCTTATTGGAGTTCCTTTTCCTTTGTATGCCCACTTGTATGATTCCACGTCGTCGTAGCCTATTTCAATACCCCTTTTAGAATATCTCTACAGTCTTCCTTAAGTACCCTGTAAAATTCATTCCTTGGATAGTCGTTCCAGGATCGTCAACTAAAACATTACCACTACAATTAGCAACAACTAAAACATTACAACTACAATTAGCAAACGTGCCTATATGCTGCAACAGAACCTAATATATGTCCTGAAACCAACTGTCGTTGAATATGAATTGTAATTTATATCAGCATGAACCGTGTGAGTACGGGTCACAGAGCGGGCATGAGTTTCATTTTAAAATAAACAAGGCTGGTCACATATGAGACAGGGTATGGAGAGGTAGGCAGACATATAGAGGTGCTAATAGTATCTATAATAGCTAGTATTGGCTGATTTGTAAAAAGACCCGTAACCCGTTTCAAATAAGAAGTACCCAAATACTCAACAGTGTCTAATGCAGCTATTGTTGTACCTTTGATGCAGGATGATAGGTGTGAATTGCCCAACACCTTGCAAAATCATGTACATGACCTTGCAATGAAAGTTTCGAACAATCATCATTTTTTTCGAAACAGCTACCGACAAGAATTGCTCACTAATTCATCTGGTATATTGTCAGCCCGGCTAAGGGCGTTCAGTTTGCATGGTTGTAGCAATAAGCAGCTCAGGGATGATTCGTTCTCGTCTGCCAAATACCTGCGCGTCTTGGATTTAAGAGACTGCTGCCTGCAGAAACTACCAGATTCTATTTGGCAGTTGAGGCAGCTGAGGTATCTTAATTTGTCTGGCTCCACTAGGCTTGTAAATTTACCGGATTCATTTGGGAATCTAATAAATTTGGGGCATATCGATCTATCAAGCTGCTCTGGGCTTTCAAAACTGCCGCCTTCATTTGGCAATCTCACAAATGTCGTACATGTCAATCTCTCAGGCTGTGTTGGGCTGAAGTCCCCTGCCAGAATCATTTGGGTTGCTTGAAAAGCTGGAATATCTTGATTTATCCTCCTGCTCTTGCCTTGAAGGGATCCAGAGTGCACTAGGTGGCCTTACCAACCTCCAGCATCTCAACCTGTCACACCCATGCTGTTATCTTGGTGGACACAGGAACCATCTCAAAGTGCCAAAAAATATCTGGGACAAGCTCATCAACCTCAGGTATTTGAACTTATCCATGTGCCTGAATCCCATTCTTTGCTATCTGACAGTAGAAGAGAGGAACGAATATATTGACTGTTTTAGTGGCCTTCGTAGTTTGGAGCATCTGGACCCTCTCACAACATATTTATTTTTGAGATACCTCGAAGTCTAGGTCAACTCAGTCAACTACAAACACTGAACCTTTTTGGCTGTGCTAGAATCAAGAGAATAGAAAAATGGATGGGAGAAAGGAATTTTCCGAGCAAGTCTCTAGTTGTGAGCAACTGCCTGGGTCTGGAAATGTATCAGTTCGTTGTTCGCACTGATGAAGCAACAGAGAGCAGCAACCTTTCTCAGCTCAAGGATGTGATTTGCAAAAGAGTTAGAGATAAGCTGCCTTGAGAAGGCAATATCTAAATGGGAAGCACGGAAGATTGGATTGACGGAGAAAAAGAAGCTGCAGAAGTTGAAACTTGTTTGGACTGTGAAGCCTGAAGGTGCTTCTTTCAAGGATCACAATGCTTTGTTAGAGGAGCTAGTGCCACCGCAAAATTTGCAGTGCTTTGAGCTGGATGGTTATAGCAGTAAACACCTCCCTGTTTGGTTGACAAAGACATCAAGATTATCTTATCATCTCCCTGATCTTGTGGAGGTTAGCATGGTAGACATTCCGAGTTGCAGCAACCTACCACCATTTGGTGCACTACCCAACCTGCAACGGCTGATTCTCAGAAGGGTGGCTGAAGTCACAAGAATCGACACTAGTTGCTTGACTGGTGGCAGCAAAGCTGCATTCCATGGACTCTTGCATGTCACCCTAGATGATATGGAAAACCTGGAAGAGTTCAGCAACTGCAGCAGCAGCAGCAGTGATGAGTTGGTGATGTTCCCCACCGTAGAGGAATTAGTAATAAACAAATGTCCCAAGTTAAAATTTGGAGATTCCCCACCTAAGGCCCGGATGTTGGTGATTTCAGATTGTAGCCAACTATTGTTGTCTCCTGTGAAGAGAGAACATGATGCTGTGGAGGGCCCTTCTAGTTCTACTTCTACTGCCATCACACGTGGTCCAGTAACTGAAGTGCTGATCGAGAGCTGCGAGGTACCTCTGGATGAACTGAATTGGAGTGTACTCCAAGGCTTGAAACCCCTGCATGGCTTACATATCAGGAATTGCAGTGAGAAGATCATAACACCAGAGATTATGAAGAATCACCGATCGTCCCTCAAGTTACTGTGTTTCTCTCATTGCGACAGCATGACTAATCTACCAGAACATGTGGTTCAGGAGACCTCGCTCCAGGAACTCATCATCCACGAATGCTGTGGCATAAAATCTTTGCCACAGAGTATATGTGAGGAGAAAACGAAACACTATCCTCTTCTGCGTATTCAGCAATGTCCAGAATTGAAGAAGTGGTGTGATGGATTAGAAGAGAAGAAAAGGAACCTCGCTCGGAAATACATAAGATTTGAAGGGTATGTGCCTGGAATCACAATCTTTTTTACACATATTATGTTCATGTAAAATGATAATATGTTCGTTCCCTGTTTTTATACAAATAGAAATACTCAGTTTGCTAAAGTGTTGACCCGGCCTAATTGCTTTGGCAGAGAATCTAGCAGCAGCGAGGCTGAAACAAGCACGAAACGTACATCAGATTCAACAAAAGGAGGATGTTAAAATCAAAATTAGTAATAGTCAGAGCAGCCAAGCCTCACTTTACAAGCTTTCCAAATCTGCCTTGCTGTCAGAATTGTCCATGGCTGTCTTGCAACGGTGTTATAGCATTTTTGAGTGCTTGATAGAAGCATTGCCATGGAAGAATTTGGTGTTACCGTCTCTAAATTTCACCCATTTAATCGTACCTCTTCGTTCCAGTAATTCACTTGTTGGTGCATTAGTGAAATAAGATGTTTATTTAAGTTCCATTCATACAGTGAGTGATCTCGGAATTATTCAAGAATATCCAAGAACAAGAATTGTATCACTGGTTAAATCATTTGTTTTGTTTTTTTTTTTTTTTTTGAGAGAAGGTTAAATCATATGTTGGTTACTATCTATGATTTTTATTCTCTTTCATAGTTTCTCCAATTTACATCGCACTACTATGTCAGTTAAACATTAGAAAGACTTTGTAATACTTGGAATCGCTTCCTATCGCTTTGGTACCTAGTGGTCGTTTCTTTGTTAAAAGCATTGTTTAGAGTTCGAAGAACTTGGTCTGCAGGGTGTAAACTCATGAATCATGATATGATTATTGTTCGTTGGCTCATATGCTGCACATGCCACTCCTTTTGTTGCAGGCCTTTTTGCGATAAATGTTCCTCACCGTTTGTGTATGAAGCTGAAGCCCCTGATCTGTTCTGCTGCTAGTTGCGACATGATATTTGGCGTCATATCTTTATTTCTTCGAATTAACTACTGTGCCTCTGCATCTACATAGATCTAGGCAGTGGTCTCAGAGTAACTGTATCCCGTTTGAATCTCTTCATTTTTTACAAATTGGAATCTACTTAATAAATTAGCCTAGTTAGTTTGGAATTTTAAATTCCCCAACTTTTCAAAGTTCTGAGATAAGTCTATCTCAAATTTATAGGGGCGGAAATGGAGATTGAATGGAATAGATCACCATGCTATATTTGCACTCTCCAACTTAGTTTCATTCCATTCTAAGTATAGCCTAGCTCAAATATGTACCTAAGCTACAATAAATTCAATTTCAAGGATCCAAACGGGCTATTAATATAAGGGGTTATGTGAAATCAATAAATCTTACTTTATCTATAAAAACATAGTAACATCAAGTATTTGCAAACTAGAGAAAAAACGATAATGACTCCCTCCACCTCTCCCTAAGGTCAAATCCAGGCTCCACCTCTCCATTAATCAACTGTAAGTCAGTAAAAGTTCATATGTGCCAAATAATTTTGTGTAGGATACTGACTCTAGGATTGGTATGTCAAACTTTCATAGGAACTGTAGCATGTTCTTGTGAAAATATGTTGTTTGGGGCACATATTTTCATATCACTCTTTCAAAAAACTATATATATAGGCTGTCTAAATGTCATCAAGTAACTTGCGAAAAAGCATGGGTAAGTTCACCACTTGCTCTAATTAACGTGAATAAAGAAATACTGAGATTAAAAATAAATAAATAAACACTTACATCACCCAGAATAAATAAATAATTATCAAGTTAAGAATTCCCAACATGCACAAGTGACAATAGGATGATACTACACAGGACTCAGAAAATTGAACTCAGATAAATGGCATCAATAATCTTAATCTGTCTCGATGATATGAAGGATTATCCTGGCCCTGGACTCCTTGGCAGCAACTCCTTTCACTGCACTCCTCACCTCTTCTGCAATATATTTGGTCATAGCTTCACCATTTTTGTCATTTAATGTCAAATACACCTCTTTGAGTGATGCAAGGTTTTCTGCACCATAAATGCCCTCCAACATTTTGAACCGCATCTCAAGCCTTTCAAGCTTTGGCATGGCTTTTTCTGAAAATGCCAGCAATGGAACGAGAGGAGCACACAAGCGAAGGAGCTTAAGGTTCTCAAATCCAACATCTGGAATTATGATCTGCCCATCCGAGAACAACTTGTTTTTTGCAAGAATGGCCATAGTATCTGGACCCTGCTTTTCTGCAGCAAGTATAAAAGTGAGGGAGAATAATGTTTTGAGATTGCTTAGCTTGCTTAAGTTGTCTTTCCGGAGAGCTGTCATTGTTAATGTCAGCTTAGTGACAGCATAAAGTTGTGTGACCCAAACTGGGAGATGAACCATCATGCCAGATAACTTCGAGGGTAACAAAGGGATTCTGGTGGGGTTGTCATCTCATCCAGACATTTGAAAAAGTCGGATGTCTCATCATGGATGACAAGGGTGTGCAGAGAGTAGCCACAGAGGTACTGGATAGAGGAACTTAATTTCAAATTTGCGTTATCCCCTGTGAGTTTGAGCTTATAAATGGCAAGTTTTCTCAAATCGGTCAAATGATGCAGGTCCTCTAGTTCCCCAATAATCTCAATCCCTGACAATGTGCGCAGGCCCTTCATCTTTTGCTTCTTCACAAACTCTTCCGGGAGCCTCAGTGCCCTGCGTAATTCTTTATCCCCACCAAGTATGTTGACCAGTCGTTCAAGACCACACACTTCCTTAGGAAGCTTAACAATTTTTGTCTCCCTTATGTCCAGTGTCTCTAGATTCTCAAGTTTTCCTATTGTTGTCGGAAGCTCCTTAGCATCTGTTCTTCGGAGGCTGAGATATTTGAGAAGAAGCATGCGACATATTTCGTTGGCATGTTGCTCTTTGAGATCTTTGCAGCCCTCAAGATCCAGGACCTGTACAATTGTTCCAAATTTGAAAGAATTGGTGGGCAGTTGCTTCAAGCTCTCAAACATGGTGAGTGACCGGACATGGGACAGGTTCATCTTTTCGATATCCTTTGCACGCTTGGGGTCACTCCCTTGGAGGGACAACCGACGAACCTTGCTGCTTGTTGTGTTCTTAAGCCAGTGGCCACCAAGCACAGTGATGAAATTCTCTTCACTCGCCTTGGATACAATGTGCTCAAGAACCATGTCATGAACTACACATTGCTTGATCTTGCCGCTGCTGCTGTGCTCCACCGGTCGTATCATCTTCCTCCTTACCAGATGACCGAAGTACGTCTCAGCAACATCCTCCACGCTCATTCCATCCTTCTCACTAACAAAGCCTTCAGCTATCCATCGTCTCATTAGTCGTTTCCTGCTAATTTTGCTTCCCTTGGGAAATATGCCCAAATACAGGGAGCAGGTGATGATCTCAGCAGGCATGTCATCGTAGCAATGACTAACTATCCTGGCTAACTCCTCTTGAGTGAGACCTTTCCTCGTGTCCTTTCCAACCTCAGTGGTCTTCATTTCTTCACACCTCTTCTGATCAGGAAATAATGTACTACAGATGCTCCCCCAGTTGAGATGTTTGTGTGCGTTGCAGGCTACATAACCAGCCATGAGCACAATGGCTAATGGCAAACCCCCACATATCTTCCATGCCTCATCAGGAACAGTTCTATCTTCACTTGGCTTGGATTCAGAATGAGCTTGCTCAAATAACAAGTGGGATTTTTCAAGGGGAAGAGAGACAACTTTGTGAACACGATCACCTTCTTGTCCTCTACGCGCTGTAGCAACAGCCGGAAACCGTGTAGTAACTATTATTCTGCCTTCTTTAGTATGCATATTAGGTTGAGGAAATGCCTTTCTGATGTCTTCCAACGTCGATGCAGCCCAGACATCATCAATTAGGACCAAATAACTGCCAAGAAAAGAAAATTACTACATAGTTTCAGGACATGGGATCATTCAATGCGGTAATTGTCAGTAGTAGAATGTATGTACCTATTTTGCTGGAAGTGATCCCTGAGCTCGTTGTTGAGCTGATTCCTCTTCGTGCCACCCTGCATCTCCCCTGAGGTCCCTAGGCATAGGCACTTGGCCTTAAAGGCCGACGCGCCTCGCCTGATGTGACCTTGCAGGCCTTCCAGGCAGGCTGCTGCCAAGCCGTTCTTGTCAGAGCTACTACCGTGCCGTCGCTCCAGATTGCTGCTCTTCGGCTTGACTTGGCTCCGTATGCTGTCCAGGATTGCCTCAATGTTGGAGCTCTGGGACACGGTGACCATGGCACAGCAGCTGAATTGGTCACCGAGTTTCTTGTACAAGGCGGTGGCGATGCTTGTCTTGCCGACACCCCCATAGCCGACGATGGACAGAACACCAGCCTTCTTTGCCTTGTCGGTGACCCAGCTCTCCAGCTCCCTCATGTACTCGTCGACGCCCACGGGGTCCTTGACGGCAACAAGGTCAACGCTCGTGTCCTGGTTCCCAGCAGCGTCGAATCCGTCGACAGCAGCAGCTGAGTTCTTACCCTTGGTTCTGGGGTCGTTGACGCCGTACCTCTGCCGGCGCTCGCTGATCTGCTGCGCGCGCATCCTGAGGCCGGAGATCTTACCGGCGATGTCGCGGCGAGGCCACCACGTGACGACCTCGTACGCGCTGTTGACAAGGAAGTAGCAGCAGATGTCGGAGCGGAGCCAGCGCGGGGTGTGGATCCGCTGGCCGGAGTCGTCGATGCAGTCCTCGATGTCGTAGGTGAGGTCACGGATCTGCTTCGTCCAGTCCCTCATCCGCTTGTCCTGCTTCTCCCTGCTGGCGCCCCCGAGGTCGCCGAGGAAAGACTGCATCGTGCCCAGCTCGTCGCTGATGTACTGCAGGTCGCCGGCGACGCCCCGGATGAGCGTGTACTCCTGGGCCAGAAGGCCGCCGAGCTTGCCTAGCAGTGACTTCACCGTGGACTCCGATGCACCCACTACCAAATCCATGGCGCCCGGCCGCTGAGTGGTGTGCTTGTGCTCTCGGGGGAGGATTGGCATGGATCGCTGGATTGTTTTGGGGGAGGAAGAAGAAGAGCCTCCAGTCAGTAAGGTCAACGGCAACCAGCCCCAACCACCACCAGGTCACAATTCTAGCCTAGGCAGCCCAAAAGTTTAGATGGACCTGGATGTCCAACTCAGCCCAGTCTCCATTGCTTCCCTGTTGTCGATTTAGATCCTCTAGTAAGTGTAAAAAACATGTTTATTGATTTTTGGCTCACTATCTTAGTTGTTTTGCAAAGCTTCATGATATTGATGTGGATGGGAAAATAAATAATACTCTCTGTTTATTTGAGCCTTTTTTGTTTAGATGTTACTTGAGCCCATTTGAATTCATTGGCTGGTTAATTGAAGCTTACTTGTCAAATCATCAGCCCTATCTAGCTGTGTACCATCCTCAGATGGTAGAGACCGGAACTTTTGTTCCATTATCGAAAAAAAAATCAGCTCGAAAATTGTCCTGTTTTCTCAGTTGGGATCTGTAGTGACATTATACTTCTTGTATGCTTGTTTCCTGTGATGTTCAAATAAACTAAACATGGCTGATGGCTATTGTAAAAGTGTGAAGGCAAAATTACACTAAGTATAGCATCTCAGTGCTGTGTATGAAATTCTGGAATTTCTTTTGCTGTCGCCTTGTTGTAATTCTTGGCTTCAGCCTTCATATTAGGTATTGTGGTTCTCATATTTCTTTTAACTGTAATATCTGCATTTTCCATTGATTGCTGGAAATGCATATTATCGTTTTTGAGGTTTACTTTACTTAAGGAATTTGTTTCTCATTTTCAGTCAGGAATTTGTTTCTGTTTTTCAATCAGGAATATGATGCATACTAGCTTAGAGGTGGCATCTTCTCTGATATACTATGTCTTTGTTACCTCGTCACAGGAGCAAGGATAGTTTTGAAGCTTAATACTGACGAATGCATTGTTCTGTTCCTTCATGTTTTGAAGCTTAATGATGGATTAGCTCCGATGCCAAATAATAATAATAACTAGCATTAATTAGCTAGCTGTAAATTGGTGTAGTACCTGTTTGTGTAGTGCCATTATTGTACTACTGAGAAGCCTTCTTCTCTCTCATTACAGTAATGGCTCGTCAGTCCTCAGTCCCCGGATGAGCGTGTAGCAAGCAAGCGCTCAAGAGCTGGGATCCCATTGAGCAGGATGGAGGATTAAAATAGCAGCCATGGCCAACAAACTCAGCGGGACGTTTGCTTCCGCAGTCGCCGAGGTGGCCCGTGACAAGTTGGTGACCGCCCGGGGATCCCGCGGCCGCCGTCATGCCTGATGAGAAGCTGAGGCGCCACATGGAGGAGCAGGGGCGAAGCTAGCATCAAAGTAATGGTGGTGCACTGCTAAAGGAAAATATCAATTATACTTGTTATATGTAGTGAATATTAATTAGTTTATTAACAAAATCTTTTTGCACCCTGGTGCCTGTGCACCAGGCAAGCATAAGGTGGCTTCGCCACTGTGGAGGAGCTCAAGGAGAGGATGGAGGCCACGGCAGACGTTGTCGGCGACGCCGAGAGGCGTTCGGAAGGGAGGAAGAGGTGCGTGAGTGGCTCATCCGTCTTGAGGATGCCGCCTATATCTGTGACATGGTCGACGAGCTCCAAGCCAACCACTGGAAACCGGTATGTCACAACCGAATAGATCTAGCTTTTCATGTCACTATATATAGCTATATGCATTTGAGAATACTTATATTCACACATAGTGCTTGCGCTTACAATTTAGAAATAAGGCCAGCAAATGACTGGAATTTGTTGGTTAATTTCTGTTCTATTCTAGGTGACAGAGTTCCACCGCCGCCCATGGCTCCCAGTTGCAACTTCACGCAAAGGGATGAGCATTGCCAGCAGGATGCGCAAAGCGAAAAGAAAACCTCGATGATTTATTACGTCCGGCCTTGAGCAGCTTGGCATTTAGAAGGGACGTCGCCGATAAAGGAAAACTTGAGAAATCTATTGCTGATGCTTCGCCAAAAATAATGCCACCCTTTGCAGCTGATAATGACCAAGATTACATTGTGGGACGGGATCAGGATAAAAAGGAGGTAATGGATGCCATCTTATCTGCAGAGAGTGACAGCAGGAGAGGGCTCTTCATTGTGGCCATTGTCGGGATGGGGGCATAGGAAAGACAACTCTTGCGAAAATGGTTTTCAGTGATGCCACCACCGTACTCAGAGATTACGTTTGCGCATGGGTCACTTTAGGAGAAGAATTAGATTTGGAGAAAATAGGCAATTGCATCCTTTCTCAGCTGTCAAATAAAGGTGAGCATAAGGATTCAAGTGATGTGGAGATGATGATGAAGCGCCTTGACGAGTTATTACTTATTGGGACCGGTGGGAACAAGTTACTCCTTGTTCTGGACAATCTTTGCTCAGAAGGCCGATATCAATCTGATGATTTGGGCGGCCTTAGGTGCATGTTGGGTGCAGGAAGGAAGACAAGCAAGGTGATTGTCATGGTAACCACGCGCCACCTAAGTGTTGCAATGGGACTAGGTGCGGATATTATTCACAGCGTGGATCCCCTCAATGTTGTCGATTCCCGGCATGCGCTTGAGCGAAAACTTGACTTCGCAACAAGATCTAAGGACGACAATACACTAGAGCTGGAGCATCTGTTACACAAGGTTACTATCGATTGCGCAGTGTTCCTTTAGCAATTCACACGATTGGGTCTACGCTGCGGTCCAAGAGTCCTCAAGAAATCAAATCAGTACTCAACGGTGACATTTGGGAGAATGACGGTCGGTGCTTTCACTGCATTCTTGGTGAGCTACCAGTGCATGCCACCGAATTTGAGATTATGCTTTGCTTACTGTGCAATCTTTCCACGGGGCCACAATATACTTAAAGCGACTGATTCACCACTGGATGGCTCTCAGTTTATCGAGACAGACAACAGACTCTCTACCACGCAGCTAGCTATTAGGTATATTGACATGCTCTTGGACATGTCAATCCTTCAACGTACAATGCAGCCTTTGGTGAGTTCCCATTAAACTGGATATATATAATTTCTTGGCCTCTAATTCTTTTTTTTTTTCTTTTCCTTTGTGTAAAAATAATGTGTTCACAGCGAAGCTCAATCACATACCATAAGTGTCGAAGTCGCAAAACCGACCAAGGCCACATGATTACGCCAAAATCAGCTTAGCCGGTTTGGGGAATCGAGCCTAGCCCGTTTTCTCGGGCTGTGCTCGAGAATGCCCTAGGACCGTAGATATCGCACTTATGTTGGGAAGAATGGAAAGATTTAGGAGCAAATTTCTAAAGGATAAGCAATCTATGCTTACTCGATGAAGAACAAGTGGTTTTCTCTCTCACAAGTCATAACGCTAATTGACTCTCTGCAACCCACTTATACAAGAATCTAGCGTAATAGAACTATCTAGTCTAATCTTCTTAAGTGCTCCCAATTGCTCCTTTTAAGCCTATCATCTCCACCCCATTTATATAGTCCCCTCCAAGACCTGTACACATGCATATATAGTTATTGATTGAGACCCTTATGTTGCCTTCTTTTTATGCATATATAGCCTTCACCTCTTGTTTATATAATCCTAATAGCACATCTGTCTTGAGTCATAATCTAAGTAGTTATTGGTCTAGACTCAAGAACTAAAATATTAACTATGATTATAATAGTAGAATATACCGCCTCCATCCAAAAAAAAGAATGGTTATGGGACGCATTTGATCAAACTTTTCTAAGTTTGCCTAGACTCGTAAAAGTATTAGCAATATTTATATGTCTAAATAACTTAATTATGAAAATAAATTCAATGATCTATCTAACGAAACTAATTATACACCATTTATATTAATATTTTTATATATACTTAGTATTTTTTTTGACTTCTAGAAAGTGGGGACGGAGGGAGTATGTTCGGCCCCAATAGAGCAAGCCCAAGTGTTTGACTATTTTTTTTCAAAAGACGTCAAAAAGCTTTTCTTGATTTTTATTAGAGGCGATAGAAAAAGAATAAAGCGGTTTACAACCAACAGAGAACCGAAACCACTACCACCGTATCCACTCTACTGAATCTAAAAAAGAAAAACAATGACGAGAAAAATTAACTAGCACCCCTGCACCTACGATCCTATCCATTTGAACTTGCTGCTCATTTGGTAGCAATCGAAATCCTCCTTGCATAATTTGGCTACTTCCCTTGATTGCGAGTCTCTTGTCTTGAAATGTTCTTCAATTTCTTTCTTTCCATATGTTCCACCAGAAATAGATTAATATAAGCCATCAAACTTCCTCTTGTAAGGCAAGTTTTAAGAGTCAAACTATACAATAGTGGTTTTTTTATTTTCTCGTGAGAAAACTTTTTTTGTTGTTATTTTTACCCATGTCCCACTTTCTATTTCCTAATCCTCTTCATATTCACTTAATGTATAGGCCCACCACTGTCTATGCTTCCATGGCCACTTTATTGCTTGCATAAGAGATAAGCTCCTTTCTCTTCTCTCCTCCACATCAATATTTGCTTGACTATAAGCATCGATCAATCTATATATAGAGGGGATAATATAACAATCAATAGCTAGTAAGTCTTGGCTGATTTGTAACGAAACCAGTTGCGGGATGTGGGAAGACTGTTTCAAATTAGAAGTACACAAATAATCATAGACACTCTCTTAGTCTCTTATGTGGCTTTTTGTACTTTTTATGCAGGATCAAAGGTGTGCAGTGGGAGATGAGGATGGCTCCTCCAGCGATCGCCGTCGCTGATCCCCTCCGCCACTTGGCGATCTTTCATTT
Organism: Hyparrhenia diplandra; assembly: GCA_015847255.1. NCBI lineage: Eukaryota > Viridiplantae > Streptophyta > Magnoliopsida > Poales > Poaceae > Hyparrhenia > Hyparrhenia diplandra. The sequence goes on from JADLZK010004743.1 coordinate 28,690, forward strand.
GCATGGCTACTCCTGCTCTCAATCTCCGTCTGGGACGGGTGGTGAGCCAAGAGATTCTTCGCCGCCATGGCTCGCCGATCTCCTTCGATCCCTCTTTCTCGGATAAGCCTTTCTTTCTCGTCATCTCAATTGGTCGTTGTTCCTTCCGTCTTTCTCCTCTTTCGCCCGGTCATATCCTCGCTCTCTCGTGATTGGAGGTGTGCCCTCGATTTTCATGTCATCCGGCTTAGTGATCGCGTTTTTGATTCTCGTCTCTTGTCAATTTGTTGGTTTTCACATTCATAATCTAAACTCCTTCTCCCGCTCCTGTTTAACATCTTCTTCCACCTTTGGAATGGTGGTGGCCCAAATTTTAGAGTTGAGTATGCTAAATGGATTAAGGAGAAAGATGCTCAATGGGTTCATGTCATTCGGAATCGTGGTCACCTCCGAATCTTAAGTTATCTGGGGCAAACTCCACCCCCATTGGCGCTTCTCAGCAAGCTTGGGATAGACGAACCATGGCGAATTCTCGTTCCCAACGTCCTGTTTTTTCAAATTTCAAAAGTTACGTGATGCTTAGGAGAGTCAATGGTTCGCCACTCAATGGTGCCATCAATTTGGCGGTTACTCCTGCGGGTGTTACTCGGTTTGAATGGCTTTAAACACCATTTGGAATTCTTGGCCCGATCCCAAATTCAAGTCTCCTCTTTCCTGGTTTTGGGCCTCCTCGGCGCCTTTGCGCTCGTTGTTTATCGGTGGCCCACCCGACCTCCCGTTGCGAGAAACCAGGTCCGTTGCCGCAAATGTCTCGGCAAGGCCATATTTACGCTAGGTGTAATTCATCGCCTCGATTGCCGTGCTTCCCTAATGGAATTTTTGCCTCTTCGACTTCTCGGCAATTTCGGCCAAATGAGTCACTGATCGGTGGGGTCTCGAATTTTCACCAACCCACCCCAGCCCGCATTTACGGTTCCTTTTCGAATATATTAAGGAGTCCGTAAATCTCTCCACTATTCCTCCCCCAGTCACTGTTCCGTGGATACTCCCCACTACGAAAGCTTGGAGAATAGTTGCTCCCGATTTTGACGACGAGGTCGTCGAGGAGCCTCCATTGCCGCCGGCAAGTTCTTTGGATCCTCGGCTGGTGTTCCTCAAGACGTCATCACCTACAACTCGTTTGGTGAGTACGCCTTCCGGTGTCTCGGTGCTCCTCCCCAAGGGTTTCTCACATTTCATGGTTTCTAAATACCCCCAATTCTACTACAGTGACTTCAAGAATGGCGTATCGCTTTGTTGATCCGACGCCATTCATGCCGGAGTGGGGGCAAAGAGTGATGATCCCTGGTCGTCGTCCCATGTTGAGAGTTGTTACGGGACCCATTCATCGCAAGAACAACAATGTCGCCATTGCTCACATTCACCCTCCGCCTCAAGACCCAGAACTTTGGCGGTGAACGATATCCTTCGTGACTTCCTGAACCTCACTTTGTCCGCATGCCTTATCGGTACATCCAACCTTGTCCTTTTGGTCAAGCTTATGTCACTATGGATCATTTGGCACATAGGGATTTCCTTGTTAACAATGGCCCTCATCGGTTTGGCAACATGCATATCACTTTTAGTCCACACAACAAAGGTTGGAATAACAGGACAACAGTTTTCACTCATGAGGTGTGGTTTATGCTTCTGGGTCTCAATCTTGATTTGTGGTCTTATCGGTTGTTTGAAAAGGTCATTCTTTGGTTTTGGCTTTCTTATGGCCGGGATGAAGATCACGAGTTTCGGTCTAGAGCCCTTGTCAAAGTCGAGTCACTAGTCTTGAGGAGATTCCTTGGTTTTTTTACCTTTTCTCGAAGGTGACACCCCTGAATCCGGAGAGCTGGTCAGTTCAATGTGAAGTGATCAACACTAGAATGTTGGGGGCATTAACTCAGGATGAAGATTTTCCCCCTGAAGACCCCATGGATCTGGATCCTAATAATTTTGAATTCTTTGGTTTTGGGCAGCCTGCACATGGCCCAGTGGATGACTTTTAGGTTGGCCCTCAGGGTGGTGCTATCAATGATGGAAACAAGCGGCCGCATGGCACCTTTCGCCGTAACAATCGCCATTGGAAACCCACAAGCCAATCCAGCCCAAGAGGCCCAAGCGAGAGAACCTTGTTCGGCTCCTAATCCCATTGTTGATGTTCAGCATGACTTGGTTGAGCAAGGTTGCTCCGTTTGTGGAAGAAGTTATTCAGAATCTTGTTGATGCTCCCGCTACTCCCGAGGTCCGGCAAGGTGAGGTCCTGGCAATGGATGATGGTGCGATCTCGACAAGTAATAACTTTATCCCCGCAGCTCAACTCCCCATCCCTCCTGTTGAGATTGTCCCTTTCCTTGACTTCAACAATCTGCAACCCATGCTCCCTGAAGGTATTAATGAAGATGATCTGTTAGGTTGGGTGAACCCAATCATTGGGGCTGCTGATCCAGTTCAGAATCAAGTTTTACAAGGGGCTCAAAACAATGAGGTGGTTGGTCAGAATCAAGATCTACAGGGGGTTCACAACATTGAGGTGGATAATGAGGTGAATGGTCCTGCTATAAACGAGGAACATTCGGGTGGGTTTGGTGCAGTTGCAGGATCAGTTTATCAGTGATGACTGGTGGAATCAAAATACCCCTCTGAATCAGCAAGGCTTTGGCCCTAGTCCTTGCCCTGATGCCATCAGATACTGGGTAAAGTTCTTTTCTACTCCTTCCCCATCTTTTCCCTCTGTTATTATCCCGACCCATGGTTAAACTTTTTCACTTTTATGCCGATGCACGATCCCAACATATTTGGGCCTCCTCTCTCCTTCAGTCAAATGCTTGGAGCTATTTGACCCCTGAGTCTGCCAAATTTGGTAATGCTACTCTTTTCCATCTCCCAAATGTTTGTCCTGCAAGCTCTCTGAATACTTGTGCTAATTTTCAACTAACTTCCTCTGTCATCCTAGAGCCTTTCCCGGAGGAGCAAGATCTCCCCTGAACTCCGCAAAGACCCCAAAGAGGCAGAAGTCATCTCTCAAAGGAAAAGCACCTATTTCTGTTGCTGAAGTAAAGAGGAGTGAGAGGCTTAAAATCAAGCATAAAGGCTTCAAGAACTCCTTGCATGCTCAAGACTGTTCCAATTGTGTGGGCCGCAAAGCTGTCCCACTCGCTATTTCAAAGAAGGTGATCAAGAATCTTGGAGCTTCTTTTCGTGGTGCGGATCATGAAGGGCTTTCTTCCCCAATTTGTCGGCCAAACATACTAGCAAGAAGTGTATCGAGAAAAGGAAGCGGCTTCCACTTCGAGCTCCATCCCTCTCCTACAGCAAAGAAAGCAAATAAGAAATCTAGTGGTGCCTCACGGTAGTCAAAGCTCCTCGGCTCGGGACTTGTTGTGCTAGCTCTGCTCCTCCTAGTTTCAACTAGGGGTGTTTTTCTACTCCTTTTGTAATAAGTTTAATCATGTCGTCTAGAAACCGGAAAGTTTTAAGTTGGAATGTATGGGGTCCGAATGCTGAAAATAAGTGGGATGCGGTGAGAGACAAAGTTATGGAAAGTGTATGCGTGATGTAATTTGTCTCCAGGGAGACAAAGAAACACTCTTTTGATGTTATGTTTATCGAAAGCTTTGCCCTCCCTCTTTTGATGCTTTTGAATTTATCCCATACGTGGGTGCTTACGGTGGCACCATTATTATCCGAAATCTGCCTTTTTTCTTTGGTACTAAGATTTTTCGAATAACTATTGCCCGACCATTGAGTTAACTTCCAATTTTAATAATGATGTGTTGATTCTGTCCAATATCTATGCTCCCTGTACTCTTCTTTGGTAAAAGGGAGTTTATTTGATGGTTTAAACACATTCGGATGCGATGATGTAAAATGGCTTTTGGTTGGAGATTTTAACCTTTCTGAGTCCCTCGAAGACGTAAACAGGTCGGGGGACTATATTTGAAATGTATCTCTTTAGCACCGCAATCGTTGCACTTTGGGTGCAGTGGAGTTACCTCTAAAAGGCGAGTAAGATTTACTTGGTCAAACAAGCAGTCAAGCCCTCTCCCGCAAAGGCTTGACTGGTTCTTCACTTCGTAAAATTTGGACAACTGCCTTTCCCAACTCTTTTGTCTCTACTATGACTCATGAAACTTCGGATCATGCCCCCTGCCTCATTAGTTTCTCTACCAACATTGCAAGAAAGAGTATTTTTAGATTTGAGAATTATTGGTTGCAACATCCCGATTTCTCTAAGTAGTCTTTTCGGCAAGGTTGGCATGCTCCAACTCATATCTTTGACCCGGCTAAAGCTCTTACAGCCAAGTTAAAGAACACGAGGAAAACCTTGAAAGATTGGTCCAAAGGGCTTTCTAATCGACGCAGTTGATCTCCAATGTTAAGCTTGTCCTCTCTTTGCTCTTTGTACATGGAGGAGTTCGAGGGGGATGTTACTATTCCGAATGGAACTTCAAATTTCTGCTAGAGCAAAAACTTTCTAGTCTCCTAAGACAGCAACATACCTTCTGGAAACAGAGAGGGTCCATAAAATGGGTGACTCTGAGTGATGCTAGTACCAAATTTTTTCATGCCCATGCTACTATCAGATTCAGGAATAATCTTATTAACTCCTTGCAGAATTCAAAAGGCCTTCTTGTTTTACGATCATGGGGCTAAAGCGGATCTTTTATGGCAAAGCTATAAGGAGAGATTGGGTTCTTCTTCTTTTCACGGGTATTTCTTTCGGCTTGCACGATCTCATTATTGGATGAAGACTTGTCCCATCTTGAAGATAACTTTACCAAAGAGGAAATAGATGCGGTTGTCGAAGTTTACCTTCGGATAAATCTCACGGACACGATGGTTTCAACAGTGACTTTTTAAAAAGTGTTGGTCTTTAATCTGCAATGATATTTATCTGTCTGCCGGGCCTTTTGTGATGGCAATATTTGTCTCGAGCATAAATGGATCTCATATCACCCTTGTTCGAAAGCATTCTCTTTGCCCAAACAGTCAATGACTTGAGACCCATTTCCCTTCGAACACTTACGTCAAAATCATTACCAAGGTCTTAGCAAATAGATTGCAAGATGTTCTCCCAAGGCTTATTCATAAAAACCAATATGGTTTTATCGGGGCTAGATCCATCCAAGATTGTTTGGCTTGGTCTTTTGAATATCTCCACCTTTGCCATCAATCAAGACATGAAATTTGTATTCTCAAGTTAGACTTTGAGAAGGCTTTTGACAAAGTGGAGCATGAGCTTATGTTGCAGATAATGTCCAGTAAGGGTTTTCAATCTAAGTGGCTTTCTTGGATGAAAATGATCTTCTCCTCAGGTACCTCTTCAATTCTTCTGAATGGAGTCCCTGGCAAAACTTTCCACTACAAAAGAGGAGTCGAGCGGGGGAGATCCCTCTCCCCTTTCTTTGTTTGTTGCGGCGTGAGACTTTCTTCAGTTTATTCTGAATGATGCTAGACAAAGAGGTCTTCTTCATCTACCAGTACAGTTACCATATGACCAAGATTTTCCTATTCTTCAATATGCTGATGACACTCTGATTTTTATTAAGGGTGATGAAAGCCAACTCTTACACCTTAAAGAAATCCTGAATGCTTTTGCAGAGTCCACAGGTCTCAAAGTAAACTACAATAAATCAATGATGGTGCCTATCAATATCAGTGAGGAAAGATTGCAGATCCTGTCAAACACCTTTGGATGTTCAGTTGGGTCTTTACCTTTTACCTATTTGGGCTTACCTCTCGAAGTTTAACTAGGCCCACGATTTGCGGACTACTAGCCTCTAGTTTCCAAATGTGAAAGGAGACTTCTTACCATTTCCTCCATGCTAACAGATGCGGGTAGACTTGAGTTCACAAATGCAGTGATTAGTGCACTGCCTGTCTATGCAATGTGCACTCTCCTTTTTCCCAAAGCTGTGGTCAAGCAAGTTGATAGATACAGGAAATATGGTCTGGAGAGGACCTAATACAGCTAGCAAGAAACCTTCTAAGGCTGCACAGGGGAATTAGTCATCATTTCTAAAGAAAATGGAGGTCTGGGGGCAATCAATTTGACTACCCAAAATCAGAGTCTACTCTTGAAGCACCTGCATAAATTCTTCAATAGAGAATCAGTTCCTTGGGTGCAACTCATTTGGAACACTCATTATCAAAATGGTTGTCTTCTTCTGTAAACAATAGAAAAGGGTCTTTTTGGTGGAGAGATATCTGTAAATTCTTGGATACTTACAAAGGATTGGCTAGTGCGAGTTATTGCCGATGGTGCCTCTTGCTTCTTACGGACAGATGTTTGGAATAATCAGCTGTTGAGTATAAATATGCCTCAACTTTTCTCTTACTCCAAAGACTCTAGAATCTCAGTTCAACAGGTCCTGGCTGAACCAGATCTCTCAAATCTCTTCCACCTACCTCTCTCATCTGAAGCTTTCGACCAACTTCAAAATCTCACTATTCTCTTAAATGATCTTCAACCTCGGGATGGTTCTGGACTTATATTTGGGGCTCCTCTACCTTCTCTTCAAAGAAGGCCTACTCTCAACTCTCAGGTCACATGCAAGTTTCCCCTATTTTCAAATGGCTTTGGAAAAAATGCACATCGACCAAAAAGGAAAGTTTTCTTACGGTTGGTACTAAGAGGCAGATTAAGTACAAGGGACTTGTTACAAAGAAGAAATATGTTCCTTGATGATTACAGTTGTGTGTTATGTCAGCTTAACTCTTTAGAAACTGTTGAACATCTCTTTCTCCACTGTCCGTTTGCTATGTCTGCTTGGGATCTCTTGGGTTTAGCAAATGCAATTCAACTGGACATCCATAACTCGTTACGTCCTTCAAATCCCAAATGCCTAGTCAATCTTTATGGAGATCATTATTGCAATGTTACGGTCAATTTGGTCGACCAGAAATGACAAGTATTTTCGAGACACATTGCACCCTCTCGCAATCGTTAAGCAAGTCTTGAGAAAAAGAATTGTCCTTGGCTAAGCTCAGGCTGCTGCTCCTCGATCTGCTTTGTTTGACCAATGGATAGACCTTCTTGTGTAATTTTTCTAATTTTTTTCTGTTCTTTTTTTGTTTCTTTAACTCTGTTTTGTAAGACCTTTTTGTCAGTTTTAATAAAGCACAGTAGGGGACCCCCCCCCTCCTGTTTTCCTCAAAAAAAAAGGTGTGCAGTGCCCTTCACTTTGCACGACATAGTATATGACTTTGCAATGTATGTTTTGTCGGAAAAATTGATTGTTCTGGATAGTACAAACAACTACCAACGTTTCATCAGTCAAAAGAACATGTACCCGACACGCATGGCTCAATAATTCAGGCGTCAGTGATGCAGGGAATTTATCTGATATATTGTCGGCTGGTTAGTAGTGCTCCTTTTTCATGGTTGTAGCGATAACCACCTCGGTGATGATTCGTTCTGTCGCCCAGAAGTGCTGCGTGTCTTGGATTTAAGAGACTACCGGCCGAAACTACGGTTACGTTTTTCGGTTAGGGGCGGTGAGGTATCTAAATTTGTCGGGCTCCACTAGGCTTGTAAGTCTACCGGATTCATTTGGGAATACGATAAATTTGGGGCATATCAATCTATCAAGCTGCTCGGCCTTTTGAGACCGCCCGGATACATTTGGCAACCTCACAAGTGTCATGCATATCAATCTATCAGGCTGCTCGGGCCTTTTGAGAGGCTGCCGATTCAATTAGCAATCTCACAAGGGTCATGCATATCAATCTATCGGGCTGCTCTAGCCTTTTGAGACTGCCGGATTCATTTGGCAATCTCACAAGTGTCATGCATATCAATTTATCATTTTTGTGTTGGGCTAAAATCACGACCAAATCATTTGGCGGTCTCACAAATGTCGTACATGTCAATCTCTCGGGCTGTGTTGGGCTAAAATCCCCGATCGAATCATTTGGCAATCTCACAAATGTCGTACATGTCAATCTCTCAGCTGTGTTGGGCTGAAGTCCCCTGCGAGAATCATTTGGGTTGCTTGAAAAGCTGGAGTATCTTGATTTATCCTCTTGCTCTTGCCTTGAAGGGATCCGAGTGCACTAGGTCTCCTTACCAACCTCCAAACATCTCAACCTGTCACACCCATGTTGTTATCTTGGTGGACACAGGGAACCATCTCAAAGTGCCAAAAAATATGCGGGACAAGCTCATCAACCTCAGGTATTTGAACTTGTCCATGTAATGCGAATCCCATTCTTTGCTATCTGCCAGTAGAAGAGAGGAACAAATATATTGGCTGTATCGGTGGCCTTCTTAGTTTAGAGCATCTCGACCTCTCTCACAACATATTTATTTTTGACATACCTCGAAGTCTAGGTCAGCTCAGCCAACTACAAACACTGAACCTTTTTGCCTGTGCTAGACTCAAGAGAATAGAAAAATGGATGGGAGAAAAGAAGCTTCTAGTTGTGAGTAGCTGAAGGAGTGCGGAAACATATCAGTTCGTTGTTCACGGTGATGGAGGAACAAAAGCAGCAACCTTGCTGAGCTCAAGGATGTGAGTTGCAATGAGTTGGAGATAAGTTGCCTTGAGAAGGTAATTTCGAAGTGCCAAAAAATATCCGGGACAAGCTCATCAACCTCAGGTATTTGAACTTATCCATGTGCCTGAATCCCATTCTTTGCTATCGACAGTAGAAGAGAGGAACGAATATATTGACTGTTTTAGTGGCCTTCGTAGTTTGGAGCATCTGGACCTCTCTCACAATATATTTATTTTTGAGATACCTGAAAGTCAACTCAGTCAACTACAAACACTGAACCTTTTTGGCTGTGCTAGAATCAAGAAAATAGAAAAATGGATGGTTGAAAGGAATTTTCCGAGCAAGTCTCTAGTTGTGAGCAACTGCCTGGGTCTGGAAATGTATCAGTTCGTTGTTCGCACTGATGAAACAACAGAGAGCAGCAACCTTTCTCAGCTTAAGGATGTGATTTGCAAAGAGTTAGAGATAAGCTGCCTTGAGAAGGCAATATCTACATGGGAAGCACACAGGATTGGATTGACGGAGAAAAAGAAGCTGCAGAAGTTGAAACTTGTTTGGACTGTGAAGCCTGAAGGTGCTTCCTTCAAGGACCACAAAGCTTTGTTAGCGGAGCTAGTGCCACCGCAAAATTTGCATTGCTTTGGGCTACATGGTTATAGAAGCGAATACCTCCCTGCTTGGTTGACATCGAGATTATCTGTTCATCTACCAAATCTTGTGGAGGTTACCATGGTGGACATTCAAGTTGCGGCAACCTACCGCCATTTGGTGCACTACCCAACTTGCAACGGCTGATTCTCAGAAGGGTGGATAAGGTCACAAGAATCGACGCTGGTTGCTTGAGTGGTGGCAGCAGAGTTGCATTCCATGCAGTCTTGCATGTCACCCTGGATGATATGGTAAACCTGGAAGAGTTCAGCAACTGCAGCAGCAGCAGCTGTGATGAGTTGGTGATATTCCCCACCTTAGAGGAATTGGCGATAAACAAATGTCCCAAGTTAATGTTTGGAAATTCCCCACCTAAGGCCCGGATGTTGGTGATTTCAGATTGTGTCCACCTGATGTCTTCTGTGAGGAGAGGAGAACATGATACTGTGGCGGACCCTTCTAGTTCTACTCCTTCTGCCATCACATGTGCTCCAGTAACTGAAGTGGTGATCGATAGCTGCAAGGTGCCTCTGGATGAACTGAAGTGGAGTTTGCTCCAAGGATTGGCACCCCTGCATAGCCTACATGTCCGGAATTACAGCGAGAAGATCATATCACCAGAGATTATGAAAAACACCGATCGTCCCTCAAGTTACTGTGTTTCTCTCATTGTGACAGCATGACTAATCTACCAGAACATGTGGTTCAGGACACCTCGCTCCAGGAACTCATCATCCACGAATGCTGTGGCATAAAATCTTTGCCAGAGAGTATATGTGAGGAGAAAACGAAACACTATCCTCTTCTGCGTATTCAGCAGTGTCAGAATTGAAGAAGTGGTGTGATGGATTAGAAGAGAAGAAAAGGAACCTCGCTCGGAAATACATAAGATTTGAAGGGTATGTGCCTGGAATCACAATCTTTTTTACACATGTTATGTTCATATAAAATGATGATACGTTCGTTCCCTGTTTTTTTATACAAATAGAAATACTCAGTTTGCTAAAGTGTTGACCCGGCCTAATTGCTTTGGCAGAGAATCTAGCAGCAGCGAGAGTGAAGCAAGCACGAAACGTGCATCATATTGAGCCGATGCATTCCAGAGCAGCCACAACTGCAAAGTGAAAAGGAGGATGTTTAAATCAAAATTAATTATATCCAGAGCAGCCAAGCCTCTGTTTACAAGCTAGCTTTCCAAAATAAATCTGCCTCGCTGTCATGATCAAAGAAAAATTCTCCATTGCTGTCTTGCAGTGGTGTTATAGCATATTTTGAGCGCTTGATAGAAGCATTGTCGTGGAAGAATTTGGTGTTACCCTCTCTAAATTTCACCCATTTAATCGTACCTCTTTGTTTCCAGTAATTCACTTGTTGGTGCATTAGTGAAATAAGATGCTTATTTAAGATGTCTCTAAAAGTTCCATTCGTACAGTGAGTGATCTCGGAATTTTTTCCTTCTCTTGCATAGGTTTTCCAATTTACATCGCACTACTATGTCAGTTCTTGCTTGGTCCCCACCCCGCCGCGGCCTACCGGCCTGACCCGCACGCCTGACCCATCAGCGCTCTCTCCCTCGCAGCATCGCCCTAGCTGGCGCCGCCACCGTCCAAGTCTGCCACCGCCCTCGCACCACGGTGTCTCTCCGGCAGCCCTATAATAGATGATGGTCTCCTACCGATGTTGGCCATTTGAGGTCCATTCATAGAACCCAACCCACCCGTTTGAACCCAACCCGCTGTCAGGCCTATTATTTCAGATATGGCCGCCTAACCATATCTACACGCATATTTATTCCAGATTTGGCAAAATGCAAATATAGCAAACTAATCGAGAATGACTTACAAGATGTGGAGCTATGACAATTCAAATACGAAAACAGAACACATGAAAATAAAATGATTGCTGTAGTTGCCAACAAAATTGTTAATTTGGAGAGTAGCAAGGAAGAACGTGCATATGTCCTAACCATCGATACAGGCAGGCATCCAACAAGGAGTGTACACAAAATATGCAGTTGGATCACCATGATTAGTCGAATATGGATTATCGAACGGACCCAAATCTTGAACCTTGGAGCCATCCAGATGGAAGGCCACAACTCTTGCATCTGAGATGTTGAGGAAGGCCACCTCCTTGTGCGGATGGAATCCTAACATAGTTATAACTCCAGGGTGGTACTCCTCATCTTTGAGTTCAATCTCAAGCATGTTGTTCTTGTCAAAGTCCCATTCGAACTCATCTTCTTCTTCTGAATGTCTGTTGCCGTAGACTTGCCCAAATATTCCTTTCCCATGTATGAACCAAGGTCTGTCGATTGGGTACTCAGCACGGTTCCGTGGAAATTGTGCATGCACAGCTTGCAAGTTGATGCTATACTTGAGCATCCACTCTGCCCTGCCGCTAGATTCATCGAGCAACCAAACCCGTAGGTTGCGCAGTTCAACAATGGCAACATACACCCCACACTTGGACTTCACAAGATCAATGTAGGGACGCAAACTCGCACAAACGTCCTCCGGCAGTTTAATTACTTGGTACTTGCAGTTTGATAAGGTTATTCTGCAGCATTGTTAAAAAAGAAAACCAAAGGGGAAATTAAAAGGACACTGTCATTGATCATATACTTTTGACATATGTGTACTCGTTGCACAGAATGAACTGAAAACAAAAACAGCGCAACGATCGATCATTCCAGAAATTTATATATATATATATATATTGATAAAAGGTCCCGTGCATTTTGCATAGAGTACTCCATGGCAGTAGACAGCACGATGGTAATCAGGAACCTCTTGGGCTGATCGCGCCTCGGCAAGGGTTCCTGCAGGAGCCCCTTCCCGGACGAATGGCGTTTCCTCCCACCTCCTTGTTTCAGACGAGTAGAGCCACATCATGTACGGCGACGGCGGCCACTCGGCCGATCCATCCTCCAGTACTCCTGATGCACACACTGTATATTGTTGTTTGAACGTAAGAACCCGGAAATGTGGCGACACGCGTGGGTTGAACAGGAGGTGGTTGTGCACGTCGTAGTCTTCCTCCAGCGCCAGGCATGGCGGCAGCTTCTGGCACTGTCTTGTGGCCGGGTTCACCACATAGTCTTCAGCCAAGAGGAGGCCATTGCAGCAGTCGATGACGGACATGAACGGAAAAGACGATTGGGGGTCGATGCCGGTCTTCACTAAGCTCCTCAGGTCGGCCACGACCTTGCGCCCCATGGAGGGCGGGGCGAACAGCAGCGGCGGCGCCGGCTGGGCGTCGAAGTTGAAGAAGATGCCGAGCGGCAGGAGGTCCGGCGGCAGCATGCGGCGCGAGTCGATGGCGTCGCGCCACGCCCTGCACACGCACCGGCACACGGCGAGGGCACCCCGCGGAAGGCGGCCCAGGACCTCGTCCTGCACCACGTCGTCCGGTAGCGACCTCGGCGGATCGTCGTCGTGGTCGCCACCCATCGTAACCTCCGGCCAGTAGCAGGCGGGATCTCGATCTCGAGCGTGCGTGGCTGGAGTGGCGTTTTGTGTTGGCGGCTTTGCTTGGCGATGGCGTAATAAGGGGACCCCATTCAGTTTCAGCCAACCATAAAACAACTGAAACCAGCGTGTTTAAAGGGAGGTGGAGACTGCATGCAGCAGATGCAGTCCATACCGTTTATCAGTTTCGAATCGATTGGTCGTCAATCAAATGAAGACTTGGTTTTCTCGTGTACCCTTCTCATATACTGTGCCACACACATATAGAACAGGTAAAAAACCATACATGATCTTTGAGAGAGCCACGTTATTTATAGAAACTATCAGCCCCTACTACAGAACTGACTTTCAGTGCGGTTTCGACAGAACTGGTGGTTTTCGAGTGAACTGCCTTTGGGCAGTCAATCAATCGGGTTAAACAAAAACCGGCAATGAAATTCTCCATCAGTCGATTTGTGGTCAAAACCGACACAAAAGGTTGGGTGGTTATGAACTACTGGTTTTAGTCACCAAGCATCAGTGATAAGGACTTCTACTGCCAGTTCTTGGATAGAGCCGGCAATGAGTTTCACTGTACAAAAGCTGCCACCTGCCTGCTGCCGACCTCCTCCTCTCTCTTAGGATCGACCTTGCGTGCTAGAGCTCTTCTCCATTGTTGCAGTCACTTTTCACCGTGAAGCTCAAAAAGGTGGTTGGATTTTCATCAGTTACCGTGGTCTTCTTGCATTGAGGTTAGTAATTGTCATGTACTCCTTCAATTTTGTAGCTTAACAAGTGTTTTGGTGGATAGATTGCTTGATCTCATGGCAACTGTTTCTCCATTTTAGGGAACTATTTCAATCGAACCTTGAGCAAGGCATCCATAATTTGGTGAATTCAAATTCCAAAAGGTTAGTGTCTATGAATCCCTAGTAAATTACATTGGTGTTAATGGTTAACCCTATAATTCTCAATTTTTATGTAAATTAATTTCATATTTATTTGACATGGGTTCAATAATTAATAATGCTTAAGACGCCAATTTTAATCTTTTTATAAATATCGTATGCTTTTTTTACATGCCATGAAAGTAGAATGATTATTATGTGCCATGAGGTAACATAATTATTCTTCATCTATAGCAATTTTTTAAGAGAGAAATAACATAAAATTTCCTATAATTAGTTTAACATTAATTGTGTGGTTAAATTGATCAGTCAATTGTTATTTTGATCTACAATTGTTGTTTACCTGCATTGGGGGTAGAGATGGATCGAGAGTGTGGATGTATGGTCTTACATTGTACTCACATGCAATACTTGATGGTCGTTAGCAACTTCATCAACGTTGCCAAAGCCGATGCTGGGGATGGACAACTTATATTCGCCCGGTGCAAAGAGGCGCAACGTTGAGTCTATACAATTGTTGACACTTGTTATCGTCCATTATCAACTCTCACCATAACACAAGAAATGCATAAAATTGATCCCAAACATAGAATTATGGTTTGTATTGACAAAATTCCACAAGTTTTGGTGATTTGTGTATTTTCACGGACTATACATGAAAATAATCAAGAGATATGCAACATCACACAAAACGTATTTCAATCCAACTTGGACAAAAGAAGAATCTAGAAGACCCCAAAATCCAACACACGGAGGGTGGAGCCCACCGCCATAGGGCAGGCGCGGACGTGTTGCCCACCTAGCACACCCGTGTTGGTGACCCCACTAGTAAGCCTATCCCTCAAAGGTTGATTTCCCACCGCCATCAAGCTTCAGTCTACACCGTTATTCAAGGTCGGTTTGATCTGCTCCGGTGCATCCAAGGTCATATATAATATAAGGGCCATGACCCCAGACTACATCTCAATTCATTATTCAACAAGCATGAGCTAATAGCCTCCACTAGTTCTAGAACTAGAATTAGAACTAGAAGACCTAGAATATAATTAGAAGAGCTAGCAACAAGTTGAGAGTTCTAGTTTTGTAGTCTCCCACGAGAGAGATTAGAGCTAGACATGTTTAGAGATAAAGTGTGTGGGTGAAGGTGGGAGTTGAATGAAGAGCCGGGTTTGTTGGCATCGGTAGAAACTCATCTCAATTCATTGTTACGTTCTTCTTTTTTCTTTTTCATTTTGATTCTTACATGCAACTCTTTAAGACACTAAAGGTTAAAGCCTTCCAACATGCTAAAATTCAGCTCAAACCTTTCTAGACATGGCATAACAGTTTTGGCAAAACACAGTAATGGCATGCGAGGAGTAGTTAAGTGAATAAGCTTAAAATTGGAAAATCCGCCAACAGTGATACTGATTTCTCCATTGGGGTCTGACCTATTTTTTCTCAATAATGGTCACAATTTCTTCATCCGTAGAACTCGTGAATGTGAGGGAAAATAATGTACTCAATTGCTAAATTTTTTGAAGTTAATTTGCCATAAAAAGTTATTAGAAGGGTTAACTTGTTAAGATAATCAAATCCTTTTATCCAACTAGGAAGATTAACCATCTTGCCGGACAATTTGAGAGAAACTAAGGAGTTTGAGAGATTGGAAAGAGCATCAAATGATTGAAGAAACCGAGATGAATCATCACAAATGATGAGAGTGTGAGAGAGAAGTCACTTAGATACTCAATAGAAGAGCGTAAGTTTTTAAAACCCTTGCTCCGCTTTTTTGTGCGAAGCCCTGTAAATGGAAAGCTTCTTGCTCAAAGATATTCATCTCCCTTATGACCGAGTCTCCGTTTCTCAAGCTTTTTTTATTGCTTTAGGAAGCATTTTCATGGTAGTTCTTCAAAGACTTAGATACTTGAGAAATTTCATTTTGCATATCTCTTTTGTATGGTGTTGTATGAAATCCATGCATCCTTCAAGATCTAGGACCTGTATAATTTTAAACTTGAAATAGTGGAAAGGAAGCTAGCTTAAGCTACCAAACATGGTCGGTGACCTGACATGAGACAAGTTCATGTTATCTGTATCATTTGCACGCTTGGAGTCACAACTTTAAAGGGACAACCATCGGACTTTGCTGCTAGGTGGCTACATGAGCCAATGACCACCAACCACAGCGATGAAATTTTTATCTGTATCATTTGCACGCGCTTGGAGTCACAGCTTAGAAGGGGCAGCAACTGTCGACTTTGGTGCTAGGTGGCTACATGAGCCGGTGGCCACCAACCGCATCGATGAAATTTTTCGTCGCTTGCCTTTGCTACAATGTGATCAAGAATCATGTCATGAACAACACAACTCTTCACCTTCCCATTGCTGTTGTGCTCCACTAGCCTTATGATTTATTATCTGAATTTGCAAAATCCACGTGGGGGTAAACTTGGTTAATTCCTTTATGGTTCCTATTAATGTGATTGAAGAGATGTTTGATATTCTAGCTAGTACGGTTTCTCTAAATGATCTTTACCCTTCACCTATTTGGGCCTTCCTTTAAGTTTAGCGAGACCTTGGCAAATTTCTAGCCTTCGGTTTCAAAATGTGAGAAGATTGGTGGTTTTTGTCCTTTCCAAGTGATACAGGCAGGTTACATCTCACTAATGCGGTTCTTACAACTCTTCCAACCTTCTACTAGAAACCATGATCAAACAAATTGATAAATTTAGAAAATGTTGTTTATGGCATAGTTCTCACTTGATCAGCAAAAACCATCAAAACCAGCATGGCCCTTGGTCTGTGTACGGGAAGCCGAATGACGGCTTGGGAGTTACTAATTTGACAGCACAAAAATAAAGCATTCTCCTTAAGCATCTACAAAAGTTTTATAATAAGGTGGACATTCCATGGGTACAATTGGTTTTTGCGGGACATTATGTTTTCTCTCGAAAATGCAAGAGAACTACGCTTCATTATATTAAGAAGAAAAAAGGGAAAAGACCGCGAGTAGAACAAACACCCCACAACTCTAAATAAATATTACATTTGCGCCTAGGACATCAAGGAGGCGACTAAAGCACCAACCAACAGAAACTATAGGGCGTGGAAGGATGAGAAGCCGGGGAAGGATATAACTCTACCCCCCCCCAAAAAAAAAAAAAAGCGGGAGTAGCTCCGTCAAAGACACATCTATTGTGGTGATTCCATAAGGTCCAAGCTCCTAAGATCACCGGAGAGTTGAACCCTTTCCCCTGTAACCCCATCGGTAGCATTGCTTGAGACTTCCCACCACAAGTCAAAGGATAGGTCGGAGGGATGTGGGACAGAATTCTTTGGAGCCCAAAATCTTTGGAGAAAGTGAAACCAGAACTACCGAAATTTTGTAACACCGTGTTTTGCATCATTTTAAAATTCACTAAAAATTTGAACTTTTTCTAATTACAACTAAAACTTGATTTATTTCCCACTAAACCAAAACCCCTGTTTTCAAAAACACGCATGTCATCATATAGAAAATAGGAAATCTTGTTTGATGCTTGGTGAACTCTATGGTGACCGAGGATGCAAGGTATGTTCTAGATTTTATTTATGGAAGTAATTGCATGAGCAATGAGTTACAATTTTTTGGGAATAATAAAATACCAAAGCACGTGTGTACCAAAAATATATATGTGAATATTTTTACTAAGCATCATCAGTAAATATTCTCGACAAACAAGTCATGGGAATATAGGTGGGCTTAGGAAAATATTTATAAAAGACATATATATATGCATTACACATGAAATAATAGAATAGGAGAAATGGGTGTACACATATATATATTTATATTTGTATGAGCACAATAGAATACATATTCTCTTAAGTGAAAGTCAAGAGGATATAGTCTCATGAGCTTATGCAAATAATTACAAAATATATAGTTACACACATATGAGGAAATAGGGAAGAAAGAATAAAAGAGAAATGAGAAATAGAAATAAGGGAAAGAAATTGGGAAAGGGAATGGAAGAGAAAGAAGCTCTCGGGCTCAATTCCTTCCCCTCTTCCTTTTCCACGGCCCAGCCTCCACCCCCTTTCCCTCCCTTCTCTCTTTCTCTTCTCGTGAGCAGGCCGGCCAAAGACACGAGCAGCCGGCACCGAGGGTGATCCGCGCCCGAGCCGGCTCGTCTCCCTCCTTCTCCACTCACCGGCCGGCGGGCCCCACCGGTCGTCGTCTTCCTCCGTCCAAGTGACGGCGCGCACGGCCCGCTGCGGTTCCCACCTTGCCGTGTCGCGAAACAACTTCGGCCCGCCCTACCGCCATCGATGACGTGCCAGCGGTGGAGCGAGATGACCACCTCGTGCCACCCCCGCGGCCAGCTCGACGCGAGCACATGGGAGCCATTCAACGCGCCACGGGGAAGGACTTGACTCGCCATGGCCCACGCCCTCGTCGGTGGCGAGGACTACACGACGAATCGATCGGCCTCTCCACGAGGAAGCCACACCGCGCGCCATTCGTCTCCTCTCGCCGACGCAAGACCGGGCGCCCTTCAACGGGAACAACAACACCACGGGACGAGCTCCGGCTTCGCGGCCATGGTGGGCGACGGCGCCATTATGGATGATGAGACCCGACGATGCTAACTCGCGGGGCCGCCGCGCGGCACCGCTGCTCCGCGTCATCCGGATCGGCCGAGCACCATTTGGGCGGCGGTGGCGGTCGGAAAGATCGAATCCGGAAGGAATATCCGCGGGGAGCACCGCACCGCGGCCCCGCTATAAATAGCCGCGGGGGCACGATCCAACCCGCACCAACTCCCGAGCTCCGCGCCACGAACACGCCAAGCTCCCCTCATTCCATCCCCTCCTTCCTTCTTCGCCACGGCGTCAATTTCCCCCAACGAAATTCGCCGCCGCCGGAAGAAGCTCGAAGGCCCGCCGTCTAAGTGGTCGTCGTCGGTCGATTAATCATGTGGTACGCTTTCCCAACCTCTCCCCTTCCTATTGACTCACCGGAATTGCACTATGGTGCCGTGTAGCCCACCATCCGAGTGTCGCCGCCGCCGTGAGCCGCCAAACTCCGCCGCCGCCGTGGGGGCGTCGCCCGCCACCCTAACCTCGTACCATCACATCGTGAGCGATGAGGGAACTGAATGAGCCCCACGCGGCAAGCTATGGTCAAGAGGAGGCCAACTCCGGCGAGGTTCGGCGGGGCGCCGCCATAGAGAAGTGGCGGACGGGAACAGGACCGACGCCCGTCTCCTCGGCGTAACGTCGTCAAGGCGTGGTCCAATGAGGAGGTGCCCACGTCGCCATGCCGTTCCCCTCCGTCACGGGACAACGGATGACCCCGTTATACACGTGGCGAATATGTGGCAGCCACCATGGCGTCCACGTGGACCCACGTGGCATCTACGTGTATGGAGACTACTCGTGTACACCATTTTAAATGCTAGATCCACCCAAAGCTTGTACCTAAGAATATCATAAGTGGTATTTCCCGTGTCGAGAAAAATTCCCGAGAAAATTTGTAAATTCATTATTTGATTTATAGAATTTTATCATGTAATTAGTTTCAATATTATTACATGATAAAATTATATTATAATATTACCCTAATGATTTAATTAGGGATTAATATTATAAAATCCATATCTCATGCAAATGAACTCCGTTTAGCGTGAAGCGACTTCCATAATTCATCTAAAATCTAGCTCTATGCATCTAACCCATTGCCACCATAATGTTCTATGCTTGTTTTATATGTTCCAGTTCAAGCTAGGGTTTATCGCGATCGCAAGTAGATTCGGCGACTGATTAGGAGTTTCCGTTCGTTATGCGCTAGAAGGCGTTCGACGCCTTTGTGCCGATTTGTAAGAACCTCCCAGGCAAGTCCTTACCCCCCTAATCATGACCATAATATACTGAGATGATAATGATGATGCATCACCGCGGATAACCCGATTAGTATATAGCGGTATGAGAGCGATAAGCGTAGCTATGGAGCTAAAAGCGGGATGGCGTAATCATCCACGTTATCTACGCTCATGCGTCGTAATCAAGTATAACATAAGATCGTTTAATGAACCTTAACCAACAAAAGAGGTGGGTGATAGTAATTCATTGTGAGATGGGTCACTACGGGAATTGCCGTGAGGGGATTCTAGCGGAGAGATACTCGCCCCCTAAGGACCGGTTCATAGACCTTCTACCTAGTGTAATATTACGCATGACCACACGGGGGATGGGGCGGCTTGATTCACACCCCGTTGGGTTGAGGTATAATTGGGATCCAAGGTGGCGGGGCGGGCAAAGCGACCTATTAGGAGCGGGACGTGGGGAGAGTGGCCCCATGGTCCGGTTGGCGTAGATCTTTGGCGATCTTCCACATAAGTGTTTGGGCGCGATGGGCGCAGTGATAAGTGCACAAATTTATGATTGAGGATTGGGATAGTGTTGAAAGTATAGGTTGGGTAATAAGGTATTACGTAAAGCGCGGGTGATTTGGTATCACCATATTGTCTAGGGTAGTGCGTCATCGTAGGGTGACGTGTTATCCTTCCAACCCCCGAAGTCGTGGTGAAGATTATACCAATATACCTAGAGTAGCACTCAAGCGGTGCGGATCTCGTTAGGGCTGTCGAACCATAGGCCATGGTGTAGACAAGCGCCTATCGTGTGGGGAAATTTGTACACCTCTGCAGAGTTTTATTGAATCTATTCGAATAGCCACGTCCTTGGAATGGGCGAATGCTAGGAATGAACATCTATGATTAGAAATAACTAACGTTTGTGATGATGTGAAGGTGATGACCAGATGAGATAATCCGGGGAACTAGCAAGAGCGAGTTTTAGAGACTTCGCTAGGGCCCAAACCCTTAATACACCAAACCACCCACGGTTTGGACTTCTTGAAAATACCTTTGTACTCACCCCTCATTTTTACTGAGATATCGGCATATCCGAAGGTAAAAGGTCATTTGTCGAAGTAGGAGACCCACGACGAGGAGTTTACAAGGCGTCGTTTAGGAGAAAGACGTAGAAGCCCGGAAATTCCATCCGCGCTCAAGTTGCACTGGTGGAACATGGAGTTGTGCCCGACGGTCTAGCACTTTAGCGGACCCGTCCACGAGATAAACCAACGCTTCCGCGGTTGGCTACTCGATCAATATAATCAGTGGTGTCTTCAACACCATTTGTAAGTCCTTCTATCCTATGTCAATATATGCTCGGAATAGTTCATCTATAAGCGATTTCCATTCTGCGTGACTCGGTAAACGTATTGGTAGCGTGATCACGGCGCCAATACGCGAGATTAAAAGTCCCATTAAAAGTGGGGTGGACAGAGTGGTATCGAGCCGAGCTTGACCGTATAGGATGGAAAAAATAAGCTGGAATAAATTATTGGCACATACTTCTCAAATTTTACTTAAGGATTTCTACTTAGAGACTTGAGCACCAATCCGAATAACCTTATGTTGCTTACATGTCGATATTATCCGTGAAGCAACGAGATGGACGGATGGTCATACACAGATGGACCGACCTTTGGGACATTTCCAAAGCTTTCTACGGGAAATTCTCTCACAACTAGGGTACACTTTCGAAGCCTCGGTACTACTACCGAAGTGACTTATGAGAATGGAATACCCAAATGTGTGATGATTGTGCAAGAGTACCGTGAAGCAAGATCCCACAAGGCACCATTATGTGACAAGTCCTAGTTGAGTAGCAATGTCCTAAGTTAGCGACCACGGCCGCATGCTTGTTGTAACTACGAACCTTGTTGCTAGACTTCTAGTAGCAAGCGTACTAGTAGTTTGCGAGCCCTATGGTAACCCATGGTTCTAGTCTTAGTAGTAGCAAAGTCGCACAATAAGTCGTCATGACGGTCGCAATGTGTGATGTGACCTTATATCATCTATGTAACTGTCTGTGATATAATTTATTGTTGCGCTTGTTTGTTTAATAAAATGTTGTGATTTTTCTTTCAATCCTATGCAAAATTTTCCCATTATTACTACTTACGATGTCGATGAGAAGAAAATTTCGATAGGATCGATGAAGCATCTTGAAAGTTTCCTCAAGTCCCAGTAAAAAGACAAGTTTCCACTACAAACTTAGTTCGCCGTGACTAACTTCTCATACGTCTCACACCCGAGGTAAGTTTGTGTTGTTTCCCAACACCCGTGTTACTAGGATACCCCAAAAGTCTATCCCTACCTAAAATGCTTCTTTGTCCCTCTAATCCTTAGTTAGGTAGAGCCTTATCGTACCTTGTGCTTTTCCCTCCCACTCCCTTTCTAGTCCAAATAGAATAGGAACTAACCTGGGCGGGACGTGGCGACAACCGAGTGGACTCCACGGTGAGCCGTTGAACCACACTAGTGTTCTTCCCTACAGCCGTCACAAGCGAATCGCCTCGGTGTTCTTTGTGACCGGCGGCGACCGTGCAACATTGCCGACATCTTTGTCACCTCAATGCGAAAGGCAGCGTGCGTATACATTTACTTTGACCCCGAACCACGGCCGTTGAAGCCGATCAAGATGGCGTGCAACAGTTCAAGTGGCAACCCGATTACCCGATAATGCAAGCGGCCGAAGACCAACGGCGCAGCGAAGCGAAGATAATCGATAAATGAGGGGCGGTCATCAAGCCCATAAAAGATAGTTATGCCCGAAAGCAAGCGGATGCCCCGAAGCATACGAAATGCGGAAGCGGTATGCCGGAGCAATAGAGAAGACACCACGTCCCCATTGTAGGGAATCCACCGGCCAAGACTACACCGTACCCATGACCACACCACTATTGCAAGGTCGATGAATACGGGAGACTCACTCCCATTCCTTCCACCATACACCACAACACCCTAGCCACCATACCCGGTCGACCAAGCTTCTCCCGAAGCCATCACCCTCGACCCATTATAAAAGAGCACCACCATCGCTCTCACCATCATCCTACTCCAAACATTTCTTTGCTAGCCTCCATCTTCCACCCTCTGTCATCACTCTCCTTGCCATCCACCCACCAAGAATCATCACCAACCACGGCCCGGAATGGCGGCGCACTTGGGTTAGCGACCAATGCATCAATACCCCTGGATTTCCCCAACTTCTCTACCACACCGCACAAAACCTTGGCATCCGTGAACTCCCGAGTACGAGGGTAGCGAATCTGAAAAGCGCGGCACCCATCATTGGGAAGTCACCGTCTACATCGCCAAGAGCCGAGACTACCCGCCCTCACCGACCGACGGCGGGTGTGACCACCATTGGTTTTTCGCTTCCCGACACCTACCAATTTGTCGCCAAGGCACTACATCGCCTCTGCCCGATTTACAAGGAGCCCATCGCTGTGTGCCCCCATGAGACACCTACCACCCGAAGGAAAGAACCACCCCCCTGGATTGCTCGCCTAGGGGGACGCGAGGTCCACAAGGCAGCCCCGTCATCAAGCACCTGCTATCCTACGCTCACCCTTGACGGCAAAGTATGACCGCCAAGACACCGCCATAAGAAGCCGATCCATCGAAAGAACGAGCTGAATGCTACGTTCAACGACTCCTCGCGAGCATGCCCATAAAGAGCAAGCCGCCACGGCATCACGCCGAGAGGCTACACTTGCCGGAGACCCCGAAGGCCATCCAAGAGCGACACGTCCAGGCGGGGGACACCAACATCGCCCTCCAATCAAGGCGCCGAGAAGACACGCCACGGCCCGGCCCGAACCGGCAACTACCGGGGGATGTTTGTCAATCCCTTTATCGAAGGAGAACGGACTCCACCGGGCCACCATCAGGGCGTAAGATCGACAACGGAAGCACCCCCGCCCACTCGGTCAAGCACCACCAAGAGAAGAAGCCCCGGTAGAGCCAAGTACCGGACCCTTGAAGCGAAGCCACCATGTCCGATCTTTGTAGAACCACCACCCCCAAAGGGAGGTGTAACCCGTAGAGTAGCATTACCTTTTTCGCTCTCTTTGTTGTACTCCCCTTGAAATAATCAAGACCATTGTGCCCACGATCCAAATCACGAGAGTCAACGAAGAAAGATTGACAGGTGCGAACACAAAGAGCCACAAGGCAAAGCGATAAGCAAAAAATTTTTCTAAGTGGGGTAGTGCTATAAACACGAAATTTTGAAGAAAATACCAACGGGCGAAAATAAGAAAGAGAAAGAATGAATTGGGCGAGAACAAGAAGAAATAGAGAAAAATGGAAATGGGCTAAGATGAGAAAAAAAAGGGGCAACGAGAAAACCTAGGGTCCCAAACGAGAAATTGAATTCAAGTACTCGATCGTATTCGAGAAGAGCGTGAAAGTGAGATACACATGAGATGACAGGGGAAAGGACAAGCGGGAAGACGAGGCACTAGAAGATCGCGAAAAGACCGAAGACACTAGAGGAATCGAGTCCTCTAAGTGGGGTAGCGCCGAGGGGAAGACCGAAGATTACGAAGAGCGAATACAAGACCAAGAAGATGGGGTAAAAAGCAATAATCTGGCGAGAAGGCGTACCCTCCGCGATATCGTGTTGCCTTGGAGACGGAGTAGCCGCGATAATAGTAGAGGTTCGGTGGCGATAGCACTTTGTAAGCAATGGAAAGTTCCCTCTCTCCCTACCTCTATCCCTCTCTTAGGCCTCAAATTAGGACTTTCACTCTGTAGACTAGGAATCTCGGGGGCGAGATTCATCTAAGTGGGGTAGATTTGTAACACCCGTGTTTTTGCATCATTTTAAAATTCACTAAAAATTTGAACTTTTTCTAATTACAACTAAAACTTGATTTATTTCCCACTAAACCAAAACCCTGTTTTCAAAACACGCATGTCATCATATAGAAAATAGGAAATCTTGTTTGATGCTTGGTGAACTCTATGGTGACCAGAGGATGCAAGGTATGTTCTAGATTTTATTTATGGAAGTAATTGCATGAGCAATGAGTTACAATTTTTTGGGAATAATAAAATACCAAAGCACGTGTGTACCAAAAATATATATGTGAATATTTTTACTAAGCATCATCGATAAATATTCTCGACAAACAAGTCATGGGAATATAGGTGGGCTTAGGAAAATATTTATAAAAACACATATATATATGCATTACACATGAAATAATAGAATAAATGGGTGTACACATATATATATTTATATTTGTATGAGCACAATAGAATACATATTCTCTTAAGTGAAAGTCAAGAGGATATAGTCTCATGAGCTTATGCAAATAATTACAAAATATATAGTTACACACATATGAGGAAATAGGGAAGAAAGAATAAAAAAGAAATGAGAAATAGAAATAAGGGAAAGAAATTGGGAAAAGGGAATGGAAGAAAAGAAGCTCTCGGGCTCAATTCCTTCCCCTCTTCCTTTCACGGCCCGGCTCCACCCCCTTTCCCTCCCTTCTCTCTTTCTCTTCTCGTGGCGCGAGGCCCGGCCCGGCGGCCGACGCCTTGCCGAGGTATTTGATCCGGCGCCGAGCCGGCTCGTCTCCCTCCTTCTCCACTCACTTGGCCGACAGGCCCCACGATCGTCGTCTTCCTCCGTCCAAGTGGCGGCAGCGCCGCGGCCCGCTCACGGTTTCCCACCAGGGTGTCGCGAGAAACAACTCGGCCCCCCGCCCTCACGCCATCGACGGCCGGCCAGCGGTGGGAGCGGATGACCACCTCGTGCCACCCACGGCCCGGCTCGGCGAGCACATAGGAGCCATTCAAGCGCCTGAGGGGAAGGACTTGACTTCGCCATGGCCACGCCCTCGTCGGTGGCGAGGACTACGGCGAATCGATCGGCCTCTCCAGGGAAGCCACACAGCGCGCCATTGCGTCTCCTCGCCCGGCAGCGCCTTTGGCGCCCTTCAGCGGGCAGCAACACCACGGACCGGAGCTCCGGCGCTTGCGGCCATGGTGGGCGGCGGCCGCCATTATGGATGATGAGACCCGGCGATGCCAACTTCGCGGACGCCGTGGCGGCACGCGCTCACCAGCGTCGCGGATTTGCGAGCACCGGGTGGGCGATGGTGGCGGTCGGAAAAAGATCGAATCGGAAGGAATATCAGCGGGAACTGCCGCAGCGACTCCGGCTATAAATAGCGCCCGCGAGGGCGCGATCAACCCGCACCAACTCGAGCTCGCGCGCGCGAGAACACGCGGGCTCCCTCATTCCATCCCTCCTTCCTTCCTTCGCCCACGGCGTCGAATTTCCCCCAACCAGAGAATTTCGCGCCGCGAGGGAAGCTCGACCCGCGCCCGTCTAAGTGGTCGTCGTCGGTCGATTAATCGTGTGTGCGCTTTCCCAACCTCTCCCCTTCCTATTGACTCACTGGAATTGCACTATGGTGCCGTGTAGCCCACCATCCGAGTGTCGCCGCCGCCGTGAGCCAAACCAAACCCGCCCGCCCGTGGGGGCGTCGCGCCCGCCACCTAACTTTGTACCATCACATCGGGCGATGGGGGGCCGAATGAGCCCCAGCGGCAAGCTATGGTCAAGGAGGCCAACTCGGCGAGGTTCGGCGGCGCCGCCATAGAAAGTGGCGGGCGGGGAGCAGGCCGGCCGTCTCCTCGGCGTAACGTCGTCAAGGCGTGGTCAATGAGGGGAGGTGCCACGTCGCCATGCCGTTCCCCTCAGATCGCGGGACAGCGGATGACCCGTTATACCGCGTGGCGAATATGTGGCGCCACCGTGGCGTCCACGTGGACCACGTGGCATCCCCGTGTATGGAGACTACTACACTGTGTACACCATTTTAAATGCTAGATCCACCCAAAGCTTGTACACGAGAATATCATAAGTGGTATTTCCGTGTGTCGGAAAAATTCCCGAGAAAATTTGTAAATTCATTATTTGATTTATAGAATTTTATCATGTAATTAGTTTCAATATTATTACATGATAAAATTATATTATAATATTACCTAATGATTTAATTAGGGATTAATATTATAAAATCCATATCTCATGCAAATGAACTCCGTTTCGCGTGAAAGCGACTTCCATAATTCATCTAAAATCTAGCTCTATGCATCTAACCCATTGCCACCATAATGTTCTATGCTTGTTTTATATGTTCAGTTCAAGCTAGGGTTTATCGCTAGTCGCAAGTAGATTCGGCGACACGATTAGGAGTTCCAGGTTCGTTTATGCGCTAGAAGATGTTCGACGCTGTGCCGATTTGTAAGAACCTCCCAGGCAAGTCCTTACCCCCGCCCCTAATCATGACCATAATATAATGAGATGATAATGATGATGCATCACCGCGGATAACCTGATTAGTATATAGCGGTATGAGTCTGATAACGTAGCTATGGAGCTAAGCCGGATGACGTAATCATCCACGTTATCTACGCTCATACGTCGTAATCAAGTATAACATAAGATCGTTTAATGAACCTTAACCAACAAAAGAGGTGGGTGATAGTAATTCATTGTGAGATGGGTCACTACGGGAATTGCCGTGAGGGGATTCCTGCGGAGAGATACTCGCCTCCCTAAGGACCGGTTCATAGACCTTCTACCTAGTGTAATATTACGTCTGACCACCACGCCGGGATGGGGCGGCTTGATTCACACCCCGTTGGGTTGAGGTATAATTGGGATCCAAGGTGGGGAGAGCGAGGCAAACGACCTATTAGGAGCGGGCGTGGGGAGAGTGGCCCCATGGTCGGTTGGGCGTGGATCTTTGGCGATCTTCCACATAAGTGTTTGGGCGCGATGGGCGCGTGATAAGTGCACAAATTTATGATTGAGGATTGGGATAGTGTTGGCCGGTATAGGTTGGGTAATAAGGTATTACCTGTAAAGCGCGGGTGATTTGGTATCACCATATTGTCTAGGGTAGTACGTCATCGTGGGGTGGCGTGTTATCCTTCAACCCCCGAGAAGTCGTGGTGAAGATTATACCAATATACCTAGAGTAGCACTCAAGCGGGTGCGGATCTCGTTGGGCTGTCGAACCATAGGCCATGGTGTAGACAACGCCTATCGTGTGGGGAAATTTGTACACCTCTGCGAGTTTTATTGAATCTATTCGAATAGCCACGTCCTTGGAATGGGCGAATGCTAGGAATGAACATCTATGATTAGAAATAACTAACGTTTGTGATGATGTGAAGGTGATGACCGGATGAGATAATCCGGGAACTAGCAAGAGCAGTTTTAGAGACTCTGCTAGGGCCCAAACCCTTAATACACCAAACCACCCTTGGTTTGGACTTGCTTTACCTTTGTACTCACCCCTGCGTTTTTACGGATATCGGCATATCCGAAGGTAAAGGTCATTTGTCGAGTAGGAGACCCACGACGGGGAGTTTACAAGGCGTCGTTTAGGAGAAAGGCGTAGAAGCCCGAAATTCCATCGGCGCTCAAGTTGCTGTGGAACATGGAGTTGTGCCCGGAGCGGTCTAGCACTTTAGCGGACCCGTCCGCGAGATAAACCAACGCTTCACGGTTGGCTACTCGATCAATATAATCGAGTGGTGTCTTCAACATTTTGTAAGTCCTTCTATCCTATGTCAATATATGCTCGGAATAGTTCATCTATAACTGATTTCCATTCTTTGTGACTCGGTAAGCGTATTGGTAGCGTGATCCTGGCGCCAATACAGCGAGATTAAAGTCCCATTAAAAGTGGGGCGTGACACGGCGTAGACACCAGAACCAGAAAATGGTTAATGGTTTCATACTCCTGATCACAAAGAGGGCACTACACCGGATGTGGCAGCCCCTGCCTTGTAAGCCGATCAGCCATCCAGAATCTATTATGTGCGACCAGTTTTCGGGACATTATTACTCTCAAGACAAGTTACCATATCAAGGTAGAAGGATTAGAGGTTCTTTTTTGTGGTGAGATATTTCAGTCTAAAGGAACATTGAAAAGGTATGGCAATGGTTTCTGTGAAAGATGGATCACATGCTTCCTCTGGCGTGAGCTTTTGGGAAGGAACTGTTTGCTCTCAAACCTATCCTGAACTTTTTTCTAATGCTAAGAATTAGCAGATTCGTTTTGAACGTGGCAGCATCCACACCTCTCATTCAGAATTTGTTCCATTTGCTGCTCTCTAGGGAAGCATATGCTCAGTTTCAGGAACTCTCACAACCTATTCACAAATTGCATCTGCAACAATATCTTGACAACTGGACTTGTATTTGGGGATCCTCTACTTATCCATCCAAGAAGGCTTATAAACATCTTTTGAGTCATCATGTACCTAAGTTTACAGTTCAGAACAAAAAGGAAATTCGTTTTTGGCTTGAAGAATCGACTGAACCCTAGATCTTCATTACGACAGCGCAATATGCATCTCAGGATTATAATTGTGTTCTGTTTGCTCAATGTTGAGGAAGATCTTCATATTTTATTTAATTGCCCGCTCTCTCCAGCTTGCTGGTTCACTTTAAATTTTTTTTCTACAAAACAATGATGATTCTGGACATTCTGGATAGTATCAAATAGCAGCTAAGCTAGTCATTCTTCATGGAGATCATAGTAACAATGTGTTGGGCTATTTGGATCATCAGAATGACATCATTTTAAAATTTTTGGCACATTCAGTTCAAAGATGCTATTGTCTTCAAGAAAGAATTTGATCTAGTCATTTTTTAAAGCAAAGACTTCTCTTCACCCATGCATAGATTCATGGTCTTTGTGTAATCTTGGCTATTTTATTTTTGACTTTCTTTGTTTCTTGAACCTACTATGTACTACCTCCGTTCCAAAATAAACGTAATTCTTTGACTTTTAGAAACTATAGTTGATGACTCGTCTTATTCAAATTTTTATATAGATTTTTATAAAAAACAAAACATTATTACAATATCTTTAGTGATGTAATAAGTCATAACAAAAGTGGTAATATTTATTAAAAAAAGTATACGGGAGGTCAAACACTGTTATTACGAGTCAAAGAATTACGTTTATTTTGAGACGGAGGGAGTAGTACTTTGTTTGTTTCAAGTTCTTAATAAATGTTCAGTAGAAGCCCTCATGTTTCCTCTAAAAATATAAAACACAATGTTGAAAGATTGGGTGTGGCGTACCTATTTTGGGTCAAGATAACTTTTAAATATTCTTTGAGTTGTATAATCTGGCATTGTCTTGTATTTTCTGTGAGGTGCTGCTGGCTGCACTCAATTATCCATGAGATCCAACGTGCATCTTGTGACTTGTCCCAGAGTGTCTCGGACTGCCACTGTGAGGCTCTTCTTCCCCACCAAGCTACCCTGCTCCTCCTCCTCCTCAGAGTAATGCTCCGACGTGTCCTGCTGCTCCTTATGGCCTGAGTCGGACTCGTTGTTGTTGTCAGGGATGCCACTACTGACGCTGCACCTGCACTTGAAGACATGATTGACGATGTGCCCCAAGGCAGATCCGAGGCTCCTCTTCTCTGGCGAGCTGCCTTGCTGCTTCTGGTCATCGCTCTGTGGCATGACTTGATTCTTTATGCTTGTCAAGATAGCCTCAAGGTCGGAGGCCTGAGGCTCCTCCTTCTGTGGTGCTCTGACTGGATTTGGGGTTCTCAACACCATACCTCTATCCCCACTCGCTCATTTCCTGCGCCAGCATCTTGAGGTCGGAGATCTTGCTGGCAATGTCGCGGCGGGGGCCCACGTCAGCACCTCGTAGATGCTACTGAGCAGGAAGTAGCAACAGATGTTGTTGCGGAGCCGGCGGTGATTGTGGATTCGGTGCCCCGAATCGTCGACGCAGTCTTCGACATCGTAGGTCATGTCGCGAATCTGCTTCATCCAGTCCTTCATCCGGTGGTCCTGCTCGCCGTCCCCAAGGTCGCGGAGGAACGACTGCATGGTGCGGAGCTCATCGGTGATAAACTGCAGGTCACGGCCGACGCCCCTGATGAGAGTGTACTCCTGTGCGAGAAGGCTTCCTAGCTTGACCAGGAGAGACTTCACGGTGGACTCTGAGGCACCCACCACTAAATCCATGGTGGCCGGCCGCCGGAGGCGGCAGAGGCGATTGGGATTTCTGGAGGATTGGCTGCTGGAATGATTCGGGGAAGGACTGGAACAAGGTCAACGGCATGGTTAGGTCACCCACTCTAGCCCTTGTCCATTTTTTTTTTTTTTTGAGAAAAAGCCCAAAGTCCAATTGGAGACCCAGCTTGCTTAAGTTGGGCCTGGATGTCCAACACAGCCGTTGCCGTCTCATTCAGAGGTAACCGGCCGCGCCGCAAACTCCCACCGGCCACCGCATCCCCTTCGGCTTGCTGTCGCCGGCCACCCCCATTCCCGGCTTCCTCATCTGCTCCCTTGCGCTGCGAATTTGCTGTCAAAGCACAAAGCATGCGCTCACCAAGACAGTGCTCGCTTCTCCAAGATTTTGCCGCTGCCTCCGCCAACCGCGCCAACCATGTCCGATCAGCGGCGCGCTCGTAGGTGTCTTCGGCACGCTAACTGAAAGCGTCCTCTTCTCCACACGCGTCTCCTCGCCTGGTGCTTCCTGTGATCACCACGACGGTATGCTAGGAGAACATGGTCAGGGAAGCATTCCGTCGAACAGATCGCCAGCAACCGCCCGGGCAGTGAGCTGCTGCGCGATTGCGCGCGCGGAATCGTCGACTGCCATGGCAAAGTGACCCACTGCTTTACAAACGCAGGAAGAAAACGATAGGGTGGCGATTGGCGCGTCCTCGTCAATGAACTCGCCATCCTTGTTGGCAGCTAGTGTTGCCCCTGTACATCTTGTCGTGGATTCGTCTGCGTCTGCTGCTGGTGCTAGTATGGACAGCTACTATTTTTTAGATGGCATGGTCGATTTAGATCCTTGAGTAAGTACACAAAACATGTTTATTGATTTTTGGCTCACTATTTTAGTTATTTTGCAAAGCTTCAATGGTATTGATGTGCATGGGAAAATAAATATTAGTACTTTTCAACTAGTATATACCTCTTTACTTGAGCCCATTTGCATTCATTGACTGGTTAATCTGAAACTTGGCTCACCGTCAAGCATAGCCACTTCAACTTCATGAATCATGACCTCTATCTGAAAATGATCCTTTTTCTCAGTTGGAATCTGTAGTAACATTATTCTTGTTTCCTGTGATCAGGTAAAACTGTAACAGTGAACTAAACATGCTTTTCTGGCTAGTGGTAAAAGTGTCAAACACAAATTACAATAGATAAGTTTGCCCCCACTGAACCAAACACATGGAATTCATTCTTTCCAAGGAGTTGCTGTGTACTTGTGCTCGGAGAGCTATTTTTTAATTTGTGCATCTCAGTGCTATCATTCAATTCCAATCATTTGCAGATACCAACCTGATTATATGAACATCAGGAATTTCGTTAATTTGGGCATGTTGCAATTCTTGGCTGCAGGTTAGATGTTGTGGTTCTCATATTTATTTTAATTGTAATATCTACCTTTTCCATTTCAGGTTCATTTCTGGAAATCCATATTTCATTTTTGGGCGGTCCATTTTACTTAAGGAAACCACATCTGTTTTTCAATCCGAATCCGTTAGCTAAGAGGTAGCATCTAGCTTGTCTGCTATATATGTGTTTTTTGCGTTTACCTCATCACAGGTCCAAGGAAAATTGATGAGAGATGTTCCACTTTATACTAATGAATCCACTGTTCTATTTCTTCTGGCTTCTGTCGTGTTTGAACCTTAATGGATTAGCTTGGATGCCATGGAATAGCATGTGTCTAGAACTGTTTGTAGTATATTTTCCATGTTTGTATCTTATCACTAGGATTATCAATTAGGTGTATCTTATGCATCCATGAGTAACACGTTTGACAGCTATCATGATGTCAATGTAGTACAGGGAAAGGAATAGAACTGGAATTATGTATTTTTGTTGCTGTGTTTCAAACTTTTCGGCTGCTAGTGTAACTTAATAAGTTATTATTCCAGGGTTTCAAAACTTCAACAGTGATGGACTGACAATTGGAGTCGACCTTGTGTATAATCTGCCTTGTTATTCTTTACCTCTTCCCAGTCAAGTCACTCCTAAAGCATTCCTCTTGTGTTGCAGTTGTGGACAATCGATTTTCCCTCACCTTTTCACTCACTGCAGTAGAGCAGGATCAAGGGATACCGGTGGATGGTGACCATCATCGACTGAAACTAACAGGTTGTACATACCCAATGCAGAATCTGTTGTTTGTTCTGTAGGATTTGAGAAACTTAAGATTCTGCACTTGGCTATTGTTTTCTTGACTCTTTCCATTGCTGATCTATTCTAGAAATGCCAAGCTGTGCCTCAAAAGGGTGGAGCTGCATGTTTCAGCAGGCTGTAGGATCTGCACAACAGAATACACTTTAAGAACACCAAATTGTTATTTTGCTGGTACCAAATCTTCTTGTGCCTGATAATGTTCATTTTGTGTTGTGCTAAAACAGTTGTGTCCTGTCCTGTAGCAACTTTCCTCATTTGCTATGCTTCTCCGGTGGCCGAAACTTGCCCTCTTCCCTAGGCACACATGTAGGCATGACATAGCAGGATTCTTGCTTAGGAATTAACTACAAAATGTAGAGCTGGCATAAAACTAGTATCACCTCAAAAGCTTGGCCCTTTTACTATGTAGCCAACACAAATCGATATAGAGCAGCAGATTAAAAAAGTTGGATTAGAACCATGGATATTTTTAATTTTATTCTGGTAGGGACACTACAATAAGTTCCCTGTTTCAGTAGAGCATCCTTTGGGTGCATCTTACATTCTTACTGCACACTATCGAATTTGAAAGGATATGGGTGCTTGGGTCTCATTGCATGCACATGCTAGATGAGTTAAATAGCTAGAACACCTTATTAAAACAATGAAGCTAGCCTTGGGGATGGCAGTGGTATTATAGTTGTCGCCCATGTCACAAATGCCTCTTGAGTACTGAGATTGTGACATATGGATTCATAAACATGCAAACATGCTTTTCCACACAAGCAACAACACCATTTATTCATTCTTCCATTCTGGAGTTGGAAGTACAACAAATGTAACAAACATGAGAGAAGCAAACTCAAGCAGCCTGACAAGTGGATCACACGCCACAACACACCACACCACACAGACACACAGGCGAGATGGGAGCACAAGCAACAGCACCAGCTCCTCATTCACCCTTATTTATATGTTTCTCTACTGCTCAGAGTAGAGATCCATCTGTAACAAACCATCTTATACCTCGGACAGTAAGATGCCATAATGACAGCAGAGCACCTGCTATCAAACCAAAGACACAACGAAGCAGATGACACTGGACAACTAATGCAATGCAAGTCGATGCAGCTCCAGGCTGCAAAGACAAGCTGAGCTCCCAAGCAAAGACACCCATCCAATGCGCACAAACCAATCAACCAAAAGAAGAAAGAAGCTGCAGCAGGTGATATTGAAGCAAATCAGAGTACGTAGTAGGTGTTGCTTACATTTCGGAGGGAGCTGCAAGAAAGACAAGATAGATCTAGTTTATTAATTCATTCATTATATGCATACAAGTAGAGACCACGACATACAAACATTACTGCAAACCTGAGTCATATGAGCACGGAGCCCCTGAGGAATTTCTTCTTGTAATACCGCGAGTGGACTGGCCTGTAGAGGGAAGGATGGTGCTTGCCGTCCAACCCGTCCCACTTCAACTGGTCCCACCATTCCTTCTCGCAGTCGCACTCCACCTTGTTATTGCTTCTATTGTTGCTGACGGCCGGCAGGTGCTTGAGGCTCCAGCAGCCCCTGATTTTGATGGTCTCAAGTTCGGGTGCATACATCCTCCCAAGCCCACAGATGCTTTCCAGCTTGGGTAGCTCATGCAGGTGGATATGCTTCAGATTTGGGAAATCCACCATTGTTATTATTGCTCCTGGTGGCTTCTGCTGCTGCTCTTGGTGTCTCTTGGTGACGTTGGTGTCTAATAAAGGGAAGACCACCCTTAGATCTCCACACCACACGATCTCAAGAGTCTGCAGGTAGCGTCTAGAGAAATCTGACGACGTGAAGGGGAGTACTTGTATGAGCCTAGGGCAGAAGTCAAGGTGCAACAATGTCAGGTCCTCAAATGAATGGTGGTCAATCTGGCTTAATGGCAGTTTGCTCGTATCCCACATGAAGCGTGTCCTGGGGAGCTGGGATGCCCAGAATGTTCTTAGGCAATAACACATGCGCACGCTCCTTCCACCTAACTGGGGAGCGGTGAAGATGAAGTCCAGCCTTGGGCACCGCTCCACCCGGCACCAACGTAGAGGATCCCATTGTGAAGAGCCTGGGATACTTGTGTTGTACAGGCTGTCATGCACGTGCAGGATCGAAGCACGATCACATATAATCCTTGGTATAGTAGCAGAAGCACCACCGTCCATCACTGCTTTTGCCTTCGTATGCAGGTCTTGTGTGTACAGGTAACAGTCAGCGGAGCCTAGACGTTCAGAAGGGGGAGGGCAAGTCCTTATCCTTGCTATGGTTGGGGCATCATTACCATTGCCTTCGCCTCCTTGAAGTAGGTGTTCCTCAACAATGATGGTAGCAACATCAGCATAATACATTGATGCTTCATTATTATATTGGGGCTTCTGATGCTGCCTGTTTGATAGCACTAGTTGTGGCTCTTCTCCAGTTTCGTTCTTGATCCCTTCATTTTCACTACCATCAACATTGACTTGAGTACAATAACTTGGAGAGGAAATCTCCAGGTGTACGTTATGGTCTTCAAAGTAATTTTTAAAAGTGGGCACAAATGACCTGAGGAGCCTTGTGTCTTTTACTGAAATATACCAATTAAATTCAGAGGGTGGTTGAGCATCATTCACTAATACCGTAGGCCATGATGATGATGATCCTGTAGCAGTAGTGGTACCAGCCTTCAGTTTCTCTTCCGCACTTCTGGAAGTTGATGCTGAGTGTGTGGTATCGATGTGCAGCTTCTGCAAGTATGTTTTCCTTTTGTTTTCTGGTGGCCACAGGATTGCACAAAGCTTGTCGCAGTTATCTAGGATGAGCTCATCTAGGCTTCGGGGTGTCATGGCACTCAAGTCCAGTGTTTTGACTGTTGTGCCTGACAAGTCTAGTATGCAGAGATCTTCAAACAATCCACTGAATAACATATTCTTCAGCTTAGAACATCCCCTGAAGGAGAACTTCCGTATCCCAGCACACCCGTCAGTAATCATCACAGTCCCAAGGCAGTTGTTGCTAGTGCTTATCTCAGAAAATTCTGTAACACCTTGCATGGTTTGGTTTCCTGAGAAGTCAAGGAGCTCCATGTTGTTCATCCCTTGTAACAAGTCTTGTTCTGAGTGGCCACTGCAGTGGACTGTTGACTTTTTCACTCGGAGCTTGCGGATGTTTGGCAGCCGGCCTTGCAGTTGGCCGATGTCCCAATCCTGTGCTCCCTCCACATTTAGCTCCCTGAGGTGAGTCATGGCATCCATCAAGCTTGCGGATAAGATCCAATCACAGCTTGTGTAGCGCACGTCAAGCACCCACAGCCGTTGGAAGCACTGGTGGATGTCCTGATTTACCATTACCCCTATAACATTTGTGCTAATTACTTGGTCTTGACAGTGATCAACCCAGAGAAATCGAAGACCCTGACAGTAGAGGTATGGTGGAGATGAGAAGCTAAAGGTGCAGTGTGAGAGCTTCAGCACACCAAGTCTATCGAACTGTTGGAAAAAGTCTCCTTTGGCTGGGATCAGCAGAAACCCATAGCTCGGTGAAGCCCAGTATGGCATGCTCTCAACGCCTCTTAACAAGTGAGTGGACAGATATTGGTTGTTACAGTCCACACCCAATCGCATCTCTTGCTGCAGAGCATCAGCAGCTCGCCAGGCTTCATCATCACCATCATCATCTCCCTGCGGCTGCTGCTTTATGATGCCATCACATATCCAGTAGTTGCTGCTATGGGTGGCCAAATCAAAGTTGATAAAATGGTGGCCGCTTGTCATGCCACATATCTTTAGCATGTACAGGAGGCATTCTTCAACTTGCGCTGGCTGACAGACGATGCCGCTAGTATCCATAACCATGCGTGCAACTTCTGCAGCCTCTTGATGCGCAAGCAAGGACCAGAGCTTGTGAGGATCCTGCTCATGGTGAGAGGCCCTGAGGAAAACATCAGTTGGTACCCCTATGCTCTCCACGGCCTTGTCCACTTCCACC
Source organism: Hyparrhenia diplandra (assembly GCA_015847255.1). NCBI lineage: Eukaryota > Viridiplantae > Streptophyta > Magnoliopsida > Poales > Poaceae > Hyparrhenia > Hyparrhenia diplandra. The sequence goes on from JADLZK010004743.1 coordinate 65,303, forward strand.
CAGAGGTTCAGCCGGAATCTCCCCGAAATGTCCACAGCATCTTGTTGCCGGCATATCAAACAGGGGGTAAGCCAAGCTTGGTCAGATCAATGTCCTCTCTGCTTCCATGGTGAAAAATTACCACAAACCTCTGGTTTTGTGTGTGTCAGTAGATCTCTGTGACGACCTGTTGTATCTCGGCGCGTGAACCTTGGGCCAGCCCATTGAAGTCATCCTCCTCATCTTGCCTGTTGAGAATGTCCATTACGGAAGCAGGGGCTTAAGCTGCTCGCTATGGCCCTCTGCACTGCTCTCATGCTCTCCCACTTGGAGCAATCGATGTGGATGATCTGATCAAACCGTCCCGGCCGGGGCCTTGGGACGAAGCCACGGCAAGGCGCTGGGCGACAACTCGGAGGACGGCGGATGCCCCAAGCCCATCCCAGCCGTCGAAGTAGATCACATTCTCTCTACTTGTGCCGTATTTGAGCTCATTGAGAATTCCTTCAGCCGCGGCGTCGATCGCGTCAGCTTTGATAACCTGCATTAATGATGAAATTAAACTAGTTTTTTTTTTCGATCGATGAATTGAGTAGTATGCATCAAATGTTTTGCATCAAATGTTTACTCCTACACGTTTACTTCCCATCAAAGATAAAGTTCCGCTAAGTGACTGATTAGACTTGGATCGCCACCGCCACTCTCGGGAACCGGCCGGCTCACCACCGGCACCGTGCCCTGTGCCACCCCGTCGACGTACACACTCTGCCCTGCGGGGATCCGTCCGCCGCTGCCTCCATCAGCCTTAGCATCTCGTCGCACGGAGGAGCCAGCCCAAACCGGCGACTCGATCGCCTTCACTCAACCGGTTGAGAGCCACCCCGCACCCTGCTCTACATGCACACGGGAAGGGGCATCTTGCGAAATGAGATCTACTAATCCAGATAAGGTAATCCTTTGTGGGACCATACGTAATTCATAGAATTGTTGACCGCATGATATGATGTGTCGTCCATCCATCTAGTTTTTGTGTCCATGCATGTGAGAAAACTGGAGCCCCCGGGTCCATGCAATTTTATTCCTTATTATCATAATATAGGCCAAATACCATTCTTCAATAATATATAGCCATGGAATTCCAAGTTGTAGTGGTTTCTTCAATTTTGTGGCTATTCATGTTTATTTGACACCGGTTCATCTTTTGATGAACAAAAAAAAAATTGAATCAAGACCCAAGGGTTTGGTTTGTAGGTAATTAACCAAACTTTGCATAAACCAAGAAACGAAACTGCTCGGTTTGATTAGACTAAATGTTCAACCCAAATTAATTACTGGTGGTCCTAACTAAAAAGAACGTTATTGTTTGGTCAGGTACTATAATTGTTTAGGAAGGTTGACATTCTTGCTCCTCTTTTGAAGGCCGATTATGGTCTTATCCTTGTTTTTTTCTTGTTACAACTTTATCCTTTGGTTTTTGAATCCAAAGTTATTCACTACTAATTTTTTTTTTACCATACCAATTGCCTTTGTTTATAGGACACATTTATATAGGTGGTCGTCTAAGATGCCCACCTTGGTTTCTTTCTTCAAGATTGCAACCATGACATTCAGCTCAAACAACATTGTTTCTGACTATGCACAAGATGCTATATTTTTTTTCGTAATCTTGTATGTGTATTTTAGACACTAAGTTATCTCAAAATGAAAAAAATCAACTACAAAGTTTTAAATCTTATTAAACACTGCAATTCTGGTATAGGGCATGTCTCCATCCAATATTGTTTGAAAAACTTTCAAACAATTCACTCCCAGAATGAGTATTTAAAACAAATATTTATGACTATAAATAACTTCTAATAAAAATTTATCAACTACAAACTTGTACATTGGACCCACCATTACAACTTTGTTATTAACCATGTGAACATTCAAGGTCCTTTGGAAATTCTAAAGAATTAAAACATATATTTGGGACTCTAAACAACTTCAAATAGAAATTTTGCCAACTAAAAAGTTGTGCATTCTATTGAGAAGTACTCAGATTCGTGTCATTCAAACTTTCTTAACTTTGATCAGTTTTATAGAAAATATTATAAATATTTCTATCTCTAAATAATTTTATTATAAAAAAATATGTTGAGTGATTCATCTAATGATGCTAATTATGCATCAAAAATATTAATCTTCTTTTTATATATATTTGTCCAAAGTTTGAAATGTTTGACTCTCGAGATGATAGAATGTCATTTTTATGGGATGAAGTACACCTTTGGTGTAGAAAATGTCCCTAAAACAAACTTTTGGGACTCTAAACAGTCCTAAATTAAAAAATATTAACTAACACGTTGTAGATTGCATTGAGATCTAATATGGGTGGGCTGGTAGATCCGTGTTTTGATCAGGGACGCCTGCCATACGCCTGGGTTTCACCTAGCGAGTGAATCCCCTCCTTTGAATCCTTTGAAAGGTCTCGTAGTGAAACCCCGCACGCTCTCCTCAGTAGAGTTTTGGGATTTACAAACCCGGGCATATGGGAATCACGACCTAGAGTGAAAGTGCACACCTGCGCAGAGTTTGATCAAACTGATATACTAGCCGTGCTCACGGTCATGAGCGCCCCCAGCTCTCACATGATTAGAAGCTACTCTCTTTTGGAAATGATGGTGATGTTGGCGAGGTTGGAACCTCGTGTTGGGCGGGATGGAGTTCTCGTGTTGCTTGAGGTGGATCTCAAGTGTTATAAAAGATGTTAAGTATTTTTTTGAAAACAACTAAATGATTACTTGAACCTCACTCCAATGGGACTAGTCCTAAATAGGTAGTAGAGAGATCGGTGGAGGAGAGATGTGAGGGGTGAGAGCGGGAAGTGTCGGACTTGTCGGTGTCTCCCGAACTTGTACTCGGTGGATTCGGGCTTGCCGCCCACCATTTAGGCCATTCGAGATACCGTGAGTAGGCCATGGACAGTCCTCACCACCCGTCGTGGATTCACATGCCTCCCGATCCAAAAAAAAAAATGGTCCACGTGCCCGTTCTGCCAGTAAATTGTCGGTCTCCCTATCCGACTGCCCGTTTTCGGCAATCGGCGATAGAGGCCCGCCGCCCACCATTTAGGTCGCTCGGATACTGTGGGTAGGTCATGGCCAGTCCTCACCACCCCGTCGTGCGGATATACTATCCACGACTTATCCTAACTGTCCATTTTTTATCTGATGGTTGATTTAAAATGAGCAGCTATGTGAATCTTTACTTAGATTAGATATATTCGGAAATCTTGTTGTATTTTTTTTTATTTGAAATGATATTCAAGTATTTGATTTCAGAGTAGAGGTTGAAATGGTAGAGTACTAAAAACGTATGGGCAAATTCGCATGAAAGAAAAAAAAAAATGTATATAGGGTAGAATTACAATATATAGAGCTTGGAAACATGGGTAAGAACACAACAGCCCTGATCTACCAAAATTGAGACGGATGAGCCATGAAATGTGATGACACTGGCATAAAAGTTGTGGTGAAAAAGAAAGTAGCTAGGGGCATGCATGCATGCTAAGTGGTTTATTAATTAATTACCTCAGTACGCATGATGGAATGGCTTGGATTAACAGCTCCGTTGAATTACCAAGTTTATTTATATATATATATCTTGATTCTTGAGCGACAATACTTGAACACACTAGTACTGCAGGTATCTGGCCGGATCGCCAGCAGCGGCAGCAGAGCAGAAGATATGGGTTCCGTCTCGACCACAAAACTAACCCATCGCGCGCGCTTGGTTACTCAATCTCGTGCCTGTACAGGTCAACAACACACAAGCACGAAACCAGTTCTTTTTATTAGGTGAAAGAGAGGATATATTTAGCTGCTACTGAAAGATCGAGAGGACATATGTACCTCAGTACGCATGATGGAGATGAACGTACTGGATTTAATTAACCACCAGAAGCAGGTCGGTCGACTTGTCAGGCTTCAGTAGCTACAACAAACTCCGAACCGATCCATTTCATTTGGATCTCTGAGCAGGGCTGCAGCAGCTGAGTTATGTTGTTTGGACAATGGAAACATCTAACCCATGGCTTCCTCTTCTGCCTGATCAGTGATCACATAATAGATCATCAAACACTTAAGCATGCATCTAGTAGTTAATAATTTACAGCAAGTATTCTTGATCACACTATATATATGTGCATAAAAATTCAAGATAATTCATTTCCATATGCATGCAGTACGTGTGGACATATATTTAGTCAAGTGGCATACGTACCTCAGGTAGATTGTATTGAATATTGACACTAGCCGCCGGTAGAAGAATTAATTTGCAGTACGATATAATAAATAATGGACTGAACCTATGAAGGATGAATGTGTGTCTGGCTGTCTATTTGTGTGTGAGAGGGGTGATATATGCCTGAGTGAGAATCCTGATACAAGAATACAAGTTGCGTGCTTGCACAATAAAGGGCGAGTGGTGGTCCTTGCTGTTTATTTGGCAAATATCATATATATGCATGCGGTGGAGGGCGCCTTTACGTACTTCTGTGTTCATTCATATATCTATCAGATGATTCTTTGCTTGCAGCCGTAGCATGCATGATTCCAGAGCATACTCGTATCATTTTTTTTCCAAAGCCAAAGGTTAAAGAGCGGAAGCAGCAGGCATCAAAGCTCGCTCGCTAGCTGCAAGTAAAGTCGTTGTGGTAACTCACAAGCCTCAGCCAATAATAAATGTAATTCTTAGGAAGAAGTCCATTTGTGCCACCCAAGCTTGTTTTTCATCACGCAAGTTTTTTTGTAACTATAAATTTTTGTCCACCGAACTATGAGTATCAGACAAATTCGAGCATGGCAGGTCCCTTCGTATTTTGTAAAAATAATTAATAATCACCGGCAGCCATAAATTTATTTGTCCGTGAAAAATACATCCATTTTTAAGGGCAGTTTGTTTTAGGTCAACCGTGTCTCTAAAAAATCAATTCCGTAAGCTAAAGTGCAGCACAACTGGACAAACTGGAACACCGTTGTCGGGTTCCAATTCCATATGTAACGTGCCTTGCAGAGCTCTGACGCCCAAAATGTATTTAGCAAATAAAAAGACGGTCACAGCACCAGTTGCTTGTAACTGAGGAGTGGTGAAGACATGTTCCAACTTTGGGCACCACTCGACTCGGCACCAATTTAGAATGTACCACCATGTTGAACCCGATGCAGGAGCACGGCCTAGGATATTGTTGATGGACAAACTGTCATGCACATGCAGGATATAAGCATTGTGACATATGATATCCGGTATAATAATACTAGTCACAGTCTGTTGTTCACCCCCCGACAATGATTTGCTACTCAGCTGATGATCTTGTATGTGGGTGTAGCAGGCCCTAATGTAGGGATTAGGCATACTCGGGCATGGCCGCATCTGAGTGAACATTGGAACATCAGCATACATGAAACTGTCTGTAGGCGTATCCACCTTTACTGGAGCATACTGCTGCTTGATACTACTATTGCTACTAGCAGCTTTATTGTCGTTGCCGGAAGAAGAAACAGTGGCAGGAGAGTAAATCTCCAAATGTGAACGTATACTGCTAGGCACAAGTGACCTGAGGAGCCTTGCATCTCTTACCCTGATGCACCAATCAAATTCTGAGGGTGCTCTACCACCATGATCCACAGATAATGATAATGATGATGTTGTGATGCTGGCGGTAGTGCTGCTACCCTCTGTGGAGTTCTCTTTCATGGGTGTCGATGATGCAGCTGACCATGTGGTGTCAATGTGCAGCTTCTGCAAGATTCTTTTCCTTTTGTCTACTGGTGGCCATAGAATTGCACAAAGCTTGTGGCAGTCATTGAGGAAGACCTCATCCAAGCTCATAGCTGTCATGGAACTAAGATCCAGTGTTTTGACAGCTGTGCCCGACAAGTCTATGATGCGGAGATCCTCAAACAATCCACTCAACAACAGATTCTTCACTTTAGCACATCCCCTGAAGGAGAACTTTTGTATCCCAACACACCCATCAACAATCACCACAGTCTCAAGGCAGCTGTTGCTAGTGCTTATATCAGAAAAATTTGTAACACGTTGCACGGTATGGTTTCCTGAGAAGTCAAGGAGCTCCATCTTGTTCATCCCTTGGAACAAGTCTTGTACTGAGTGGCCAATGTGGACTGTTGACTTCTTCACTCGGAGCTTGCGGATGTTAGGCAGCCGGCCCTGCAGCTGGCTGATGTCCAGATCCTGGGCTCCAATCACATTTAGCTCCCTAAGCTGAGTCATGATATTCAGCATCTGTGCGGACAAGATCTGATCACAGCGTGTGTAGCGCACGTCGAGCACCCACAGCCTCTTGAAGCAAAGTTGGATGTCTTCCCACTTAGTATCTGCAGTTCCATCTTTACTGATTGCTTGGTCCTGACGGTGGTCGAGCCATAGAAACCTAAGGTTGCGGCAGCAGAGAAATGGAGGCGATGAGAAGCTGAAGGTGCAGCGTGAGAGCTTTGAGCACGCCAAGTTTGCTGAAATGTTGTAGGGTGTCTCCGGTTGAGAAGAACAGAACACCGTGTAGTGGTGAAGTCAGTATGGCATGCTGGCCGTATTATCAGCACACTTCATCAGGTGAGAGGGCAAAGATTGCATGCTATGGTGGTAATAGTCCAAATCAATCGCAAGTCCTGCTGCACAGCAGCAGCAGCCTGCCATGGTCCATCTCCATCACCATCACAACCATTGCCAATATCTGTCTGATGACCCTGTTGTAGCTGTTTGACTCCATCACATATCCAGTAGTTGCCGCCGTGGGTAGCCATATCATAATCTGTTGACACCCGTATTTGGACGAACGTCAGTTCATGTTGATATCAAAATAGTAATGTTCTATTCTTAGAATATATGGTGTGTCAAGAGTGAATGGATGATATTTCTTGCATGAACTGCGTTAGTTCATGTGCTAGAGTGATCAAAGGAGAGCCATGCATGGGATACGTCATTTCATCTGCTAAAGAGTGATTAAAGGAGAGCCATGCATGGAAGAATCAAGCGATGGCTCGGTCGCACGGCTTCTGCGCGCGCCGGACGCACGGGTTCACGAAGGCCGCGTCAGTCGCGGCACTTGCGGACGCGTCAGGCGCCCCTATTCTCGCGCGCATGCAGCTGCGAAGGTGCCGCCACAGCGCCGGACGCAGATCAAACCGCGTCAGTCGCGCCTCTACGCGCGTCAGTCGGGCACGGTCGCACGAGGTGGTTACTGGACTGCGTCTGGTGACCGGCAGACGCGCCAGGTGCGAGACGGGCCGAGCGTCCGGCGCCACCCCTGTGATGCAGTGCTCTCTGTTGAGCGTCCGGCCAGCGCCTGGCGCGCCAGGCGCCCCCGGGCCAGCGTCCGGTGCTGTGTAAATTGGGGTGTCCGTACACGATCGAACCGACGTTTTCCTAAATCGCGTTTGGGTCGTTTTTTAGAGATTGGAAACGTCCAAGGGCGGTTTCCTAAAAAGGATAAGACCACCCTCCTCTATATAATAAAGAGGTTCATGGCGATTTGATCTCATCTACATCCAATCGACAAACACATCTACTACCGTCTTGCTTGTAGGTCATCTCCCTCTCCTTCTTCTTCGCGCCCGATGCCATGAGCGGAAGATCGGCGACAACCACGCCCTAGAGCGGTCAGGGCGGCTAGGGCAGCCCATAGCTGCTGCGCCCTCCACGGGGTCCGTCCCGGCGTGTGGGGTTTTCGGGTTTCAAGAGACTTCGCCCGGCGTGTCTTTGCGTACCAGCGCTCGAGCGAGGCTCCTCCGGACGGCGTGTCTTGCGTATCGCGCTCATCGTTGGAGGCACACGGTCCAGGTGTGGACATCCCTAGGCGCTTACCCGATCCCTCGATTTCGCTTGCCCTACGTGGAAGCGATCTAGCTCTTGTTTTGGTGTGTTACGGTTTTATCGTCAACACACTTTTTTGGCGACTCCGCTGGGAAGAGATTGCCGGCTATACTTTGTAGCCGATCGGAATTTATTTACCCCAGCCATATTCTTAATTGATCTATTATCATTTACGTGATCGCCGCATATTTTGGCCGATTGTAAATTCAGTCTTGTTCGGATAACGAATCTGGCCGCTACGGCCGATTGCGTTTGTCTTGCCTAGCTGTTGTAGTGCACGTCAGAACACAGAATTGTTGGATCGAAGCAAGGCTTGGCGTCAGCACATCAAGAAATCGCTAAAGCTACATCTTGTTGTTGGTCGCTGCTAGTGCGTACTATTCTGTCAAGGTAAAATCAATATTAGATTAATCAAAGGGAGAATTGGAAACGGGTTGCTGTGGTGCTGTGCATTAGTTTATTATATTCTATATATTCTATATATACTGTACGCATATACTGCTAAGCTTTTTCCAGAAGACGTTGCGGTTAAAAGATTTTGCTCTTGAGGAAATATCGTGAGAATTAAAATCTTATACTAATTATACATGGGGGCGCATCAAAGTGCTATGCCACATGCCATGCCAAAGGTACGTCATGCAAGTAAATTACATGATTATAATAATTCTTTTGCAAGTACCGATAATTCTCATGATGATGTGCTAGTTATCATAGTACTAGATATGTTCCATCGGCTACTTATGATAATGTTCCTTCACATCATAATTATGTATATCATGATAAAGAGCCGATGTATGTTGAAAATTTATTGAGTTCTAATTCTTCTAGCAATATGTCACATATACGTTCATTGGCTATAAGTTCACAGCGTGACATGCCGATGCATGACTTCGGCCATTTGTTCTCCAAATTCAGCATCATATGCAGGAACTAATGCTCATGATTCGGCTACACATGTTACTAATAACCATAGCGAAGCAACACAAATTTAGCGCCTCATATCAATGCCGCTATTCATGATTCGGCTTCTCATAATTCCCATGATAGCCGATTCAAAGAAAGTTTGGCAAGGTATACTCGGTCGAAACTGATTTTGATGAGGTAATGTCGAAGTTTCAGAAGCGCTGGAGAAGCAAAATGAGAACTTTGCACAGAAATACCTCAGAGATACAAGAAAGAAAGGAGGGTTACATGCTCCCTCGAGAATCGGCTAAACCGGCTTTAAAGTCCGCCAAGCCGATTGTTACCTCCTGTGAAACAACTACCCGCCTTGAATCGGTCAAGCCGACTTTTCGGTCGGCTAAGCCGATTGCCTACGGCAATCAATCCAAATTGGTCTCTTCGGCATCGAAACCCGATAAGACCAATTTAGGGAGAGGATGCACATTCTTTATCTTGCAGGAAGACACCTTCGATGGCGAAATTACGGAGAAAAATAATCCGGCCATCTTAATTCGACGAGGGCAAGCCGATTCCGCTATTGGAAAAAATGTCATAATCGGCGAGCCTAGAGAGCCTAAGAAGAAAAGGCAAAGTTACGATCGTGAGGTGGTGCTAGAAAGATCTAATGACAATCGGAAAGCCTCAAGATCACCATCAAGTCTTCTAGGCTCGGGGGCAAGCTCATGTTCCCATTCACAAGCAGAGGTCAACCACTAGCATTATCATCCAAAAGGATTGCTGGATTCGATTCTAAAAAGTTGACCAAAACAATTTTAGAGCTAATGGACAGAAAAAAAAATCAGCAAGACCGATTGCTCAAATCGGTCAAGCTATTCATAAGCAAAAATTGCAGCACATACATAAAGGTGGAGTATTGGTTCCTCGCTCATTAATGTGTCAAGATCTTCACCAAAGGAGAGCGTGTGCTAGCGAAATTCACAATGGGCAGCAATACTTATCTCGTAGCCGATTGAGCCATAGCCAATCGTGCTTCGATAAGAAAGAGCAAACTAAATTGGCTAAGCCGACCCCAGAGGTAGCCGAGCTGGCTAAGGTTGCTACCATTGAGCATGAATCGGCATTGACGACTTCGAAGTCGGCTAAGCTGATTCCTATTGTTGTAGATTTTTTCCACGGGCACTTCAAAAAGTTTTGCCACTACTATGGTGGGCATCGAGATGCAAGAAGGGCACGAGGAGGAAATCGGTGGCGTTAGAGAGCACACACAAACTCTTCCCAAAGGTATTGCTAACGATGAGACCATCGAGAACGGAACTTTGGTTGCTACATCTTTCGTCACTAAGGTACAAGATTGCATCGGCCTACATGTTGTCTTCAATTGGAAGGCCGATGATAATATTTTGTCAAAGTTAAAGCTTTTCTCGATGCTTAATGTGAATTATACATATATGTGGATTGCTTTACTTACTTTAAATTCAATTCATACTTGGTCCCGAATGAGATATAAGTTTTGTAATTACTATAGATTTTATGATTGGGGCTAAGATTGAAGAATATTGCTCATGCCGATGTTTGTTATACATTTAATTCGGCATGAAAGATGATTGTAAAAGTGTGGCCGAATGGATTGGTGTTAAATTTAATCTCTTCGTTTGCCAAGCATTGAAGCCGATTCTGCAAGAAAATCGGCTTACAAATTTAATGCTCACCTTTGGTTCTATTTGTTGTGATCATGTCTTTAACATGTTCTTTGAAAAGTAAATTTATTAGGCATATTGATCACAATGCTTTGCCATCAATTCAGAACTTGGAAGAGCTTATATATTGCAATTTGTGTAATTCATTTGATCATAATACTCATAGTTGCAATATATTTCATCATGAGATCCAATCGGACATTGATAATGACCGATTGAGGTTTTTGTGGCTCAACAAGTGGACCGATTAGATTCAATCGGCCTCGATGGCAAACAAGTTTTGAATCGGCTTGCACTACTAGCCGATTCACTTGAAACTCAAGGCTCTAACGCTCAAGAGAGAGATGGAAGACCCTCAAGTGAAGACAAAATTGTTGCCCATGAAATTAAAATTGAAGATATTTCAAAGGATAGCAATATTGCTCCAATGTTAGAGAACTTGGGAGGCAAATAAAATCTCTCCATCTCCAACAAAAGCCGATTAATTCCATTGAGCAAGGAAAATCGGCCGGAGATCCTTCTTTGGAGCATGTCCATCAAGGTGAAGAAAAGAAGGATGCTCATAAAGCTAGTGGAGGCAAAGAGCATGACAAAGAAAAAGGCAATAGGAGACCGAAGCTTAGCTTTGAGGAGCTCTTAGCCAAATATACAAAGATAGGGGAAGCAAATCGATTGAAGAAAACCCAAGCATCAAAGTTGCCTCCAAAACATAAACCTCAAAATCAACACCGGCAAAGGAAGGTTTATGTTCCATCATATTTACGAGCCACAACATGTGGAGTATGCAGCTCAAAGCGCTTAAAGAATCATCATCTTACAAAGACCGATTTGATCAAAATCGGTCGAATCGCAATGCCAAAAAGGGAAGGTGGTAAAGCAAGTTTACCGCGTGAAGTATGATGGACGTAAAAGAAAAATTCAGATCTGAATGACACCATTGAAAAGCCGATTACATTGTTAAAAAATCTGGCTATTGATGGTAAACAAGTTGAAAATTCAGCCATTTATATTGCGGTACTAAATCGAACAAAAGAAGATAAAAGTACTTATGAACAAGAAAGAATTATCACTTGTCACAACAAAGACAAAAACCGACATGCTCAATCGGTTTACCAAGGTGGCGAGGACAAAGAATTGCGAAGCTCAGGCGAGAGAAGCTAAGAGAAAGGGGCTTAGCATGGGTCCCTAAAGGAAGCATTAAAGATCGAAAGGGCGATGATCAAGCAAGCGGTGCAACAAAGACAAAAGATAGAAGAAAAAGATTCAAGACACGATTGCCAAGTTGGAGGTTTGCACCAAATCATCAAAATCATTGGTCATGGCATCATCCATTTTCTGCACTTTGTGCTTATGTGGAATTCACCTCATGGTATGCATGGTTATCCCTCATATTCTTATGTTGATTCTTGGTATGGGTCTTTATATTATGGAGGGATGCCTAATTATCATGCTTATCAATAATCAAGAGTCGAAATATTTTATTTTGGCCATGCATGCTCATGTATTTGAATTCGTATGGCCGATACTTTGTTATCGCCCTGAGCATGCAATATAGCCCGATGAATATTTTCAACCATCGTGCTATTTGAAGAAGCCCCCAAAAGAATTTTACTTGGTAACTTAAGGCTTGGGGGCAAGAAGAAGGTATATATATGATTGACAAACTTAGCCGATCACATGTATATTTAATCATGGTTTTTATTTGTTTATCAAGTTCAACCGATTGAATTTATGCGTGTTTAAATCGTAGTTAATGTTCAATCATATTTGAGCCGATTATATGCGCTCTTTCAATCGTGCCTTACTTTATCAAGTTTGGCCGATTGATGGTGTTATCGTGCTTTTAGATAATTGCACATAAAATGTGTGCAAAGAGCAAAATTGCTTGCTCAATATGCATCGGCTTTGAGGTAAAAGATAAATATTTTCATTTACAACATTTGCCGATGCATGAAAAATTTGCTTGTTTCACATTCTAGTAAAAATTCGGTTCAACCAAAGTTAATTGGACAAACCGATGTTACTAATAATTTGAGACAGCAATGTAAAATTCTTTTAAATCGGTCTATTTCTGTTACGGACAATGGTAGTACCGATTTGGAAGATTGGAGAACTCTTCTCTTGTATTTCTTGCAGGATCCTAGTGCTAAAGTTGACAAGAATATTCGGCTTGCTTTCAAGTATACATGGTGAGCTATTTCGTAGGACCGCCGAAGATTTGTTGCTAAAGTGCTTTGGGGTTGATCAAGCAAGAGTGGCAATGGGAGAAGTTCATGAAAGCATTTGTGGTACGCATCAATCGGCCCTGAAGATGAAGTGGGTGCTAAGACGGGCTGGTTTTTATTGGCCTACTATGATGGCGGTTGCTTTTCGTACTACAAAGGCTGCGAAGAGTGTCAACGGTTTGGAAATATTCGGCTAGTGCCGGCTGCTATGCTTCATCCTATCATCAAACCGTGGCCTTTCCGTGGTTGGAGTTGGACTTCATCGGTCAGATTCATCCTCCATCTTGAAGGGGCATAAGTTCATCTTGGTTGCTACCGACTACTTCATGGTCGGAAGCAGTTCCATTGAAGAACATGACACACAAGGAGGTAATTGAGTTCATCACAGAGCACATTATTCATAGATTCAGCATTCCTCAAACATTAACTACGGATCAAGGGACGTCATTTATGGCGAAGGAAGTAGAGGACTTTGCCGAATCATACAAAGTTAAGATGCTCAATTTGTCTCCATATTATGCTCAAGCCAATGGTCGAGCAGAATCCACTAACAAGACTTTGATCAAGCTTAATAAAAGATAGATGAACATCCAAGAAGGTGGCATGAATTCTTGTTTAGAAGAGCAAGTCGTTCCAAATCGGTGACTTGGTGTGAACTATATTACCGATACGGACAAAGAGCAATTAATTTGGCACCTAATTGGAAAGGTTCTTTCAAGATGGTTAAAGTGATATTCGGGAACTCCTATATGCTTGAGCCTATGAATAAAGAACGCCAAGCGAAGGCGATTAGCGGGAGGTATTTGAAAAAATATTTCCCTAGTGTTTGGCAAGAGGCGTAGTGCTCTCCAAACAATGGCCGATGCATGCATCGCCCTTAGAACAAAATGGCGATACTTAGTATCGCCCTTAGTTGCCGGACAACCCGATACGATGGGCATTCGTGTTGTTTGGATTTCTTTGTCTTGTTTTCAGGTTCGTGCATCTCTCGCCTGAAAACAGGGGGCATATGTTGACACCGTATTTGGGCGAACGTCAGTTCATGTTGATATCAAAATAGTAATGTTCTATTCTTAGAATATATGGTGTGTCAAGAGTGAATGGATGATATTTCTTGCATGAACTGCGTTAGTTCATGTGCTAGAGTGATCAAAGGAGAGCCATGCATGGGATACGTCATTTCATCTGCTAAAGAGTGATTAAAGGAGAGCCATGCATGGAAGAATCAAGCGATGGCTCGGTCGCGCGGCTTCTGCGGCGCCGGACGCGCGGGTTCCACGAAGGCGCGTCGGTCGCGGCACTTGCGGACGCGTCAGGCACTATTATTCTCGCGCAAGATGCAGCTGCGAAGGGTGCCGCCACAGCGCCGGACGCCAGATCAAACGCGTCGGTCGCGCCTCTACGCGGCGTCGGTCGGGCACGCGGTCGCCGAAGGTGGTTACTGGACTGCGCGTCGGTGACCGCGACGCAGCGCCAGTGCGACGGGCGGGCGGCGTCGGCGCCACCCCCTGTGATGCAGTGCTCTCTGTTGAGGCGTCCGGCCAGCGCTGGCGCGCCGGGCGCCCGGGCCCAGCGTCGCGCTGTGTAAATTGGGGTGTCCGTACGATCGAACCGGCGTTTTCCTAAATCGCGTTTGGGTCGTTTTTTTAGAGATTGGAAACGTCCAAGGGCGGTTTCCTAAAAGGATAAGACCACCCTCCTCTATATAATAAAGAGGTTCATGGCGATTTGATCTCATCTACATCCAATCGACAAACACATCTACTACCGTCTTGCTTGTAGGTCATCTCCCTCTCCTTCTTCTTCGCGCCCGATGCCATGAGCGGAAGATCGGCGACAACCACGCCCTAGAGCGGTCGGGCCGGCTAGGGCAGCCCATATGCTGCTGCACGCCCTCACGGGGGTCCGTCCGGGCGTGTGGGGTTTCGGGTTTCAAGAGACTTCGCCCGGCGTGTCTTGCGTACCGCGCTCCCGACGAGGCTCCTCCGGCGGCGTGTCTTGCGTGATCGCGCTCATCGTTGGAGGCACACGGTCCAGTGTGGACATCCCTAGGCGCTTGCCGATCCCTCGATTTCGGCTTGCCCTACGTGGAGCGATCTAGCTCTTGTTTTGGTGTGTTACCTGTTTTTATCGTCAACTATCCTGAATTGATGGACCATGCCGCAGAGCTTCCACATGTATAAGAAGTAGTTGGCAATGTAATAAGTTGACACTGTTTGTGCAGTCGCTGATGTCGTTTCTGCTGCTGCTCTACTAGTAGAAATCAAGCGTGCCACATCAGCAGCATCTTGATGCACAAGGTAGTTCCAGAGCTCTTGTGGATCTTTCTTATGGCCCCAAGCCGAGAGAAAAACATCGGTTGCCCCAGTGCTCTTCAGGGCGTCATCCACCTTCATCCTTGGTTTAAGCCGGAATGCACCTTCGAATGTCCACAGCACCTTGTTTGTTGAGTATCCAGACAGAGGGAAGCCACAAAAAGTGCCCAGATCGACATCCTCATCGCTCCCATTGTGGAAAATCACCAAGAATCTATGGTTTAGCTTCTGTATGTGTTCATACATCTTCCTCACAACTTGCGGTATCTCAGTGCGAGAGCCCTTGGCCACCCCGTTGTAATCGTCCTCTTCATCTTGCCTGTCGAACATGTCCATCACCGGTGCAGGGAGCTCCAACTGCTCCGCGACAGCCCGCTGAAGTGATCTCCTGCTCTCCCACTTGCAGCAGTCAACATGGATGATCTGATCAAACCACAGTCCTGCCACCATGGCAGTAAGGCGCTGGGCCACGGCTCGGAGGACGGCGGATGCACCCAGCCCGTCCCAGCCGTCGAAGTAGATGACATTGTTTCTGCTGCTGACGCTTCGAGTAGCAGGGTCTTCCTTGAGCTCATCAAGAATCCGCTCGGCAGCCTCATCAATGCTGTCCGCTTTGATAACCTGCAGCAGCATCCATATCAATCAGTCCACAGTAGGGGACGTGAAAAAGGAAATGGAGTAGCCCTGTTTTAATTATATTTTTATTACCTCAGTACGCATGATCGACTGGATTGGATTGGATTGGATTGAATTCGACCAACCAGTTAATCAAGCTCGTCCACTTGTCAGCTGTATATATGTTGCTATATATGGTACTAGAGCTAGCTTGATCTTGAGCAACGACATGCAACCATCTTCATCTCATTTGGTTGCAGGAAAAAGAAAGCGCCATCCATGATATGACTGCATAACATCGTGCCAGGCTGCTGCAGCTGTAACTTCTGTTTATTTGGATTACAAATCTAACCCATCGCGTGCCTGTGGACAGGTCAAAAATCACTAGAATGAAGCTAGTACACATTTACATTATATATTCGTACAAGTACTATATCAAGCACACATATATGAAGTCAAAATTTTGCCCTAGCTAATGCAGGAATTAATGTCCATGCTACTGAACATGTTCTGACCCTATGTGTATGCAGTCTGCACACCATATTACAGATAGATAGAAGGACATACATTTGCAATCCAAGCAGGGAGTAGTCAAGTAGTTACATACCTCGGTTTGATCTATTCGGCACTGCCGTCCAGTATGCAGGAGATTTCGCAGAATACAATCTGCCTAAAAGATTGAGCCAAACACGATAGATGGATAAATAAATGGTGTTTGTATGTGTTTCTGCAGTGTGTATGTGTGAGAGAGAGGAGATGCCTGATGAGAGACGATCCTAATACTACAATATGTGTGCTTGCATACACAGTAAAATGGATGGCGGTCCAGATAAGCCAACTTTGCTTCTTTGGCAAATAATGTCTATCAGATGATTCTTTGCTTACATCTGGAGCATGCAGGATTCCATCATTATTTTTTTTTTTCAAAGGTAAAGAAGGTTAAAGGGCAAAAGCAGCATTCCAAAGGAGCAGTGCTAGTAAAGTTGTTGTAACACACAAGACTGTCTAGAGTTTCATCGCCTTCAAGTTTATTTGGGTGCTTGTGCTTTATTTGGGTGCGACGCAAGGCACCAAGTTTTTAACAAACAAAGCAAGCGAAATAACACATGCATGAGAAATTCAGAATTAGCAAGGAGAAAACAGCCAAGCGTCCGCACAGTTTTTCTAAGGAGAAAACCGCTCGTCAAAGCGTGATGGACCCAAACACCCGGCCCCGTCGTCCCTGTTGCCGAGCGCCCTGCCGTCTCCCGCTCGGCAAAAACTGAGTTTGCCGAGCACTGTGGCCGGGGCTCTCGGCAAATTACATGTTTGCCGGCGTCGTGCTGGCGCTCAGTGAACCAATATTTTTAAAAAAAATTTTGGCTCCCACATTTTTTCTGTAACTTTTTTAGGGCACTATTCACAACACATTGAAAATTTAGATTTTTTCGTACTTTTTTTGCTATACTAGTTAAATACCCGTGCGTTGCTACGGGGGTAACTAAATTTTTTAGATAAAAAACATGGATCGCACCGATAACCACCACAATATGTAAATGGCGGACATTGTAAACAATACCAAGTGTAGCGAGGGATGTTGATTATTTAACATCAAACGTTCGGGATATACACCATGCACAAGTAGCTGCATATACTGCATGAGAATGTAAAATGTACAAATGATTTGTACATATAACACCTCTGTGTAGAGTTTGATAAACAATTTGAGAGTACCTAGGAATATCAACAAATATAGCGTTAGTTAAATAATATTTGTACAATATAAATTGAATTAAAAATACATTGTAAGTATTAGTGTATTACCTCGCCTATTGCGTTAGAACCTCCTTCCATACAATATTCTTCGTGAAAATTCCATCAAGCTGCTGGGTAAGCCTTATCCTTACCTTTTTTTCCTTGTTGCATTTCTTTTTATTTTTTTTCAACGCCATTCTTTCTAGCATTTTTTTCTTCTCCATCTTTTTGGCTGCCTCCTCCCGTGCGTTTTGCATCCGGCGGGAGGGCGAGGATCTTGATATTCGCTCTTGACGTGGCTCTAGACATCGCAACATACAACCGACCGTGAGAGAACACCGGTGCGGCGGGCGGATACACACCCACGTTCGGGATGGTTTGGCCCCTGTGACTTGTTGATAGTCATTCGCGAGCTCAACGATAGGAAAGCTGCTTCCTCTTAAACTTCGAGCGGGAACATCTCATCGAGGGCAGACGCGAGGGGGTATTCGAGGAAAGAATACCCGCTTCCCAAAGATCTTTGCTCAACCACGATTTCAGCGTCGATTGTATTTCTTGAGAACCCCGCACCAGCAGCCTTGTACCGTTGCACAACCCATTGGCGGGATCAATATTCGAAGCAAGATGACAGGACACCCGAGCTTGAGCTTCAAGGCGTGTGGAGGCAAGCGGGTGGGGTTGAGGCTGTTAAGGAACTCTCTTGGATAGTAGTTATGTGGATCATCTATGGCGAGTCAAAGCGTGATACACCATCTCGCCACCTGGAACATATCAATCATTTTCATATTGATCGTGTCCACCCAATCGTTACGTGTAGATAAAATCGCCGGTGGTGATGTAGTCTTTATTCGCCATGTTTGCGTTTAGGTGCGGAAAGATGATGTCGATCAATGTGCGAAGATCCTTCTCGGCATCAGAGTAGTACGGGACACAAATCTCTTCCGGAATCCGGTACATCGTCATCACCGTAAACCTCCTCCGTTCCATTACCGGTGCGCAATGAGATAATCGCAAACCATCGGTCACTCGAGCCCCTCATGTTGCGGACGAGTTTTAGGTGGCGCATGGATTCCCAAAGATGAGCTTCATAGAGAAGCTCCGACTATTTGAGCCCCGGATCCTTTCGGCTGGGGAGGACTCGCCTGAAATCCCCGCCAAAGACAACCGTCTTCCCACCAAACGAAGGTCGGCCGGCTCATTGTATCTCGTAGGCTCTTGTCTAGTGCTTCCACGTTTTGCCTCCTTGTCATAGATGCCTCGTCCCATATTATGAGAGCTGCTTGTCGTAGCAACTTGGACGTACCATCCTGTTTTGTGAATTTGCATCCATCGCCATCTTTAGCATTGAGAGGTATCGCGAAGCGCGAATGACTCGTCCTCCCACCGGCAATATGGATCTTTGCGACTCGGATGTGGCTGTAGCCACGACAATCTTGCCACGGCTACGTAGTTTCCGATAAGTGCCCTATACAAGAAGGTCTTTCTGCACCGCCGGGTCCATCCACAAAGAACATCCCGCCCTTTTGGTCGTGGGACGGCGGCCATTATCTCATCGTAGGCGGACCTGCGCTCGATGTTGAGTGAGTCGCACAATAACTCATCTTTGGGGTCCAGCTCGACTCTACTCTCCTCAAGTATCTCTCGAGGAATACTGGCGGCAATTTGTCATACGTGTCATCAATTTTTGGAAGAGGCAATTTATCAAACCGCTTCCCCATCGATAGCACCATGTTTCTAATATCTATCAAAACCATTTTTTGCACCGATTCGGACATGGATTCTTACGGTTTGTAGTCCTCGACATTGCATCGTAGTGCTTTTCCCACAAACCAAACACATTATGTGGCTCACGAGAATACTATTATTGTTGCAAATAGCCTTCGTAGAGAGGAAGGCATCTCGAATAAAGTAGCTTCGGTTAGACACTCATCCGGTGTATTGTCCTCTTCGATTAGACCCCTCCTTTGTGCGGCTTCATGGAATGAAGGTAGCAGCTCTCCATCGACGGTCCTAAGGTGTTCGTATGAGGTAGCACGGCAACATTATTTAGGAGGACCACGAAGAAAGTAGCGTTCTCCCTCTGCGGGATGAGCCGATACGACTCTACCAACTTGGAAAACGAGTTCTTTCTAGGCGCGAGAATTTGCCATTCGACCGCCAAGTGAAATGCTCAGGGAAGTCCCGATACAAGATTCCACGGGATGCCTCATGCTTCGTTATAATCAAAAATACGTGATCAACATTGAATCTTCTCGCCCGGCTTATTAACAATCTTGTCGACCTTGTCCTTTTTATGGAATGACACCATGTGCATGCGGCGGATGTTTTTTGTAGGCTGGCTGTGCTTGGTGGATAGTTCTTGCTCAAGTCAAAGCCATATATCCGCCATAGCGCCTCGAGGCGTCACCCAACGGGCCTCTCTATATTGCTTGATCTCATCAACGTCGCCCTTCTTATCGGCTTTGTCGGCCTCCCTCATCACCACCGATGCCCCCTGTCATGTCCTTTGTATATGTACTTGAAGATGTACTTTGCGATTTGATGCTCCCACATGCTTCAACATTTATATGGCGGTTGAAGGTACGCGGCGGCAGACGGGGTTGTAAGGCCGCGACCCATCGGTTGTCCAAGAAATGGTCTCGTACTTTTTACGTACGCCCATCATTGCGTCGCCGATAGGCGGGGCATGAATCCTTTCCTTGTGACGTTGCCTCACAGAATGCTTTAGGGTAATGGTTCTTGCATTCGCCTTTAACCACCGTGCACGGACAAAATGGATTAAGCTTCCCACGGGGACCATGCATCATATGCTTTGTTACCATCTTGTAGAGCTCGGGGTATTTCTTTTTGTTTGGTAGCTCTGCAGACCGATAATCATGTCATATTGCTTTCGGGACATGTGAGCTTGTACTTTCGTTCCATTATTAGTAACCGGTGTGCATGCGGCAAACCCCCTCTTCCGGAACTCCACCACATATACGTAGGCCTTCACCTTCCCAAGGATGTCTTTCTCCATCAACATTTTCTTCATTGCATCTAACTTTGCTCTAAAGACTCGTGTGACGAGATCCGGGACGGTCCTGCGGTGTCTGGCCTGGATAAATTTCATTCTTGATCTCATCCCAGTTAGGGTTGCACGTCATCGTGAGGAAGATATCAGGTTTACCATACTTTCGTACGAGAGCCATTGCATCCATGTATCGGCGCCTCATATCACGGGGTCCTCCTATGAATGAAGAAGACAACATGACGCCTTCCGACATTCTC
The DNA here is from genome assembly GCA_015847255.1 of Hyparrhenia diplandra. Lineage (NCBI taxonomy): Eukaryota > Viridiplantae > Streptophyta > Magnoliopsida > Poales > Poaceae > Hyparrhenia > Hyparrhenia diplandra. The sequence goes on from JADLZK010004743.1 coordinate 85,913, forward strand.
GGCACTCCCTTCACCCGCATGCATGCTGTCCACCAGGCCTTGATATAGGTCAGCTCTTAAAGAGTCCTGATTGTTCCGTATGTAGTCCAAACGCGAGCTCTCAATCTTGATATGCGTGTCGACGAAAGAAATCGTTGGAAAAGTCGGCCGCCATAGAGTATTGGATTAAATACATTTGGCCGCATCTAGAACTTGTAGCAATAGTAGTCGCGCCACGGATACACATACATTTCAAGAGGTTCTCGCAAGGAGACAATGGTCGAGTTAGTATTATGATATAACAGAACTAAGTTTATATTGAATTAATGAAAAGGGTTCAAGGTACCTCCATCGTCATCGCCATCACCGTACCCTCTCTTTCTCAAGACGCCTTTTACGGATCTCTCGAGCTCTCTCAACTTCTTCCATAGTAACATTTTTTTTTTCGAATGCAATTGTGCCACCCGAGCTCACCCTTTGGGGCTTAAAAGCGGGTATGAAAGCGGGTCATAGCACGCCATATATGAGCGGATGCCATGTATGGACCGGTCCTTCCCTTTACAGGACCACGCTATCTTTGGAATTGGCCTAAACGCTCACTCCCCTCAACCCGAGAATGTACCTAGATTTAGATCAAGTGATGCATTAGGCAGGTCAATCAAGCCACTTTGGTCTACACATCTATCCCCGTATTCATCTACATATATATAATAACATGATATTAACATTGGCTTTTGCACCACACAAACAACGTTAAAATTCTCTTAATGGTACATGTGTTTTCTTTATCGATCGCCATGGGTTCGTATGAGTCATTTCGATGTAGCCGGTCATTATCGTCATTAACTTTATAATCATTAATGCTTCCCACGGTTGATTCAACTCCAACAGGTTTAACACATCGGAATTAGAACAAATACATTAGTGTATATATATATATATATATATATATATATATATATATATATATATATATATATATATATATATATATATATATATATATATATATATATATTAAAACAATTAAAGAAAGGCAATACTAAATTCAAAAAAAAACTCCATCAAATTAACCTTTTTTTTTTATGATATTGTTCACGGCGCTTTCTATTTTTTTCACTTCTTTCTTCTGGAGTCATTGCTGCCAATCGTGCCTTTTCCCTTGCACTTCTTACCATGTTGGCAACAACTGTGTTTTCCTTGTTTGATCCAACCTCATCACCTGTTTAGGAAATAATAAATGACAATTGTATCTATATCAGATCAATGGATTCATTCGCATTTTGAATGTTAAAATTTGTTTGCAATGGACCCTCGACCCGGTGAGTTAGTGCAGTTTCCCCCTTTGTTTGATGATACTTTTCCCCGACTCTTTTATTCTTTTCATCCTTTTCTTCTCGAGTCATTGCTGCATATCGTGCCTTTTCTCTTTCCCTTTTACGCTGAACACGTTCATCCACTTGTGCCTGTGAATTTGATGCTGCTTGGTCACCTGTTTAACAAAATATCAGTTTTTTGAAATGGACTTAATCACCACGCATATGGACATGAATATAAACAATTACCTGCATCGACGGTGTTTGTCAAATCTCGAAATGCTCTATGACCTTCATTATGTTTGTTAGGTTCCATTGTGATCAAACCGTGAATTTAATCTCTACACACATGGATAGCTCAATAAGATAACAATACTATAAAGTCCATACCGATCAAGTTGTATGTAGTTCAAACAACAACAGGTGTATGCAGTTCAATAAGATTGTCATAGCTGATCAGAGTTGTCATAATTTTTCGACCGTAACCCAATTTTCTTCACAGACAATAATATAACATATCTATCTAAAGGAGAGAAGTCTCTACAGCAACATTATGTAATAATTTATAAAACTTGGGTGCTAAACCAGAATGACTTATATTTTTCCCATATAGATACAAATACTTGCTTTAAATGAACACATTTTAAGGTGTGAGTTCATGTTAACCGTCATGGCGAAGCTCAGCCTGATAGGAAACTGCTTCCTCTTAAACTCGAACGGGAAAATTCATAGCTATGTTCTAAGCCTAAAAATAGGAAATATGGACCCATATTGACAATACATTGCATCGTTAAAATTCTGCCAACAATCGATGGAAAAGTAGCATATAAAACATTGTCATTCAGCAATAGGAGTTATGAAGCTGCAACGGATTAGTAGTGTCACATCAGAAGATGGATGTAAGAACTAACCTGAGCAATGGTTTGTCCAGTCCAAGGTACTGTCCAGCGTCTCCCCAGTAAATTTTCGTTTATCTGAAACACAAATGGAGAATTCCCACTGATCAGATAAACATAACCATACACAAAAAATGCATAGATCCATGTAATTACTCTTCATTTCAGTTTCAGGCAGTCAATAGGACATCAGTATAATTACTGTTACAGGTGGTGAAGCATCTATAGATTCTCATAGGTATCTTGTGATTTCTAATTTTTTTTTGGCAGGAAACCAATCACTCCAATAATATTACTAATTAATATGTACCCTGCAGCTATGTACTAAAAGGTCAAGATATTGTAATCACTCCAACAATGTCTAAATTACTAATTAATATGTACCCTACAGCTGTGAACTAAAAGGTCAAGATATTGTAAGAGAGGTATTGGAATTGGTTTCCTTGCAGCTGTGAACTTACACCTCTGGAGATCTCTACACTTGAGAAAACATCCAAACCATTTAATGAAACCCATAAAGTTTTATAGCCCTCTGGTTTAGCAGCTTGTTCTATTGTCTATTGTGTTCCAACAAGCTGTACAGACACAGACACTACTATATGTACAATCTGGTTTTGTTTTGCTCGTAGCAATGCACAATCATGGACCTATGAGTAATCATATATTTCAAGTCTCCATAGGATCTCTTGTATTAGTGCAGTATGTAATAGACAATTGCATGGTGGAAACTGAAACCACTCTGGAAGGTGAACTGCACGCACCTGCAACAATTAATCAAGATTGCATGGTGGAATAGACAATTGGCAACCTGCACATGCATGTCTGAAATGAGTAATATCCTAATATGACAGACTTGAATAAACTGGACTGCACGTATAATTATTAACGAGCCTTCTAGCAAAGACAACAAAAATTTTAAAAAAAGTAATTCCTTATTTGGGTAAATATAACCAGTTTGTATCCGAACCACACCTGAATGAGATCGCCACCTGAATCAGCTTTATTTTAACCAAATGGAGCACCTGCAGATCGGGTACAACTCTCAAAAATCAAACTATAGATCAATCAAATTGATCTATGACAGCATCAGTTCAAACAAACAAGTATAGAAATAAAAGAAGGTAGCCATCATGGATAAGACAAAGGTGATTTCTATTTAGTCTGTTCAGCCAGTCCATTCATTAGATTAATCATAGTACGTGCTATCCTTTTTTCCTTTTGCAGCAGATCTACGAGGCTCCGCCCTTCTTTGAACAAAATAGCAAAGCAACTTGTCCATGGAAGAATTTGAACACAATACATATATAGGACAAATGCAATTGCACAATGGATGCATTTGTTCAGAGTTGGACATGTTCATACCCTGATGGGATTATCCAAAAACAGCAAGTACAAAGCAGAGAAGAGACTTTCAAGTCACTGAAAACATGAAGTTGTAACCATTCGATTCCACTCTGACCAGGGATATTGACCTACCTGATAGAGGCTTCATGCATCAAATGTTGTAGCAATGATCTAATAATTGCACTCTCAAAAAGAAATGATCTATAATTGCAATTGAGGAAGTAGCGAGAACAATAGCAAAGAAAATATGAATTGTTCTGCATACTAACATTCAGTCAACTTCATATATTACCTTAAAAAAACATCAAGCAGCAAGTAACTGTGCAAATGACTCCAAACTGAAATTCTGAAATGTGACAGGAAATGCATGCTGATAATTTCGAGCAAATTAGAAAAATGTCAATACAAGGACTGCTAAATCATTACCGATGAGGATTCTTGTCTAGGCAATTTGAAGTAGTAGCCATGAGAACATACAGCTGCAGGGCTGTTTACCTCGTTTGTGCTAATGACAACTTTCTAGCATAAAGGGCGGTAGCCATGAATGACCTATTTACAAAATAGGCTATTGCAGATTATGTAGCCACTAAAAATTATTCACAGATGCTATTTTAATGACAATCGGGGACAACCACAAATGCTGATATTAAGAGCAGATGTGCAATCAAGAAAAAGATTACTACTTATAATCAAAGTAGATCCAACAGAGAGACAGGCACAAGCACTCCATCATCCTTGGGCATGTGTTGCCCGGTTGTCAAACATAATGGACCAGGATTGTTTTTCCCCAACATCAACAGGCTAGTGCAATCAGGAATCCACTCAACAGGAATTTTCTGAGACCTTTGGAAAAAAATTTACGCTGGCCTATAGAATAACATTGCAATGGCTTAAGAGACATTTCATCAAACACCATTAAAGCCTCCTCGACCCATTGCAGCAGGCAAGAAAACTGAGTCAGGCAGGAGTCAGGAAGAGAAGAAAGATCATCGTCGAGACGGATCAAACCTTGATCCCATTTTTGGTTGGTGCTCGTTACGGCGTGTTGCCCGGCGAAGAGACCCGCACCTGGTCCGGCGGCAGCAGCGACGGCTGTGGCAATGGGCGGCCGGCCACGGACCGGGAGAGCGACGGGGCCGCACGGGTGTGCCCCGCGAGCACGACGGGCGGGCGGCGGCGACTCGGCGTGCAGCTGCAGCGACGGGCCGTGGCGGGTGTAGTACGCGCGAGGGCGACGGGTGGGGGGCGGCGTGGGCTCAACGTGCTGCTGCGGCGACGTGGACGCGAGCGCCGACGGCGGGGACGGGGCGCCGGATCGACGAAGCGGTGACGGCTGCTGCTGCGATGAGCAGGAGCTTCGGGAAGGTGGGGGAGTGGCGGTTCGTTTTGGATGGAGAGGGAGTGAGCGAACAGCCGGGCGAGAAGTGGCGAGCGAGGAAGGAGTAATTCACGCTGTCATTTACAGAGGAAGGAGGAGATTGATTTGGTTTGTTTCCTATTTTTAGACAAATGCTTTCCTTCTAAAGATAGAGAGATCGCGGGGGGAGGAGAGCGGAGCGACGCGCGCGGTTTTCGCATGGAGCGGAGCAATGGAGCGGTGAGTTTTTTACCGCATGGAGGCAGAGGGACGGTTGAAAAATTTTTACCGCGCAAATAATGTCCATGTTTTGTTCTTTATATGTAGTAAAGATTTAAATATTATTTATCCTTTTCTTGATTCTTTCCCGAAAGGCAAATTTGACCTACAAGTCCTCTGAATGAGTGGAAAATTTGATTGGAAAAATGATATTGTTGTTAGTGGTGATAATGTGAGGCCTCATTCTTGAAGGGGAAAAGCAGCATTCCAAAGGAGCAGTGCTAGTAAAGTTGTTGTAACACACAAGACTGTCTAGAGTTTGCCTGCCTCGTAGCCTTCAGGTCTGCAACTAATAGCTTCTGCTTTATTTGCAACCTATTCACAAATTGCATTTGCAACAATATACTGACAACTGGACTTGTATTTGGGGATCCTCTACTTATTCATCCAAGAAGGCTTATAAACATCTTTTGAGTCATCATGTACCTAAGTTTACAGTTCAGAACAAAAGGAAATTCGTTTTTTGGCTTGAAGAATCGACTGAACCCTATATCTTTATTACTACAGCGCAATATGCATAATATTTTATTTCATTGCCTGCTCTCTCCAGCTTGCTGGTTCAGTTTTAAATGTTTTTCTACCAAACAGTGATAATTCTGGACATTTTGGACAGTATCAAACAGCAGCTAAGCCAGTCATTCTTCATGGAGATCAGAGTAACAATGTGTTGGGCTATTCGGATCATCAAAATGACATCATTTTTAAAAATTTGGCACATTCAGTTCAAAGATGCTGTTGTCTTCAAGAAAGAATTTGATATAGTCATTTTTAGAGCAAAGACTTCTCTTCACCCATGCATAGATTCATGGTCTTTGTGTAATCTTGGCTATTTTATTTTTGACTTTCTTTGTTTCTTGAACCTACTATGTACTACCTCCCTTCCAAAATAAACGTAATTCTTTGACTTTTAGAAACTATATTTGATAACTCGTCTTATTCAATTTTTTATATAGATTATATAAAAAATAAAACATTATTACAATATCTTTAGTGATGTAATAAGTCATAACAAAAGTGGTAATATTTCAAACACTGTTATTACGAGTCAAAGAATTGTGTTTATTTTGAGATGGAGGGAGTAGTACTTTGTTTGTTTCAAGTTCTTAATAAATGTTCAGTAGAAGCCCTCATGTTTCCTCTAAAAAAATAAAACACAATGTTGAAAGATTGGGTGTGGCGTACCTATTTTGGGTCAAGATAACTTTTAAATATTCTTTGAGTTGTATAATCTGGCATTGTCTTGTATTTTCTGTGAGGTGCTGCTGACGCTGCACTTATCCATGAGAGCCAACGTGCATCTTGTGACTTGTCCCAGAGTGTCTCGGACTGCCACTGTGAGGCACTTCTTCCCCACCAAGCTACCCTGCTCCTCCTCCTCCTCAGAGTAATGCCCCGACGTGTCCTGCTGCTCCTTATGGCCTGAGTCGGACTCCAACTTTGCCTGATCATTGTTGTTGTCAGGGATGCCACTGACGCTGCACCTGCACTTGAAGATGCTGCTCTTCTCCAGCGAGCTGCCTTGCTGCTTCTGGTCATTGCTCGGTAGCATGACTTGATTCTTTATGCTGCTCAGGATAGCCTCAATGGTGGAACCATGACACAGTTACCATGGCACGACAGTCAAACTGATCCCTGAACTTCCTGTACAATTCAGTGGCCATGATGGTCTTCCCTACCCCTCGGAACCCGACAATTGCTAGGAAGATGCTCCTCTTGTCCATCTTGTTTTGCATCTCCATCGGACTGTATAGGGCCTATACAGGGTCCGTGGCGACAAGCTTCAAGCTTCGGTCCTAGTTGTCGGCAGCATTAAATCCACTAGTAGCGCCAGATCCTCCTCCTCCTGTGGTGCTCTGACTGGATTTGGGGTTCTGAACACCATACCTCTGTCGCCGCTCGCTAATCTCCTGCGCCCGCATCTTGAGGTCGGAGATCTTGCTGGCAATGTCGAGGCGGGGCCCCCACGTGAGAACCTCGCAGATGCTGCTGAGCAGGAAGTAGCAGCAGATGTTGCTGCGGAGCCAGCGGGGATTGTGGATTCGGTGCCCCGAATCGTCGACGCAGTCTTCAACATCGTAGGTCATGTCTCGGATCTGCTTCATCCAGTCGTTCATCCGGTGGTCCTGCTCGCCGTCTCCAAGGTCGAGGAGGAATGACTGCATGGTGCGGAGCTCATCGGTGATGAACTGCAGGTCGCGGCCGGCGCCCCGATGAGGGGTGTACTCCCTGCGCGAGGAGGCTTCCTAGCTTGACCAGGAGAGATTTCACGGTGGACTCCGAGGCACCCACCACCAAATCCATGGTGGCCGGCCGCCGGAGGCGGCAGACGCGATTGGGATTTCTGGAGGATTGGCTGCTGGAATGTTTTGGGCAAGGACTGGAACAAGGTCAACGACATGGTCTCTTGTAGCCCTTGTCTATTTTTTTTTTTTTTTTTTGTTTTGAGAAAAAGCCCAAAGTCCAATTGGAGACCCAGCTTGCTTAAGTTGGGCCTGGAGGTCCAACACAACCCAATATCCATTGCTCCCCTGTTGTGGCCTGTTGCCATTGCCGCCCAGCCGCCGTCTCGCCCCGAGGTAACCATCCGCGCCGCTAACTCCCACCGACCACCGCGGGGCGTGTTAATCGCCGCCCAACTTGGAGTTGGGCGGCCTGCCTCGTCAGCGTCGTCGTCTTCAACCTCGGTCGTCTTCAACCTCGCCCCCGCCCCCGCCGCTAAGCTCCGGCGAGCCCCCTACGGCGCCGGCGGCGCAGTCCCTTCCCTCCCCTTCCTTCTTCTCCTCCTCACCTCGAGCTCGACCGCACCGCCGCCGCCATGGACGACCTTGAACTCCCCGCCGCCCGGCCCATACCCATCCGGATGGGTCTCTCCCCGCCCCGAGCTCGAGCTCACCGCCGCCGAGCCCGCCGCCATCGACGGCCGCGGCTGGCGGCCGGCATTTCTATAGCCGGGGCGGCGATGATGGAGGTAAGGAACTCGCATTTGAACCCTAACCGGCCGCGGCGTTGTCGGCAACCCTAAGCGGCGCCTCGCCGGAACCCTAAAGCGACGCCGCCGTCGCGGTCGTCACCTCGCCCCCGTCGTCCGGCTTGCCGCCGCCGCCGCCGTCCGTCGTCGCCGCCGCCCGCCTCGAGCCCGCTCCCGGCGGCGACGGGCGCCTCGCCTCGCTCCGGCCACAGGCGGGCCTAGCTGGCCACGCGGGCGGCCGGGCCATGGGCCGCCCACCAAGGGGTGGTCGGCGCTGGCCCGCGCCCGACTGGTCGACACTTATCATTTCCCCCACCACATCCCTTCGCTCGCTGTCGCCGCCACCTCATTCCCTGCTTCCTCATCCGCCCCTTGCACCGCGAATTTGCTGTCAATGCATGCGCTCACCCAATGCAAGACAGTGCTCGCTTCTCTAAGATTTTGCTGCTGCCTCCGCCAACCGCGCCAACCATGTCCGATCAGCGGCGCGCTCGTAGGTGTCTTCGGCACGCTAACTGAAAGCGTCCTCCTCCTCTTCTCCACACGCGGCTCCTCGCCTGGTGCTTCCTGTGATCACCACGACAGTGTACTAGGTGAGCACGGTCTGGGCAGGCATTCTGTCGAACAGATCGCCAGCAACCGCCTGGGCAGTGAGCTGTTGCGCGATTGCACGCCTGGAATCGTCAACTGTCATGGCAAGTGACCCCACTCCTTTGCAAACGCAGTAAGAAAATGACAGGGTGGCGATTGGCCTCTCCTCGTTTATGAACACACCACCCTCGTCGGCAGCTGGTGCCCCTAGATGTTGTCGCGGATTCGTCTAAGTCTGCAGCTGGTGCTTGTTCGGAGGGCTACTAGATGGCACGATCGACTTAGATCCTCGAGTAAGTATACAAAACATGTTTAGTGATTGGCTTATACATACAGTTTTAATTTATTTTCAAAACTTCATGACATTGATATGGAATGTGAAAATAAATAATACTTATCAACTAGTATCAGTGTCTCTGTTTGCTTGAGCACATTTGCAGTGATTGACAGGGTGAAACTTACTTGACAAATCTGCCTCACACTTATCAAAAAAATCCTCACCGTGGAGCATAGCCCCTTCAGTTTTATGAATCATGAGCTCTGTCTGAATGTTAGTTATCCTTTTTCTTTTTCTTTTTTGAAAGATAGTTATCCTTTTTCTCAACTAGGATAACATTATGCTGTTGACAAATCTGCCCACCGTCAACGTCAAGTAACCTTATGCTTGTTGTGAGGTAAAATTGAACTAAACATGGTGTTGTGGCTATCGTAGAACTGTCAAGCCAAAATTACACTAGAGTATAGTGGAAGTTGACACTGGGAGAAGAAATACGAGAGATGGGTTCCGTTCTATTGCACTGTTGACTACCTGGGACATCTAGAAAGAAAGAAACAACCGGGTTTTCAATCGAATTTAAAGATTAGTGGAGCATGTGTTCAGGGAAATTCAGGAGGGGGCTAAGGTGTGGTCGAGGACTGGTAATAAATTAAAGAAATAGAGCTGTTGTTAACGCAGGTTGCACGGCAAGTAGGGGAGAATTAGAGTTTATATGTAAATTAGTTGGTAGGTAGTTAGGGGTGGCTCGGCGAGCCATGCTTGCCAAGCAAAAATGGGCGCTCCTTGTGCCAAACTTGTTAATACTTTGCTCTTCCTTATCAATGAAAGCTGGTAACGGATCTTTCGAAAAAAAATAGTATAGTGGAGGCCTTTTTGTCCCCAAGGAGTTGTTGTACGGAGAACATTTTTCAATTTGATCATGTCAGATTCTCAGTTTTATCCAGTGTTTCAAAGACTTGAGAGATCAATGCATGCTTCTACATGTCATTCAATTTTAGCACCTTTTTTAACGCAAATTTTTAGCACCTTAGTTTCATACTGTCATCCTTATGTACATTCATTGCTTTCCGTCCATGCTTTTAATCATTTGCAGACAGCAACCAGATTGTTTGAATTTGGGGAAGTAGCTTTTGCTTTGGACATGCTGCAATTCTTGGCTGCAGGTTAGTTCTCTTAATTCTTTTAATTGTCATATCTGCATGTTACATTTCAGATGCATTTTTGGAAATGCATATTTTCATTTGTGTCTGTATGTGGGTGCGGGTGGGGGGTGTATTGTATTTAAGGAAATTGTATCTGTTTTCCGATCTGGTGTCTCAAACAATGCTTTCTCTGCTAAAGCTGAATCTGGAATCTGGAAACTAACAGGTCGTTGTTTATTCTGCAGGATTGAGGAGAAAGTTAAGGTCATTGCTGATGTGTTGTAGAAATGCCATGCAGTACCTCAAAACTGAAAAGGCTGGCTGTGTTTCAGCACATTGGAGGGCAACACAGAACACCCAAAACTCCTAAAAATGTTATTTTCCTGGTGGCTATGCAGGACGACCATTCGAAGAACATGGTATTTTCCTGGTGCCTAATCTTCTTGAACCTAAAAATGTTAATTTTGTGTTAAAATCCTAAAACTGTTATACCCTCTCCTGTAGCAAATTTTTCTCCTCATTTGCTCGCTTCCCTGGTTGCAAAAGGTTGTCCTCTTCCCTGGGCACGCATGCAGGCATGACATAGCAAAGTTCTTGCTCAGGAATTCACTACACAATCTAGAGCTGGCATAAAAATAGTATCACCTGAAAACCTTGGCCCGTTTGTTCTCTTTGCAGTCTAGCCAGCACAAATCAATATAGAGCAGCTGATTAAAAAGTTGGATTAGAAACATGGCTATTTTTAATTTTATTCTGGTAGGGACACTGCTATACCAGAACACCATACTAGAACTTTGAAGCTGGTCTTTTTTTAAAGAAGTATTGTAGGTGTGGCCTATCCCGCAAATGCTTCTTGAGTACTGAAATTGTCACAATATGGATCCATAACATGCAAGCATATTTTTACACACAAGCAACAACATCATTTATTTATTCGTCCATTTTGTAGCTTCAAGTACAGCAAAAGTAACAAACATGAACTCAAGCAGCCTGACATGTAGGTCACACAACACACCACAATACACCAAACCAACCACACCACAGAGGAGACGGGAGCACAAGCAACAACAGCTAGCTCCTCGCTCGCCCTTATTTATATGTTCCTCTACTGCTCAGAGTAGAGATCCATCTGTAACAGACCATCAGTAAGATGCCATAATGACAGCAGGGCACCCATTATCAAACCAAAGACACAAATAAGTAGATGACACTGGAAACCCAATGCAATGCAGGTCGATGCAGATGCAGGCTGCAAAGACAAGCTGAGCTCACAAACAGAGATACACATCCATTGCGCACAAACCAATCAACCAAAAGAAGGAAGAAGCTGCAGCAGGTGAGACCGAAGCAAAGCAGAGTACGTGGTCAGTGTTGCTTATATTTCGGAGGGAACTGCAAGAAAGAATAGAAGATAGATCCAATTTATTAATTGGCTCATTCTATGCATACAAGTAGAGACCACGACATACAAACATTATTGCATCATACCTTAATTAGTCATATGAGCACAGAGCCCCTGAGGAGTTTCTTCTTGTAATATCGCGAGTGGACTGGCCTGTAGAGGGAAGGATGGTGCTTGCCGTCCAACCCGTCCCACTCCAACTTGTCCCACCATTCCTTCTCGCAGTCGCACTGCACCTTGTTATTGCTTCTATTGTTGTTGACGGCCGGCAGGTGCTTGAGGCTCCAGCAGCCCCTGATTTTGATGGTCTCAAGTTGGGGTGCATACATCCTCCCAAGCCCACAGATGCTTTCCAGCTTGGGTAGCTCATGCAGGTGGATATGCTTCAGATTTGGGAAATCCATCATTGTTATTATTGCTCCTGGTGGCTTCTGCTGCTGCTCTTGGTGTCTCCTGGTGATGTTGGTGTCTAATAAAGGGAAGACCACCCTTAGATCGCCACACCACACGATCTCAAGAGTCTCCAGGTAGCGTCTAGAGAATTCTGACGACGTGAAGGGGAGTACTTGTATGAGCCTAGGGCAGAAGTCAAGGTGCAACAACTGCAACTCCTCAAATGAATTTTTCCTAATCTGGCTTAAGGACAGTTTGCTTGTATCCCACATGAAGCGTGTCCTAGGGAGCTGGGATGCCCAGAATGTTCTTAGGAAATAACACATGCGCACGCTTCTTCCACCTAACTGGGGAGCGGTGAAGATGAAGTCTAGCCTTGGGCACCGCTCCACCCAGCACCAACGTAGAGGATCCCATTGTGAAGAGCCTGGGATACTTGTATTGTACAGGCTGTCATGCACGTGCACGATGTAAGCACGATCACATATAATACTTGGTATAGTAGCAATAGCACCACCATCCATCGTTGCTTTTGTCTTCGTCTGCAGGTCTTGTGTGTGTATATAACAGTCAGAGGAACCTAGACGACCATCAGAAGGGGGAGGGCAAGGCCTTGTCCTTGTTATGGTTGGGGCATCATTACCATTGCCTTCGCCTCCTTGAAGAAGGTGTTGCTCAACTATGATGACAGCAACATCAGCATAATACATTGATGCATTATTATTATATTGGTGTTGCTGATGCTGCCTGTTTGATAGCGCTTGCTGTGGCTCTTCTCCAGTTTCGTTCTTGATCCTTTCATTTTCGCTACCATCAACATTGACTTCAGCACAATAACTTGGAGAGGAAATCTCTAGGTGTACCCTAGGGTTTCCAAAGTAATTTTGAAAAGTGGGCACAAATGACCTGAGGAGCCTTGTGTTCTTAATAGAAATATACCGATTAAATTCAGAGGGTGGTTGAGCATCATTCACCAATACCGTGGGCCATGATGATGATGATCCTGTAGCAGTAGTGGTACTAGCCTTCAGTTTCTCTTCCCCGCTTCTGGAAGATGATGCTGAGTGTGTGGTGTCGATGTGCAGCTTCTGCAAGTTTCTTTTCCTTTTGTCTTTTGGTGGCCATAGAATTGCACAAAGCTTATGGCAGTCATTGAGGAAGAGCTCATCCAGGCTCGGAGCTGTCATGGCACTAAGATCCAGTGTTTTGACAGCTGTGCCCGACAAGTCTAGGATGTGGAGATCTTCAAACAATCCACTCAACAACAGATTCTTCAGTTTAGCACATCCCCTGAAGGAGAACTTCTGTATCCCAACACACCCATCAACAATCACCGCAGTCTCAAGGCATCTGTTGCTAGTGCTTATATCAGAAAATTTTGTAACACCTTGCACGGTATGGTTTCCTGAGAAGTCAAGGAGCTCCATCTTGTTCATCCTTTGGAACAAGTCTTGTTCTGAGTGGCCACTATGGACTGTTGACTTTTTCACTCGGAGCTTGCGGATGTTAGGCAGCCGGCCCTGCAGCTGGCCGATGTCCCAATCCTGTGCTCCCTCCACATTTAGCTCCCTGAGGTGAGTCATGGCATCCATCAATCTTGCAGATAAGATCCAATCACAGCTTGTGTAGCGCACTTCAAGCACCCACAGCCGCTGGAAGCAATGGCGTATGTCCTGATTTACCATTTCCGCTACAACATTTGTGCTGATTACTTGGTCTTGACAGTGATCAACCCAGAGAAATCGAAGACCCTGGCAGTAGAGGTATGGTGGAGATGAGAAGCTAAAGGTGCAATGTGAGAGCTTCAGCACACCAAGTCTATCGAACTGTTGGAAAATGTCTCCTTTGGCTGGGATCAGTAGAAACCCATAACCCGGTGAAGCCCAGTATGGCATGCTCTCAACGCCTCTTAACAAGTGAGTGGACAGATATTGGTTGTTACAGTCCACACCCAATCGCATCTCTTGCTGCAGAGCATCGGCAGCTCGCCAGGCTTCATCATCACCATCATCATCTCCCTGCGGCTGCTGCTTTATGATGCCATCACATATCCAGTAGTTGCTGCTATGGGTGGCCAAATCAAAGTTGACAAAATGATGGCCGCCTGTCATGCCACATATCTTTAGCATGTACATGAGGCATTCTTCAACTTGCGCTGGCTGACAGACGATGCCGCTAGTATCCATAACCATGCGTGCAACTTCTGCAGCCTCTTGATGCGCAAGCAAGGACCAGAGCTTGTGAGGATCCTGCTCATGGTGAGAGGCCCTGAGGAAAACATCAGTTGGTACCCCTATGCTCTCCACGGCCTTGTCCACTTCCACCCAGAGGTTCAGCCGGAATCTCCCCGAAATGTCCACAGCATCTTGTTGCCGGCATATCCAAACAGGGGTAAGCCAAGCTTGGTCAGATCAATGTCCTCTCTGCTTCCATGGTGAAAAATTACCACAAACCTCTGGTTTTGTGTGTGTCGGTAGATCTCTGTGACGACCTGTTGTATCTCGGCGCGTGAACCTTGGGCCAGCCCATTGAAGTCATCCTCCTCATCTTGCCTGTTGAGAATGTCCATTACGGAAGCAGGGAGCTTAAGCTGCTCCGCTATGGCCCTCTGCACTGCTCTCATGCTCTCCCACTTGGAGCAATCGATGTGGATGATCTGATCAAACTTCGTCCCGGCCGAGGCCTTGGACGAAGCCACGGCAAGGCGTTGGGCGACAACTCGGAGGACGGCGGATGCCCCAAGCCCATCCCAGCCGTCGAAGTAGATCACATTCTCTCTACTTGTGCCGTATTTGAGCTCATTGAGAATTCCTTCAGCCGCGGCGTCGATCGCGTCAGCTTTGATAACCTGCATTAATGATGAAATTAAACTAGTTTTCTTTTTCGATCGATGAATTGAGTAGTATGCATCAAATGTTTTGCATCAAATGTTTACTCCTACACGTTTACTTCCCATCAAAGATAAAGTTCCGCTAAGTGACTGATCTGAATAGACTTGGATCGCCACCGCCACTCGGGAACCGGCCGGCTCACCACCGGCACCGTGCCCTGTGCCACCCCGTCGACGTACACACTCTGCCCCCTGGGATCCGTCCGCCGCTGCCTCCATCAGCCTTAGCATCTCGTCGCACGGAGGAGCCAGCCCAAACCGGCGACTCGATCGCCTTCACTCAACCGGTTGAGAGCCACCCCGCACCCTGCTCTACATGCACACGGGAAGGGGCATCTTGCGAAATGAGATCTACTAATCCAGATAAGGTAATCCTTTGTGGGACCATACGTAATTCATAGAATTGTTGACCGCATGATATGATGTGTCGTCCATCCATCTAGTTTTTGTGTCCATGCATGTGAGAAAACTGGAGCCCCCGGGTCCATGCAATTTTATTCCTTATTATCATAATATAGGCCAAATACCATTCTTCAATAATATATAGCCATGGAATTCCAAGTTGTAGTGGTTTCTTCAATTTTGTGGCTATTCATGTTTATTTGACACCGGTTCATCTTTTGATGAACAAAACAAAATTGAATCAAGACCCAAGGGTTTGGTTTGTAGGTAATTAACCAAACTTTGCATAAACCAAGAAACGAAACTGCTCGGTTTGATTAGACTAAATGTTCAACCCAAATTAATTACTGGTGGTCCTAACTAAAAAGAACGTTATTGTTTGGTCAGGTACTATAATTGTTTAGGAAGGTTGACATTCTTGCTCCTCTTTTGAAGGCCGATTATGGTCTTATCCTTGTTTTTTCTTGTTACAACTTTATCCTTTGGTTTTGAATCCAAAGTTATTCACTACTAATATTTTTTTTTACCATACCAATTGCCTTTGTTTATAGGACACATTTATATAGGTGGTCGTCTAAGATGCCCACCTTGGTTTCTTTCTTCAAGATTGCAACCATGACATTCAGCTCAAACAACATTGTTTCTGACTATGCACAAGATGCTATATTTTTTTTTTCGTAATCTTGTATGTGTATTTTAGACACTAAGTTATCTCAAAATGAAAAAATCAACTACAAAGTTTTAAATCTTATTAAACACCGCAATTCTGGTATAGGGCATGTCTCCATCCAATATTGTTTGAAAAACTTTCAAACAATTCACTCCCAGAATGAGTATTTAAAACAAATATTTATGACTATAAATAACTTCTAATAAAAATTTATCAACTACAAACTTGTACATTGGACCCACCATTACAACTTTGTTATTAACCATGTGAATATTCAAGGTCCTTTGGAAATTCTAAAGAATTAAAACATATATTTGGGACTCTAAACAACTTCAAATAGAAATTTTGCCAACTAAAAAGTTGTGCATTCTATTGAGAAGTACTCCCTCCATGCAAAAAAAAAAAAGAATGACATTACAAGATTCGTGTCATTCAAACTTTCTTAACTTTTGATCAGTTTTATAGAAAATATTATAAATATTTCTATCTCTAAATAATTTTATTATAAAAATATGTTGAGTGATTCATCTAATGATGCTAATTATGCATCAAAAATATTAATCTTCTTTTATATATATTTGTCCAAAGTTTGAAATGTTTGACTCTCGAGATGATAGAATGTCATTTTTATGGGATGAAGTACACCTTTGGTGTAGAAAATGTCCCTAAAACAAACTTTTGGGACTCTAAACAGTCCTAAATTAAAAAATATTAACTAACACGTTGTAGATTGCATTGAGATCTAATATGGGTGGGCTGGTAGATCCGTGTTTTGATCAGGGATGCCTGCCATACGCCTGGTTTTGCCTAGCGAGTGAATACCCTCCTTTGAATCCTTTGAAAGGTCTCGTGAGTGAAACCCCTCCCCGCCTTCCTCCTTGGTAGAGTTTTGGGATTTACAAACCCCGCCCGCTCTCCCTCAGTAGAGTTTTGGGATTTACAAACCCGGGCATATGGGAATCACGACCTAGAGTGAAAGTGCACACCCTCAAGCAGCAGAGTTTGATCAAACTGATATACTAGCCGTGCTCACGGTCATGAGCGCCCAGAGCTCTCACATGATTAGAAGCTACTCTCTTTTGGAAATGATGGTGATGTTGGCGAGGTTGGAACCTCGTGTTGGGCGGGATGGAGTTCTCGTGTTGCTTGAGGTGGATCTCAAGTGTTATAAAAGATGTTAAGTATTTTTTTGAAAACAACTAAATGATTACTTGAACCATAATTAAGGGTTTGGGCTTTTCAACCAATTATTAGTAACAGGTTGTTCTTTAAAATGAATCAAGATTAAAAGAGCTACATGCAATACACCGTGTCAGCTTTACCTTGTTTTAAGCCTTGCATGTCATTACTTTTCCGCCTGTACTTATTGAGTTCGACATGGACTCACTCTTGCTACAATCACATTAAAGGATAGTCGAAAGTGATGATGATTACCCAGAAAAATGCCTAGCGTGATGGATTTTTCTACGAGAGTCGTCGTCGTCATTTTGCTTAGAAACAATTGAACCTTCTTTGTTTATTTCCGCTAAACTCTAAGATTTGTGATGTAATAAAGCACGTTATACTCTTTGTTTATTACTAACGTTGTTTTTGGACCAATGAAGTCGTTATATGTGTGTAAATTGATCCTAGCGTATATATAGCGCACATGGCTATAATTTACACTTAGTTTTACTCCTTCAAAACTGGGTGCTAGAAGATAGAGTTCTAGTTCATATGTGGGCAACGTTACCAAACATGGAATCCTATTAGGAGTAGGAACTTCCTCATATATATATATATAGATAGGGAGACCCTCTTTGTAATTACCAGTTGATTATTGCAATAGAAAATCAGAAGTCTCCACATATTTGGCTCCTTTGTATTTAGTGTTTTGTTCTCGCCGAACTGGATCACCAATACATAGTTATACAACACAACATTTTTCATAATCCTCATTCATATGGAATAGTTACAAAATACTTTTAATACCACTATTCTTAGATACAGGCTTAGCTTCTTAAGAGTGTCCCGCATTAATCGATTTTTAGAGGCAGACCCTTAGAACGCTCACCTCTATGCATGAATAGTCATTTTCCGAGATGGTCATCATATAGATGTGACTCCTAAAAATACGTACCTTTATTATTTAGGTGGGCTGCCTTCTCGAATCCTGTTGTAGTGATTGGACCATATAAACATGAAAAAAGTTGAAAAATAATATTAAAAAGTTTTAAAATGAGAGCTCTTCCCTCTACTCTTGAGCCTCACTCCAATGGGACTAGTCCCTAAATAGGTAGTAGAGAGATCGGTGGAGGAGAGATGTGAGGGGTGAGAGCGGGAAGTGTCGGACTTGTCGGTGTGTCTCCCGAACTTGTACCTCGGTGGATTCAGGCTTGCCGCCCACCATTTAGGCCATTCAGATACCGTGAGTAGGCCATGGACAGTCCTCACCACCCCGTCGTGGATTCACATGCCTCCCGATCCATCGAAAAAATGGTCCACGTGCCCGTTCTGCCGTAAATTGTCGGTCTCCCTATCCGACTGCCCGTTTTTTCTCGCAATCGGTTTATAGAGGCCCGCCGCCCACCATTTAGGTCGCCGGATACTGTGGGTAGGTCATGGCCAGTCCTCACCACCCGTCGTGGATATACTATCCACGACTTATCCTAACTGTCCATTTTTATCTGATGGTTGATTTAAAATGAGCAGCTATGTGAATCTTTACTTAGATTAGATATATTCGAAATCTTGTTGTATTTTTTTTATTTGAAATGATATTCAAGTATTTGATTTCAGAGTAGAGGTTGAAATGGTAGAGTACTAAAAACGTATGGGCAAATTCGCATGAAAGAAAAAAAAAAAAAAATGTATATAGGGTAGAATTACAATATATAGAGCTTGGAAACATGGGTAAGAACACAACAGCCCTGATCTACCAAAAATTGAGACGGATGAGCCATGAAATGTGATGACACTGGCATAAAAGTTGTGGTGAAAAAGAAAGTAGCTAGGGGCATGCATGCATGCTAAGTGGTTTATTAATTAATTACCTCAGTACGCATGATGGAATGGCTTGGATTAACAGCTCCGTTGAATTACCAAGTTTATTTATATATATATATCTTGATTCTTGAGCGACAATACTTGAACACACTAGTACTGCAGGTATCTGGCCGGATCGCCAGCAGCGGCAGCAGAGCAGAAGATATGGGTTCCGTCTCGACCACAAAACTAACCCATCGCGCGCGCTTGGTTACTCAATCTCGTGCCTGTACAGGTCAACAACACACAAGCACGAAACCAGTTCTTTTTATTAGGTGAAAGAGAGGATATATTTAGCTGCTACTGAAAGATCGAGAGGACATATGTACCTCAGTACGCATGATGGAGATGAACGTACTGGATTTAATTAACCACCAGAAGCAGGTCGGTCGACTTGTCAGGCTTCAGTAGCTACAACAAACTCCGAACCGATCCATTTCATTTGGATCTCTGAGCAGGGCTGCAGCAGCTGAGTTATGTTGTTTGGACAATGGAAACATCTAACCCATGGCTTCCTCTTCTGCCTGATCAGTGATCACATAATAGATCATCAAACACTTAAGCATGCATCTAGTAGTTAATAATTTACAGCAAGTATTCTTGATCACACTATATATATGTGCATAAAAAATTCAAGATAATTCATTTCCATATGCATGCAGTACGTGTGGACATATATTTAGTCAAGTGGCATACGTACCTCAGGTAGATTGTATTGAATATTGACACTAGCCGCCGGTAGAAGAATTAATTTGCAGTACGATATAATAAATAATGGACTGAACCTATGAAGGATGAATGTGTGTCTGGCTGTCTATTTGTGTGTGAGAGGGGTGATATATGCCTGAGTGAGAATCCTGATACAAGAATACAAGTTGCGTGCTTGCACAATAAAGGGCGAGTGGTCCTTGCTGTTTATTTGGCAAATATCATATATATGCATGCGGTGGAGGGCGCCTTTACGTACTTCTGTGTTCATTCATATATCTATCAGATGATTCTTTGCTTGCAGCCGTAGCATGCATGATTCCAGAGCATACTCGTATCATTTTTTCCAAAGCCAAAGGTTAAAGAGCGGAAGCAGCAGGCATCAAAAGCTCGCTCGCTAGCTGCAAGTAAAGTCGTTGTGGTAACTCACAAGCCTCAGCCAATAATAAATGTAATTCTTAGGAAGAAGTCCATTTGTGCCACCCAAGCTTGTTTTTCATCACGCAAGTTTTTTGTAACTATAAATTTTTGTCCACCGAACTATGAGTATCAGACAAATTCGAGCATGGCAGGTCCCTTCGTATTTTGTAAAATAATTAATAATCACCGGCAGCCATAAATTTATTTGTCCGTGAAAAAATACATCCATTTTTAAGGGCAGTTTGTTTTAGGTCAACCGTGTCTCTAAAAAATCAATTCCGTAAGCTAAAGTGCAGCACAACATTTATTTATAGTTGTGGCTTATATTATATCAACCGCCCCTAAAGAAAGAAGAGAACACATTTGTTAAAATCATTTGTGCAACGGTGACAGTTCCTCAAGACCCAGCGGACTAGCACCAAGGCTGGCGGCGCCGTTCGACCTGGCCTGAGAGGTGGCTCCATCAACGTCCTGTTCCAACGGCCGGCATGATCTCAAGTAAACCTGTGTTTCAGTTACAGTTGTGTTTGGGGGCAACGGCATGTTTCAGACACGAAGAGCTGACGCCTGACGGTGACGTTACTTTTGGGGCCAAGGGCTGGACTCAGGGGCTGGGTCCAAACGTGGCCCAGGCAGAAAGTAATTAAGAGAAACATTAATTACCTTGATTTGAGATGGGTGCAAATTTTTTTGGGGAGGAGCACCAGACCACTATGCCAAATATGTAGGCGACACACACACACACACACACACACACAAACTTTGGAGTTTCAGCGAAAACGACTTGGTCCTTGTTTGCTGCATATATCCAGCACAAATTAGTGAGAAGCAGAATAACAACAAATTGCATATTTGAATTTCCATTCCATCGACTAAATATGGGGTGCATGTCTCCATTTCTCATAGTATCACAGTCCGGATAGTTTCAAACTAGCTACAACACTTACTTCAAATTTCAAAGTAATCTTGAGGAGGGGCAGTAGTATTCTAGCCCCATGCAAAAGATGGAATCACACGCGTTGCTCTTACAAACAAACCATGCACTCAACAAGCATCAACATTTTATTCATCCATCCATGTTTAGTGAATAAAGTACAACAAAAATTATAAAAAAAGCATGAGAGCAAACGACTCAATCAACCTGACAAGAGAATTACACACCACATCACAGGAGCACGGCAAGCATCAACAGCTTGCCAGCCTCTCGATGTCCCTTATTCATTTCTCTACTGCTCAGAGTAGAGATCCATCCATCCGCGTCACACCATCTTATTATCTCTCTCACAATAACATAGCATGATCACCACACTCACTCTCAAACCAAACAAGCAAATAAGCGAACTGGCACCAGAAGACGCACGTGCGTGTGCGTACTTACACCATGCCACCATGGGTGCACAAACCAAAGATTCGAAAGCAGGGGATGAAACAGAAGCAGAGTATCACCATGACACCATCTTTCCACACACCTGCGTTGAGAAAAGAGGAAGCAAGCAAGCAACGTGTAGGTACCGTCATTTAAACACACAAATTAAGTAGATAATAAAATGTAGGCTACCGAGAGAGATCACCCACCGACGTGAATACATACATGCCTCAGTTATCTATCTGAGCACGGAGCCCTTGAGCTGGGTCTTCTTGTAGTACCGCGAGTGGGTCGGCGTGTACAGGGAAGGGTGGTGATTGGCGTCCAACCCATCCCACTCCAGCATGTCCCACCATTCCTTCTCACAGTCACACTCCACCTTCATGCTTGTGTTGCTGCCGACGGCCGGCAGGCGCTTGAGGCTCCAGCAGCCCCTGATTTTGACAGTCTCGAGCTCAGGCGCGGACATCCTCCAATGCCCGCAGATGCCCTGCAGCTTGGGAAGCTCATGTAGATGGATGTGCTTCAGACATTGGAAGTGCACGGCAGCTGTTGCTGACTGTTGCTGTTGTTGCTCATTTTTGGCATCCTTGGTGTACAAGGGGAAGACCTCCCTCAGATCACCACACCACATGATCTCTATTGTCTCGAGATTGCGTAGACTTGAGTGGTTGACCATTTCAAGGGCCAAGGGCAGTACATGTATCACTCTCGGACACAAGTCCATGTGCAATAATTTAAAATGACGAAATGATTCTCCGCCAAACTGGAACACCGTTGTCGGGTTCCAATTCCATATGTAACGTGCCTTGCAGAGCTCTGACGCCCAAAATGTATTTAGCAAAAAAAAGCCGGTCACAGCACCAGTTGCTTGTAACTGAGGAGTGGTGAAGACATGTTCCAACTTTGGGCACCGCTCGACTCGGCACCAATTTAGAATGTACCACCATGTTGAACCCAATGCAGGAGCACGGCCTAGGATATTGTTGATGGACAAACTGTCATGCACATGCAGGATATAAGCATTGTGACATATGATATCCGGTATAATAATGCTAGTCACAGTCTGTTGTTCACCCCCCGACAATGATTTGCTACTCAGCTGATGATCTTGTATGTGGGTGTAGCAGGCCCTAATGTAAGGATCAGGCATACTCGGGCATGGCCGCATCTGAGTGAACATTGGAACATCAGCATACATGAAACTGTCTGTACGTGTATCCACCTTTACTGGAGCATACTGCTGCTTGATACTACTATTGCTACTAGCAGCTTTATTGTCGTTGCCGGAAGAAGAAACAGTGGCAGGAGAGTAAATCTCCAAATGTGAACGTATACTGCTAGGCACAAGTGACCTGAGGAGCCTTGCATCTCTTGCCCTGATGCACCAATCAAATTCTGAGGGTGCTCTACCACCATGATCCACAGATAATGATAATGATGATGTTGTGATGCTGGCGGTAGTGCTGCTACCCTCTGTGGAGTTCTCTTTCATGGGTGTCGATGATGCAGCTGACCATGTGGTGTCAATGTGCAGCTTCTGCAAGATTCTTTTCCTTTTGTCTACTGGTGGCCATAGAATTGCACAAAGCTTGTGGCAGTCATTGAGGAAGACCTCATCCAAGCTCATAGCTGTCATGGCACTAAGATCCAGTGTTTTAACAGCTGTGCCCGACAAGTCTATGATGCGGAGATCCTCAAACAATCCACTCAACAACAGATTCTTCACTTTAGCACATCCCCTGAAGGAGAACTTTTGTATCCCAACACACCCATCAACAATCACCACAGTCTCAAGGCAGCTGTTGCTAGTGCTTATATCAGAAAATTTTGTAACACGTTGCACGGTATGGTTTCCTGACAAGTCAAGGAGCTCCATCTTGTTCATCCCTTGGAACAAGTCTCGTACTGAGTGGCCAATGTGGACTGTTGACTTTTTTCACTCGGAGCTTGCGGATGTTAGGCAGCCGGCCTGTAACACCCGTGTTTTTGCATCATTTTAAAATTCACTAAAAATTTGAACTTTTTGAATTACAACTAAAACTTGATTTGATTTTCGCTAAAACCAAAACCCCTGTTTTAAAAAAACCTTGCATTAAACCTTTCACCATCTAGAAAATAGGAAACCTTGTTCGATGCTTGTTGAGCTTTATGGTCGCAAAGGATGCAAGGATGCAAGGTAAGTTCTAGATTTTTATTATGGAAGAATATTGCATGAGTAATGATTTACAAATTACCTCAGGGAATAAAACACCGAACCACGTAGTGTGCGCTAAAATATATATATATATATAAATATTTTTATGAGCACAACAAATAAATATCCTTGACAATAAAGTCATAGAGATACAAAAGTGCTTGAGAAAATATTTATAAAAATATATATATATATGTCATACACGAAATAATGAGAGAGAGGATATGTGTGTATATACATATATGTCTACGATTATACAAGTGCCCTTGGATAAATATTTTTCCATGAATTAAAGTCATGGGAAAACATGAGAGCTTGTATGAATATTGATGACATATAATTGTGTACACATAACATAGTGGGAAAAGAATAAAGGAAGAAAGGAGAAATAGGAAAAGAGAAAAGAAATAGAAATCAGAAATGAGCCATGGGCTCCTTCCTTCCCCTCCTCCTTTTCTCGGCCCGACAACGGCCCTCCTCTTTCTCTTCCCCGCACAGAAGCCGGCAAGGCCAGGGCCCGACCGTTAAGGCCCACCTCTCCTTCTCTCCCCCGCCCGACAGACGGGACCGCTTCCCTTCTTCTCCTCCGCCCGAACGCATGGGCGGCGCGGCGGCGTACGGCCCCGCCTAATCGCCGCCGGCCACGGCGAGTAGGCCGGCCGGCCGACCGCAGCGGCCGGGCGCAGGCGAGGATGCGCCCGCCACCTAAGCTCCCGGCCCGTATCCATGCGCCGCAGGCGTGGCCGTCAAAGCCCTACGGCGCCACGGCCACGGGCTACGGCGCCGCCGCGCGGTGGCGGCAACCCCCGCCCGCCATGGCAAGCCCGACGGCAGCTAGCCCGCTGCTGCGGGGCGAAGACCGGGGCACGAGGGGCTCACCAACTCCCGCCGAGCCCGCCGACGCCACGGGGATGTGGTCAACCTCCACGGCCCACGTCACGGCCACCTTGCCGCCATGACGGCCGGCACCCGCCGGGCTTGAAGACGCCACCCGAGGAATAGCCGGCCTCACCGGGTGATGGGACGGGACGAGACCGAGGGACGAGACAACGACGAGCACTAGCCGGGAGGTCCACGACTACACCGGGGCTGCCGGAAAAGATCGGGCGCCGCTGAGAAATATCTCGCCGTCGACATCGCCGCCGCCCGCCTATAAATAGCACCGCTCGGGAGCTTAACCGGTCGAGCCATTCGACTCGAGCTCCGCCCCTAGCGTAGAACACACGGTGCTCGCCATCGCTCCCTCTCCCTCCCCTCGGCGAGGAATCCAAACTTTCCCCAAATCGGTCCGCCGCCGCCATGACTAGGTCAAGGCGTTGGTCGATTTCGTGGCGTCAGGACAAACCGGTGAGTCCATAAGGTCACCCATCCCCTCTCCTTTCCATTCCGCTCCTTCTCTCTCGTTTTTGGCACGGTGTGGAGCCATCCCCGAGCACCGCCGCCCGCCGGACTCCGCCGGTACCGTCGCCCTCGAGGAAGAAGGCCTCCACCGGCCGCCCGTAGTGCCGACCAGCGTGGGACCGGACGACGAGCCGGCGCCCACGGCGCTGGGCAAGCGCGGCTATCATCAAGGATGCCGATTCGGCCAACTCCGGCGACTTCGCCGCCCGACTGGCACATCGGGCGGTTGGGATCCCCACCGGTCGACGCCAAAGAATCCCTCACGCAGATTCTGGCGTCAAGGAGGAACCAGGTGGGTGGCGACGCGTGGCGCACCGTCGCCGCCGTCACATTGCCCCGTCCAAGAAGACCCCACGGCCCACCGCGACACTGCAGGCCCACGTGGCCTAATGGACC
Source organism: Hyparrhenia diplandra (assembly GCA_015847255.1). Taxonomy (NCBI): domain Eukaryota; kingdom Viridiplantae; phylum Streptophyta; class Magnoliopsida; order Poales; family Poaceae; genus Hyparrhenia; species Hyparrhenia diplandra. The sequence continues at coordinate 111,331 of JADLZK010004743.1, forward strand.
CACACCTCGTGCGTGGCGCATCCACACCCCCTCCCGCGGTACCGCGAGTTAAATGCTATGTCCACCGATGTGTGTACCGCGAGAATGTTATAAATCCTATTTCCGTGTCAGAAAAATTCCCGAAAAATTTGTAAATTCATTATTTGATTTATAGAATTTTATCATGTAATTAGTTCCAATATTATTACATGATAAAATTATAATATAATATTACCCTAATGATTTAATTAGGGATTAATATTATAAAAATCCATATCTCATGCAAATGAACTCCGTTTCGCGTGAAACGACTTCCATAATTTATATAAAATCTAGCTCTATGCATCTAACCCATTGCCACCATAATGTTCTATGTTTGTTTTGTATGCCATAGTTCAAGCTAGGGTTTATCGCCATTCGCAAGTAGATTCGGCGACCGATTAGGAGTATTCGGCCCAAAGTACGTTAGAAGACGTTCGACGCCGTGCGATTCGTAAGAACCTCCCGAGGCAAGTCCTTACCCCCCTAACCTGACTTAATTACTATAATAATTAATAAGATGATTAAGATAAGTATAACCAGGGCGGGCCGTGCGGGGAGTACTCATGGGCTATGTGCGTGGGGCTTCGCTAGGCTTTGCCGTTAACTTAAGTAATAATGTGAACCTTCCCAACAAAAAGGTGAGTGGTGATAGTCTACATGGAGGTGGACCAATCATAATCGGGGATGAATCCCGCGGAGAGATGCTCACCTCCCTAAGGACCGGTTCATAGACCTTCTACCTAGTATAATATTACGCATACGACCCACACGCCGGGATGGGGCTTGATTCCACACCCCGTTGGGTTGAGGTATAATTGGAGCCAAGGTAGCCGAGTAGGCAAACGACCTATTGGGAGCGGACATGGGGAGAGTGGCCCCATGGTCCGGTTGGCGTGGATCTTTGAGCGATCTTCCACGTAAGTGTTTGGGCGCGATGGCAGCGATTGCTAGAGGCACATATTGATGATTTGAGATTGAGAGTGGTGTTGGCAAAGATAGGTTGGGTAATTAGGTATTACCCAGTAAAGCCGCGGGTGATTTGGTATCACCATATTGTCTAGGGTGATGCGTCATCCTTGGGTGGCGTGTTATCCTTCCAACCCCTGAGAAGTCGTGGTAAAGATTATACCGATATACCTAGGAGGCATCCAAGCTGGTGCGAATCTCGTGGGACCACCTTTGACCGACCGTGCGTGGGAGAAGATGGCCCCTCGTGTGGGGGAAAAGTGTACAACCTCTCGAGAGTTAATTGAATCTATTCAATAGCCACGCCCTTGGAATGGGCAAGTGCTGGGGACGAACATCTATGATTAGATATACATTTTGATGAGGACTAACCTGTGGTGTCATGATAGCTTAAATGATGACATGAGACAACCCGGGAACTAGCAAGAGCAGTTTTAGAGACTCGCTAGGGCCCAACCCTTAATAAATTACAACCCCCGGTTGGGACTTGCTGAGCACGTTTGTACTCACCCCTCTATTTTACAGATATCGGCACATGTGAAGGTAAGATCGACGACGAGGTAGAGGATAGCGTATCGTAGGAGTTCGAGAGGTGTTTGCTTAGGAGAAGGACGTTGAAGCCCAGATTTCATCCATGCACAAGTCTGCTTGTGGAGTACGGGGCAAGTGTCATAGTTAATCCACCGCTTCTCGGTTGGCCAACTCGATATTGTAACCCGGCTTGGTGACTCTTCGTCGCCATCGTAAGCCCTTTCTATCCTATATTTCTACATTTCGGTTTAATATTATTTCATTCACCGTTATTCATTTACTAATAGATGTGTTTGTGGCGTGATCCCGGGCGCAAACATCGTGTGGATTAACGACCCATTGAAAGTGGGGCGTGACAGAGTGGTATCAAAGCCGAGCTTGTCCATAGGATGAAACTTGGGTTAACGGAAGTTTTAACTCCACATAGGATAACTACCTTTAAACTTGTTGCTAAGGGTACACCTTACTACAATAGTTCATATGTTGTGGAATCGATGACAACATCGAAATTCTTGCAGCAATGCACTAGTAAGGATGACCTCAATCGGACTGCCTAAACAGAGGAGAGTTTCTACGACTTCCTCGGAGATACTAAAGTGCTTAGGACACCTTGGCCTTCCTTGGTATTAAAATCGAGAGTTCTATGAAGACCAAGTACTAAAGTACGTAATGAACTTGCATGTTTCAAAATGCCCCGACAGGAAGGATTGGAAAGCTATACAGTGATCGGCACTGGAAATGCGAAGAATATCCAAGCACCTATGTGGGCGCTAATGCAATGTGCAAGTCTAGCCTTGATGGAATCTCCATAAGGCCTAATGTCCCGGCAACAAAATAAGTTCGAGTAGTATTATCCGCGTGCAAGCTTGTTGTGCAAGCCATGTCTTAGCAATAGTTGCTAAGCGTTCGCTCGCAGTCATAGATGTCTAGGCTTCAAGGCCTGTAGTAGGTGCAAAGTCGTGCAATAATCGTCATGGCAGTTGCTATGTGTGATGCGACCATGTATCATCAGTGTAACTGTCCTGTGATGAGAACTATTGACGCGCTTGTTTGTCTAATATGATGCCCTATTCTTTCTAATCCTAAAGGAAAATCTCTCCATTTTTACTACTGTAGTGAACAATGGAAGGAAGAAAATTCGATAGGATCGGTGAACGTATTGAAAATTCCCTCGATCCACGAGTAATAAGACAAGTTTCCCTTCAAACTTAGTTCGTGACTAACCTTTCATACGATTCACACCCAGGTAAGTTTGTGTTGTTTCCTAACACCCATGTTACTAGGATACCCCAAAGTCTATCCCTACCTAAGATGCTTGCTTTCCCCTAATCCTTAGTTAGGTAGATCCTTATCGTACCTTATGCTTTTCTCTCCCACTCCCTTTCTAGACCGGATAGAGTAGGAACTAACCTGCGCAGGAACGTAACGACAACCTGTGGACTCCACGATCGTAGCCGTTGAACCGCACCGGTGTTCTTCCCTACGGCCGCCACACGCCGTCGCCTCGGGGTTCTTTGGACCGGCGACCGTGCAACATTGCCGACATCTTTGTCACCTCAATGCCGAAGTCAGCGTCACGGCATTACTTTGACCCGAACCACTAATCGGCGAAGCCGTTCGAGACACGTTGTAACGAGATCAAGTGGCAAACAGTGCTAGTAATGCAAAGCGAAGTTGAAGATTAACATTGCAAGCGTAAGATGGACAGAAGATTACCATGATTGAAGACGATCATCAAGCCCATAAAAGATGTTTACGCCCGAAGCAAGCAGATACCCGAGACATATAGAAATGCCGGAAGCCGTGACGCCAACAAAAGAGAGAAGACACATAGTTTCCACTATAGGGAATCCACCGGCCAAGACCACACAAAGTCCCCATGACCATGACACTATTACAAGGTCAATGGATCGAGGGGAGACGACTCCCATTCCTTTCATCACACACCATAGCCCCGACACGGCCACCAAGCTTCTCGTAAGAAGACATCACCCTCGACCCATTATAAAAAGAGCACCACCATCGCTCTCACCATCATCCCACTCCAAGCATTCCACTGCTAGCCTCCATCTTTCACCCTCTACCATCACACTCCTTACCATCCACTCACCGAGAGCCACCACCAACCACCACCGTAACGGCCAAGACTTGGGTTAGCAGCCAGTGCATCAACACCCCTGGAATTCCCCAACTTCTCTACCACACCGCACAAAACCTTGGCATCAGAGAACCCCCCGAGTATGAGGGTAGCGAGTACGAAGAACGCGGCACCCATCACTGCGAAGTCACTGTCTACATCACCAAGAGTCGAGACTACCCCGCCATCACTGAAGACTGGAGTGTGACCACCATTGGTTTTCGCTTCCCCGACACCTACCAAGCCGTAGCTCGCAAGGCACTCCACCGCCTTTGCCGTGTCTATGGAGAGCCCATCGCCCGCACCCCATGAGGCACCTACCACCGTAAGGGAGGAATCACCCCGCCGGATTGCTCGGCCGGGAAAGCGCAAGGTCCACAAGGTAGCCCTGATCATCAAGCACTCGCTATCCCATTCCGCCGCTTCTTGATGAGCAAGACGACCGCCAGACACCGCCATAAGGAGCCCGATTCGCCGAGCCGAACGAAAGCAGAGTTACGCTTAGCGACCCGCCGAGCACGCCCATAAAAAAGAGCAAGTCGCCACGGCATCCCCGCCGAGAGGCTACACTTGCCGAGACCCTAAAGGCCATCCAAGAGCGACACGCCCGAGAACCGAGACACCAACGCCCTTCGGTCAAGACGCGGGAGAAGACACGCCACGGCCCGGCCCGAACCAAAGAACTACCAAAGGGATGTTCGCCAACCCCTTCACTTTAAGAAGAACGGACTCCACCAGCCACCATCCCCTACGTAAGACCGACAAACCGTAAGCACCCCTACCCCTCGCATGTGCACCACCAAGAGAAGAAGCCCCCAAAGACAGAGCCAAGTACCGGACCTGCAAGCGTAAGCCACCATGACCGATGTTTGTAGAACCACCACTCCCAAGGGAGGTGTAACCAGAGTAGCATTTCCTTTCACTCTACCGTTGCACTCCCCTTGAAATAATCAAGATCATTGTGCTTGATCCACGCATCCAAATGCGAGTATCAACGAAGAAAGATTGACGGGTGCCAAAACACGAAGAGCTACAGGCAAATAATAAGCAAAAAAATTTTCTAAGTGGGGTAGTGCTATATGCACGAGATGAAGAAAAAAAAAATAAGAACGGGCAAAAGCAAGAAGAAGAAAGAACAAGATAGGCGAGAACAAGAAGAAATAGCGAAATATGGAAATGGGCCGAGATGAGAAAATAAAGAGCAACAGGAAACTTAGAGTTTCAAACAAGAAATGATAGCCTAAACTATCTAATGATGTTACCCTTTAAGAGTCGAGACCGAGAAATACATAGCGTAAGATCGCGAAGAAGCAAGCAAGAAGACGCAGACACCGTAAGGTTGAAGACACTAGAGGAATCAGGCCCTCTAAGTGGGGTAGCCGCCGAGAGAAGATCTGAAGACTACGAGGACAAGATGCAAGACCAAGAAGATGGGGTAAAAGCAACAAAATAAAAGGCATAGCCTCTACAAGATCGTGTTGCCCTAGCAATAGAGTAGCACAATAATGATAGAGACTCGAACGACAAAGACTTTGTAAGCAATGGAAAGTTTTCTCTCTCTCTACCTCTATCCCTCTCTTAGGCCTCAAATTAGGACCTTCACTCAGAGACTAGGAATCTCGGGACGAGATTCATCTAAGTGGGGTAGATTTGTAACACCCGTGTTTTTTGCATCATTTTAAAATTCACTAAAAATTTGAACTTTTTGAATTACAACTAAAACTTGATTTGATTTTCGCTAAACCAAAACCCCGTTTTAAAAAACCTTGCATTAAACCTTTCACCATCTAGAAAATAGGAAACCTTGTTCGATGCTTGTTGAGCTTTATGGTCGCAAAGGATGCAAGGATGCAAGGTAAGTTCTAGATTTTTATTATGGAAGAATATTGCATGAGTAATGATTTACAAATTACCTCAGGGAATAAAAACACCGAACCACGTAGGCGCTTAAAATATATATATATAAATATTTTTATGAGCACAACAAATAAATATCCTTGACAATAAAGTCATAGAGATACAAAAGTGCTTGAGAAAATATTTATAAAATATATATATATATATGTCATACACCTAAATAATGAGAGAGAGGATATGTGTGTATATACATATATGTCTAATTATACAAGTGCCCTTGATAAATATTTTCCATGAATTAAAGTCATGGGAAAACATGAGAGCTTGTATGAATATTGATGACATATAATTGTGTACACATAACATAGTGGGAAAAGAATAAAGGAAGAAAGGAGAAATAGGAAAAAGAAAAGAAATAGAAATCGAAAATGAGCCATGGGCTCCTTCCTTCCCCTCCTCCTTTTCGCCCAAAGAACGCCCTCCTCTTCTCTTCCCACGCGAGCCCGAAGCAAGGCCGGGCCCAAAGACCGCAAGGCCCACCTCTCCTTCTCTCCCTCGCCGATAGACGGGACCCGCTTCCCTTCTTCTCCGACACGCCGAACGCGTGGGCGGTCGCGCGACAAAGACGCCCCGCTCCACCGCCGCCGCGGCCGCCACGACGAGTAGGCCGACGGCCGGGAGCAGCGACGGGAGGAAGACAGGATGCGCCTCGCCGCCTAAGCCCCAGCCGTATCCATGCGCGGGCGTGGCCGTCAAAGCCTACGGCGCCACCACGGGCCTCCCCGCCACGCGCGGTGGCGGCAACCCCTGCCGCCATGGCAAGTCCCGACGAGCAAGCCAAGCGGCCGGCCGAGGGCGAAGACCAGGGCATATGGGGCTCACCAACTCCTCGCCGAGCCGCGACGCCACCGCAGGGGATGTCGGGTCAACCTCCTGGCCGCGCCCACGGCCACCTTGCCGCCATGACGGCCGGGCACCCGGGCGGCTTTGAAGACGCCACCCGGAACAAATCTTCCGCCTCACCGGTGATGGGACGGGGACGACCGAGGACGAGACAACGACCAGCACCAGCCGGGAGGTCCACGACTACAGGGGGCTGCCGGAAAAGATCGGCGCCGCTGAGAAATATCTCGGCCGTCGACATCGCGCCGCCTCGCCTATAAATAGCACCGCTCGGGAGCTTAATCGGTCGAGCCATTCGACTCCCGAGCTCCGCCCTAGCGTGGAACACGGTGCTCGCCATCGCTCCCTCTCCTCCCCTCAGGCGAGGAATCAAACTTTCCCCAAATAGGTCCGCCCCGCGCCGGTCATGACTAGGTCAAGGCGTTCCGGTCGATTTCGTGGCGTCAGGACAAACCGGTGAGTCCATAAGGTCACCCATCCCTCTTCTTTCGATTCCGCTCCTTCTCTCGGTTTGGCACGGTGTGGAGCCATGCGCCGCCGCGCCGGACTCCGCCGGTACTGTAAGCCCTCGAACGTGGCCTCCACCGGGCCGTGAGTGCCGACCAGCGTGACCGGGGCGGCCACAGATGGCCTTCGGCGCGGCGAGCTATCATCGAGGATGCGATTCCGGCCAACTCCGGCGACTTCGCCGCACGGCACATCGGCGGACCGGGATCCCCACCCGTCGGACGTCGCCCCCACTGCCGCTACGGCGTCAAGGAGGAACCCGGTGGGGAGGCCGACGCGTGGCGCACACCGCCGACGCCGCCACATTGCCCGTCGGCAAGACCCCACGGCCCACCGCGACACTGGCAGGCCCACGTGGCCCTAATGGACCCACCCGTCGGTCGTAAGATCCATCCACCCAGTCGTGTACACAGAGTTAAATGCTATGTCCACCCGATGTGTGTACACACGAATGTTATAAATCCTATTTCCGTGTCGAAAAAATTCCCTAAAATTTGTAAATTCATTATTTGATTTATAGAATTTTATCATGTAATTAGTTCCAATATTATTACATGATAAAATTATAATATAATATTACCCTAATGATTTAATTAGGGATTAATATTATAAAATCCATATCTCATGCAAATGAATTCCGTTTCGCGTGAAACGACTTCCATAATTTATATAAAATCTAGCTCTATGCATCTAACCCATTGCCACCATAATGTTCTATGTTTGTTTTGTATGCCATAGTTCAAGCTAGGGTTTATCGCCATTCGCAAGTAGATTCGACGACCCGATTAGGGGAGTATCCGTCCGAAGCACGTTAGAAGACGTTCGACGCCGCCGTCGATTCGTAAGAACCTCCCTGTGCAAGTCCTTACCCCCCCTAACCTGACTTAATTACTATAAAAATTAATAAGATGATTAAGATAAGTATAACCGGGGCAAGCCGCGTGCGGGAGTACTCATGGGCTATGTGCGTGGGGCTTCGCTAGGCTTTGCCGTTAACTTAAGTAATAATGTGAACCTTCCCAACAAAAAAGGTGAGTGGTGATAGTCTACATGGAGGTGGACCAATCACAATCGGGGATGAATCCCGCGGAGAGATGCTCGCCTCCCTAAGGACCGGTTCATAGACCTTCTACCTAGTATATAATATTACGCATGACCACACACGGGATGGGGCGGTTTTGATTCCACACCCCGTTGGGTTGAGGTATAATTGGAGCCAAGGTGGCCGGAGTAGGCAAACGACCTATTGGGAGCGGAACATGGGGAGAGTGGCCCCATGGTCCGGTTGGCGTGGATGCCGGCGATCTTCCACGTAAGTGTTTGGGCGAAGTGGGCGCAGTGCTAGAGGCACATATTGATGATTTGAGATTGAGAGTGGTGTTGATGATAGGTTGGGTAATTAGGTATTACCTGTAAAGCCGCGGGTGATTTGGTATCACCATATTGTCTAGGGTGATGCGTCATCCTTGGGTGGCGTGTTATCCTTCCAACCCCCGAGAAGTCGTGGTAAAGATTATACCGATATACCTAGAAGGCATCCAAGCTGGTACGGAATCTCGTGGGACCACCTTTGACCCACCGATGCGTGGGAGAAGATGGCCCCTCGTGTGGGGAAAAAGTGTACAACCTCTGCAGAGTTAATTGAATCTATTCGAATAGCCACGCCCTTGGAATGGGCAAGTGCTAGGGACTAACATCTATGATTAGATATACATTTTGATGAGGACTAACTTGTGGTGTCATGACAAAGAAGTGATGACATGAGACAACCCGGGAACTAGCAAGAGCAGTTTTAGAGACTCTGCTAGGGCCCAACCCTTAATAAATTACAACCCCCTGGTTGGGACTTGCTGAGTACGTTTGTACTCACCCCTCTATTTTTACAGATATCGGCACATGTGAAGGTAAGATCGACGACGAGGTAGAGGATAGCGTATCGTAGGAGTTCGAGAGGTGTTTGCTTAGGAGAAGGACGTTGAAGCCCAGATTTCATCCATGCACAAGTCTGCTTGTGGAGTACGGGGCAGTGTCATAGTTAATCCACCGCTTCTCGGTTGGCCAACTCTGATATTGTAACCCGGCTTGGTGACTCTTCGTCGCCACTGTAAGCCCTTTCTATCCTATATTTCTACAGCTCGGTTTAATATTATTTCTGTTCACCATTATCTGTTACTAATAGATGTGTTTGTGGCGTGATCCTGGCGCAAACACGTGTGATTAACGACCCATTGAAAGTGGGGCGTGACACGGCCCCTGCAGCTGGCTGATGTCCAGATCCTGGGCTCCAATCACATTTAGCTCCCTAAGCTGAGTCATGATATTCAGCATCTGTGCGGACAAGATCTGATCACAGCGTGTGTAGCGCACGTCGAGCACCCACAGCCTCTTGAAGCAAAGTTGGATGTCTTCCCACTTAGTATCTGCAGTTCCATCTTTACTGATTGCTTGGTCCTGACAGTGGTCAAGCCATAGAAACCTAAGGTTGCGGCAGCAGAGAAATGGAGGTGATGAGAAGCTGAAGGTGCAGCGTGAGAGCTTGAGCACGCCAAGTTTGCTGAAATGTTGTAGGGTGTCTCCGGTTGAGAAAAACAGAACACCGTGTAGTGGTGAAGTCCAGTATGGCATGCTGGCCGTATTATCAGCACACTTCATCAGGTGAGAGGGCAAAGATTGCATGCTATGGTGGTAATAGTCCAAATCCAATCGCAAGTCCTGCTGCACAGCAGCAGCAGCCTGCCATGGTCCATCTCCATCACCATCACAACCATTGCCAGTATCTGTCTGATGACCCTGTTCTAGCTGTTTGACTCCATCACATATCCAGTAGTTGCCACCGTGGGTAGCCATATCATAGTCCAACCTGAAGTGGTGCGCCATGCCGCAGAGCTTCCACATGTATAAGAAGTAGTTGGCAACGTAATAAGTTGACACTGTTTGTGCAGTCGCTGATGTCGTTTCTGCTGCTGCTCTACTAGTAGAAATCAAGCGTGCCACATCAGCAGCATCTTGATGCACAAGGTAGTTCCAGAGCTCTTGTGGATCTTTCTTATGGCCCCAAGCCGAGAGAAAAACATCGGTTGCCCCAGTGCTCTTCAGGGCGTCATCCACCTTCATCCTTGGTTTAAGCCGGAATGCACCTTGGAATGTCCACAGCACCTTGTTTGTTGAGTATCCAGACAGAGGGAAGCCACAAAAAGTGCCCAGATCGACATCCTCATCGCTCCCATTGTGGAAAATCACCAAGAATCTATGGTTTAGCTTCTGTATGTGTTCATACATCTTCCTCACAACTTGCGGTATCTCAGTGCGAGAGCCCTTGGCCACCCCGTTGTAATCGTCCTCTTCATCTTGCCTGTCGAACATGTCCATCACTGGTGCAGGGAGCTCCAGCATCTCTGCGACAGCCCGCTGAAGTGATCTCCTGCTCTCCCACTTGGAGCGGTCGATGTGGATGATCTGATCAAACTGCAGTCCTGCCGGGGCCTCATCAGACGAAGCCATGGCAGTAAGGCGCTGGGCCACGGCTCGGAGGACGGGCGGATGCACCCAGCCCGTCCCAGCCGTCGAAGTAGATGACATTGTTTCTGGTGCTGACGCTTCGAGTAGCAGGGTCTTCCTTGAGCTCATCAAGAATCCGCTCGGCAGCCTCATCAATGCTGTCCGCTTTGATAACCTGCAGCATCCATATCAATCGATCAGTCCACAGTAGGGACGTGAAAAAGGGAAATGGAGCAGCCCTGTTTTAATTATATTTTTATTACCTCAGTACGCATGATCGACTGGATTGGATTGGATTGAATTGGACCAACCAGTAATCAAGCTCGCCCTCTTGTCAGCTGTATATATATGTTGCTATGGTACTAGAGCTAGCTTGATCTTGAGCAACGACATGCAACCGTCTTCATCTCATTTGGATGCAGGAAGAAGAAATAGCGGCATTCATGATATGACTGCATAACACCATACCGGGCTGCTGCAGCTGTAACTTCTTTTTATTTGGATTACAAATCTAACCCATCGCGTGCCTGTGGACAGGTCAAAAATCACTAGAATGAAGCTAGTACACATTTACATTATATTCCTGCAAGTACCATCACAAGTACACACATATGAATCAAAATTTTGCGCTAGCTAATGCAGGAATTAATGTCCATGCTTCTGAACATGTTCTGACCCTATGTGTATGCACACTATATTACAGATAGATAGAAGGACATATATTTGCAATCCAAGCAGGGAGTAGTCAAGAGATTTCGCAGAATACAAAAGATTGAGCCAAACACGATAGATGGATAAAGAAATGGTGTTTGTATGTGTTCCTGCAGTGTGTATGTGCGAGAGAGAGGAGATGCCTGATGAGAGACGATCCTAATACAAAATGTGTGCTTGCATGTACAGTAAAATGGATGGCGGTCCAGATAAGCCAACTTTGCTTCTTTGGCAAATAATGTGTATAAGATGATTCTTTGCTTACATCTGGAGCATGCAGGATTCCATCATATTATTTTCTTCAAAGGTAAAGAAAGAAGGTTAAAGGGCAAAAGCAGCATTCCAAAGGAGCAGTGCTAGTAAAGTTGTTGTAACACACAAGACTGTCTAGAGTTTCATCGCCTTCAAGTTTATTTGGGTGCGACGCAAGGCACCAAGTTTTTAACAAACAAAACAAGCGAAATAACACATGTATGAGAAATTCAGAATTAGCAAGGAGAAAACAGCCAAGCACCTGGACCTGGATGCTCTCAGCCTTGTGATCCAATAATACAGTTTTACCATCAGGGATAGAGAGAGAGAGAGAGATACGGCAGGCAAACCGACTACCTGGTTTTCTTCTTGAGACTTAGCACTACCAATAAGCAGCTTGTAGTGGGCACTTCAACAGAAGGCAGCCCAATGCAAACCCATTTCCTAGCCCCTCCTATGCAAACCCATTTCCTAGCCCCTCCTGCAGATGCATTTCTTGTGATGGCAGTCAAGCATCTGGTGATTGATAGAGAGCGAAGAGCAGTTCCCAGGATATTCAGGAGACGACGCAATGCTTGGTAAATGGACCATCACTCCGTCAGTACGTGCCACTGTCTGGACAGGGTGTAAACTACGACACTTGACGAGGGTGACTGTTGACGCTGATTAGGGCACCAACACACCGGGAGGGCTTTGGACGTCCACGAGGTTGCAAACAACATGTACAAGCGGCAAAGATTGCAGCTTGACCAACGAAACCGATCTAGAGAACGGTTAGGTCGATGTAGAGCCCGATCTTGGCCGAAATTTACCTCGGAACGCACTCCGGAAAGATCCGTCGGGAGGGCGCACGCAAGGGTTGCCCTAGCTAGGGTCGGCAAGGCCACCTAGAACGCATGCGAAATTTGTCGAGAAAGACGCCGGACAGCAAAGTGCGGGGTTGGAAAAGGGTAATTAGTGTTTGGAGTTTATAGTTGATCGATTGGATATAGATGAGATCAAATCGGTCATTAACCTCTTTATTATATAGAGGAGGGTGGTCTTATCCTTTTAGGAAACCGTCCTTGGACGTTCCAATCTCCAAAAACTGTCCCAAACTGATTTAGGAAAGAGATCGGTTCGGAACCCGCACAGATGTCCCAGATTACACGCGACTGGTGTGCGTAACGGGGAGCGACCGCGCGCCCTCGGCAGCGCCCGGGCGCAGTTTTCGCGCAAGCGCGCAGCGCGACCGACGCGCCAGTGGTGCCAGCACCGGACGCAGCCCGGCGAGATGCTGGCGTCAGTCGCTCATTAGGGAGAACGTTTTCGATCCTTTTCGCGGATTTCTTGATCTTTTGGTCTTTGGCCTTGTCGTTGAACTCCAAAAATTTGATCCAGCGTCAGTGTGCTGCCTTTTGTCTAGGATTGTTTCCTAGTGCTACCTATATTGTTGTGTTGCCTTTTGTCTAGGATTGTTTCCTAGCGCTACCTATATTGTAATGACAACTTAAGTCAGTGGTTAGTTGTTCCTGTTATCTTGCTGGAGCTGGTTTACCTACCGTGCTATGTTGTTTCTTGCAACCTGAGCATCTTGCTCAAGGTGCCTACCCGTCCATTTCCTGTTAGTATGCCAGATGAATCTAGTTGCATATATCTTCTTGCTGTGTGCATCTATATTGCCTTGTGCTTCCTAAATGAGACAAATCTGTGGCCCGGTACTTTTAATGTCCATGGATTGTAACTTTGATGTGTAAAATGTCGTTCAATGATGTTGAGTTCAGACTTAAAACTTGGAGATTTTTTAATGAAACGTAAAAGTTGGGGTTTTGTTTCCTGTTTTTGAAATAATCGCCTGACATCTCTAAATGCATATACTGCAAACCAAGGTTGTTAGGATTGGGATTCTTGGTAGAATTGTTTTTTTGCTTGACAGGACCGGATCATAGGACTAAAGGTTCAAAATTCCAGCGGACTTTCACGAATTTTGGTAAGTTCAGGGTACTAATAAGTAATAACCTTGCTGCAAAGTGATGTTATATATACATAATTTAAGAATAGCCAAGCAATTTGCTTTCCTAAGTACTAAAGCTGTACAGTCAGAGCTGTGTGCGAGCCGATGGTGGCAATGGCATATGTATCGACAGGTCGAATGTCACGTGCCATGGAGGGGGCCCAAATGGGCTGCTGCCGCACGCGAGGAGTGAGCGGCCTAATGGCTGGCCGCCGCCGCCGTCGTCACGTCTTCACCATCAAGCAAGAGATAGTTAGGAAATAAAATAATTAGAAAATAAATAAGGAGATTTCTTTAGATGCAAGTCTTCCTCCGGACTATAAATACAAGGGGCTTGTAATCAGTTACATCTTAATTAGAAATAATCAAGGGGTAAAACCCTAAGCTTTCCAACCTTCGAGCTCTCGCCCTCTCTCTACCTCGCGCGCGCGCCGCGCCTTCACCACCATAGCTGCTGCCCATGGCGCCAGCACCGCCCTGCGCCGCCTTCGCGCCCGCGCCCGCCCTACCGTCGTCGTTCGTCCCGCCATCGCCTCAACGCCGCCCGCTTCCGACATCAACGTCGTGCGCGCGCCGCCATGAGCTGCCATACGTCATCTCCACCGCCCCAACTTCACCGCCAATCGTGTCACGCTGCCGGAATCCCTCCGGTTTGTGATACCTGGTATCGGAGACCGGGGCGATTCCCACCACCGATGGCTTTCGAGAATCTCAGCTTCTCCATGGCTCTCAAGCAACTCCTCGAAGACAACATCGCCAAGATCGACGGCCGCCGACGAGATTGAAGATCGCCTTCGCCGTATGACGAACCCCTACGTCAACGCCACCCACGAGCCGACGACGCCATCTCCATCCACAACGAACCCGTGGCCTCGCCAAGAAGAACGCCGCAAGCACGCGCCATATCGTCCAATGTACGTGCTGATAACAACGCTGCGATCTACAACGACGCCAAGGTGCAGCACGACTCCACCCCTCACATCCCAGCACAGCGTTATCCTCCCAGGCAACCTCGCCTACATGAATGCGGCCGCAAGCCGGATCGACCTCCTCGACGCCACCTCTACCATGGGCGCCACCGACGACAACGGTGCTCCCACGGGCGCCGACGCGTCGTCCGCTCCCACGATCACCGGCGCAGCAAGCAACGAGTGCAACTACCTCAAGGACGCACAAGCTGCCGCAGCTTTCGATCGATCAGATCGAGGCCACCACCGACGTCCACCCACCTGTTCGAAAAAACCTACCCAACTAGGCCAATATCGCGAGGCTCCAATGACGGTGCAAATAAGTTCCTATGCCACTGGGAACACCGGGAACATCCACGCAATTACCATCAGGGAGCAACACAACGACATCGCCCGATGTCGACACCGATTATCGCCGAGGCCAACCCCGACATCATGAACACCACGGCGTCAACCACCTCGCGATCGAACATCACCAGGCAAGCCCATCTCAACCAACATGGAGCCCATACTACCATCATCAATGCTACAATGACATCGCCGACGTCACCATTGACGCCGCCACCTCAACGCCCTCGACATCGACAACATCTCCAAGGGCGCCAACAACGACACTCACGCCCGCGCCGCCCAATGAGCCCATCCACGCGGCGCGCCGCCGCCGTCATCTCGGTGTGGAGGCAGTCCCTCGCTGTGGGTACCGTGCCACCGCTGCCTCCTTGTGCCGCCATCGCCCGTGGATCTCGCGCCACCGCCGCCGCCGCGGATCCGCTCCTACCGTGGATCCAGGCCGCCGCCTCCTTGCCCCCATCACCGCGGATCGCGCGCCAGCCGCCTCGCCATGGATCCATGACAACGAAGCTTCTCCCACCGCGGAATCCGCGCCACCGAGCCGCTTCCTACCATGGATCGGTGCCGCCGAAGCCGCCCCGCAGCGGGATCCGTGCCGCTGAGCCGCTATCGCCGTGGATCTCGCGCCGCCGTGGACTCCTTGTGCCGCTCCCTCCATGGAACCCCACGCCGCCGAGCTGGTCCCGCCATGGATCCGCTCCGCCCGAGCTGCTCTCGCTGTGGACTCCTTGACCCGCTCCCACCGTGGATCCGCACAACCATGGACTCCTTGTGCCGCCCCCACCGTGGATCTGTCATTGGGGTAGGGAGGTGCCACCGCTTGGGTCGGGGAAGGAGGGGGGCCGCCATGGAGCTGTTGTAATGCGGAGCTCGGAGGAGAGGGAGATGGGGGTGGTGGGGTGATGACGTTTGTGTTCGTGAGGGAGACTTGGGAAGTGAAGAGCGGCAGGTGGGAGAGATAGAATGGGTCGGTGGGGAGAAAAACCTAAGTGCCTCAGATATATATGGCCCGGTAGGAGCAAGATTTGGGCTTTGGCCATGGGCCTCACTATATTTTCCGAGGCCGCCTTTTGTAAGACATCCGCCATGGTAAATGCTGGTATTTTTGGTGTTAGGCCTGTTATAAAGGCCCGCCATGGTAAATTGATTTTTCTGGCGGAAAATAAAAAGTGTGTACGCCACGGTTAATTCAGACATTAAGCTGTAGCGGGCAAAAGCAAGTGCCCACCACGGAATTTTTGGGCAGTATCACACAAAATAAATCCTGTAGTAGTGTGTTGCCCATTTTTCTTCCTCACATCTATGGTTCCGAAGATGATGTGGTCAATGAGATTGTTGAATGGAGGGAGTACCAGTAAGGTTGCGACGTTGAAAGCGATGAGCTAGAGAAAAGAATTTTTCTACGATTATAACTGGCTGTCTACATAATTAATGTTTCTTTTTTTTCCAGTTTTTATCATTAGATTAAAAAAAAAAGTGCAATCCTGTAGCCTTCAACACACCGCTGGTTTTATTTTTTGTATACATGTAATTTTACTCGTTGCAAGCCCCATTCTCAACATGTTTGAACGCCGCTTGAGCATCTTTAAAACACAGAGTGTACAGAAAGTCATGAAAAACTCAACATGAACGCGACCGAATCAAACAGCAAGGAAATGAAGAACAGCACAACTAAGAACACGATCAACAAACTGGCAACCACCATATGATAGAAACGAGTACAGGGAAGCGCTAAACCACACCTTGACAAACCAACTAGGCAACTACTTAACCCAGTAGCTAATGACATCAACTCACACTGTAAAACCAACGCTCCCACTCTAGATGACTTGGCTTCAGTCCACGTTGGCTTGAGGATTACGCGGTGTCCTGCTCGGCCTACTCCAAGCGGACGGTGACGTTGATGGTCCGCGACGAGCTCCAATAGGAGTCGGGTATTAGGAGGTGGTACTGCTCGGTCTGCTTCAAGCTGCGAATCCACGGCACAGTGCCCCTCGCCAACAGGTCGACCGCCCCATCTACGCCAACCTCCCCGGCGGCGGCGACCTCCATGGTGAAACTGAGCGCTTCGTTGGCCGCAGGTGGCGGGTTAATGGTGAGCAGCCGCAGCGCGTGGTGCGAGGGTATGTCACTGTCGCTGTGGCGGAGTAAGAAGATGCGCTTGCTGTTGACGTCCAGGAGCACCAGCAACTCCACACTATAGCCCAGTTCCACCGTGGTCGACCGGTTGACGCAGACGGTGGTGACGGCGTTGATGTGCTCTGTGTGGATGTGTTGATAGAGGAAGGGACCCCGGAAGTAGTCGCACCCCTGGACAGGGCACTGGTAGGGCCCGTAGCTGCAGTAGTACTCGTGCTTGCATATCTGGGGTACGGGGAGATGCTTCTCATTGCACCCGTCTTCCTTGAACTTGCAATCGACGTGAAGGACGGCCAAGAGCTTCTCCATACCATATACCCGCAGCGTTTGTCGCCGATGTGCTCGCCGCACTCCCCGCACATCCCATTCTCGTTCTTGTAACAGCGTGCGCATATCAGGTGGTCATTCTTGCACTGCAGGGTCAAGCTAGCTATTACACTACTACAGATTTGTACATCACTACCGCTCCCATCAATGCCGGATTTGAGAAAACCGCCAGTGTTTGTCCATTCTAGGCTTCAAAATCAAAAAAATGACTGGAAGTCACACACAACCGACAGTGAAAAAACACATCACTGCCGGTTAAAATAAAATACCCGACAGTAATGTCTATCAGTGTCGGGTGCATTAGTAGACCCGACAGTGAACTGCATATTTGGACCCGAAGTTTTTATTGTTTCCTGTTAACTCTTCTCGGTCCGCTCTCCACCCGTCACCGTAGCCCCAACCAAATCCGGTCTTATCTCTTTTCCCCACCACATTCTTCTCCCCACCGCATGCACCGGGCTTCTCCACTGCATCGTCTCCCCACTGCACAAAGCTCGGATCTATGGAGGCTTCGCCAGTATCCATGCAAGCGGGCATGGATCCACGCCGCTCTCTTCTCCCCACCGCATGGGCGGGGTCTCTTCTCCACCGCACCTTCTCCCCACCGCACAAAGCTCAGATCCATGGGGGCCTCGCAGTATCCTTGCATGCGGGCACGAATCCACGCCGTGCGTCTCAGATCCACCGTATCCATGCAGGCAGGTATGAGGTGAGAGTGATTTTTATTTTCTTCTTTTCTTTTCTAGTAAGAACATGCAAGACGCATGCAATGGTTATTTTCTTCTTTTCTTTTCCGGGAAGAACATGCAAGACGCATGCAATGGTTATTTTCTTCTTTTCTTTTCCAGGAAGAACATGCAAGACGCCTAAGGTCAGTACTCAGTAGCATGGAGACCAACGATGGTAATTGAGTCCATATCCTCACATTTGTATCTGATTTGTTCGATTCGTCTGGCATTCTCATACCTATAAATTCCAACTCTCAGATCCAGATGAGTGCAGCCAAATCCAAGGCAGATGTGGCTTACGATGGATCCAAAGTGGCAGATTTCATGAAGTGGGTCTTTCTCTACACCACGGTAAGCAACTAACCCGTCCTCTTCCCCGAACTTCAGATTTGGTTGGATGTTGGTCCTCAAATCTCATGGATTTCTGTTTTCTTTGCCTCAGCTGGATCTAGAGGTGGAAGCGGGCATGTTCGTATGGAGAAGAATTGATTTGATTTGTGATGTATTGAACACTTCTGTATGTCTATAAATTGATTCTATTTGTGATGTGTTGAATCTCTCTTTTGGCTATGATGTATGAATTGTTTCTGGGATAAACAACTTGACAGAACGGTAACGGTGGGAGCCCGTGAGCATGCTGGTAGCTGTAGCATGCAAGCATGCGTAGTATTTTTTTTTTTTTGTTTTCTTTAAAGCTTATCACTGCTAGGTGGATTGCCGGCACTGAAAACCAACTTGACATCACTACCGCTTCCCTACTGTCGGTTCATTTTTCGGCAGTGAAGTGGGTTTTGGACCCGCAGTGATGTATTATTCTGTAGTAGTGTTAGTGAGACTGAGAAACAGAGAGAGATGGTACGTAGATGGTGCTGCTTACCTGGAACACCAGTGTATCAAATAAATCGAAGCAGTGATGGCACTCGCACGGCTCAAGTGAGCTCAGGATGCCCCGCCCTTGCGGTCCCTTCCCATCATCTCTTTCACCCAAGTGGAAGCCAAGAGTAGTGTTGAGAGCAAGATTAGTAGTATAGAGAAGAAAGCGCCGACGGTCAAGTAGGCAGCGGGCGTGTGAGGGGTATATATATACGCCGGTGCCCGGTACCCGCCCCGTGCATTGATGCCGCAGAAGTCTCGCCAACTACTTCCTCCGTCCCCTAATTGACCGTCGCCGCCGGTTTTCGTGTTACAAGTTTGACTCAATTTATACAAAAATACATGCAACATTTATATTTTCAAATAAATTTATTAAAATACTAGATGAAAAGATTTTTTCAATGATACTAATTATTTAGCATAAATATTTATATATTTTAATATATAATTGCCGGCAGTAGTTTCGGGAAGCGAGAACGACAAACATTTAGGGACGGAGGGAGTACTCCGAGCATTCAAGGCCGGCCGGTTGTGACTCTCAAAGAGGCCCCTCCGGCTTCTGTGCGCAGAGCAATGCATGCGCCGGTCAAGTAAGCTGTTGGTGCGCGTGATGGAAGGAGGAAATCGCGGCTTGCCCCTGATGCCCCTTCGGTTGCCTTCCGCGCGGCGCCGCCGCATTAACATCGCGGCAGGTTTTATCCGGCCCCTTCGTAACTCCCGCCACTCTAATCCGGCCCCTTCGTAACTCCCGCGAGTTTAATCTTGGTTTTACTCGCCACCCATTGCATGCCCAACCTACGTACGACGGACGCAGGACCATCTCTCAAGCCCGTTGCATGGTCATGCTATCAGTTGGACGCAGGTCAAGCTATTAGTGAGACTGAAGAGATCAGGTGTTGTGTTGAATCTGCCTTTTTAGTAGTTTGACATAAAAGGAGATTTCATTGTTGTATGAACTCTGAAGCAACTTGATTTTTAGTCTAATTAGCTATCATATGATTGTGTGAAATAATGAAGGTTATTTGTTCAATGATGTCTAAATCGGGGTTGTATGTGGTTCATCTTTTATGTTCAGATTGTGAAGTTGTCGAGGTGTCATAGATTTAGTGCTCCCTTTCAGTTAAATTTGGCAACCCTATCCGTTGTGCTCATAATTATGTGCTCTCTCCGATGTACATGTTTATGTATGACACCGTGCATGACCACTCGAAAACAATAATTACGTGTTGTCATAACATTTTTTTTTATCAAAGTACATTGTACTTTCATGATAGTTTAGGGGGAGGGATTGAACTTTTAAGGGCGTGTTTGATACGCTAGTTCAACTCGTGCATGGCCCATCTCATGCAGGAATGAAGCGATTGGTTAGCTGCTTTTGTTGCTTGGGCCAGGCCACCCACATGCACTATCTTGTTGGTATTTGATAAGCCTACAGAAATATTTATAATTTATATAATCCCTAGTTTAACGGATACCGGTGAGCACTTCACCCGGGAGAGGGTTTTAATATCGAATCCACAGGGAAAAAAGGTGAGGGAGACTACGATCTAATCTTAACCTAGAGTAGCACAAGACTTAAGAAGGTTGAGATAGCAGAAATGATTACTAAGATATCTAATTCTTATCTTGGTAAGCCATGTTGATATTATCCTTATGGGGACGTACTCAAAAGAAAGCAGGGACGAAACGTGCAATCCTCTAGCAACAGAGTCCTACTTGGCCTAACCAACGGGATGTGGAATCCAAAGAAATCAATGGTAATCGTCACTACCACGAACTACCACGCTCCGGAAGGTAGGGTGCATCTAACGAGATACCCGAGTCCAAACACCATGTTTGCACTACGAATATTACTCTAATCTAGGTACCAGATTAAAGTACTCAAAAGAGACTCGTAGACCAATAAGAACAATATAAACAATATTACTTACTAAAAGAAGAAGTAGATTACCAGAGTAACTCCAAGTGTAGGTTAACTTCCACCGAGGTACAAGTTGTGGAGGTAGCACCGACAGGCCGGTACCTCCTCCGGTCCCTTCCCTCTCTCTATCTCTCTTGTTCTAAAGACTAGATCTATCTAGATCTAATCCCCTCTTGCATGCTAACTCTTCTAGTTCTAGTTGTCTAGACCTAGAGGGAGACTCAGGGTCTCAGCTTATTGATACTGAATGATAATGAATTAGGGTTTCACCGTGGGGACAGGTGGTCTGCTTATATAGCCCTTGGCGATGAACGATGAGCCTTGGATCAAACCGACCTTGAGAAACGGTATAGATACAACCTCAATGTCGGTTAGAAACCGACCTAAAAAGTTGACTGGATTTGGGCTCCAACTCCTGGCGGTCGCCAGTAATGGGCCTGGCGATCGCCAGGGCCTTGTGTCACAACGAGTTCTCCCTCCTCCTGGTGTCTTCTGGTGTCTTCTAGAATGTTTTAGTCCACTTTTTGGATTGAGTTGCCTCACGATCAAGTCTTGTCATCGTATGGGATGCAAACTCTTCGGGCTTTTCACTGCTCTTAACTGCTTTTATCTATTAAGTCCCTATAAAGATATAAATCACCAAAGCTCATGGAATTATGTTAGTAAAGCTCCTAGTCTATGTGATTATTCATTTTAAGCCCTTATTTTATGTTTAGTTGACTATTAATATTATGCTATAACAGGTGTCAACAAGCTCCCCCAAGCTTACCCTTTGCTAGTCCCTAGCAAAGCCAAACTTAGCAATAGATCAGAGTTGCTACAACGCTTTCACGCCTCCAAAGTACACATGCTTTCAAGCAAAACTTCTCTCCAGATAAGAATAAACTTTTTCAACTTTCAACTTACCCATATTACCTTTAACCGTGGAGCTTATAGCTTTTTTTCTTGGGATCTTGGGTAATTGAAAGATAGAACAATCAAGTCAAGCACCATATCTCAAACTCTTTTGTTCAACTGTCCTTCTAGAGTTTTTGCAAGTTTTCAAAATAAAACTCAAAGTTCTGGTATGACTCTCTCAAGTCTCTCATTTGTGGTATTTGTGGATCCTCACTAAGGCAAACAAGGTTGTTTTGCCTTTCTCTCATAATATGTGGTATTTTTGGACTAAGGCAAGTAGGGACACTATGCCTTCTTCTCTCTCACCCTATATCTATGGCTTATATCCGGAGCTCATAGGTGGGAGAAAACTAAATCTACTTACTAAGCATACATTGTAAGTTCAAGCATTGGATCCAAAGTCACGAGTCGACCGATCAAGTGATGCATGTGTATGGGTGAATGAATATGGTGATAAGTGATGGTAGGGAATGCAATGAATGCAATGAGGTGTATCTCATGGATGAAGGGAAAACCTAATTCTACTTTGGCTCCTTGAAAGATCTTCTCTCTTTGGAATTTGGAATATTTATGAGAACTTGGGTTGTATCTCTTTTCTTTTCTTTTTTTTTTCATTTTTATTTATTTATTTATTTATTTTTTTATGGAGAGGCGAGCATCTAAGTACTCATTGTTTTCAGCGGACACTTGTCCATTTTTTAACTCTCCTTTATTCTCTTTTTTTTCTCTCTTTACAGACAAGAGTAATGGAGCGTTGTAGGATGAGTGTTGTAGGATGTTGGCCGGGTGGATGAGTGTAGGGAATATTTTTTGGTTGCTCTATCCCAGGATAGGAGTAGAACATTTTTGGTTGATATATAATGGATGTAATATGGATGTTTGTGGTGGTGAATGCGCATTGTACTTCGGGATGGAAATAGCATATGCATGAATGGAGTCAAGTGGAGTGGAGTGCAATGTAATGGGATGAAATGGAATGAGGTGGAATGGTGGTGGAGTGAGATGGAGTGTACATGATCAGCATGACAAGTTTCTAAGGGTCGACAAAGATTGAACAAACTCAATGTAAAGCAAGTGACCTATATATATATGTCAAAGGGTTTTCCTAATCTAGGGAGCATATATATATGGTCGTGGTAGGAGGTTCAACACTCTGTCACACAGAACTTATCACGTGCACTTTTAAAGTTTCAAAATAAATCTCCAGAAATCTAGTATCACTAGGAGTAAGATCAATAGCAACTCAGACTCTTATATATCATATCCGTCAATTACCTAGACTTTAGAGCAAACAATTTGCAACCCATAGGTTTCGTGTGTTGAGTAAATCTCAAGTCAAAGCAGTTTTACATTTAAGGCTCAAGAGAAATTAAGCTTGAAAGCTAGGTACTGAAAAGGAGTTACGACGGAGCAACTATTCATCATTTCCATGCATGAGAATTAGCTTTAGAGTTCATTTATATAGGTGGAAAAGAAACCTCTGGTACACTCCTATTTATTTATTCCCAAACTCTAGGAAAGACTCTTTAAACGACTAGACTTTTATAAAACTAGACTCTTAGCAAACTCTCTAGCAAACCAAGCAAACTAAATATTTAGCTAATAATAATAATACTATAGTAGAGATACTTAGCGGGATAATGGGGGTGCTCTCCCCCAAGCTGGATTGAAGTGTAGGGTCATTGATGATGAGGAGTTGAGGTAGATGGCGATGATGATGTCGACCTATCATGTCTCTCTTCCTTTGCATCCTCGCTGAACTCAAATAGACAACAAAGCTAGTGGAACTTGATTAAGCATTAGGGGTTAGCCACATTAGCTTCATGTGCCTAGAGATGGATCATGATTATTCTATGTAAAACTTCAGAGAAAAATATTTTTGGAGTTTTATAAAGTTATATGCATGCAAAAATTATGATGCAAATGCAACTAGATGAATGAATAATTATTTTTATGCCACCACATTGAATATCCTTATGGGTTATTACACACCATAAGATTATTCACAAGGGGCTTTAAGATTATTCACACGGGCTTTAGAATTTTTCAATGCAATGTTAATACGTAAATTAAATATGCTAAAGGAAAATGATTATGCAAAGAAGTAAATATGCTAATGCAAGTTGTAGAAAAATAAATATGATATGCAATGCTAGGAATTAAATAAGGATAACTACCGAGTTACCTTTTGGGCGATGGTTCAATGTTTTAAGTCCTTTGAACAAGACTACTTACCTTGATTACTCGCTTGAGTGTATCATCTGAACTTGGTAATGGTGTCACCCATGTTCTTTTGTCGGGTCCAACATTTAGAAGTGAAAGTTTGATAGTGAGGCTTGGCAGCTTCTTGTTTTGTGTGCATGCTTTGTGGGTTTAGGACATTCACTTGTAGAATTTTGGGGGAGTGACAGACTCCTGCACATTTTGCTCGAAGTGTGTCCTGCGTGCAAAGACAAGGTAGAGATCAGTGCATGGGCCCCGTTGGTGGGAAAACACCAATGTAACCAAAAATTCATTTTTTCTAAAACCTCAGGCACATTTAAACAAGACAAAGTTAATGTTTACATGTTTAGATTTTTTCTATAACAAGGGTGATAAGATCGAGGATGGAACATGAATGTTGCAATACAATTGCTAGCATGATTAGGACTATGAGATCAAGAAGGTGGTGTTAGGAACAACAAAAGTAAAACAAAACATGTTGAGCTAATGAAGTTGGATCAAGCAAGGGTGTTACTCTAACATGTTTGGTTCTTTATTTATGAACACGCCATAATTAAGGGGAAGCTTATTTATTGATAACTCACCTCAAGATGTTACCTCATTATTGGAGTGTGATGGCACTCAGAGCAACTTGTGTTGGTGCTTTCATTCTCGCTTGAAGCTTTCCTTATTTAGCCTCTTGTGTAGCTTCTTCCTAACTTGTCTTCTTTCACTTTATTCCATAAGGTTCTTCTATGCACGAGCGTGTCCTCCTTGTGAAAGGTTTGTTGTATCTTGCTTCTTCTCGGTGTGAGTTCATCTCAGGACCTCTTCCCCAAGCTTATTTGAGAGTTTCTTCTTATTTCTCAGGGGGTTAGTCCAACAAAGTATACCAATATCACAAAAAATATACCATTGGCTCAAAAAATCAACCTAGACACCACGTCTAATTTGATTTATGAGGGCATTTTAACCTAAGCACCATGCTTAATTTAAAAGGCCTTTAGAGGTAAGATCATAATTCCTAAACTAGGCACCATGCTTCATTAAAGTAATGTATGAACTTATTCCAAAACTGAGCATACTAAAAGAAAAATGGTAGCATGAAGGCATTATAGAGATTTACTCAAATAGGGAGATGAAAAACATTTGTTTAGCAGATTGAGCATGTCTCAAAAAGGTAGAGGCAATCAAGATAGTGTAGCAACGTGGCAAGGAATATTTCTATGCATGTGATTTCATGTTGCACAATGATTGGTTGGACATACCTTACATTGTCATCCTTCGTTCTTCTTGCTCTAAACCTGAAATGGTTAGCGACAAAAAAATACCCAAGGAATATCTCTATGCTTATTTCACAAGGGTACTATAGCAATAAGGTAAACACTCATGTTATTTCTCAAGAAGTACTCGTTTAAGGATAGCAAGCTCGTCCTTGGGAAACCATTGAATTATGATTCATGATGATGAAGTGGTTTCCCTTCCAACATCAATCTACCTCAAGATTTTATGCCAACGAGATCTAGAATATTTATTATAGATGTATGCATCTACAACCACCCTTTCAAAATCTATAGGAGGAGAGAGAATAAGGGGTTGAAGATCTCGTGTGTGATAGTGATAGAGAGACTAGGTGATTCAGGAAGGTGATCATTTGAACATGGACTAGATGAAGTGTCTATGAAGCTCTCTCATACTCACCGATGTTGTCTTCCTTTTCCAACTCCAAGGTGAATCTATCATGGTTGTCTAAGGGATCTCTTGGGTTGGTGTCTCTCAAAGCTAATAATATCTAAAATATCGTCCATCCAATCAATGGCCGTGGCACATAGGTTATTAACACTCTCAAGCCAGTTGTTGTGGGTCTTCTTGGTGGTCTTGATGATTTCTATGCTTAGTTTGTTGTGGTAAATTTCTAGGGTCATCATGAGTCTCAAAGAAGGAAGCATATGTGGATTCATCGGGAACAAGGATGGATTTAGAGATGGGTTCAAATAAATCATCTTGTCTAGGCATAGAAGGGGAGAAGATAAGATTGTCTTCTAGATAGCTTTGCTCTCCTTCTATGGCATGATCAGACATGCCATCCTTGGGTTCTTCCCAATGTCTTTTGAAAGAATAAGTATATTCAATAAGAGATTTCTCCTTAAAGGAATCTGAATTATAATCACTTAGAGATCTCTTATAAGCACATTCAATAAGAGACTTCTCAAAAGAATCTGAATTGTGGTCACTTAGAGGTCTCTTGTATGGATGAGAATTTATTATTCTTCCAAAATCACTAAGGCTGAAATCATAAGGGTCTTCCAAAGGCGTAATTTCTTCTTCCTTTGGGGATTTTGGGATGTTGATGGTTCGGGATGGATAGCTAAGTCTTGGGATTGGAATTGTTGCGAATTAGCTATCGTAGTTTCCTCTCCTTGATCGGAGGGTGATTCTTCCTTTTTCTCGGGAAAAGTTCTAGTGGAGGTGGCGCATCCATAACATCTGTTAAGGACATCTCTTGCTTCTCTATCAGACAGAGAAAGGAATGCGCCTCCCGAAGCTGCACTAAGGTCCCCCATCTTCCTTATTAAGACCTAGATAAAAATGTTGAAGAAGGATTGGGTCTGGAATACCAAGGTTTGGGCCGGTGTTGATGAGGTCATTAAAACGATCCCATGATGCAAGAAGAGACTCTTCTTTATTTTGTTTAAAAGTTAGAAGTTCTATACGAAGACGGGCCACTCGAGGTGGGAAGGAAATATGTACAAAATTTGGACATTAATGTTCCCCAATCTCCTTTCACTCTCTCTACGTTCAAGTAATACCATTGTTTAGCTTTTCCCGTCAAAGAGAACGGAAAAACTTCCAAGTAAAAGTATTATCGGATATGCCTTTCAAACGAAGGCAGCCCATGATTTCCTCAAACTTTTGTAGGTGTGAGTGTGGGTTAGCCTCGCCTTCTCCCGAGAAGGCTAGTTTCTGAACCATTCTTATATAACCCAAGCGTAGCTCATAGAACTTTGCTAGACAGCTCAAGATTCTCGTTGCCTAAAGCTTTTCGCTTGTGGGTATATGATATTTATAAATAGTGTGGAATCCATAATGAAAAAGAAAAGAAAAGAATAGAAGGGATAAAAAGATAAAAGAATAAAAGAACATGATACAAGGATAAGGTAGATTCGAGGTCAACTCAAAGAACCGTTTCCCTGCAAGAACGGCGCCTTTAAATGCTTGTTGGTATTTGATAAGCCTACGTAAATATTTATAATTTGTATAATCCGCAGTTTAACGGATACCGGTGAGCACTTCACCCGAGAGGGTTTTAATATCGAATCCAAAGTGGAAACGGGTGAGGGAGACTACGATCTAATCTAAACCCAGAGTAGCACAAGACTTAAGAAGGTTGAGATAGCAGAAAGGATTACTAAGATATCTAATTCTTATCTTGGTAAGCCATGTTGATATTATCCTTATGGGGACGTACTCAAAGGAAAGCAGGGACTAAACATGCAATCCTCCAAAGAACAGAGTCCTACTTGGCCTAACCAACGAGATGTGGAATCCAAAGAAATCAATGGTACTGTCACTACCACGAACTACCACGCTCCGGAAGGTAGGGTGCATCTAACGAGATACCCGAGTCCAAACACCACGTTTGCACTATGAATATTACTCTAATCTAGGTACCAGATTAAAGTACTCAAAAGAGACTCGTAGACCAATAAAAACAATATAAACAATATTACTTACTAAAAGAAGAAGTAGATTACCGGAGTAACTCCAAGTGTAGGTTAACTTCCACCGAGGTACAAGTTATGGAGGTAGCACCGACAGGCCGGTACCTCCTCCGGTCCCTTCCCTCTCTATCTCTCTTGTTCTAAAGACTAGATCTATCTAGATCTAATCCCCTCTTGCATGCTAACTCTTCTAGTTCTAGTTGTCTAGACCCAGAGGGAGACTCGAGGGGTCTCGACCTATTGATACTTGAATGATAATGAATTAGGGTTTCACCCTAGGGACAGTGGTGGTGCCTTATATAGCCCCTTGGCGATGAACGATGAGCCTTGGATCAAACCGACCTTGAGAAACGGTATAGATACAACCTCAATGTCGGTTAGAAACCGACCTAAAAAGTTCACTGGATTTGGGCTCCAACTCTTGGCGGTCGCCAGTAATGGGCCTAGCGATCGCCAGGGCCTTGTGTCACAACGAGTTCTCCCTCCTCCTGGTGTCTTCCGGTGTCTTCTAGAATGTTTTAGTCCACTTTTTGGATTGAGTTGCCTCACGATCAAGTCTTGTCATCGTATGGGATGCAAACTCTTAGGGCTTTTCACCGTTCTTAATCGCTTTTTATCCGTTAAGTCCCTCGTAAAGATATAAATCACCAAAGCTCGTGAAATTATGTTAGTAAAGCTCCTAGTCTATGTGATTATTCATTTTAAGCCCTTATTTTATGTTTAGTTGACTATTAATATTATGCTATAACGGGTGTCAACAACTACTACAGAATTGATTTTGCGAGGCACTTCCAAAAGATTAATGGTGACGGTTTTTTAGAAAACCGTCACAATTAATGTTCTTGAATAACCGTGACGTTATTTTTAATTAACCGTGGGCGGTTATAGAAACGCCGTGGTAAATCAATTCAACCGTGACGGTTTTTTTATAAAGAAAACCGCCACGGTAAATAATAGCCTGTGTTCGAGCCCATGCACATGCATGCATACAGCGCCGTGTTCGCCAATGGTCGCTGGCCGCCGTCGCCGCTTCTTCCCCGTTGCCCTACTCGCCACCTCCCCACGCACACTTCCCCTTTAAGACGCCATCGATCCCCGCCGCACACCTTGTACCGTTCAGTTCCTTTGTGACTCGAACGCAAGTTAAGCCGAAAATCATACAACTATGGAAGCAGCTCATAGATCTCCCCGGAGCCGATGAAAAGGCGTACGTAAATGTGATATGTGAAAGAATTCAGTTACAAGCTCAGCATGCCTAGAAAAATAAAAGTATACACCAATATAATTTAGTGACATAAGTATTCCTACTTTGGATGGACGTCTTTTGTTCAAACAAATTACATATGACCTCATCTCGTTTATTTGACTTAACTACTAATGTCCATACATGATACGTATAGACGTGGCAACCAAAACATTTCTCGTCACGCATCCGCTTGGATTCCGGCGATCGTGATGTTGGAATATTAGGCAATTTTCAGAATAATTCCATAATATAAATCATGACAAATTGAAAGACTAGATTAAGCATGTTTAACAAACTAGCATGATAGAAACTCATATCACGCATCATAGCATGATTTAATATCATATAGCATAGCAAGCATAGCATGATCATAGTAATAGGTGTAAGCACAACTAGCACACCATAGAAATTGGATAGATTGAGCATGATAAAATAATAGAATTAGATCACGGATGTATACCCGCCGATGTAGAAGTACTTGGTGGTGAAGAAGCGTCGGCGATCACTTGAGTTTAGCCGACGAGATGACTTGTTGATGAAGTAGTTGTAGAAGATTTGGGAGCAGTCGCCAAGAGCGCTTCCCAAAAACCTTATTCGCCTTCTCCCTGTGCAGGATCGCAAAGACGATGGTTCCGAGACCTGCCGCCCGGCCGCCGGTGCACGCGAACGATCGGGTGGAGACCGGCCGACGACGACGCAAAGTAGTGAGAAGTGGAAAATACTGTTTTACTACTATAGGATTTTCTAATTGAAACTCCCAATTGTAGTTGTTTTGTTGTGTCTATTCCCAGAAGGCTTGGTACAATTATATAGGAGGAGAACTCCCTACCTCTACATCAACTAGCAATATGGTACTAATTGATATTGCACCTCCCACCTTTACTCATGGGCTAAAACAATAAAGCCCATTAGGGAACACAAATATTGGGCCTTTGAGATTTATCGAATTTCTTCATATGAATTTTAGGGGAACAATTCATATATAAATTCTAACAATCCCCACCGATCTCAACCGCCCAAAGATAGATATTTTCCTTTATCTCACTACTTGCTTTATATACTAGTGTTTCAAAGAGACTGTTAAGTTGAACATCCGCCTAGAGCTTCAAGTTACACTCATCCACAACTTGAACAATGGACTACGCCTTGAATTGCAAGTTTTGTGCGAATGAGTTTTACTCAAAGTCAAACTAGTACTTGGTCGCCAAGTAGCCTTTTCTCCGTGGGTGGAGCATATACGTCATACTCCTTAGTCTCTTCATGAGCTTACTAGAGATCACCCAAATCTCATAGACTACGACGTTTAACGAACTCATTTAGGTATGCCCTTTCAAGAATGCTCAGAGGACAAAGATCTTTACTTATAAAGTCAATAGGACATATTAAGGCATTCTCACCAACCTACCATACAGAGCCTCTTCGCTCTTGAGAGTATTGCATCTTCACATAGAGAGGGTTTATTAGTTTACTCTCCTCAGTTTACCAATAGCTTGTTCTTCCCAGGTCCTTAGTCACGGGATCTCCGATCAAAAAGGTTGGGTTACTACTACTCGAAAAACTCATATGGGTCTCATACCCATCTCCCTAGATGCAATTTCTATCACATTACGTGATAGCCCTTTAGTAAAG
This sequence comes from Hyparrhenia diplandra, assembly GCA_015847255.1. NCBI lineage: Eukaryota > Viridiplantae > Streptophyta > Magnoliopsida > Poales > Poaceae > Hyparrhenia > Hyparrhenia diplandra. The sequence continues at coordinate 141,710 of JADLZK010004743.1, forward strand.
GGATCGCTGTGTTTTTATCCGTACGTATGTAGGATACGTTATTACTCCGGAGTTTCTCAATTTTTCGACAGTCTTCAAACGTCTTTTAACGTGTCTTGTTGACTTTGAATTATCCTTTGCACTATTCACTTTAGTGATCAGCGTTTGATTATCATAGTTCATAAGGATAGCCGGCATCGGTTTTTCAACCACCCAAGCAAGTCGGACAAGAGCTCACGCAGCCACTCGCCTCTGCAGATCTTTTTTCTAAAGCAAAGAAGTTCGCTTCCATGGTTGACTTAGTCAAAATAGTCTGTTTACAAGACCTCCATGACACTGCGCCACCTCCAAGAGTAAATACATACCCACTTGTGGCGTAGATTTGAGCAATATCAGAAATCCAGTTCGCATCACTATATCCCTCTAGCACAGCTGGGTGCCCAGAATAGTGAATTCCATAGCTCATTGTACCTTTAAGATAGCACAAGACCCTTTCTAGTACATGCCAATGATCATCACCCCGGGTTGGACATATACCTACTCAACTTGCTCACAAAGAAAAGAGATATATCGGGTCAGGTTGCATTCGCTAGATACATGAGTGAACCAACAATCTGAGAGTACTTGAGTTGATCTCTAGTATGCTTCTTATTCTTTCGCAATGTCACACTAGGATCATAAGGTGTTGGAGAAGGCTTTCTATCCATAAAGCCAAAACGGCTCAGGACCTTCTCAACATAGTGAGATTGCGATAAAGTAATCCCACTCTCTTCCTTAATAAGCTTAATGTTTAGAATTACATCAGCCTCTCCTAGATCTTTCATATCAAAATTCTTTGACAAGAAAGACTTGACCTCATTTATGACATTCATGTTTGTTCCAAAGATTAGAATATCATCAACATATAAGCATAATATAAATGATTCGCCCCCACCATGTCGATAATACACACACCTATCGCCTTCATTGCCAACATAACCGGCACTAGTTAACGTAGTGTCAAACTTCTCATGCCATTGTTTAGGTGCTTGCTTCAAGCCATACAAAGACTTCAATAATTTACACACCTTCTGCTCTTCACCTTTTACTACAAACCCATCAGGCTGATCCATATAGATCTCCTCATCCAACTCTCCATTAAGAAAAGCTGTCTTCACATCCATTTGATGAATGATCAGACCATATGAGGCAGCCAAGGATAGTAGTGTTCGAATAGTGGTCATTCTAGCAACAGGTGAATAAGTATCAAAGAAATCTTCTCCTTCCTTTTGAGTGTAGCCCTTAGCTACGAGCCGAGCCTTGTACTTGTCAATAGTACCATTAGGTTTAAGCTTTTTCTTGAACACCCACTTACAACCGATTGGTTTATAACCAAAAGGTAGTTCAGAGAGCTCCCAAGTTTCATTAGAAAGAATCGAGTCCATCTCACTATGAACAGCTTCTTTCCAATCATCTGCATCTGGAGATGCATAAGCCTCTAAAATAGAGGTGGGAGTATCATCCACAAGGTACACAATGAAATCATCACCAAAAGATTTTGCAATCCTTTGTCTCTTGTTCCTCACAGGAACTTCATTGTCATCCTCCTCAAGTGGTTGCTCAAACGACTCAACAGGAGACTCGATAGGTATAGTAATATCAGGAGCTAATTCAGTAGAAAACTTAGCATTGCTATGCATATCTTTCATAGGAAATATATTCTCAAAAAATGTAGCATCACGAGATTCAAAGATAGTATCAACATGCATATCAGAAACTTCAGATTTTACTACTAAAAATCGATAGGCAATGCTATTGTGAGCATATCTAAGAAAGACACAATCTACCGTCTTTGGTCCAAGCTTACGCTTCTTATTAATTGGAACATTGACTTTCGCCAAGCATCCCCACGTGCGCAAGTATGAGAGTGATGGTTTCCTTCCAACCCATATCTCGTATGGTGTTGTCTCTTTATTTCTCGTTTGGAACTCTATTCAGGACATGACTCGCAGTCAATATAGCTTCCCCCCACCATGCCTTAGATAAACCAGCAGTGTCTAACATGGCGTTAACCAAGTCAGTCAGCGTGCGATTTTTCCTCTCGGCAACCCCGTTGGATTCGGGCGAATAGGGAGGTGTCCTCTCATGAATAATACCATATTCCGCACAAAACTCATCGAATATTATAGGAAAATATTCACCACCACGATCTGACCTTAGACGTTTAATTTTTCTTTCTAGTTGATTTTCAACTTCAGCCTTAAAGATTTTAAAGTAGTCTAATGCCTCATCTTTAGTTTTCAGTAAGTAAACATAGCAATATCTAGAAGCATCATCAATTAATGTCATGAAATATCTCTTTTCACCTTTAGTCAACACACCATTCATCTCGCATAGATCAGAATGTATGAGCTCTAGAGGTGCCAAGTGTCTCTCCTCCTCATTTTGCCTTGTGAGGCTTTTCGAGGTTGCTTAGATTGCACACAACTATGGCACTTAGAACCTTTGGCAATGGTGAAATCTGAATTAACCGCAAGCTAGATAAATGTGACATCAAACCAAAATTCACATGACATAAACGAGAATGCCAAACACTTGAATTATCATCAATTGTGCCACAAATATGATTCACTGACTTATTACAAAAATCAGCCAAACTTAGGCGGAACAAGCCACCACAGTCATAACCTTTACCAATAAACTGTCCATGCTTAGACATAACTACTTTATTGGACTCCATCACTACCTTAAACCCATCTCTTAAAAGAAGGGAAACACTAACAAGGTTCTTGCGAATAGTTGGGACATCTTTGCACATTCTTCACCAGACAATTTTCACCAAGTAAACTTCAGATCTACCGTGCCAACGCCACGAACAGAAGCATGTGACCCATTCCCCATTAGGACAGAAGAACCTTGTAGCTCTTTATAAGAAGAAAACAAAGAGATGTCAGCACACACATGAATATTAGCACCTGTATCAACCCACCAACTTGGTGATTGAAATACCGATAGTACAGTAGGAACATTACTGTACTCCTCATCAGCATTGCTAATAGTCACGAGGTTGACATTCTTATTATTCCCATTGGAAAAGTGACTAAGCTGTCCACAAGTGAAGCAAAGCACCTCATCATTATTTTTCTTCTTCTCAAAGGTAGTTGTTAATTTGGCATTGGAAGATTTATTCCCTTTGTTCTTGCCATGTGGGTTTTTCTGCACAAAATTAGTGCTAGAATGGCTCTTGTTCCCCTTATCAATAGTATTCTTCACCCGAATCTTTTTCTCAACATCAAGAGATGCTATCGGGTTTACAACCGATATTTTCGTCTCTTGTGTTTAAGAATTGTGCCGAAGCTCTTCCATGAAGAAGGCAACTTAGCAATATTGCATCCGGCTACAAACTCATTGGGTATGACATACTTAAGGAGTTCAAGTTCTCTTGCCATGTGTTGAACCTCATGCACTTGCTTGACTATAGACTGGTTAGCAACCATCTTATAGTCATAAAAGCTCTCCATAATGTACAACTTCGGGATGTACCAATGGTTGCATTCGTTGATCCCACAATGCCTTCTCATCTTGGAAATGCAAGTTTGCATCTTCTAGATGACTAGCAAGACTATTTAGGATTGTTCTTCTAAAGATAATGTTGTCTCCCGGAATCTTTTATCTCTAGAGATATTTCCCCCGAGGTGATCCAACGGTAATCGTAACATTTTAGCCTCTAGCCGGGGCATGACCTTAACTCGCCATCTCTTAAAATGTGCACTAGAAAACTTTTCTAGTCTCAAAGACGTCGGTGAAAAACAGCCATAGTTAAATCAAGAAAAAGCCTACTATAAGGTTTTTTTTGGATTGTTGGAATATTAGGCAATTTCCGAATAATTCCATAATATAAATCATGACAAATTGAAAGACTAGATTAAGTATGTTTAATAAACTAGCATGATAGAAACTCATATCACAGATCATAGCATGATTTAATATCATATAGCATAGCAAGCATAGCATGATCATAGTAATAGGTGTAAGCACAACTAGCACACCATAGAAATTGGATAGATTGAGCATGATAAAATAATAGAATTAGATCACAGATGTATACCTGCCGATGTAGAAGTACTTGGTGGTGAAGAAGCAGTCGGCGATCACTCGAGTTTAGCCGACGAGATGACTTGTTGATGAAGTAGTTGTAGAAGATTTGGGAGCAAAGCGGCGAAGAGCGCTTCCCAAAACCATATTCGCCTTCTCCGGTGCAGGATCGCAAAGACGATGGTTCCGAGACCTGCCGCCCTGGCCGCCGGGTGCACGCGAACGATCGGGTGGAGACCGGGCCGACGACGCAGCAGTAGTGAGAAGTGGAAAATACTGTTTTACTACTATAGGATTTTCTAATTGAAACTCCCAATTGTAGTTGTTTTGTTGTGTCTATTCCCAGGAGGCTTGGTACAATTATATAGGGAGGAGAACTCCCTACCTCTACATCAACTAGCAATATGGTACTAATTGATATTGCACCTCCCACCTTTACTCATGGGCTAAAACAATAAAGCCCATTAGGGAACACAAATATTGGGCCTTTGAGATTTATCAGAATTTCTTCATATGAATTTTAGGGGAACAATTCATATATAAATTCTAACATGTGACATGTCGACGGGGCGGGCTCGGGGCGGCGGCGATGGTGTAGGCGGCGGCGTGGCGCTGGCTGGTCGTGGGGGCCGATTGAGGAGGGGAAAGAGGGAGGTGGCGCGGCGGGCGGCGGCGTGCTGCCGGCGGCGGGCGGGTGGCGGCGGCGGGCAGGGTGGCGCCGGCTGGGAGGAGAGAGAAAGAGGCATGAGATTATTTTTTTTATTGCTTGTTCCCAAGAGATTACAGACCCCTTTACTTATATAGCCCTCCTAATGGGACTTGTAATCCAAGCAATCTCTAATGGTTTCCTTTATATGACGGGAATACCTTTTACAAGCAATCCTATTTATTTCAGAAAAAAGTCTACATCACTCCCTTACCTTTGCACTGGTGTCTAGTTCATCCCCTTACCTATGAAACCAGGTAAAGAGCACCTTAAAGTTTCACAAACAGTTTAATTTAGCCCCTATAGTGGTTTTGCCCTCTGGTTTTGCATATGTGGCTGTCCAAGTTGGACTTTAGGGACGCGCTGGCCTAGGCCCACCTGTAAGAGTAACACCGGGTAGCAGGACAGAGCCTACTGCGTCCTGCGGGGCCATCGGCTCCTTCCGCGCCTGCGGCTACTCCATGGATGCCGCCATCGTGGTGCTCTCCTGGCTCCAGCGCGCCACCACCAGCGCTGACCTCCTTCATGGTGAGGTCCCAGGCAGGTGGTCGTGCCCCTATTCCCTTGCCCGGGCGACGCGGGCCGTAGCCATCAGTGTGAGGGAGGAGGAGGGGGCGGGTCACGGCAGGAGGTGAGCAGTTGAGCACCCACGCGTCCTCCTTGGTAAGCCTCACCTGAGCACCCTGGCGGCCCTTCGTAGTTGGTCAGTCGTGTTCCGTAGGCTCGAATCGGAGCTTTGCCCATCTGAGTGTCGCCGCTGCCGGCAGCTCTGGCGACCCCGGGTCACGACCAAGCGTGCGGGCGCTCGCCAGGACTCTGCCGTCCCTAGGACGCACACACGCACAAACGCACAGCTGAGCAGCATCTAAGTAAGCAGTCGGCCGTGCGCCATGCGTGCTCTGTTTTGCTCAGATTTTAGCTTTTGCATGATGTCATACCTTTGCAATACGGCCGTTTTTCTTCAGAAAAATAAAAGAGGAAATACAATGGGAATACAAGGATCCCTATCCTTCATCGTGGACTTGGGTCTGTAAATGCGGAAGCCGTCCTCGATGCGGAAGCTGTCAGCGTGCCCGGCTCATGCGGGCAGTGCGGGTTGATGTACGCCTCGTTGTTGCCCACGCTCTGTGGAACCACGCCTGGAACTCCGCCGTGGGCGCGAGGAAGGGCAGCGCGGCGGCGGAGGATGAGCCACAAGCCCCGGCCACGGCTCGGCTGCCGTCACCAGGCTTTGTTCACAGAAGCCACGGCAGCCTGATGTAGCGCCTGCAAGCCGTGTGGAAGTCGTGGACCATGTCCGCGGGTTCGCCTCCCCTCGACGAGGATGACGCCGGCGTCAACGCCACGAACAGGCAGGGGATGGAGATGGAGCTGGAGGTGGAATGACACTATGACAGCAGGGCCCAAGAAGCCACCATGTCACTTCTACCAACTTGGAGCGCCACCTAGCGCCACATAGGCAAAACCAGGTGCCCAAAACCGCCGAGGGGGTAAAATGACCGGTTTTGTAAAGTTTAATATGTTAGATAGCCGGTTTTATAGGTTAGGGGGTTAAGTAGTCCGACCACCATACGTTGGGGGGTTATTTAGACTTTTTCCTATTTATTTCCTAATAAGGGTTTTCCTTATGGAGTTTTTTTTTTCTTAGAATATTTTCCTTATAGAGTTGGAATATCCCTTTGCACACCAAAAAGTCCTAAGATAATCCTATCGTAATGACGAGATGAAGATGGAAACGATGATGATGGCGTGGCGATGGTGGTGGCGGCGGCGCTGCCCCCCCTCGTGGGCGGTGTCGCCGGTTGGGCTGCCCTAGCCCGATCCTCGACGGGCCCAAATCTGGCACGTGACAATTTCCTAGGAAGGGATTTTGTTGTTGCTTCTACTAAATTAATTTACCTACCTCGTGTTTAGCCTCAGTATTTTGTAGCGTACAAAATCAATTTTAATTCGTTTTGATAACGCAAAATATTCCCTCCCTTCCAAATTACAAGACTTTTCGGCTTTTCTAGATGCATTTCCTTTACTATGCATCTAATTATACACTATGTCTAGATACAAAGTAAATGAAATGTATCTAGAAAAGCTAGAAAGTCTTATAATTTGGAATGAAGGTAGTATCTGTTAGTGCGTATACTGAGTAATGTAGGGGTGACTGCACCTGCGGTGCACGCAGGAACGGAACGGAGAAAAAAAAAGCCAGTTTCAATAGTGATCCCCTTTATAGGGGTGTTTTAGGAAAACCGACGCACGCGATTGAGGATCCGGTTGAAGTTTTCGGGCTCCTCGATCTCATTTGGCTCTGCGATAGTGCGAAATGCCAGACAAGTGGATTGTTGGAGCAGCAAGGTTTGATGCCGGTACTAAATAGACAATTTTAAAGGGTGATTGGCAGAGGGCCGATTGCAGAAATATATTTAGCACAATAGCACTGGAGGTTCACAGCCATATATAGGCGCATAATTATTTATACTAGAGCATATTCTTTAGGGGCATTGACGTTTCTACCCCTCGCTTTTTAGGCGAAATGGTGATTTTACCCTTGTTTTTTTAACTTTATGATTTTTACCCTGCTATTTCAAAAACGAAGGAAGAGTCTACCCCTGGTCCGTTAAGTACCACTAACGGTGTTAAAAGGACAACTTTACCCATGCGTTTTTACCCTTGTTTCATTATGATATTTGTATTCTTACCCTTGTTTTAGATCAACAAATTATAGCTTATTTGAACATTGAAGATACTGTTCACAGAAACTAATTGAAGTAGCATTATAGCAAGTCATTGAACCATTCATCATACTCAAGTAATACAAACATTATTACATTCGATAGTCTTCGAATATCATTGAAGTCAAAAAAAAACTTGTCCAGGTGACTACATCTAAAACCTGTAGTCCGATGAACAAAAGACTACAGCTCAAAAAAAAAAAAAAACCCCCTTGCCATCACACAAATCAATGGCCATCGATTTCTAAAAAAAAAAAATTGTCAACGTTGTTGTGCAGGTTGGCTGAAGCTCGAGAGGATGTATGTACAGCACCTCTAAGAGCATCTCCAACAATTTGCTAAAATTTACTTGCTAAATGTTATAATTTGGCAACTTCCTAAAATATATACCAAGTGAAAAAATAGGCTCTCTCCAATAGTTTGTCATTTTAACATGGTAAAATTGTAAAAATTGGGCCCACATCGTACCCAACCCAACTGTCAGCGCAGCTCATCTCATTCTCGCCGCCCGTGTGCGATCCTGCCGTCGCCGTGCGTGAAGGGTTCCTTTCGCGCGTCGAGGGTTCTGCCGCCGCAGCGCTTGGTCGTCACACCCTGCCGCGTGTGGAGGGTTTCGCCGCCGCCCCGCGTGGTCATCAAGGTAATCTAGGTTCAGTCTTGTATAATGATGTATCTCCATTCATCCATCTTGAATAGGAAGACGAGAGGTAAACCTGAGCAACATGTTACTTGCAATCACGTTGATTTCCCGGCCACGACAAGAAGCATGCACGGCTTTATAATTCAACGTATTGATGAAACGAGGCACGAGACTTTATTTTGCCGGCTATCTGTTCTTCCTTGTTCAGCTCTTCTTTGCACGATGCCGCTCGCCGATGATTGCAATCTTGTTCGTCGAAGGAGAGGCACTACCTGCTGTTGGAGGCGAGGCGATGTTGGGAGCAGAGGCGCCGCGACCTTCCTTCAAGGGAGAAGAGGAGAGGATCGACGCAGGAGGAGGCGGTAGGCGATGTTGGGAGCAAGAGGCGAGGCGATGTTGGGAGCAGAGGTGCCGCGACCTGCCTTCAGCGGGAGAAGAGGAGAGGATCCACGCGGGGAGGAGGGCCAGATTGACTTTGTGCGCGGAGGAAGGAGTCACGCCCGATGCTTCGCGCGGGAGAACAGCGGGCGGCGGCGCGAGAATCGCCAATGGCAAGTCGAGGTACGCACGCGCATATTTGCGCGCTAGGAGGTAAGATATGCCAAGTTGCTATTTTTTACCAAGTTGGATGCCAAACTGTTGGAGGCTATTTTTTCTTGTTTTGCTAAATTTATAAGGATGGCAAGTTAAAATAGCAAACTGTTGGAGATGCTCTTACATCCAAAATGAAATATCTTGCCATACCATTGAAAATTTGAAACACACATCTTACATGGTAGATCAAGAATTGTTGAAATAGCTTGCTCTTCTATGGTTGCGCCACCAACACTCGCGGAGAGCAGCCGCCCAGCCTCGCCGTAGAGGGCACGCAGACTGGGGAACAGCCGGGCGGAGGCCACCGGCGCAGCAGCCCTGACCCCCACGAGCGCGGGCTGAGGGGCGAGGAGGGGGGAGAGAGAGGTGAATGGCGTGGTGAGAGAGAGGCTCGCCGCCCGGGAGTAGCGCCGCCGAAACCCTAGGCTCCCGCGTGTCCGCCCTCGACCCCTTGGCGAGCTGAGGCGCGAGACGGAGGAGGCCGGTCGGAGAGAGGAATGGCGTTGGGGGAGAGGGCTGCCGCCGGGAGCCCCTACGGCCGAACCCTAGGCTCCGGGCGCGGTGAATTTGTTTCGCGAGAGTCACTCGCGACTTGGTTTCTCAAGGGTTGCGAGTAAGACTAGCCGAGGGGGGCATTCTAGTCTATTGGTTCACCTGCTTTTCCTTTTTTCTTTTATTTTTGCCATTTAATCCAAATATTGCTGATGGTGTTAGAAATCAGGGGTAAACGGTGACTTCACTCAAAAAAACTGAGGGTAAAAATGCAAAGTTGAAAAAAGAGGGATAAAATCACAATTGGACTTTAGAATAGGGGTAGAATCACCAAATTCCCTATTCTTTATGAACCGTACGTCAATAAAAATATCGCTAGCATCCACAAAATATTTTCTGTACTAGAAATTGTAAGACCTACTTCTGCGTTGACTAATATCCTACTACATATTTCTGCTGCCATAGTACAAAACTTCTGGTATTCTGTTCTAGCCAACAATGAAATGTTTTATAACAAAAACACAAGAAGATGGATGTTTGTATCATGTTGGCCATTTGAGGTCCAACTACCACGATATCTACAGGCATATTTATTTCAGATTTGGCAAAATGGAAATATAGCAAACTAATCGAGAATGCCAAGAAGTGGAGTTATGACAATTCAAATACGAAAAACAAAAACATGATTGCTGTAGTTGCCAACAAAATTGTTAGTTTGGAGTAGCAAGGAAGAACGTACACATGTCCTAATCATCGATATAGGCAGGCATCCAACAAGGAGTGTACACAAAATATGCAGCTCGCATATTTAATTACTTGGTATTTGCAGTTTGATAAGGTTATTCTGCAGCATTGTTAAAAAAGAAACCAAAGGTGGAAATTAAAAAGGACACTGTCATTGATCATATACTTTTTGGCATATATGTATACTCATTGCACAAAATGAACTGAAAAAGAAAACAGCACAACGATCGATCATTCCAGGAATATATATATATATACACCTCATGATAAAAGGTCCCGTGCATTTTGCATAGAGTACTCCATGGCAGTAGACAGCACGATGGTAATCAGGAAGCTCTTGGGCTGATCGCGCCTCGGCAAGGGTTCCTGCAGGAGCCCCTTCCCGGACGAATGGAGTCTCCTCCCACCTCCTTGTTTCAGACGAGTACAGCCACATCATGTACGGCGACGGCGGCCACTCGGCCGATCCATCCTCCAGTACTCCTGATGCACACACTATATATTGTTGTTTGAACGTAAGAACCTGGTAGTGTGGCGAGATCCAACTGGAGGTGGTCGTGCACGTCGTAGTCGTCCTCCAGCGCCAGGCATGGCGGCAGCTTCTGGCACTGTCTTGTGGCCGGGTTCACCACATAGTCTTCAGCCAAGAGGAGGCCGTTGCAGCAGTCGATGACGGACATGAACGGGAACGACGGCACACACGATTGGGGGTCGATACCGGTCTTCGCTAAGCTGTTGAGGTCGGCCACGACCTTGCGCCCCATGGAGGGCGGGGCGAACAGCAGCGGCGGCGCCGGCTGGGAGTCGAAGTTGAAGAAGATGCCGAGCGCCGAGCGGCAGGAGGTCCGGCCGCAGCATGCGGCGCGAGTCGATGGCGTCGCGCCACGCCTTGCACAGGCACCGGCACACGGCGAGGGCACCCCGCGGGAGGCGGCCCAGGACCTCGTCCTGCACCACGTCGTCCGGTAGCGACCGCGGCGGATCGCCCATCGTAACCTCCGGCCGGTAGCAGGCGAGATCTCGATATCGAGTGTGGCTGGAGCGGCGTTTTGTGTTGGCGGCTTGCTTGGCGGTGGCGTAAATAAGGGGATCCCATTCAGTTTCGGCCAACCAATAAACAACTGAAACCAGCGTGTTTAAATTAAAGCTAGGGAGGTGGAGACTGCATGCAGATGAAGTCGTTAGCACACTGCGCACGTCGCTACTACAGAACTGACTGTCAGTACCGGTCCATCACTGGCGGGCGGTTTCGAGTGAACTGCCTTTGAAGAGCTTCATTAATTGCCGGTTATATTACTGGGCAGTCAATCAATGGGGATAAACAAAAACTGGTAGTGAAATTCTCCATCAGTGCCGGTTTGTGGTTAGAACCGGCACAAAAGGTTGGGTGGTTATTCACTACCGGTTTAGTCCCGAAGCGGCAGTTATAAGGACTTCCACTTCGATTTCTTGGATTAGAGCCAGCAATGAGTTTCACTGTACAAAAGCTGCCACCTGCCACCGACCTCCTCCTCTATCTTAGGATCGACCTTGCGTGCTGGAGCTCTTCTCCTCCATTGTTGCAGTCGCTTTTCATCGTGAAGCTCAAAAAATGGTTGGATTTTCATCAGTTCGCATGGTCTTCTTGCATTGAGGTTAGTAATTGTCATGTACTCCTTCAATTTTGTAGCTTAACAAGTGTTTTGGTGGATAGATTGCTTGATTCTCATGGCAACTGTTTCTCCATTTTAGAGAACTATTTCAACCGAACCTTGAGCAAGGCATCCATATTTTGGTGAATTCAACTTCCTAAAGGTTAGTGTCTATGAATCCCTAGCAAATTACATGGTAGATTTGATGATTATAGCTAGCTACATTGATGTTAATGGTTAAGTCTATAATTCTCAGGTTTTTTTGTAAATTAGTTTCATATTTTTATTTGACATGGGTACAATAATAGGGACGGACCTAGAGTGTTAGGACTGCTGTCACCGACAACATTAATTTTTTCAAACTCAAAGGGAAATTACTGTACACAATAGAGAAAATAACATGTTTGTCTACCATAGCTATGCTAGTGACATCAATGATTCTAAATTCTAGATCCGTTACTGTACAATAATTAATCATGCTTAAGACGCCAATTTTAATCTTATATAAATATCGTATGTTTTTTTTTACGTGCCATGAAAGTAGAATGATTACTATGTGCCATGAGGTAGCATAATTATTCTTCATCTATAGCAATTGTTTTTAATGTTGAAATAACATAAATTTTCCTATAATTAGTTTAACATCAATTGTGTGCTTAAATTGGTCGGTCAATTGTTATTTTGATCTACAATTGTTGTTTACCTGCATTGGGTGCAGAGATGGATCGAGAGTATGGATGAATAGTCTACATTGTATAGACATGCAGTACTTGATGGGCGTCAGCAACTTCATCAACGTTGCCAAAGCCGATGCTGGGGATGGACAACTTATATTCTGCCCATGCAATGACTGCAACGTTGAGTCTATGCAATTGTTGATACTTGTTATCATCCATTATCAACTCTCACCATAACACAAGAAATGCATAAAAAATGATCCCAAACATAGAATTATGGTTTACTAATAGAATTCCACAAGTTTTGGTTATTTATGTATTTTCGGGGACTATACATGAAAATAATCAAGAGATATGCAACATCACACAAAAACGTATTTCAATCCAATTTGGACAAAAGAAGAATCTAGAAGACCCTAGAATCCAACCCCTAGAGGGTGGAGCCCACCTGCCATAGGACGAGCACGGGCGTGTTGCCCCCTAGCACACCCGTGTTGGTGACCCCACTAGTCAGCCCTATCTTTCAAAGGTCGGTTTCCCACCGTCATCAAGCTTCAATCTACACCGTTGTTCAAGGTCGGTTTGATCTGAGGGCTCCGGTGCATCCAAGGTCACTATATAATCAAGGGCCCCGACCCCAAGCCACATCTCAATTCATTATTCAACAAGCATAAGCTAATAGCCTCCTCTAGTTCTAGAACTAGAAGACCTAGAATATAATTAGAAGAGCTAGCAACAAGTTGAGAGTTCTAGTTTTGTAGTCTCCCACGAGAGAGATTAGAACTAGACTTGTTTAGAGATAAAGTGTGTGGGTGAAGGTGGGAGTTGGAGGAAGAGCCGGGTTTGTCGGCATCGGGTAAAACTCATCTCAATTCATTGTTCGGTCTTCTTTCTTCTTTTTCATTTTGATTCTTACATGCAACTCTTTTAAGGCGGTGAAGGTTTTCCGTGCCCCAGAAAAACCTTCCAACATGCTAAAAATTCAGCTCAAGCCTTTCTAAACATGGCATAGCAGTTTTGGCAAAACACGGTAATGGCATGCGAGGAGCGTTAAGTGAAGAAGCTTAAGGCTGGAAAATCCGCCGGCCGAACAATAATGATTTCTCCATTGGGGCCCTGACCTATTTTTTCTCAATAATGGTCACAATTTCTTTATCTCTTTGGGCTATAGAACTTGTGAATGTGAGAGAAAATAATGCCTTCAAATTGCTAAGTTCTTTGAAGTTAGTTTCCCACAAAAGTGTTATCAGAAGGGTTAACTTGTTAAGATAATCAAATCCTTTTGTCCAACTAGGCAGCTTAATCATCTTGCCGGGCAGTTTGAGAGAAACTAAGGAGTTTGAGAGATTGCCAAGAGCATCAAATGATTGAAGAAACCGAGATGAATAATCACAAATGATGAGGGTGTGAGAGAGAAGCCACTTAGATACTCAATAGAATAGCATAAGTCTTTAAAAACCTTGCTCGCTTCTTTATCTCAAGTTTTGTAAATGGAAAGCTTCCTCAACTCGGTCAAATGGTGTAGGTCTCGATCCCGAAAGTGTCCGTAGTGTTGTCATCTTCTTCTTAATGGTCAGCTCTTTAGGGAGCCTCGGTGCCTTGCTTGTTCTTTTGTTCCCACCAAGTATGTTAACCAGCCGTTCAAGATTGCATATTGTGTTTGGAGCTCAAAGATATTCATCTACCTTATGTCCAGAGTCTCCAGTTTCTCAAGCTTTTTTATTGCTTTAGGAATCATTTTCATGGTAGTTCTTCAAAGACTTAGATACTTGAGAAAAATCATTTTGCATATCTCTTTTGTATGGTCTTTGTCATGCGAAATCCATGCAACCTTCAAAATCTAGGACCTGTATAATTTTAAACTTGAAGTAGTGGAAAGGAAGCTGGTTTAAGCTACCAAATTTGGTCAGTGACCGGACATGAGACAAGTTCATGTTATCTGTATCATTTGCATGCTTGGAGTCACAGCTTTGAAGGGACAGCCGTCGGACTTTTCTGCTAGGTGGCCACATGAGCCAGTGGCCACCAACCACATCGATGAAATTTTCATCGCTTGCCTTTGCTACAATGTGCTCAAGAATCATGTCATGAACAACACAACTCTTCACCTTCCCATTGTTGTTGTGCTCCACTGGCCTTTTGATTTTTCTCCTCACAAGGTGCCACGAAATATGTGTTAGCAACATCCTCCATGCTCATCCCCCCGCCTCTCACCGACAAAACCTTCATCTATCCATCACCTTATCAAACGCTTCTTGCTATTGCTGCCCTTAGGAAATATGCTCAGGTATAGTGAGCAATTCTTGATTTCAACAGGCATGTCATTGTAGCGATGGCGATGATTCTACCCGCTTCTTCCTGTTGAGACCTTCGATGATCTTTGGGTGACTCTTCTTCCTTGTTGAGACCTTCCCAATGATCTACGGTTGACTCTAGACACATATATTGACAATGCTTTAACAATTCCTCGGGCTTTTTATTGGAGCCTACATTTTAACCAGCCATGCTAACTAAAGCCAAAGGAAGCCCCCACATATGTTCACGACTTTCTCCGTGACCTCATCTATGTTTCTATATTCGTCCTCTTTCATTACGGATTCTAAGACTGCTTTCTTAAACATGTTCTTAGATTCTTGGGGACCAAGGGCTTTGATGTTCTAAATTTTCTCATCATTTGTACATGTTGTGGAAACAACTTGAAATCTTGCAATGACTATTGTCCTTGTGTACTTATTACTTGGAGGTAGTGAACTTCTCGATCTGGTCCAACGTTGATGTAGACCACACATCATCAATTAACGACAAGTAACTGCATGGCAACAAAGAAAAGGTGGTGTAAGTGAAATAAAAATTATAGCAACACAAGACATACATTACTAAAAACACATATATTTGACCTACTATGCCACGTGATTACTTGTAACTACAAGGGATATTTTTGCTCATGTGATTCTCCAAATGTAGCTATCTCGAAATAACGATCATGGCACTCTAACAATGCAAGTCATTGTCAAGTAGTAAGGCCATATAGTAAGAGACCTAGACAGCTTCAAAAGACAAGTGTTAGTGATACTATCCGCAATTATTTTCCCATGTCACTGTTCACCTTTCATCCACTATAGTCTAAAAAAAGCATAGCTATCCACTATTAATCCGCATCGGTGTCCCTTTGCCATGCTTTGTCTTGTCAATAGCAATGGTTGTGCAAGCACCACAACCAACACTATCAACAATGCAAGATTCCTTCTCATGGACGAAGGGCCAATGCAACCAGCTACTCAAGAGATCCCAATGACCCCATCATCATCAATAGAGATGGCAAAGGTGGAGTAGATGACACTACTATGGTGAGGATACTTTGATATTGCCTTTCAAGAGGAACTTTGTAGACATGGACACCACCAACGTGGCCAGCGTTGCAACCCTCATGCAAGGGCATAAGTCATAACCCAAAGGCTATCAGATCCACCGCTCATTGCTCACCGATGAAATCAAGATTCACAACACATTTGCAGGATCGGATCAAGACCTTGAGAAACCTAACATCGCAGAGGCCCTTGGGGAGCTCAAAAACACATTAATGCAACCAATTTTGATAAGAATGAATGTAAGAACGTGTAGATGGTTTAAATCATATATACAACAATTTTATTTCTAAGAGATTGATGCAATAGCGCTTGGAGTATCCTTCTAGTTTCATAAGTTTTTTTCTAGCACATAGTTCCACCACTAAGGACATGTGAGAAAATTCGTGCAAAACCGCACTCCTAAATTACTCGAATGACAAGCATTCCGATAAACTCATAAAAGAATACCGCTGGATATGGCAAGACAATGGACCATCCATTTGGGTTCCTAATTAATAAGAACCGGCCAAGGGTGGGCACCTAGTAGTGTGCACACAAGATCTTTGATACAAAGCAGTTCTTAACAATGCTAGAAGGAATCAACTCTTGGATCTTCCAATACCTTTGCTTGGTTATGAAGTGAGTGTTCGGTAGCCTACTGTTGGCATTTCTTAACGTCGTCACTAAAAATAGATATGAAACCTATTCCCGGTAACGACGTCAGAAATGCTTTGTTGACGTTCTTAGCACAATCATTAGAATCGGGGTTTAGAACCCAACCCCGATGACTATACTAGGAGACGCCCCGTCGATATCATTAAGTGGAACCACATTAGTGTCGGTGATTAGGCACTTTCAATCAACGGTGATAGATCTTGCCATAGTTGATATTTCATCGCAAAGCGCACGGATCTATCATTGTAGCATTTCACCGGGAAGTATTCGAGGTATCGTTATTTATATTTTCCCAAAGGAAGGCATGTTGTATAAGAAGTAGCATGGCATCCGGATAATGAAATGTGTGCATGCAAAGACCAACTTGTTCATAACAGGGGGTAAGCAATACGGTTTATATGATAGTGTGACACACACATTGGAATCCACCGGATAAAGGATAAAGAAAATAGATAAAGAATAAATAAATGTCCTATGGAGTAATCTAATGTATTCTAGTCATGGTCTTACAATGAATAGTTAGGATCATATGCTAACACGATATGAGCGTGGTTATGTCTAGGATAACGGGGAGACTTCCGGTACCATCCGGCCCAATGGAAAGCATTTATGAACTCCTACATCACATGCGAACGTGGAGGGATTACAAGGGACGGACGGGGCTGTCACAACCTTGCCGCCAACCCTCACGACCGTGGCATGCTCTCATATTCGAAGGTGTCGTAATACCCGGGCACCATGCGCGTGCGAGCACTACTCTTGTCCCCCGGGATCCCCACCCTACGAGATGGACGGACTAAGACAAGAGCAAAACCCGAAAGAACGACGAACCGTTATCCCATCTATAATCATGTTATGCATACGATGATCGATGAAGAACATAAACTCTAATTCATAAGTTAGACCATGAACATAGAAATAGAACTTGCACAATGAAGAAAGATCCATGGAAGATATATATTACCAAAGCTCACTTTGCTCCAAGATTACAAGTCCTCCTTTTGTAGCTCTTCTACTCCAATTCTAGCCAAGTAAGAAGAAGAAGAAGAAGATGGTGGTGGAGAGTGAGGTAGAGAGTGTGAGTGTGCTGGTGTGGTGACTCCAAGTGTGGTGTGTGGAATGAGGAAGAGGGAGGAGCTACTTATACACATGGGAGAGGTGGCCAAATGACCCTAATACCCCCCAACCGACCTCAAGGACACGTCTAGGTTCAGTGAATCGGCCACCCAAGCACCGCACCGCCCTCCTGGTCATTTAATGTACCGACCTGCCGAAGACGGGCCTGAACCGCCACCGGCGGGGTGCGGGCGCACACCCCTTTGGGCTTGGCCCGCCCAGTCTTCGTGGGGTCGCCGTCTTCTCGCTGAAAAGTGTGTGTGGGCGATGTTGGCTTGGCCCCACTCGACAATTCGGTCCATTTCGTCCTGGGTTTGTGATCTTCAGGAGTACGCTTTCCAGGATCGCGCCTTTTGGTCGTATTTCCACCTGTATTTATTATAAATACAACAAAATACATTTCGAACACTACAAGTGGAAATATGTTAGTAATACATGTATATGAGTATAGAAATGTATAGTTTCACTCCCTTTATGGTCGTAAGTTGACGGGAAAAATATGTCGATAGTGACCGTCAACAAACTCCCCCAAGCTTACCTTTTGCGTCCTCGAGCAAAAGATAAATACTTGGTTGTTGATCGGAGTTGCTACAATGCCGATTATGTTTCACAAGTGCCGGGGTTATAATAAGATTTTCTACTATAGTTTGAATAAAATGGCACATCTTTTTCTCACCCTTTATTACCTTTCATCGTAGCGGGGCTTTTTAGCTTTTCTCAGAGCCTTGGGCGGTTGCCAGATAGAATGGTTATAACAGAAATGCTTTTCATTCATCCTTTTTGATCAACTTTCTTATCCGGGATTTATTTAGATTAAGATTGTATTTGGTTTTCGAGAAAGTATGGGCTTTATTGCTATAAAAATATATTTTCTTTTGGAGAGGTGGGCTCTGCCGCCCCTAGACTTTGTCTTTATTTCCTCTCTCTTTCTTTTTTTTTTTTTTTTTGGGAGATGTGGGCTCTTCTCGCCCTTGGACACATGTCTATTTTTCATCTCATTCTTTTTTTTTTTTAGCATAGCCCATAACATTTCTCTTTTCTTTCAAATTAGATTCCAGGATGTCAAGTCTCACTTTTGGATGAAATTATAGCAAATCTATTTGTACCATATCATACTTGGCAACAACCTAGACTGGATAGAGCTTATGCAACCCACATGAATCAGGTTTTTCAGGATGATATTTTAGACTTAGCCACTAAACCCAAACTCTAGAGAAATTCGAATTATAAACTAGGCACGGCAAAGCATAAGACAGAGCAACTATTCATCATTTCAACAAGGGATTAAAACTAAACACTCTTATAGCTCATATGTATAAACATGAAAGCACAAGAAGAGCTACTTATTCTATTCTTTTTTGGATTTTTTTTATGCATGATTGCTAGAATTTAAACATGCTAAAAAATAAAATAAAATTTTGTTGAAAATAAATATGCAATGCAATGATACCTGCGGGGGTTCTCCCCAAGCTATCTAGAGGCCCGTGGATATCTTTATTTGTTTTTGCCTTTTTCTGGGGTAGATGCCTTTTTACCCTTGGCGGAGGGCCCACAATTTTGAGTCTGTGGAGCAGGACTTTCTCCTGATTTGCTGCTCGATGGTGCATCCGATCCTGGAGACACGGATGATTGCACCTGCTTGAGCACCCACACCTTTTGAGGAGGAGCGTATTTGGATTTCTTTGTTTGTTTTGGCTTCTCCTTGCTTTCCTTAGGTGGGGTATTCTTTTTTGGCACTTTTTCTTTTGGGGATTTTTCTTTCTTTTGTCCTCTGGTAAAAATGGGAACCTTCTTCATGTTCTGTTCTTCTCTCCATTTTTTCGGGGCTGTCTTTTTCTTTTGCTCCCACATTTTACCAGTGTTGACTGCCTTAGGAGTGTTGCCGGCTTTTGGGGGTTGTATTTCTATTTCCTTGATTCCTTGCTCCCCATATTTTATCCGGATCATTTTGCACTCTTCTGAGATCCGGGGCCTGAATTCAAACTTCTCTTCATTGCCATTAATATTGAAGAGGATCTCTCCTGCCCCAACGTTAATTTGTGCCCCGGCCGTGCTCAGAAACGGTCGTCCAAGGATGAGTGGTGTGTCTTTTGTTACCTCCATATCTAACACCACAAAGTCAACTGGGACAAAGTATCCCCGGATCTTTACCGGTATGTCCTCTCGCAATTCTCTTTGGGTACCTTATGGATGAGTCCGCAGTTGTAGTGTCATGGTTGTCGGCTCCAGATGTGTATGTTTCAATTTGTCAAACACTGACTTGGGCATGACACTTACGCTGGCACCCAAGTCACACAAGGCATGGTCAAATGTCTGTGTTCCGATTGAGCAGGAGATAGTAGGACAACCTGGATCCTTTTTTTCTTTTGGCGGGCGGTTCGAGAATAGCGGCACTACATTCTTACATCGGCTTCACAACCATTCTTTGGTAATGGCCGCTTATTCTCGGATGATATCTTTGATGTACTTGGCATATGAGGGGGCGTGGAGCACATCCGTGGAAGTGGTACACTTACGTGTACTTTACGGATCATTTCTACGAACCGATTGAATTGCTCATCCAACGCCTGCCTTCTTGTTCTTGTGGTAAATGGTAGGTAGGTTGTATCGTGTATTCCAATGGTACCACTTCCACCGGGTTCTTCTTTACACGGGGTGTTGCTTCCTCGGGTTGCTTCTCTTTTGTTTCCTCACCACATGGTTGGGATTTGGTGGGTCACGAGTGGACCTACCCCCTCCGGTAGTTACTGCATTGATGTTCTCATGGGGTGCTTCGATTGTCTTGAAGCTTTCTCTCCAACCATTGCCGGAAGACGAGCGGCTAGTGGGTTATTTGTGCTTCAATCATTTTGTTGAAATTCAGGTGATGTCATCATAGCGAGTTGAGCCCATCCGCCTTGCTGCTGACTCCTTCTAAGATGTCATCATTCTCGCTCATTTTCTTGGTGAGGTTTTCATTGATCTTGGCTTGGCCCAACACCAAGTCCTTGAGTGAAGGTTGACCGGAGCTGTAATTGGGATTATAGCCCTGGTTACCTTGGAATGGTGGACGGGACTGGTTGTTCCAGCCTTGCTGAGGTTGGCGATACCCGTTGTTGTTTATGAATGCTGCCTCTTCGCGGGTCTCAGGGCAGTTATCCCCTGAGTGGCCAACTTCACCACAGGTCTCACATGTCATGTGTGAGTCTGTGGCGAAAACTGGGCGCTGCTGATTGGTTGAGTTTGGGCTGCGCTCATCCAGCTTCTTCAGCAATAGATCCATTTTTGCGGCAAGCAAATCTGCCTCCTTCACAGGATGCATGCCTTTTTGTGTTTTGGCTGGGGTTCTGTCTTCCCCCCAGCTCTGGTTTGCTACCATCTTGTCGATCAGGGCTGTTGCCCCATCAATGGTGAGCGACAAGAATGCGCCCACCGGCCGGCGGCGTCTAGGTGCCCCTTCGATATGGCCGTAAGACCATTATAGAAGTTTTGGAGCACCGACCAATTCTCCATACCGTGGTGCGGGCATGCTTGAATATATTCTTGCAGCCTTTCCCACGCCTCGGGATGGGTTCCATTGAACTCTGTTGGAAGTTGGCGATTCTTCCCTTAGAGCATTGGTTTTGCCCATGGGGAAGAACTTAGCTAGGAACGCCCGTGGAGCATTTTGCCCACGTATTGACCGCTTCCTTGTCCTTGTAGAACCATTGTTTCGCTTTCCCCACAAGGGAGAAAGGAAACTTGAGGCTTGATAACGTCGGGTTCGGCGCCCTTGATGACAATCGTGTCGCCACAGCTCAAGGAAGTGTTGGAGATGTGCGTTGGCGTCCTCGCTAGGCGATCCACAGTAAGGACCGGCTCGCACCATGGTAATTAGCCCGGTCCATGGCTCGAAGTTCTTGTCCGCAACATTGACCATCTGGCCCGGTGGGCACGTTGGCAACGGCGGGCATGGAGAAATTGCGGAGCGACTTTTGAGCCATGGCTTGCGGTTCGGTTGGTGCAGGGGTGTCGGTCTCAACTGCCGAGGTTCCGGCTGAAGAAGAAGAGGTACGGGACCTGTTCTTCCGTAGGAGTGCCTCGGGATTCTCGATGAAGTTTGTCGGCAGTTGGAAACCTGACATACACTATCCTGTTTTCATCCACAACAGGAGAAAACATAAAAGATTAGCCTGTATGAGCAAGTGGTTATCACGCATGCACATTTCATATTCATAGCCCGGCTAGTGATTTCTTATAACAATGCCTTCTCCAGAATTGGCGCGGAAATGCTTGTTGGCATTTCTTAACGTCGTCACTAAAAATAGATATGAAACCTATTCCCGTAACGACGTCGGAAATACTTTGTTGACGTTTCTTAGCACAATCATTAGAATCGGGTTTAGAACCCAACCCCGATGACTATACTAGGAGACGCCCCGTCGATATCATTAAGTGGAACCACCGTGTCGGTGATTAGGCACTTTCAATCAACGGTGATAGATCTTGCCATAGTTGATATTTCATCGCAAGCGCGGATCTATCATTGTAGCATTTCACCGGAAGTATTCAGGGTATCGTTATTTATATTTTCCCAAAGGAAGGCATGTTGTATAAGAAGTAGCATGACATCCGGATAATGAAAATGTGTGCACGCAAGACCAACTTGTTCATAACAGGGGTAAGCAATACGGTTTATATGATAGTGTGACACACACATTGGAATCCACCGGATAAAGGATAAAGAAAATAGATAAAGAATAAATAAATGTCCTATGGAGTAATCTAATGTATTCTAGTCATAGTCTTACAATGAATAGTTAGGATCATATGCTAACACGATATGAGCATGGTTATGTCTAGGATAACGGGGGAGACTTCCGGTACCATCCGGCCCAATGGAAAGCATTTACGAACTCCTACATCACATAACGTGGAGGGATTACAAAGGGACGGACGGGGCATCACAACCCCGCCGCCTACCCTCACGGACCGTGGCATGCTCTCATATTCGAAGGTGTCGTAATACTCGGGCACCATGCCCGCGTACGGCAGCACTACTCTTGTCCCCGGGATCCCCCACCCTACGGATGGACGGACTAAGACAAGAGCAAACCCGAAAAGAACGACGAACCGTTATCCCATCTATAATCATGTTATGCATACGATGATCGATGAAGAACATAAACTCTAATTCATAAGTTAGACCATGAACATAGAAATAGAACTTGCACAATCGAGAAAGATCCATGGAAGATATATATTACCAAAGCTCACTTTGCTCCAAGATTACAAGTCCTCCTTTTGTAGCTCTTCTACTCCAATTCTAGCCAAGTAAGAAGAAGAAGAAGAAGAAGATGGTGGTGGAGAGTGAGGTAGAGAGTGTGAGTGTGCTGGTGTGGTGACTCCAAGTGTGGTGTGTGGAATGAGGGAGAGGGAGGAGCTACTTATACACATGGGAGAGGTGGCCAAATGACCCTAATACCCCCCAACCGACCTCAAGGACACATCTAGGTTCAGTGAATCGGCCACCCAAGCACCGCACCGCCCTCCTGGTCATTTAATGTACCGACACGCCAAGACGGGCCTGAACCGCCACCCGCCGGGGTGCGGGCGCACCTTGGGTGTGCCGCCGCACCCTGGCTTCCGGCCCGGCCCAGTCTTCGTGGGTCGTCGTCTTCTGTTACGAAAAGTGTGTGGGCGATGTTGGCTTGGCCCAATCGACAATTCGATCCATTTTTCGTCCGGGTTTGTGATCTTGAGTACGCTTTCGAGTCGTCGCCTTTTGGTCGTATTTCCACCGTATTTATTATAAATACAACAAAATACATTAGAACACTACAAGTGGAAATATGTTAGTAATACATGTATATGAGTATAGAAATGTATAGTTTCACTCCCTTTATGGTCGTAAGTTGACGGGAAAAATATGTCGATAGTGACCGTCAACACCTACCCAACTAACCGGCCATGGCTCCCTAGGGCCAAATTGCTTTTTGGGTTTCTGTAAAGCCTCCAAAGGCGGCGAGTTGGTGATGCGTGACGCTCCTAGCTTTGGCCCAACTCGGTGACCACATCGGTCGTTCAATACTGGCCAGGCCAACACCCGCCGTCAAGGGAGTTCGTTTCACCTTCAGGTACTTCCCCACCGCCCGCGCTCCTCCTCTTGCTTGAACTTTCCCACCACCCACACTTCTCCTCCCGCCTGTACTCCCCCCACCGCTGTTACTTCCTCCACCGCGCCGGCGCTTCTACCCCCGTCGGAGATCCCATGCTCCTCCTCCAGGTGCGGGCAGCGACTGTAACACCCTAGGTGTTAAGCACCTTGTTTGCATGATCAATTGCATAGCATAATCATCATTGCATGCATAATCATGTTACTAGTGACATTCACTTTGATTGACTTCATTTCATGCTTGTTTGACCTAGCTACTATAAGATCTTTGCTATAATGAGGTTTTGGACCTAGATTGTGCCTAGATATATTTTTTTGACATAATTTAGGACCATGTTTGAGCTTGTGTTTCAATTTAGAAAATTTTTATAAATCTGCCCTAGAGCCTCAAACCTCTTTGAGTCATTTTGAAACTCTTTTCAACAGTGCATGATAGAGTTGTTTCTAGCTAAAGAGTTCTATATATGAAATGTAGTACTCTTTGTATAGATCAAAAAAGTCTTCTATGAGTTTCTGGTGAAAAGGCTTGCATGTGGTTCAAATAGTGCCCAACAGGTTTGGGTCAAATTTGATTTGAATTCAAACTCTGTTTTTGAATTGGTGATGATGACCTTGCTGTTTTTAATTTTTATCTCCTAATCTAGGCCGAACTAGAAAAGTTCATATTGAGAGTTTTGTAGCTTATGAAATTCTCTACAAAATCGCTGTTTTGAGTTTTCCAAATTCTACACGAATCTCGTGTACAAGAGCAAAAACCGAGGCTGACTGGAAAACGAGGGGAGGGGGACTTATCGGCCGACTTCGGCCGACACCGCCCGTGTCGGCGTGGCGGCGTGCGAACGCCGATGTACGGCTCGGATCGCGCGTCCGTGCCTTGCGCCGCGTATAAAGGGCGGGCAACGCCTTGCCTAACCTAGCTTCACTCCCTTTGCCGCCGCCCGGCGCTCCAGAGAGCTTGCGCCGCCACCGCCCGCCCGTCACCCGCGAGCTCCGCCACCGCGTTCCGCCGTCGCCACCGCACCAAACCACCCCAAATCGAATCTAAGCCGCCATGACTCGCTCTACCTAAAGCCATCGTCGAAACAAGGTAAAAGCCGAGATATTGAGCTCTATCCCCGCATCGCCGCCGCTGCCGGCCGAAGTCCGCCATGGCCGCCCGTCGGGGCAAGCTCGCGTCAAGCTCCTAGGTCGCGTCGGGCCTTTCTTTTGCGTGTTCTAGCTTCGCCCTAGATGTGCTCGAGCTTGTGAGCGAGATGGTTGGAGTGGATCCGTCGTTTCTGCCGGAATGGCGTCGTCGCCGTGCCTGCGTGCCGTGCCGCCGCCGTGCATCGCGTCCAGATCTTGTCGCCGCCCGTAGCTCCATTGAGCCGAAACCAGCTTGCATGTCTTAGTTAAGTAGCATGGGTCGAGAACGAGGTTTGGGTTGCTTTCGATCGAGCATCGGAGCGGCTGGACGCCCGCCGTCCGTCTAAGCGCGAGCCGCCGCTCGGCCGTCGTCGTCCTCTTGACGTTTTAGCTCGAGCGGTGCACCAAGCGCGTCCGCCTCGTCAGTAGAGTCGAATCGGTAGCTGGTCGGCGTTTTGGTCACCAGCGGAAGATCCGCCCCGCACCGCCGCCGGCGCGGCGCTGCAGTAATCGTGACACGCGGGCCCCGCGCGATTTTCTTTTTCTTTTATCTTTTTCGTTTTTCCAGTTTTGAATGAAAAGCTTTGGAAAATCATAACTTGGTCTTTTGAGGTCTTTTTGAGTGAGACAAATTTTTCCATGCTTGTTAGATGATAACCTACAGTATAAAATTATGAAACCTTATTTTTCTGACAACTTTTACATATAGTTTTATTTATGGCCATAAATGCATGGAAAATGAGAAAATCCATATCTTTTAATTGGTGCAAGATAAAAATATGCTTCCTGTACAAAAATGTTCTTGGTTTTGTGTGTAGAGTCCAGGAAAAATATCATACAGGGTATGTTCTGTAGAAGAAATGTGATTTTCTCTTTAGGTGCTAATTTCAAGGTGTGATCTTGGGAAAATCATAGGAAAATAATTACTAGGGTTTTGAGGGTGAGACTTGGTATGTTTGGTTTTGATAGGTTTTAGAAGCTTGTCATACTCAGAAATCTGTTGTCTGACACTTTTCATAGTACAAAGTATTTTCATACCTAGTTTCATTGCTAGCTTATTATTTTTGTGTAGAGCTGTATGTACATGATCTTGCCATGAAATTTTTATGGTAGCCGTGTTAGACCAGTAGGATGCTCTGGTAATTTTGTAGATTTTTCAGGTAGTTATGCTTTTACCATATTTATGTTGCCTAGAAAATATCCTAGAAATGCATGTTTATATTAGAGTGATGTGGTTGGCTATTTTTATTAGTTGTTCCTAGCATGAATAGAACCAGTTGGAATGCTTAGTTTGATAGCCTCACAGGTTTGGTCAATTTATTGTTCCTAGCATTTATATGATTTATAGTGTGTATGTGTAGTGGATGTTAGGGCATATCATTTTATGTGCTTTAATTTATCTTTTGGCTTATGCAGCAGGTTTATTTGGTAGATAATGACTTGTTTTTGCCTGCTGGTCAAGTTTGATAAGGTTTGCATGAGTAGTTTACAAGTTGTAGTAGTTGTATGTGATGGTTTGGGTTAGAAACAGAACCTCTGTTTTCTCTGTTTTCGAGGCTGTAGATGACAGAATTAGGTCAGGGTGGTATGGAATGTTTTGTAGGAAATTTCGTTAGCTTTCCATAGAGTATTTGTTTGTTAAATTTGGAGTTGTAGAACTCTGTGTAGGACTGTTTTCTGACAGCGTGTCTAGCTGTCATTTCCTGTGATTAGTGAGATAGGGTGTTTGCTTGATGTAGGTTATTAGGGGTTTCTTGTGTAGATTTAATTATGTTTCTACAGAAGAGATATCCACTTACTAATAGCATGCATCGTGAAGCATTCATCCATCATCCAAATCTTATTTTATATGAGTCTTTATTTATGCATTAGTAATAATCTTTTCTCCATCATATGCATCATCTCGGGATCGGGAGAAGTGATAGAGGAGCTGATCGAGGAGCAGCCCGGGGAACTTCACCCACGAGGGTGCAGCCGGGAGAAGTCATCGAAGGAGGAGAGTCGACCGTCGAGTTGTGCGAGTGCCGGAGCACGAGCCGGTGGCGTTCTGCGGAGGCCAGCCCCGGAGCATTTCGTCTTTCCTATTTTCTTCCAAATTAATTTGACTTGAGTCTTTTACATGTTTCATGCATTAAGTTCAGGGGAAATGGTTGAAACCGTTGATGCACTAAGATCCTTGCTAAAGTTTGCCCTATCCTATTTAGAGGTCTAAGTTAATGCTCAAGTATCATGGTTGCAAAGAGACGAGTGATTCGGTCACTTAAGAAAATGTTGTGAACAATCACATGGGTGATTGTCAACTCTTCGCTGAGAACCCGATAAAATAAAACATGCTTAGATTGGATGGATAATGTGGTCTTTCCATCGATCGATTAAGGACTTATCCTTTGTCGGGCTGTGGTCGGAAGTTGAACATTACTGTCATATAGTAGGCTCGCGGGGGTCGTGAGCTGCGGAAGCTCGTGGAATGTTAGGGGCGGCTTTGCCCGCTTATCGCTCCTCCTTTGGCGTGGTTGGTTGGGATTGATTGGGTGCAAGAAGATGCGCCTGGCGTCGTCTTCGTTTGCTCGCTCACTTGGTGGCCAGAGAAGGAGGGGGTAGCCGGCCCGGGGACCGAGACTTTACGCCCCCTAATGTCTGGGAGTGATTGGGTCCGCCTTTGCAAAGTAGATCCGGTTTATGTCGGGGGGTATTCGCCGGTGGTTTGTCTAAATCGATTCGAATCGCCATCTCTCCTGGTTAGTGAGAACCCGGGTTGCGTCCACGACATCGTAGTCCTAATATTACAATATATGTTATTATCATGTTGCTATCTGTTATATTAATGATCAAGTTACTTATCTTTGTTATTTATTCTCTTGAGCAATGATTAATCTTGACTATACGGGATCTATGGTTATATATGAATAAATAACCTTTTTAACTTGGATTATACAAGTAGCATGTGTAGGCTCACTAATCAACTTTATTTTGGAAAATTAATGTGAGTCGGCTGAATTTGAGATAAAGCCTAGCATACTCCTTGGAGTCTTTTATTTTATTTTTGTCGGGTAAGTCTAGGCGAGTAGTATTTTGTACTCGGGGTTTTATTCCGTTGTTGCGGTGAGCATTTGTACCATGGGTACTATAAGACTTGTTTGTTTCTCGTCGATGAAGAGTAAGGCGGGGGCAAGTCATTCTATATCCTTGTCTCATGCTGTTGCAGGGATGACTACGTGATCGGCACTACTTTATCTTTGTTTCGCTAAAGACTATTTGGTTTTCAAACACTCTTGCTTCCGTACTATGAACTGAGTTTGTAATAAATGGTACATCGCACTCGATAATTATTATATGCTGAACTTGGTTTTGAAATACTGCGGATTTTACTACCGAGCTCAACGATCCTGTTTGTGAATGTTGATGAGTTTGAAATCACTCACGAGATTTTCCGGAATACCGGGTTTATATGGACTCAAGTGTAGACTGCGATTGCTTCGGTGATTGCGAATTATACTTGATTTCTTATAAATTGGTCGGCTCATCACCGGAACGTGCGCTGCCGCCGGCCGCGGGCTCCTCTCCTCCCATTCTCCACGAAGCTATGCCTTGGGTGCGAGCACGGCGTGCCCGGAGTTCGGCCCGAGTCCCAAAGACCAATGCCTCGGGCGCGGATGGGCCATGGCGGCGGCCTCACCGAAGAGTGCACCCGGCGATGGGGAGCCATCCACGAGAGCGTGCCGGCGGAGGCGGCAATCACGCCCGAGGATTTGTTGATTTGGGAACAGATGCCAAGGTGTGGATCGGAGGTGCGGAACGGTGCTCGCCAACCTCGTATCTAGCATGGTAGTGCGGAGAGCAACGCACCTTCCCGGCTTCGGCTTGGGGCACCCTCGGCGATGCGGCGTTCTTGGTTCTTAGTGCAATCAATAGATTCGGGTTTAGAACCCGCCTCTAATGACGCCTCGAAATGCGCCGCCGATATTCACAGTGGAAACCACCATGTCGGTGATAGCACTAGGTCAATCAACGGTGATAGATCTTGCCATAGTTGATATTTCATCCGCAAGCGCACGGATCTATCATTGTAGCATTTCACCGGAAGTATTCGAGGGTATCTTTATTTATATTTTCCCAAAGGAGGGCATGTAAGTGATAGACTAGCATGGCATCCGAATATTGAATTATGAATGTGCAATGTCCAACTTAATCATGACAGGGGGTAAGCAATATGGTTTCATGGATAGTGTGACACACACATAGGAAATCCACCACGAAGGATAAAAAAGAAAATAGATACGAGAATAAATGAATAATCTAATGGAGTAGCTCTAATGTTTTAGTCATGGTCATACAAATGAATATAGTTAGGATCATATGCAACAATGATATAAGAATGGTTAGGTCTAGGATGACAGGGGAGACCCCACCCGGGTGATACGCTACCCACCAAGGCATTTACTTAACTCCTACACGGCTATGCGAGCATTGGGGGGGATTACAAGGGCACTACTCTTGTCCCCCGGGATCCCCACCCTACGGATGGACGGACTAGAACAAGAGCAATCGAGAAGGAACAACGAACTGTCATCCCACCTCTAATCATATTATGCATATGATGATCGATGAAGAAACGAATATGAACATGTCAAGATTATGATATGATGACTAGATGCTAGTTCATATATCAAGATTATAACATGAACAATACTATGCTCTAATTCATAAGTTAGACCATGAACTAAATAGGACTTGCAAGTAGAAGAATACTCCATAGGAAATATATTACCAAAAGCCTTCTAGGAGACAAGCCCTCCTTGTAGCTCTTCTCTACTCCAAGCTTCTAGCCAAGTGAGGAAGAATAAGAAGAAGTGAGGTGGTAGTGAGGTGTGGTCTTTGTTGGTTGGACTCCTTGTGGTGTGTGTGGAGAGGGGGGAGAGGGGGTACTTATACTTGGAGTAGAGGGACCTAAGTGCAAGATTACACCCAAACCGACCATGAACCGGCATCTAGGTACACCGAACCAGGACCGCGCACCCCACACCGCCCTCCAGGGGCATTGATTGAACTACCACGCCCGGAGGTAGGGCCCGAACCGCCTCGGCGGAGGTGCTGGCGCACCAGGGGTGCGCGCGCACCCCTGGCTCGGCTTTCGAGGCCGGGCCTCGGTGGGCTGGTTTGCTTCATTCATCATGAAAAGTCGTGGTGCAATGTGTCCCGCCCGGTTCGACATGTGGGTCCGTTTATCCCTTGGGCTTGATGTGTTCAGGTTTACGCTTTCCGGGGATCGCCTTTTTGGTCGGATTTCCACCTGTATTTATATGTTTTCTCGCAAAATAATATTTGGAACACTACAAGTGGAAATAGGTGAGTAATAAATGTATATGAGTATGAAAAGGTATAGTTTCACCCCTATTATGGTAGAATGTTGACGGTAAAAATATGTTAATTGGCGGATCGCCGCCAAACTCCCCCAAGCTTACCCTTTGCGTGTAATCGAGCAAAAGAGTTAAGTTCTTGGTTGTTGATCGGGAGTTGCTACTATGCCGATTATGTTTTTCAAGTGCCAGGTTTATAACAAAAATTTTCTACTATAGTTTGAATAAAATGGCACGTTTATTCACCCCTTATTACCTTCATCGTTGTGGGCTTTTTTGAGCCGTCTCTGAGAATCTTGGGTGTTTGCGGGACGAGAATGATTGATTGGGGCTCGCTTATCTTTGATTCTTTGAGTGACTGTCAATCCAGAGGTTTTGAAATATTTTTTTGCAAAAGAAAGTAGTTCCTCAAATGATCACTTTCGATCGCTCAAGATATGTAAGTGTTTGATCCTCACCAAAGGCTTAGTGTTGCCTTTCTTTTTGCCTACCAACTAATAAAAGCTTTTTGTGGAGTTCTTGGGTAGGTAAAAGAGTGGCATACTTGTATCATGTCATGTTGCCTTTGTCAAAGACCGAACCTCTAGGAGAGACTAGTCATATGCTTTGATCAAGATGTGCAAAGTACGTGGAATATTTTTGTATATTTGGTGGACTCCATGTATCATGACTCTCTCTCTTTTGTTTTTGGAATGAAGGAGGTATGGGCTACCTTTATTTCTCTTCTTTTTTTTTGGACAAGTCTTGACTTCCTCGTCTTTATTGGGACATTTGTCCATCTTTCTTTTTTCTTTCTTTTAGCATAGCCCATATTTCTCCTTTTTTGTAACAAGATTTTTGAGAGAGAGCATGATAAAATGAATGGAGTTTTTATTTTTGGTCGATGGAAAAAGTGCATGTTGTGCGCGATTCTCGGTGTGAGAGTCGGCGATTATTTCAGGTGTGCGTGTTTCTTGATCATGGGCATATGAAAAGAATCTCAACATGGGTTACAACATTTTGACAGAGGCTCACCATGAAAAATAAGTATCATATGACTAAGGTTTTCAAGAATGATCATATCATCTTGTCATATGGCTTTGGTAGGATTGTGCATATCATTGAGGAACTTTCGAATTTTGATTTTCGAAAAGAAATCTCTGGATATCTAGTCATTCTCAGAAACATGCCATAGCAAGCCTATTTCATCATATCATGTCCAGCAACTACTTAGATTGGATATTGCTTGTGCAACCCACATGAATCGATTTTTCAAGGTGAAATTTAACTTAGCCACTAAACTCAAACTTTAGAGAAATTTATGTTATAAACTAGGCACGGGCAAAACATAAGATAGAGCAACTATTCATTATTTCAACAAGGGATTTAAACTAAACATTTCCATAGCTCATATGTATAGGCATGAAAAGCATTTATTGAGCTACTTATTCTTTTTTTTTTATGATGCAAGATTGCTGAAATTTAAACATGCTAAAATAAAATAAATTTGTTGAAAGTAAATATGCAATGCAATGATACTGCGGGGGTCCTTCCCAAGCTATATGGAGGCCCGCTGATCGGGATCGAAGCCTTGGTGCGTCCGAATGCTTCCTCACGTGCGTTGCGGTAGCCATGCTTGCCTCGAACTAGTCCCATCGTTGCTGGTTTTGGTATTACTAGTTCTGCTGCCACTGATGGGTGTTCCGCACATGAGTGTTGAGTGTATGCTCTATGTTCGTGCAAGCGTTGAGGTTCCGCGATTTGGGCGTTGATAGCCTCCATCCCATATGGCTGGCGCTGCCTTGGGTGTACCGGTGGAGGGCATGTCTTACGAAGCCGCTTCTTTGCTTTCAACTCAATCTGTTGCCAGCCATGCATTGCATCTCCTTCGGGCCACCCCTGTTGGTTCTGGCGTTCTGGGGCTAGGGTTCCCACCTAGGATCATACCGGGTGTAAACCACGGTGTCTCCATTGGATAGGGCCACCACGCTTTTTGAAATACTTGGTGCGAGTGTGGTGGTGGCGTGAAGTGAGTGCATGTGGTGGAGCCTTCCTCTCGCTCTCCTAGCGCGAAAGTGGCCTTTGCTAGAGGCTTCTTTCCTGTGCATACTTTCAGAAGTCTTGAGCTCAAATGTTAGTGACCGGCTTTTATACAAGCGTAGACCCGGGTTAGGTAATCGGATGGCAGGTTGCATAGCCTTAAAAAGTGAAACCAAGCTCTCCTGAGGTAGAGACTTCAACAAGTGCCCCCTGGATCATACGAGGGAGACCGGTCCAATAAGCGCGGGGTGTAGGAATGTACTCTATATCTGCATTGTCCAATGCCCCAAATGCAGAAGCAATGCGTGTGTGAAGGCACCGCCAAGTTTGAGAATTTTATGGAATTGTTTGGTACTTTTCTCTAATTATTTTAATTACCGCTTGACTTCTCGGTAACTATACGTTGAACTGTGACCACCCTCAAAAAGACACAGCTTGGTGCCAAACTTTGCCTTAAGGTCTCTTGTGCCCTAGGAGACAAAAACTTGTGGAGGCGGTGTGGAATTATTGTGTTTTCAATGTGTAATTAACCATATTTGTCGCAGCGGCACATAGAAAAATACTGATAATTCAAAATGACTAAAAAGCCTAGGATTTTTTGCGTGGGGTCATATTTTGGGTTTAAATGACCACAAAAAATTTTTTGAGGAAGTTTGGGCATAGGCGGCGGACGTGCGTGCTTCACGGTGGTATACGTAATCTTTCACCGAACCATATCCTTACACTTAGGTTTCTCATGGTTGTGTGGCCCGTGCGCTTTGCAAGTGTGCTATTGGACTCAAACTTTTTCTCGAGGCGCCCGCATGGCATGTATGAAAGCACCGCGAAGTTTGAGAATTTTCTAGATTTGTTTGATACTTTTCTCTAATTGTTTTAATTATCGCGACTTCTCGGTAATTATACGTTGAAAATGCGATCACCCTAAAAAGACCTGAACGGTGCCAAACTTTGCCGCAAGGTCTCTTGTTCCCTAGGAGGCAAAACTTGTGGAGGCTGGTGCGAAAATTATTGTGTTTTCAAAGTGTAATTCACCATATTTGGTTGCACGCGGCATGTAAAAAAATACAAGTAATTCCAAAAATGACTAAAAAACCTAGGATTTTTGCGTGGGGCCATATTTTGGGTGTAAATGACCACAAAAAAAACATGAGGAAGTTTGGACATAGGCGGAGGGGACGTGCTTCACAGGTGGTACATGGAACCTTTATTGAACCCTATCCTTACGCTTTTAGGTTTCTCATGGTTGTGTGGCCCGTGTGCTTTGTAGCGTGCTATTGGCCTCAAACTTTTTTCGAGGCGTCTACATGGCATGTGTGAAGGCACCGCCAAGTTTGAGAATTTTTCTGGAATTGTTTGGTACTTTTCTCTAATTATTTTAATTACCGCGCGACTTCTCCGGTAATTATATGTTGAACTGCGACCACCCCGAAAAGACTGAAGCTTGAGTGCCAAACTTTGCCACAAGGTCTCTTGTTCCCTAGGAGGCAAAACTTATGGAGGCCGGTGTGAAATTATTGTGTTTTCAAAGTGTAATTCACCATATTTGGTCGCACGCTGCACGTAGAAAAATACAGTAATTCCAAAATGACTAAAAAATCATAGGATTTTGCGTGGGGGGCATATTTTGGGTGTAAATGACCACAAAATTTTTTGAAGAAGTTTGGACATAGGCGGAGCGAGACGTGCTTCACGGTGGTATACGTCGATTAATATGAAATTGAATGTATATGGAATATACACATGATATAGCTTTGTCCATAATATGGATAAACAGACCCTTTATTTTAAAGTAACCAGGGCAAAATCACAAAAATTAAAAAATATGAGTAAAATGACCATTGCAGTCCAAAATTGGAGAATGAATACAAATTTCCAACTATTAAGTAAATTTTATTGCAGATAATTCAATATAACAGTGTCTTGATTTTTGCCGCATTAATGTAACTAAACTAAAGAAATGTTTCACAATGTCTAGTAAAATTATATATTTAATGGTTTACTATAGATTATACAAAATCGTGTAAATGCTTTAAGTTTTGTTCACTGACGTTCTTGGTTTCCCTCTCATTTTTTCCAGCTAAATTTTGCTTTCGCGCGCAGTGATTAGAATCGATCCGTGCTGAATCTCCGCGCTCCAACCGGTGGCACTTATTCACATCCCGTGACCGGGCGAAACAAAAGGGCGCGGGCATGTGCAACCGCGAAAAAAAGAAAAGCGCGGGAAAATTGCCCACCACCTGTGTGAATTATCCCCTCCACTCCCCACATTCCCCGAATCCGTCTCATTCCGTCTCCTCTGCGTTCTCCTCCCTCATTCTCAAGTTATCCCTTCTCTACCCTCCGCGCCGCAGCCCCTATGTTCCTCCGCCCTCTGCGCATCGCACCTCCGTACAGAGGCGGCCATGGAGTGGGTTGAAGCACCAATCCAATGAGGGGCACCTCGATCTGGTGGGGATGGAGCTGCTACAACATCGCCATCGTAATGTGCGGGTGCTGCAGCGCATCGGGGCGCCAGCATGACCTCCG
The DNA here is from genome assembly GCA_015847255.1 of Hyparrhenia diplandra. Lineage (NCBI taxonomy): Eukaryota > Viridiplantae > Streptophyta > Magnoliopsida > Poales > Poaceae > Hyparrhenia > Hyparrhenia diplandra. The sequence continues at coordinate 176,271 of JADLZK010004743.1, forward strand.
CATCGACATCATGGTCAATACTCAATAAAGGTATGCACACCTTGCCAGCTGTCCCCTCCCCCTCCATGCTTACATCTCGGCAGCGGCCAGTTGCAACCATTGGTATTGGCTGATTCAATGCCAACAGGTGTTTGAGGAAATGCAAGAAAGGCGGTTGGTGATTCTATTTTTAATAAATTATTTGGGATTAGAAAAAGTTTTGATTTCTTAACTAGTTTGGTACTGAAATGCAATGTCTGCGATAAGTTTATCTTTTATGCATTGCAGAGAGTTGCTGCATGTTACCAGCCCATCTACCAGCGTCACAAAGGAGGACCATCTTGGGCCTCGGATCGGGCTTCGCAACCGGAGGCCCAACGCCGGGATATCGGGCTCGGGTGGGAGTGAACGCCTGCGTGCGGTCGCTGCGTGCGATTCAGGCATTCGTTGTCGTGTAAGCCTATAAGGCATAGAGAGGGGAAAGGAGAGGGCATCTCATTTGTAAATGAACAATTCAAATCTCAATCTAAAATCCTTCGCCGTCCCTATTCCTCTTCTTCCCGTGCTTGCCGCTCGTCTAATCCTACCCCAATTCTCAATTCCCTTCCCCATTGCTAACAATTGGTATCAAAGACACCGATCCTACCGCCTACGATCTCTTCGATCTCTTGAATCAACCATCCTTCGATTGTGCGGGCTGCAAGGCTGCACGGTGAAGCTTAGTCTTCAGCTGCGGTTCGTCCCATTGCTGCGGTGCGGATTCGCTCTAATTCCACCCACCGCCCCGTGATCGAGATCCATCTTCTCGGTTCTCCTCTTCGATCTCTTGAGCTCGTCAACGATCTTTCGATTGTGTGGGCAAAGCGGCTCGGTAGGCTTGACTCTCGCCGCCGAGTTCATCGTGGTGTGGGAATCGCCATAATTCCATCCACCGCCCCGTGATTGGAGGGATTCGGCGCGCTGTCTGGGCGCCGGATCCGCCGCCACGACCACTTCACCCGTCGGCAGCAGCGACTCGGCGTGATGAATCCTGAGTCCAAGTTCATCGTCGGCGAGATGGCCAAAAGCGCTTAGGGAACTCGGCGCCAAGTGGGGCCAGCGGTTCTCGAGCACACCCAGGCCATGGAGAAGCGGATCGAGGTGGACGCCAACCGGGGCGGCGCCTCACCAAGCGCCGGCTCGCCTCGAACGCCCTCGTGGAGTGGCGCCCGCGTGGATGGCCTCTCGTCGACATCCTCAAGGGGGATCTCCACAAGCGAAATTTGGAGGTCAACAAGGTCTCGCTGGGGCGGAGGCGCGCCGTCCCGAGCAACCCCAGCGACCGCGGGGGGTCTTCGCCGGCACCTCGGGATGCGGAGGCTCGGCTTCCGGTTCCAAGCTACCATCGCCCAACGGGCACGGCGTCCGTAACATCACCACCGGAGAGTGGATTTGGGGTCGCTTCGACCTCTCGTTCATTCCCGGTCACGGGTATGCCACCAACCATTCTGTTCATTCATTCGAGTTTGCATTCGGTCCCTCAAACCAAACCCCGGATCCATAACCTACCACCGGCGCCCAAATTCCACTACCACACCCCACCACCTACCAATGATCCATACCCAAATTTTATCCATCCTCAAACCAGCCCCACAATCCCAGATTACCCAAGTTTGATTTCCCAAAATTTGATGGATCACAACCCAAGTTCTGGCTGAGTCAGTGTATAGATTATTTTGAGATGTATGGCACTGAACCTCACATGTGGGTCCGTGTAGCTAAGATGCACCTCGCGATCTTTTGCAAAACGATGGTACCCATCTGTTGCTTCGCAACTCCTCTCTCGGCTCATGGCCTACATTCACTCACCTAGTGCTTGAGCGCTTTGGTCAGGATCAGCATGAGGAATTACTGCGTCAGTATTTTCAGGCTCGCCAAACCACCACTGTCCCTGAATACATTGACCGATTCACTGCAATCATCGATGAACTATCATCCTATGAACCCGCTGATCCACTCTCCTATGCCATGCGTTTCGTAGATGGTCTCAAGGATCATATTCGTGCTCCTGTGTCTTTGCATCGCCCCAAAACTCTGGATACTGCTATCGTTCTTGCCAAAATGCAGGAGGAACAGGGCGTGCCGCCATCAAAGCCGGTGATGCACCGGCGATGGGATTATCAAGGGGTGCTTTCGACCCCGTGTACCGGAAGGGCCCAACCACTACCTCCACCACCCCAGCGGCCGGTGGTGCCTTATCCAGTTGCACGGCCTGTTGCTGATGGTGGCCGTGGGCCAACTGTTGAAGACAAGTGGGCAGCCTTGAGAGCTTCTCGACGTGCCCAAGGTCTGTGCATGCGATGCGGTGACAAATGGGTGCGTGATCACAGATGTCCTACTGCAGTCCAATTGCATGTTATTCAGGAAGTGCTTGATCTGTTTCCACCTGAAGAAGTGGTACCTGAGGATGAAGAAGTTATTGATATACTGAACCTCCTCCAAAGCACCATTGTTTTCGGTCATCCCCGAATACGATCCTTTGGAGCAGTTCAGCCCAAGACTATGTGCTTCTGGGGAAAATTTGGAGATCAATACATCAAAATTTTATTGGATTCAGGAAGCTCTTACACCTTCATCAGTTCTGAGTTAGCAGCCTACCGATCGTCTTTGCGTCTGACCTCTTCTTGCTCCACTTTCGAGTGCAGGTGGCTAATGGTCAAGTTCTGGATTGCAAGACTCATATTCCTGCTGCCACCTGGGAAATTCAGGGCAGGGATTTTGTCTCTGACTTGAAAATACTTCCATTATCCTCATTTGATATGATCCTTGGTCAGGATTGGCTACACACTTACAGCCCTATGACAATACATTGGGAGCAGAAGTGGTTGAGCTTCATGTACCAGGACACACCAATCACACTGGTAGGCATTCTGCCAGAACTATCATCTGGGGCAGTTCTTCAGGTCACAGTGGAACAACCTGAACCCTCAACAGCTTCTCCTGTGTTACCTGCTGATATTGAGCAAGTAGTGCAAGGGTATTCTGATCTCTTTGAGCCTCCAACTCAGTTACCTCCCACCAGGGGCTGTGAGCATTCCATCCCACTTGTCCCCGGGGGCAGCACCTGTGTTTACAAGACCTTACTGATTCTCTCCAACTGTTAAAGATGAAGTGGAAAAGCAAGTCAGGGAGATGATGGCTACTGGTATTATTCAGAAAAGCACAAGCCCTTTTTCTTCTGCAGTGTTGTTGGTTAAGAAAAAAGACAATACCTGGAGATTCAGTATTGACTACAAAAGCGACTCAATGCCATAAGCTGTCAAAGGGAAGTATCCCGTGCCCATCATAGATGAACTCTTGGATGAATTATCGGTGCACGCTGGTTTTCCAAACTGGACCTCGGACCGGGTTCCATCAAATCCTCATGAAACCGGGGAGGAGTATAAAACTGCTTTTCAAACACACTTTGTGGCCAATATGAATTGAGTAATGCCATTTGGGCTAAGCGGGGCACTGGCACCTTTCAGGATGCTATGAACACCACCCCTCGCACCATTCCTGAGAAAATTCGTCTTAGTATTCTTTGATGATATCTTGATATACAACAGAACTTATGAGGAGCACCTTGATCATTTGAAGTTGGTGTTTGAGCAGCTCAGGTTGCATGACTGGAAGATCAAGCAAAGTAAATGTGAATTTGCCAAACAAAGCATTGCTTATTTGGGCCATATCATCTCAGGTGTTGGAGTGTCCACAGATCCCTCCAAAATCTCAGCTGTGGTCAGTTGGCCTGTTCCAACCACAGTGAAAGACTTGAGAGGGTTCCTGGGTTTGGCAGGATACTACAGGAAGTTTGTCAGACACTTTGGAGTGATTGCTAAGCCATTGAATGAATTATTGCGCAAGAATACTGTCTTCAAATGGACTTCTGTTCATCAGGCCTCTTTCAATGCTCTCAAGCAAGCTCTTAGCTCCTCTCCTGTATTGTCTCTGCCTGATTTTCACAAACCATTCAGCATTGAAAGCGGATGCCGCTGGATTTGGGTATTGGTCTTTGTATTGATGCAAGAAGGCCACCCTCTAGCATTTCTCAGTAAGGCTCTTGGTCCAAAATCTAGTGGGTTAAGCACATATGAAAAAGAGTATATGGCAGTGTTAATGGCAATTCAACAATGGCGGTGCTATTTGCAACATGCTGAGTTCATTATCTACACTGATCAGCAGAGTCTAGTCCAGTTAACTGATCAAAGATTGCATACTCCCTGGCAACAAAAACTCTACTCTAAACTAGTTGGATTGCAGTTCAGAATTGTTTACAAACCTGGAGCAACTAATAGAGCTGCTGATGCTCTATCGCAAATCATCTCATGATTCCTCTTGTCTTCTTTGTATCGGTGGTTACACCTGCCTGGATCCTGGAAGTTACTGATGGCTATGCTTCTGACCCCCACTGCTGTGATATGATTGCTAAATTACTCATTCATCCACAAGCTGTCCCAGGTTACTCACTCAGAGATGGTATTCTGCGCAAGGGATCTCAGATATGGATAGGGGACAACAAACCACCGCAAGCGTAAGATACTACATGCCATCCACTCTTCACTCGGGTGGTCATTGCGGATTCCCTGCTACATATACTAAGTTGAAACAAATCTTTGCTTGGTCAGGTATGAAATCAGCTACCCGTGCCTTTGTTCAGTCATGCCTTACATGTCAACAAGCTAAGCCAGATAGATCAAAGTTGCCTGGGTTGCTCCGGCCTTTACCAGTTCCTCGCTATGCTTGGCACACTGTATCTCTGGACTTTGTGGAGGGTCTGCCTCGTTCAGGTCATCCGATTGTATTTTGGTGGTCATTGACTCATTCACTAAGTATGCCCATTTTTTGCCACTATTGCACCCCTACACTGCAGTTGGAGTAGCCAAAGCTTTCTTTGATCACATTTACAGATTGCATGGTCTCCCCTCGGTGATTATATCTGACAGGGATCGCATTTTCACTAGCACATTCTCGCAAACGCTTTTGGCGTTGATGATGTCTCTTTGCATATGAGCTCTAGCTATCATCCCGAGTCAGACGGGCAAACTGAGAGATTGAATCAGACAATGGAAACATTTTTAAGATGTTTTGTCAATGATTGTCCTAAGAAATGGTCATCTGGCTAGGCCCCTGCTGAATTCTGGTATAACACCTCTCCACATTCAGCCCACAGGGTGTTCTCCTTTTCAAGCTTTATATGGCCATCCTCCTCGCCACTTTGGCATATCTTTCCTCGAGAATGTGGAGGTTTCAAAGTGTCCTCTTGGCTGCGGGAGAGGGAAACTATGAATGATGTGATCGGACAACATTTGTGCGAGCTAAAGGCGGGATGAAGAAACAAGCCGATAAGAAACGTTCAGAACATCGGTTCAAGGTTGGCGATTCAGTGTTCGTCAAGGTACAACCTTATGTGCAGTCCACTCTTGCTCATCGCGCCAACCAGAAGCTCTCCTTCAAGTTTTATGGTCCCTTCACTATCGTAGCTCAGTGGGTGCCGTTGCTTATAAACTGCTCCTCCCTCCAACAACTTCAGTGCACCCGGTGTTTCATGTCTCCCAATTGAAGGCCGTCATTCCCCCAACTGTCCAGGTATCACCATCTCTTCCGGCTGATATTGAGTTACCACGAAGTTCCTCTTTGCTATACTCCGGACGAGTTGTGAAGACATCCTTTGGATTCATTGAGCAAGGGTTGATCCGTTGGTGCAGTGGCCGGATGACATGGCGACAGGGGAGAATCTGCTTCAGCTGCGCATAACGCTTCGGCGCTCCTGCTTGGGGTCAAGCGGGGCTCTCAGGACCGGGATTGTTACCGCCCATCTACCGGCGTCACAAAGGAGGACCATCTTGGGCCTCGGATCGGGCCATGGCCGGAGGCCCAACGCCGATATCGGGCTCGGAGTGGGAGTGAACGCGCTGCGTCTGCGGTCGCCTGCGTGCGATTCAGGCATTCGTTGTCGTGTAAGCCTATAAGGCATAGAGAGGGAAAGGAGAGGGCATCTCATTTGTAACAGAACAATTCAAATCTCAATCTAAAATCCTTCGTCGTCCCTATTCCTCTTCTTCCCCGTGCTTGCTGTTCGTCTAATCCTACCCCAATTCTCCAATTCCCTTCCCCATTGCTAACACTGCAGTAGGTGGAGTGCACGATGCTGTTGGTGGGGCTTGCCTAGAACAACTGCATTGAGGGCAGCAGCAAGCAGGCTTCCTGGTTCGATCTGCTTCATCCCTTGGATTAGTAAGATCTACCCTCTTCCTTCTCCAATTCTGGCATCATATCTTTCTGATATCTGTCATCTCTGACTTTGTTATTTGTTGTAGCACCACTCACAAATAGGTATTCTAGCATTCAATTAGGTTCAGTAGCCACGTAGGGGAGGTGTTTGTCGAAATTTCCGAGAGAAAAAATGTGCCTGTGGTTTTTTACTATGTGTTTTGTTCTAATCTGTGTTTTTTTTTTCCTTTCTGGATATTTGAGCCGTATCACTTGAACGTAGACGTTGAATCCAATGACTATACTGTATATGCTGAATATATGGCGGTTGAGTATCACCTGACAATATGTATGGTTTCCCACCAATTATATAACAAATAATGTTTGTTTTTCCCAGTTGACATCTGTTAGAAGACTAAAAATCATGTGTGCCCAAAGGGGAAGGGTGCCCAATCAGCCCTCCGTAGAAAATGATGTTTGCCAGAAAAGCTAAAATTGTCAAACTGCATTTTCCTATCAATGTAGTGGTTGCAATCTCTCTCTATATATTCTGCGACTTCTCCATGTGATGTTTTTGAATTTCTGGGCTTAGTTATATATAGAGATATTGAAATACCTACAAAGTTGCAGCTGCTTATTTAGAGGTCTTATATTTAGATAAAATACTTTATTTATTTGCCATAGGCTTACACATGTGCTAAGATTACAGATGCTGCTGCCATGCTCGCTTGACGGTAACTCTGTCGCCTTCACCTCATCTAAGGTCAATGTTTCATGGATGGTATCTATCTGCAATGCTAATTGACACTAACTGCAGATTTGCTGTTGGTTATTAATTTTGCCTTCTTCAACGGATCATGTGCTCACTGGTACGTCTACTCCAGTACAATGTTTGGGCTACATCAACGGTAGTAAAATGTTTTTTTTTTCTCTATACATTGGAGTTGGAACATTTAACTGAATAATAAACTATTTAATTTTGCATTGAATTACCTAAAATATTGGGTACCTGAACAGATTATACAAATGGTTTCAAATTTGTTTAGGCATTTGATTTGTAGTTGTGGCTTATATATACTCTTACTGAACAGAAAATCATCGTTAATACTATTGAAATTGTGTGTGCCACTTAAAAAAGCAAGTTAGTAGTCATATTTTTTTGGTGTACAGTCAATTACATGCGGCACAAGAAACTGAACAAATATAATTTTAGCCAACGTTGTGTGAACAGTATGCCTGATAACTTAATCGAGAGGTATTTATTCATATACATTCAGTGGTTTTTCTCTAATTCCATGTGACTAACCAATTAAGAACTGTGAGTTGAGGTAAGAATTTTCTGAATCTTGCTCTAGTCTCAGCCTAATTTGCTATCAATGCTTACCCTACAACTAGAAAGTTGCCATCTAAGATTTCAGCATTCTGGCATTATGGGATTCTCTTCAAACACTATATACTCTTGCTGCAGGCCATCGATGTAGTCCTTATTAGTATAGCTACAATAATTCCTTCCTTTCTAACCTTGTCTGTTTTCTGATGCACATGTTAATCAAACGATGTGCCAAATCCATACTCTATGCAGAAAGTAGGACTACTGCTAGTAAAATAAATTCATATGCTATTATGTATCCCTACTATGATCTAGACTTCTGAATGGCGTGTGTGCAGGAAGGGGCTGGAAGGTGGATGATGAGAATGAAAACTGTTGGTGGGTTTGTTGATGGTGCAAGGCGATAAACAGTGATAAGAATGATTTTCTTAAGACAAGATGCAAGATTGCTGCTCTGATTTCTCCTCCTAATCTTGCTATTGACAACCTCATGGAATACTTAGTTGCTATTACAAAGCCTAGCTGTCTCCTGTGCATGTGTACTGAGAATATAGTGAGATCAAAGTTTATTATGCAATATAGTTCATTCAGTGCATAAGATATCCATTGCGAAGACTTGCGATTGTTTCTACCTCACTTTTTTTTGACATCGTCCTTTTCTGCGCTCTTTTTCTTGATGTGAATCTTTTCTGCACTCTTGGTAATATATATTAATACACTGGCTTTAAAATGAGAAAACTATATGCTCATGTGATTCATCCAAGCCTTTTATCAGCTAGGACCAAAGCACCATGCTGAGCATGCCAACATTCTGGATTTTATAAATATCCATGTAGTAGCACAAAGAAGGTATAGTTATTTAACTTTATTTATGCAGAAAGGTCATTGTTGCACACGAACTTTTTTGTGGAACTATGCTTAGATTATAACATGGGAGACAATACTATTTCGTGACATGTGTGTTTCATTCAAGGGTAGAGTGATATTTTGTTACTTGTAAAATGTAATTTGAACAATATCAGAGAGATGGTAATAATACTGTTCGTGAGATCGAGCGACAAGCATGGACAATAGCTATTATATTATAAATATATTTTTATGCCTTATCTATTTTTAGTTCTATGTTGTAATGGGCCAAAAAGGAGAGCAGACTGTTCGAACACAAAATAAATCATAAATTGGGCTACGACATATCATACTTTCAATATTACACGGTGCCATCTATCAAACATGTGGCCCTAAAAAAAAAATATGAAAATGTTATCTTCGTTTGATGGAGGCAGCGCGACGAGTAATAATTGTAGCAAGGCACTTGTGGCCTTGTAACATAAAACAGCAATAGTGACCGTATATTGCATCGAAGCACTACTAAACTGATGCAATAAAAATCACATATTGCATCCTAGCAATGCGATGGGCCCTCCGGCGATTACCCCGGCTGCCCACCCCCTAGAGCCAGTGCTGTTGACTCTTGTCTCTAGAAACAAATGTCATATGATGCCTGATGGGCCACGATCAACTCCTTGCCCCAGAAACAACTAATACCTAATGGGCCACGTAATTACCTAAAGGGTATACGACATGTGCTTATGGGCTGGGTTAGCTTATGCACATACAGTCAAAAACATGATTAGATGATAGTATAAAAGTTAAAATATACTAGTTGTCAATTTTTTTAATAAATAATTTACTTATTAGATGCTCATTTTTTAAAATTAACAATTCACTTATTAAAAACCCACAAGGTGTTTTCACCGTTAGTCAATATTTTTCAAAAATACCGGTTGCATCAAACACAAATCCGTTGCAATAGTACTTCATAATTGCATCCATATTCTAAATCGGTACAATATCACCTACATATTGCATCAAAAATCCAATACTAACGCAACCAAATGTGTCTCGATGCGATAGTATGTACCTATTGCATCCCTAGTTCCAAATGATGCGATAGATCACACCTATTGCATCGATATGAATTAGTATCGCATCCAACTCTTTTTGATGCAATATGTGATCATTATTGCATCAGATTCCAAAAATTGATGCAATAGCAGACCACCTATTACATCAGATTTTAGTTTGATGCAAGGGGACGTGATGCAATAGTGTCAAAATTTAGTAGTGACACCACACCGGTTTTGATGATGATGTTGTCCGGGTGTGTTGTTGCTTGTACCCAATGAACGGGCACTTGACCGCCTTACTCGAACATGGAAGATTATGAAGCCCTTCCCCAAGCGGATCTCGGCTTTTGCCGTGTATAGGAATGGTCTTCCTAGAAGGAGAGACACATCCTCCTTTGGACCCATGTCCAAGATTACGGTCTCGAGGGGATGTACTCGTGTCCACTTTGATGAGCATGTCTTCGAGTATTCCCTCGGGCCGCCGTGTTGATTCATCCGCCATTTGGAGGTCAAAGCTTGCGGGAGTAAGCGTGCCTCCATGAATTCTCGTTGAAGGTGGCCTTGGACATTATGTTGATCGCCCCGAGATCGAGAACGCGTTAGCGAAGATGTGGGGCCAATAGAGCATCGATAATGGGACGCCTAGGGTCACCCTTCTTGGCGATGAACGGCGAGTCCACGGGGATTTTCTCAAGCTGCTGGGGGTTGGCGAGCCTCGAGAGATATCATGTTAATCGACTCAAGCGGGGTCTCGGGTTGCCCACGGGATTACGCTCGAGTCGTTAACCGTACTTGTGCGACAATGCGAGCCAATTTGTGTCTCTATCATTTTGTTAAAAGCGAGCTGGTTTTCCACGGTGATGTCAGCCCCTCCGACTTACTATTGACCCCTTCCGGGATCTTGTCGGTGTGGCTCATCTTTTTGGTGAGATTTTCGTTGATCTTGGCTTGGCCTAGAACCAGGTCCTTGAGTGATGGTACGTAGGAGCTATAATTGGGGTTATAGCCGAATTACCTTGGAATGGTGGGCCGGGACTGATTATTACGCCGACCATTTCCTTTGCGATGTTGGCGATACCCGTTGTTGATAAATGCACGGCATCCTCGCGGGTCTCGGGGTAGTTATCCCACGAAAGTGGCCAACTTCACCATAGGTTTCACACGTCATGTGTGAATGCGTGGCGTGACTGGACGCCTCATAGCTTCTTTTTCAGCGACATGTTCCTCCGGCCGCTTCAGCAAAGAGATCCATTTTTGTGACAAGCATATCTCGCCTCCTTCATAGTATGCATGCCTTTTTGTGTTTTGGCTGGGGTTACGTCTTCCCCCAGCTCGATTTGCCACCATCTTGTCAATCAAGGTTGTGGCCTGATCGATGGTGAGCGATAGAAATGCGCCACCAGCAGCGGCATCTAGGTGTCCCTTTGATATGGCCGTAAGACCATTGTAGAAGTTTTGGAGCACCGGCCAATTCTCCATCCCGTGGTGTGGACATGCTTGTATGTATTCTTGCATCCTCTCCCATGCCTCCGGGAATGGGCTCCATGGAGCTCTGCTTTGGAAATTGGCGATTCTTCCCCTTGGGGGCATTGGTTTTGCCCATGGGGAAGAACTTAGCCAGAATGTCGTGGAACACTTGGTCCATGTATTGACAGCTTCCTTGTCCTTGTAGAACCACTGTTTTGCCTTCCCCATGGGGGAGAAAGGAAACAGACGGAGCTTGATAACATCGGGTTTGACGTCCTTGATGACAATAGTCTCGCACAGCACAAGGAAGTGTTGGAGATGAGCGTTGGCGTCCTCGCTAGGCGGAGTCCACGTAAGGAACCGGCACGCACCATGGTAATCGGCCCGATCACGCTCGAAGTTCTTGTCCGCCACATTGACAACGGGCCCGGTGGGTGTTGGTATAAATTAACGCACACGCAAAAAAATCCGCAAGCGCCGCGGATACCGATATAGCTTTCACCCGAGAGTATTCCAAGGTATCGATTTCCACGGGAATGTGAAGTGTACTAGAGAATTAGGATCGCCCAAGATAAGATAAATGATATGGGTAGAGAGGTTTTAGTTTTCTAAGTGGTTTTATCTAATTAAAGGCTTACTATACTTTATTTACTTGAACAACAGATCCTTTCCAACTCGATAAAGACGGGAAGAAGGTAGTTGGGAGAAGGCTGCCAAAAGCTCTACGAAAACACCAACCCGAACGTGGTAGATTACAACGGCCCCTGACAGGGCTGTCACCCCAGGGCTACCACAACTAACCGTGGGATTGGCGCAACCTCGGGTAACCTCTAGTCTAGACACCACGTCTACACTCTGATTACTACTCTAATCACACGTAATAATTAGAGCACTCAATACGGCAGAGATCCAGTGAATAAAGTAAAGCAAGAACTAGAATTAAATAAATACTTAGAAATAAATGAAGAACCCGGAGATTCTTTGAAGACGAACTAGTTCTTTGCAAGAATACAAAGTTGAAGAAGATCCGACAGTCCGGCTCTTCAACTCTCTCCTCTACTCTCTCCCTGATCTAGTTACAACTAGATGAACTAGATGAACTAGTTGAACTAGATGAACTAGACAACTAGACAACTAGACAACTAGAGGGATCTCTCTCTTCTAATTGAAACCCTAACTTTTGCTCTGTATAATGATAATGAAATAATAATGAGAGATAATGCTTGGGGGTCGACCACAGGGCCGCTTATATAGTCCTCGAGGTAGATTAGCGGACAAGTAACCAATCTCCACCATTGGATCAAACCGACCTTGGCAGCGGTGTAGATACAACCTCCATGTCGGTAGTGAACCGACCTAGGAAGGTGAGACCCGACGGGTGGGACCCACCTGGCGGCGGCTAAAAAGGCTCGGCGGCCGCCCAGCCATGGTGGGCCCAGCCGTCGAGGTCCTTCTGTTGTCTTCCGGTGTCTTCTAGAATGTTTTAGTCCACTTTTCGGGTTGAGTTGCTTCACGGTCAAGTCTTGTCATCATATGTCTTGTATATTCCGGAACTTTCTCCATCTTTTCTGCATTTATCCATTTAAGTCCCTCGAAATTATACAATTCACCAAAACTAGTGGAATTATGTTAATAAAGCCCCTAGACTTATGTTGATATTCATTTTATACCCTTATTTCATATTAGTTGACTATTAATACTATATTATAACTAGTGTCAACAAGTTCCCCAAGCTTAACCTTTGCTAGTCCACAACAAAGCTAAACTTAGCAATGGATCGGGAGTTGCTACAATGCTTTTATGCCTCACAAGTATACATGCTTTCAAACAAGAATTCTCCTTAGAAAAAAAACATTTTTCTAACTTCAAACTTTTTTTTATATATATATATCATGAGGCCTATAGCTTTTACCTGAGTCTTAAGCAATTGAAAGAAGAACAATCAAATCAAGCACTATGTCTCATGCTCTTAGATCAACTATTATCCCGGATTTTTTTTTTTCAATGATTTTTGAAAAGAAACATAGCTTACTTCTTTCTTCTGTGGTACTCTCAAATCACTCAATGAGTAAAAATATGGTATTTTTGGATCCTCACAAAGCATACATATAGAACATCCTACTTCTAATAAAGTCAGACGGAGTTTTAGGATTATTAAAGATATAGCATATTTACTTTGTATGTATTTGCAAAATCAAACATGGATTCAAGGAAAGACATCCTCTTAGATCAAGATGTGCATGTGTGTGCTAATTCTACTATGCTCTTATTTTTCTTCTCTCTTTTTTAGAATAAATATTTTTGCAAACAAGATCATGGGCTATCTTTATTTTTCTTTTTAGAGAGGTGGGCTCACTGGCCCTAGACTTTTGTCTTTTATTTCCTCTCTTTTAAAGATGTGGGTTCTATGACCCTCGGACACTTGTCCATTATTCATCTTTATTTATTTTTCTTAGGGAGGTAGGCTCTACTCGTCCATAGGACACTTGTCCATTTTTCATCTCCCTTTTTCTTTTCTTTTTCTTAAGGGGTAGGCTCTACTCTTTGTAGGACTTTTGTCCGTTTTTCATCTCCTTTTCTTCTTTTTTTTTTTATGATATTTATTTTTGCATAGCCCATGCCTTGATGTACAAAAATAATTTATTGAGTTTAGAGAGATCAACAACTGGAGCATATAAATAAATAAATAAAAACAAGTGTACGTGATCTTGATCTTTTAGACAAGTCTCTCAACTTGAGTCACAAAATTTGACAAAGCTCAACACAAAGCAAATAACTTTTTATTGGTTTAATATTCATAACATGGCTCTAATAGGATATAATTTTTACCACAAAGATGAAGTGAAGCTATTGATTTGATATTTTTGAAATAAATTCTCGGGACTCTAGTATCACTAGGAACAAAATAAATAGCAGACTCAACTTTTCATATATCATATCCGTCAATTATCTAGACTTAGATCAAGCATTCACTACTCACAAGTTTTCAATTTCAAAATAAATCATGTGTCAAAACAAATTTATCTGAAACTTGAGAGAATTCAAGGTTGAAAACTAGGTACGTGTAAGAAATTATAGCAGAGCAACTATTCATCATTTCCATACTTAAGGTTCATTTTATTTGAGCAAAAGCAAACCTGGTAAATACTCCCTCTAGATTATTTATTCTCACACTCTAATAAAAACTCTTTTAAAACACTAGACTTTTATTAAACAAAACAAAAAAATAAAAACTAATAATATATAGTAAAGAGATACTTATCGTGATAATGGGGGTGCCCTCCCCAAGCTAGATTGACATGTAGGGTTGTGGAAGTTGAGGTAGACAAAGTGATGAGAGTGTCATCCTATCATGTCTCTTTCCCTTAAATCCTGCAAAACTCAAATAGACAACAAAACTTGTGGAACATGTTAAGTGTTAGTGGTTAACCACTTAAGTCCTTGTTGCCTAGAGTTTTTGAAGTTGCTCTTAGATTGGATCATTAAATTGCAAGAATTCAATTAAGTCAATTTCTTCCGACTTTTCGGGTTCTAGAAAAACTTTCAAACGTTGTCCATTTACCTTAAATGTGTTACCTGTATCATCCGAAGTGTGGCGGCGCCATGTGGTGCAACGTCAAGCACATTGAATGGCCCTTCCCATTTGCTTCGAAGTTTTCCATGACCGAAGAGCTTCACCCTTGAGTTAAATAGTAGAACTTTATCTCCAGGCTTGAACTCTTTATGTTTGATTCTCTTGTCATGCCACCTTTTTGTTCTTTCTTTGTAAATCTTGGAACTGTGATAAGCTTTTTTCTCTCCATTCCTCTAGCTCGATATTTGTATCGACGGTTCCTTCAAGCTAAATGGAGATCCATGTTCCATCTCTTGATTGCCCAATGAGCTCGAATTCTAATTCAACAGGCAAGTGGCATATTTTTCCATATACCAAGCGATACGGTGACATACCTATGGGTGTTTTAAATGCAGTTCGATATGCCCATAGTGCATCATGGAGTTGGTATTTCCATTTCTTTCCCATTTCATCTACGGTCTTTTGTAGAATATTCTTGATTTGCTTATTTGATGTCTCAGCTTGGCCACTTGTTTGAGGATGATAGGGAGTTGCAATGTTGTGTTTTACTCCATATTACGCAAGAAACTTTCGAAGGACTTGTCAATGAAATGTGATCCTCCATCACTTATGACCATTCGAGGTGTGCCAAATCTTGGAAATATTACTTCATGGAACATCTTCTTGACATGCTTGAATCATTAGCTCGACATGGCAAAGTGCTTCTACCCATTTGGACACATAGTCAACTGCCACCAAGATGTATTCAGCATCTCGGATCTTGGGAATGGTCCCATGTAATCAATTCCCCAAACATCAAACAACTCTATCTGAGATTATTACGAAGTGGCATTGCATTCCGAGCATTTATGTTTCCATGCCTTTGGCATCTAGCACATCTTCTCACATACTCCTTTGTATCTTGATACATTGTTGGCCAAAAGAAGCCACTTTGCGGATCTTAGCTTGTTAATGCGGAATGCTCCATAATGTCCCCATAAGGTGATGCATGACATCTGTCTATAATCTTCATCCCTTCTTCTATTGGGACACATCTCCGTAGCAATCCATCAGAACATACTCGATAAAGATATGGATCATCCCATAAGTGACAACGAGCATCATATTTGAGTTTCTTCTTATCCGCCCCTGGTGCTACATAACCTGCAACCATATAATTCACAATATCGCATACCAAGGGTCGACATGTGTGACCTTGAGGAGCGTGTCGTCCCTCATATAGTCATTAATAGGTAACTCAAATGTTTCCTTATATGGAATCCTAGACAAGTGGTCGCCTACCGAATTCTCTTCTCCTTTCTTATCTCTTATTTCTATGTCAAACTCTTGGAGCAAAAGAATCCATCGGATTACTTAGAGGTTTAGCATCTTTCTTAGTGAGAAGGTATTTAAGAGCAAGCATGATGCGTGTAAATAATAATCTTTTTCCCCACTAAGTAAGATCTAAACTTGTCTATAGCAAAGACAACAGCCAACATTTCTTTTTCAGTGGTAGTATAATTAAGCCGTGGTCGGATAAGGTTTTGCTAGCATAGGATATAGCATGATGCTTTTTTATCCATAGTTTGGCCAAGAACGGCTCCCCCCTTTGCAAAGTCACTAGCATCACACATGATCTCAAAAGGTAGCGTCAATCGGTGGGCTGGATGATTGAGCTGAGATGAGTGCATTCTTAAGGATTTGAAATGATTCATAACACTCATTGTCGAAGACAAAAGGTGCATCTTTAGCTAAGAGGCTAGTCGGGGTCTAGCAATTTGAGAAAAGTTTTTGATGAATCGCCTATAGAACCCTACATGGCCTAGAAAGCTTCGGACTCCTTTCACATTTGTGGGAGGTGGAAGTTGTTCAATGACTTCTATCTTTGCTCTATCCACTTCTATCCCATGTTCGGATATCTTATGTCCTAACACTATTCCTTTCCGAACCATAAAATGGCATTTCTCCCGATTCGGGACTAAGGAATTTTCTTTACATCTTTTGTAAAACTTTGTCCAAATTCTCCAAGCAATCATCGAAGGTTTTGCCATAGACGGTAAAGTCATCCATGAATACCTCCATAATATTCTCAATCATTTAGAGAAAATAGACATCATGCACCGTTGGAAGGAAGCCGGAGCATTGCATAATCCGAGCGACATTCGTCGGTATGCATAAGTTCCATACGGGCATGTGAAAGTTGTCTTATTTTGGTCATTAGGGTGGATTGGGATTTGATGATATCCGGAATAACCATCAAGGAAACAATAGAAAGAATATTTTGCAAGCCGTTCCAACATCTCATCGATGAAAGGTAACGGAAAGTGATCTTTCTTTGTTGCCTTGTTAAGTTTCCGGTAGTCAATGCACATACGCCACCCTGTGTGACGATCTGTTGAGGAATGAGTTCATTCTTCTCATTCGTAACAACTGTCATTCCTCCTTTCTTTGGGACAACTTGGACAGGGCTAACCCACTCGCTATGTGGCACAGGATAAATAATCCCGGCGTGCAAAAGCTTAAGAACCTCTTTCTTAACAACTTCGCGCATAGCGTTGTTAAGCCTCATTTGTGGTTCCCTTGAGGGTAATGCATCGGGATCAATAGGGATACGATGTGTGCGAGTTGGGGACTAATCCCTATGAGGTCTTCAAGTGAGTAACCTATGGCTGATTTATGTCTTTCTAAAACAGTGACAAGTCTATCAGTTTCTTCTTGGGAAAGCTTGTCGCTGATAATGGCTAGAGTTTCTCGGTTATTATTGAGAAAGACATATTTTAGGCCAGGAGGAAGTGGTTTTAGTTCAATTGAGGGTCGTGGTGGCACCTCGGTTGTATCCAATTCAATAGGCTCCGCCAATTCTTCCTCTTCTTCGATGAAGTGTTCAACATCAAAGACTGGTTCAGCCATGCTTTCTAGAGATTCTATTAAAACATCTTCAATTGGGTCTTTCTTGGGCTTGGGTTCTACTATCGCATTATGTGATCGTGCAAGTGAGATGGCGATAGGAGACTTTCCTAACTTGAGATTCAAAAGACCCTGATTTGGTCGTTCTTGAATTAGTGTTCCTATGGGTACACCAATCAAAATTGACATGTCCGAGATGTCATAGATGTGAAAGTCTAGAAAATACTCGGATCCTCCTATACCTAACTTAATAGTCCTTATGACCCCATAGCTTTCAAGAATAACTCGGAAGGAATTTTAAGAAGCTTACGAGATGGGATCCAAGACTCGTTAGGGCAAAGTTTTTTGAGCTAAAGCCCATGAAATGATATTCATCCCAACGGTCGGACTATAATGAGCCTCGATGGTGGTCCCTTTAATTTTGCAAAATATGGTCTCTAGGGGGGAAATGATTCGGGCTACCTCAGTGGACAGCTCCGTTTCCACCAACCACTCATGGCTCATAATGGATGATAGTCCTTTGATGTGTTCCATTAAGAATGGATCATTGTTTGGATCATCCTTAACTGGTGCAGAATGCACAAGAGGTTTAGCTTGCATTGGAAAATTCGAGGCATTGCCAAAATCTTCAAACAGATTAACCTCGATTTCTGATAGGAATGTGCAAGGATGGGGTTCATCACTCTCTAGAGTTTTGTCTAAAGAGTGTTGTGTTCCCATAATAGAAGGTTCTATGGCAACCAAATCTTTAGAGGGTTTTATAGGAATTTCAGATTCGGTTGCGTGTGTCTCTTCTTGATGTTCGGGCTTGGCTCGATTTCTTCTTCTTCGGGAAACTCATCAAAAATACCAGTATAGGGAGTGTTTTCAAGGATTTTATCAAGTATGGCTTTTCCCTCACTAGCAATTTTATGTGAGAATGAACCTCCTGAAGTGATGTCGAGATGTAGAGCAGCTTTCTTGTTAAGACCGCGATAAAAGTGAATGTATAAGACATGGTCGGGGCAAGGAAAGGTTTGGACCGGAATTGGTAAGGCTTATAAATCTAGCCCAGGCTGCTCCTAGAGTCTCCTTCTCTTTTTTGTCTAAATGTAAGCACTTCGATTCTAAGGTCAACAATTTTATAAAGAGGAAAGAATGCAAGACAAAACTTGTCTCGAAGTTCATTCCAATTTCCATTCACACTTCTTCTGAGAATGAGCATACCATTTTTTTGCTCTTCCCTCAGAGAGAAGCGAAATAATTTCCATTTAATGGTGTCTTGTGTCATGCAGGAATACTCTGGTAGAACACAAGTGCTCAAATTCATTAAGGTGGTTGTATGGATCTTCATCTGCTAACCCGAGAGAAAGATTGCTCCCGAACCATGGCTATAAGATCGGGGCAAAGCTCATAGCCATCTGTAAGAATGGGATCGATGATGGTGGAGGCTCCAACAAGTTGCCCTTTGGAGCAAAGAATTTATAGATTGGAGTGAAATCCATGTGGTAGGAGTAGTGGTAAAAAGGTAAAAAAAGGATAAAAAGACGAACTTGGTTCTAAACTAGCACGGCTACCATTCCCACGACAAGAACGGCGCCTTTAAAGCTTGTTGGTATAAATTAACGCACACGAGAAAAATCCGCCAAAGCGCCGCGGATACCGATGTAGCTTTCACCCGAGAGTATTCCAAGGTATCGATTTCCACACGGGGAACGTGAAGTGTACTAGGAGAATTAGGATCGTCCAAGATAAGATAAATGATATGGGTAGAGAGGTTTTTAGTTTTCTAAGTGGTTTTATCTAATTAAAGGCTTACTATACTTTATTTACTTCGGAGCAACAGATCCTTTCCAACTCTCGATAAAGACTGGGAAGAAGGTAGTTGGGAGAAGGCTGCCAAAAGCTCTACGAAAACACCAACCCTAACGTGGTGGATTACAACGGCTTTGACAGGCTGTCACCCCCGGGCTACCACAACTAACCATGGGATTGGGCGCAACCTCGGGTAACCTCTAGTCTGGACACCACGTCTACACTATAGATTACTACTCTAATCACACGTAATAATTAGAGCACTCAATACGAGCAGAGATCCAGTGAATAAAGTAAAGCAAGAACTAGAATTAAATAAATACTTAGAAATAAATGAAGAACTTGGAGATTCTTTGAAGATGAACTAGTTCTTTGCAAGAATACAAAGTTGAAGAAGATCCGACAGTCCGGCTCTTCAGCTCTCTCCTCTACTCTCTCCCTGATCTAGTTACAACTAGATGAACTAGATGAACTAGTTGAACTAGATGAACTAGACAACTAGACAACTAGACAACTAGAGGGATCTCTCTCTTCTAATTGAAACCCTAACTTTTGCTCTGTATAATGATAATGAAATAATAATGAGAGATAATGCTTGGGGTCGACCCTGGGGCTGCTTATATAGTCCTGAGGTAGATTAGCGGACAAGTAACCAATCTCCACCATTGGATCAAACCGACCTTGGCAACGGTGTAGATACAACCTCCATGTCGGTAGTGAACCGACCTAGGAAGGTGAGACCGCCAGGTGGGACCCACCGGCGGCCGGCTAAAAGGCTCTGGCGGCCGCCAGGCCATGGTGGGCCCAGGCTGTCGGGTCCTTCTGTTTGTCTTCCGGTGTCTTCTAGAATGTTTTAGTCCACTTTTCGGGTTGAGTTGCTTCACGGTCAAGTCTTGTCATCATATGTCTTGTATATTACGGAACTTTCTCCATCTTTCTTTGCATTTATCTGTTAAGTCCTTGAAATTATACAATTCACCAAAACTAGTGGAATTATGTTAATAAAGCCCCTAGACTTATGTTGATATTCATTTTATACCCTTATTTCATATTAGTTGACTATTAATACTATATTATAACTAGTGTCAACAAGTAAGCACGTTAGCGGCAAAGAGAGGGACGGAGAAATCGCGTGAGCAACTTTTTGAGCCATAGCTTGCGGACGGTTGGTGCGGGGATGTCGGGTTCATTTGTCGAGTTCGGCTAAAAAAAAAGAGGAGGTACGAGACCTGTTCTTCCTTAGGAGTGCCTCGGGATCTTCAATGAAGTTTTGCGGCGGTTGGAAACCCGACATACACTATCCTGTTTTCATCCACAGCAGAAGAAAACATAAAAGATTAGCCTGTATGAGTAAGTGGCTACCACACATGCATATTTCATTATTCATAGCCAGCTAGTAATTATTATTATTTTTTTTTACAATGCCCTCCCCAGCAACGGCGCCAGAAATGCTTGTTGGCATTTCTTAGCGCAATCAATAGATTCAGGTTTAGAACCCGCCTCTAATGACTGATTGCCTCGAAATGCGCCGTCGATATTCCTGAGTGGAACCACCATGTCGGTGATAGCACTAGGTCAATCAACGGTGATAGATCTTGCCATAGTTGATATTTCATCCGCAAGCGCACGGATCTATCATTGTAGCATTTCACCCGGAAGTATTCAGGGTATCGTTATTTATATTTTCCCAAAGGAGGGCATGTAAGTGATAGACTAGCATGGCATCTGAATATTGAATTATGAATGTGCAATGTCCAACTTAATCATGATAGGGGTAAGCAATATGGTTTCATGGATAGTGTGACACACACATAGGAAATCCACCACAGAAGGATAAAGAAAATAGATAAAGAATAGATAAATAATCTAATGGAGTAGCTCTAATGTTTTAGTCATGGTCATACAAATGAATATAGTTAGGATCATATGCAACAATGATATAAGAATGGTTAGGTCTAGGATGACAGGGAGACCCCACCAGGTAGTCTGCTACCCACCAAGGCATTTACGAACTCCTACACGGCTATGCGAACGTGGGGGGATTACTGTTGGCGGCTCTTATTGCATATTTTTATACCGCCTATATTCATAATATTTATATAAAACAAACAACAAAAGCTTAGTGATAGGGCTTATAACTAATCATTTCCACAAGTCTTGGTGTTTTAATTGTTTTGCAAGAATGTTGTGGAAATACATATAAAGTATGCCAAATAAAGACTAAAGCGCACCATGAGAAGACGCCAAAGGAGAGGAGAAGCAAGATGGCCAACTCCGTGAACAATCCGCCCGTGCACCATCGTAGGACACATCTACCGAGGCCCAAACGCAAGCAGAAGAAGAAGGCAAGAGGTGGGAGGCGAGGTTCTTGGGCGGCCAGCCCATCGCAAAGAGGCCGGTCCCGAAAAACCTGGTTCCGCCCAAATTTGGCTGGTCGTCTCCTCCGGGCTCCTAGCGGTGGTTGCATGCGGGGAATTAAACTTGGCGCCAAAACTTACTCCAAGAGGTGGTTGCATGGATTGGAGCATTGCATGCGGAGAACCTCCCTCGAAAAGACACGGTTGCATGGCGCCCAAACTTTCACCATGCGCCCGGGACTCATGTGGTCGGTTGCATGGGTGCATGGTTTAATCTCGTGCCAAAGCTCCCCGCCAAAACTCCCGAAACCTCCCTAGAATGAGGAGAGCCCTCCATTCTCCTCTCTCCTTCCCTATATAAAGAGGGGCACACTACACATTAGAGAACACACCATGAAGGAGCAACACAATCAAATTCCAAGATGTAGTAGTAGAATTACTTAGTTTGGAGTTAGGGAAAGAAGCTCAAGTTCCGGAAGAGCTCTCGACGGATCGGTATAATCTTATATCGCTCCTTTGTAAGACTCTAGCATTCTCAATATGATTATCTTCTCTTTTTACTAAATGTCTTTTTGGTTGTCTAGCTCATAACTTGGTTGACGTAGCTCGGTTAGCATAGTTCTTTTATACTCTAGCATAGATCTCAACCTATATCGGTTGAGATGGCTTCCAACCCTACGGACTTTTTGTGGTAGCCCTGGTGGTGACAGCCACGACGGCCTTTGGAGTCCACCACGTTTGGGTTGGTGTTGTTGAACCGTAGTCGGAGCTTCCTAGCCCCCTTCTCATCCCCCTCCGTCCGTGGCTAGTGTTCCGATGTTCGAAGTGCTATGGTGTGATCGCTTATGACCGACCTTGCTTAGTTACCCATTGGATATGAATTAGAATAGAACCACGGTAATGGAGAAGAAAATAGGAACCTTGACCTTTCCCGTTGACCTCCCGGCTAGGCCTATCTACTCGCTATCTTTTATTATGTTCTCTGTTGTGTCATTAATCAAAATCTCCAATCATATTATTTAACCCACATTAGTTTAGTCGGTATATTAGTAGATACATGATGGTGAATTATCAACCTCTTTAACCATTGCTTCCCCGAGGATAAATACGATACCTAAGAATACTCTTAGGTGAAAGCTACAACGGTATCCGTGCGGCGCTATGATTTACCTGTTTATCTGCTTTTGCGTTAACAAACACCAACAAGCTTTCTGGCGCCGTTCTTGGGAGGTAATCGGCATAAAGATTTTGATATTTATCTTGATTTCTATTAATCTAGTTTACCACTAGCTCTTGTGGGTAAAAAAAAGTGTATCATTACAAACCTAGGGTGCCCGATCATTCTTGCATAATCAAATCATCACCCCGCCATCGCATAGATAGGAATATATATATGTGCACACTAACTCTATGCGAGATGGAGAGAGGTCACCGTCAAAAGGAAACAAGACCATGATATGTGACGGAATGACTTCATTGCATCACTCACAATTCAGTCATGAATTGTGAGAGGTAAGTTGATCGAGGTAAAAGAACCAACCCAAAAACATTTATTTTATTTTCTAAATTTATTTTTTCACCTTTGCATATTTGCTTGATTTATCATTTAACTAGCGCTTTCATTGGGTGGCTCCTAGTCTTTAAGTCTGTATTCGAGGCGCCATGCCTAGTCTAGATAGATGACAATTTTATTGTTGTTTGTCTATTCAATGCTCCTAGTCTAGCTTTGTAGTAATCGGATGTTAAACGGTACCATCTCAACATCATATGTTGGCTTCGCCTAATCTGTATGATGATTTCGCTTTTGATGGTTAATGCTACGAGCAAAAGCTAAAGCCTAGACTGCATGCATATCGCTCATTTAATTTGTTTTGCAAAACTATGGCATGTTTGTTTAAATTCATTCATCCAACCCGTAGTAATCGCTTTGCATATAAAAACAAAATGGTTCTCTCGATTCATAATGGGAGAAATCAATGTTCATCCGGTGAACTTTGAATGAACCTTGATCACACATACACAAAAAAAATGACTAGAGAGAAGGAGGACTCTTCTCTTCTAAACCTTTGCTATAATCAAAGCTTATGATCCATGCACACCATGAATGTGTCAAAGCCTTGATGATTTGCCCGAGTTGGATCGTGTACAACAAATCAACCATTGCAAGCAACCTCAAAACTCCATCCACATATTCTTTGGTAAAGTACACTCGAGGTAATGCAAAGGTAACGTTCACCAACTCACCGACTCATACTTATCTCCATGAAAAAAAAAAAAATTATATGCTTCCCATGTTTATGTCATATGCTCTAGTTTGGATGAACTCGTATACAAAAGTACATCTATAGGCCCTTTTAAATTAAGCATGGTGCTTAGGTTAATATGGTCTTCTTTAATCAAAATTTGACATGGTGTTGAATCTTGGTTAATGAACTTAGAGTAATTATTTTCATGAACAATGAGAAGTAATCGATGCTAGAGATAAATCAAGACTATGTTTACATTGAAAACATTACCTTGTTCTTGCTTGAGTTCAAATGAAAAGTTGGATGAACATGCTTCAAATAATAAATTCAAAAAAATGGTGCCACCCTTCGGGTATTCTCTACCACTAACATTTACAGGAACGAAGAGGTGGAATGAAAAAGCACAAAGAGTTTACACCAAGAGATAAGATCTCGATGTTCAACTCAAGGGTGACACTCTTTGTTCATGGAAAACTTCGGAGTAAATGAGAAGGGGCATTCAAGGTAATCGGGACTTCATCACATAGTGCCATCACGCTCCAAGATGATGAAGGTAATGTACTTAAGGTAAATGGCCATCATTTAAAAAGTTTTCCTTGAACCATAAAATGAAATTGACTTGATTGAATTCTTGCAATTTAATGATTCAATCTAATGTTCAATCTTGTCTAAAAAAATATGAATACTAATAAATAAATAAATAAAATTATATATATAGATTTAGAATAATTCATTAATCAAATAATTCTTAGACTCTCTGGTGTTTTTCCACTAGAAGAGTCCCTGTTATTTTCACTTATCTTTGTCTTTGAATAAAAACAGATATAGCTCCAAAGAAGTGTGGGGTGTGCAACATCCCATTGATGAAACGTAAAGCACCAACCACATCATGAATCGGTGGAGAAGCATATACAAAAACTCGGTTTGATCATTTCCTCCCCACCTATTCATATGCATGCTCCCTGGTTCTATAATTGTTTAAATCGCAAATTTAAAAAGAACCAAATTCCACACTTAGATTTAAAATTTGAAAGTAAATATAAATATAGCTCTTTGAGTTTGACCTACATAAATTTTTGTTCCTTACATATCCTTAGTGCTTGTGGAAAAAACATATATAGGAAACACATATTGCCTAAGTCGTTGTGAAGTGAGATATGGTTTTGGCATAGGAATCCAACCTTTTCCATTCAAAGTACTTGGAGAGCTTCTATTTTATCAAAATGCTAAAACCTTAGTTTCACATACTCCTCAATGGTGAGAAATTCCTACCAAGGCCAAATATCATGTTACATTTTGAAACCCTTCTACATATGCTACTTGTTTTTGCATTGAGCTTTGTCAAACTTTGTTGACCCGTGTTGAGAAATTTATCATGCTCTTAAATCAAGATCACGTACACGCCACCAAATATATGCACTACTCCTACAAGTGGGGGTAGGCGCAAAAAACATGCCTTCCACTTAAATCCATCCAAAATGTTCTACTCCTACTCTGGGAGAAAACAAAAATATATTGGTTAGATTTCTTTTCAAATAAATGCTCCAAACACTTGTTGATATCTCCCTCTCAAAAGTTTGTGAAAAAGAGACATGAGGCTATCATCAAATGAAAAAAAAGGAGAGATGAAAAAAAAAATTGAGAAAAAAATGGACAAGTGTCCAAAATAAAACAATGGGTACTTAGATGCCCACCTCTCTATAAAAAGAAAAGAAGAAGAAAAGAAACAAAAGATGAGAATAAAAGATAGCCCATGTTCTCACAAATATTTTCTCCAAAGTCTCAATAAAAGAGAGATATTTCAAGGAGCATAGTAGAAACAGGATAGCCACCATATATCCACACACTTGAACATCTTGATTTGATTGTATGACATTTTTCTCCAATGGATCCATTGTTTGACCTAGCAAAATATGCAATACAAGTATGCCCACAAATTTTTCCCTACCTAAGCTCCACATAAGCTTTTTAGAAGTAGGAAGAAAAAGAAGGCAATGCTATAAATGCCTTGGTAAGGGGAACATACACCACAGAGCGATTTGAGAGTGCCATCTGAGAAGTACATGTGAACTATGCTTTATTCTAAAAAAAAACCTCCAAGTTACTAAGATGAGAAAATAGGATGACTTTGTTTGTAACCGTTCCATTTCTCAACCACCCAAGAATATATGTTAGACACTCCACATATCCCACGGTAATGAGGTATGTCTTGGGATGTTCTTTATGTCGGGTTCATAACTTGAACTCGCTATGTTTATACTTACTCTATCATTAACCTTTACTCGGGACGAGCAAAGAGCCAAGTGTGTGGGAACTTGTTGGCGGCTCTTATTGCATATTTTATACCGCCTGTATTCATAATATTTATATAAAACAAACAACAAAAGCTTAGTGATAGGGCTTATAACTAATCATTTCCACAAGTCTTGGTGTTTTAATTGTTTTTTGCAGGAATGTTGTGGAAATACATATAAAGTATGCCAAATAAAGACGGAAAGCGCACCATGAGAAGACGCCAAAGGAGAGGAGAAGCAAGATGGCCAACTCCATGAACAATCCGCCCGTGCAAAGATCGTAGGACACATCTACCGAGGCCCAAACGCCTTGCCAGAAGAGAGAAGGCAGAGGTCGGGAGTCGAGGTTCTTGGGCCGGCCGCCCACTGCGGTGGCGGTCCCGAAAAACCCTGGTTCCGCCCAAATTTGGCTGGTCGTCTCCTCCGGGCTCCTAGCGGTGGTTGCATGCGGGGGAATTAAACTTGGCGCCAAAACTTACTCCAAGAGGCGGTTGCATGGATTGGAGCATTGCATGTGGAGAACCTCCCTCGAAAGACACGGTTGCATGGCGCCCAAACTTTCACCATGCGCGCCCGGGACTCATGTGGTCGGTTGCATGGGTGCATGGTTTAATCTCGCGCCAAAACTCCCCTGCCAAAACTCCCCGAAACCTCCCCTAGAATGAGGAGAGCCCTCCATTCTCCTCTCTCCTTCCCTATATAAAGAGCAGACTAGGCTGTCACGACCCAGCCGCCTACCCCCTCGACCGTGGCACGCTGTCATATTCGCAGGTACCTTAATATCCGGGCACCATGCCCACATAGAAGGCCACTACTCTTGTCCCCCCAGGATCCCCACCCTACGGATGGACGGACTAGAACAAGAGCAATCCCGAAGGAACAACGAACCGTCATCCCACCTCTAATCATATTATGCATATGATGATCGATGAAGAACGAATATGAACATGTCAAGATTATGATATGATGACTATATGCTAGTTCATATATCAAGATTATAACATGAACAATACTATGCTCTAATTCATAAGTTAGACCATGAACTAAATAGGACTTGCAAGTAGAAGAATACTCCATAGGAAATATATTACCGAAAGGCACTTTCTTCTAGGAGACAAGCCCTCCTTGTAGCTCTTCTCTACTCCAAGCTTCTAGCCAAGTGAAGAAGAACAAGAAGAAGTGAGGTGGTAGTGAGGTGTGGTGCTATTGGTTGGACTCCTTGTGGTCTGTGTGGAGAGAGGGGGAGAGAGGGGGTACTTATACTTGAAGTAGAGGGACCTAAGTGCAAGATTACACCCAAACCGACCACGAACCGGCGTCTAGGTACACTGAACCGGACTGCGCACCCCCGCACCACCCTCCAGGGCATTGATTGAACCGCCATGCCGAGGTTGGGCCCGAACCGCCTCGGTGGAGGTGCGGGCACACCAGGGGGTGCGCGCGCACCCCCCTGGGCTCGGCTCGGGCTAGGCCTCGGTGGGCTGGTTTGCTTCATTGTGAAAAGTCGTGGTGCAACGTGTCCAGGCCCAGTTCTGACATGTGGGTCTAGTTTATCCCTTGGGCTTGATGTGTTCAGGTTTACGCTTTCCAGGGATGCGCCTTTTGGTCGGATTTCCACCTGTATTTATATGTTTTCTGCAAAATAATATTTGGAACACTACAAGTGGAAATAGGTGAGTAATAAATGTATATGAGTATGAAAAGGTATTGTTTCACCCCTATTATGGTAGAATGTTGACGGTAAAAATATGTCATTTGTGACCGTCAACACTGGTCCGCTCAGGCGTGCACGCACGAAACGACTAGTATTTCTAGTTGTTCTCGGTCTTCAACTTTGGGGAGTTGTACCGCTTTTTATTTGTGAGGAGCTAGAGCCCATGGTTGGGAGCGACATCAATTTGTTGTTGGCCGCCGTGCTCACCCTACTCTGCTGTGCCACCGTGGTTGCCATGTTGTGCTCATCTTGGACGAAGTGCTTGCCAGGCTTACCGTGGTGCCACTTTCTTCTCATGCTTGTTGTTGCCCTGTGCTTGCTTAGTGCTAATCAAGGATGTCACATGTTCAAGGAAATGCCTCTAAGGGGAAAACTTACCAATCTAGAGAAGAGGTAACTATATCAATACAAGCCAGTCAACCAAACACATCCGAAGGCTAGCCAGGATTCGACAGTGTATGCAACCAAACAAACCCAGTTTGGCTTGCTTGGGACAAGCTTGAACTAGCCTAGCTTAGTTTTGCTAGCCAGGCCTGTTTGGGAAATGAACAAAACACACCCGAAGATTTCCCTATCCTATAGTATGTAGATGGTACACTCATTTTTATGCAAGGGGATGTGACCCAGTTATGTCTGAAGGATTTGTTATCTGAATTTGCAGAATCCATAGGTTAATTCCTTTATAGTTCCTATTAATGTGATTGAAGACAAGTTTGATATTTAGCTAGTATGGTTTCTCTAAATGATCTTTACCCTTCACCTATTTGGGCCTTCCTTTAAGTTTAGCGAGACATTGGCAAATTTCTAGCCTTTGGTTTCAAAATGTGAGAAGATTGGTGGGTTTTTTGTCCTTTCCAAGTGTCGTGTTGTATACCACGGTCCACGAAGAATCGACTGGCTAGTGTGTGCTAAGATGGCCTAGCTCAAGAGACAGTGACACGAGATTTATACTGGTTCGGGGCTAATCGAGCTCCCTAGTCCAATGTTTGCACTATCCGAGCTCAAAGGCTTCGTATCGGGCCTAGTACAAGCGAGTCGAGAGAGGGAGATGAGCTCCCAGGTCTCTGTGGGTGTGTGTGCGAGTGTGTTGAGGGCTTGTATGCTTGAAAGCTTGTGGACCTGCCCCCTCCCGATGGCCAAGCCCTCCCTTTTATAGTTGTTAACACCAAAATTTGGCAAGCCCAGATGACAGGTGGGCCAGTGCAGAGGCATTCGGCAGGAAGGTATTCGGCAAGCGGTTTGTGCAGTACAAGATGATTGGTAGAACTGTAGCATTCGGGAGGCTGTCACCATTCGGCCGAAGTTATATGCTCGAGAAAGATTTCAGTATTTGGGCTACCAAGGACAATTCGCAAGGCGACGGGCGTTGGGACAAGTCATGCGGAAGAAGGGCCCATATTGTACACGCCATCAATGACTCAGAAGACTTGGAGTAAAAGTTATCCTTAGTTACATTTTTCCTTCTTTGTAGTCGTAGTCGGTTAAGACTCGTACCAAGACCAGGGTATAAATATTAGACCCTAGGCAACTGTAAGAGCTATCAATCGATCAATACAACAAACAACCCGGCTCCGCGCCACCCCTATCGAGTCCAAGTCATGTCGTCGATTCTTGGCGGTCACTAACGACATATTTTTCCCGTCAACATTCTACCATAAAGGGAGTGAAACTATACCTTTTCATACTCATATACATTTATTACTCACATATTTCCACTTGTAGTGTCCGAAATGTATTTTGCAGGATTTATAATAAAAATAGGTGGAAATACGACCGAAAGGCGCAACCCCAGAAAGCGTACTTTAGAAGATTACAAGCCCGGGGGTAAAATGGACCAAAATGCGAGTTGGGCCGAGCAAACATCACCAAACACACTTTTCGGGCCCAAAGAACGCCACCCGCCGAGGCCGGCCGAAGCCGAGCCCATTAGGGTGCGGCCGCACCCTAGGGTGCACCCGCACCCATCCTAAGGCGGTTCGAGCCTAGGTTTGGCGAGGCGGTACATTAACTCCTGTGGAGGGCGGTGCACTGGTGGATCAGCCGGTTCAACATATCTAGACGTCTTTGCCAAGGTCGGTTTAGGGGTAGTGTAGTCTTTTAGCCCCCTCTCCTTTGTGTATAAATAGCTCTCCCTCTCCCTCTCTCAACACACACCATTTGGAGTCTACCTACAGCACCACCACCTCACTCTCTACCACCACACTCTTCTTCTTCTTCTTCTTTGGTTAGAGCTTGGAGTAGAAGAGCTACAAGGAGGGCTTGTCTCCTAGAAGAAAGAGAGCTTTGGTAATAATATTCTCAATGGATCTTTCTTCTATTTGCAAGTTCTATTTCTATGATCATGGTCTAACATATGAATGTTGGCATTTCTTAACGCAATCAAAGGAAATAGGTATAAAACCCATCCCCAATAAAAGCGTTAGAAATGCGCCACGACATTCCCAAGTAAACCACCATGTCGGTGATCCGAAATGGAAGCGTCAACGGGATAGATCTTGCCATCTTAGATATTCATCCAAAAGCGCGCGGATCTATCATTGTAGCATTTCACCCGGAAGTATTCAGGGTATTGTTATTTATATTTTCCCAAAGGAAGGCATGTGATTAATAAATTAGCATGGCATCCGAATAGAGGAACATGTGTTTGCTTAGACCAAAATGTTCATAACGGTGTAAGCAATAATGGTTTTTGGATAGTGTGACACACACTTAAGAATCCACCAGCAAAAGGATAAAGAAAATAGATAAAGAATAAATGAATAAATGAATAACCTAATGGAGTACTTCTAATGTATCTAGTCATGGCCATACAAATGAATAGTTAGGATCATATGCAAACCGATCTAAGCGTGGTTAGGTCTAGGATACTTGAGGGGAGACTCGGGTGCCATACGCCCAATAGAAGCATTTACGAACTCCTACGAGAACATACGAACGTGGGGGGGATTTCAAAGGACGGTCAAGGCTTGTCACGACCAAGCCGCCTACCCCCTCAACCGTGGCATGCCCTCATATTCGCAGGTGTCGTAATACCCGAAAGCACCATGCACGCATATTAGAGCACTACTCTTGTCCCCCGGGATCCCCACTCGTCGAATGGACGGACTAGAACAAGAGCAAACCCGAAGGAACAACGAACCGTTATCCCACCTCTAATCAAGTTAGGCATATGATGATCGATGATGAACTGTAATGAACATGTCAAGATTATGATATGTAAACTATATGCTAGTTCATATACCAACACAAGAACATGAACAAAACTATACTCTAGTTCATAAGTTAGGCCAAGAACATAGATATAAGACTTACAAATAGAAGAATGCTCCATAGAGTAGATGTATTACCAAAGCACTTTCTTCTAGGAGACAAGCCCTCCTTGTAGCTCTTCTACTCCAAGTGTTAACTAAGAAAGAATAAAGAAGAAGAAGAAGAAGAAAGAAGAAGTAGAAGAAGAGAGAGAGGTAGAGGTGGTAGAGAGAGAGAGATTGCTGGTTTGCTGGACTCCAAGTGGTGTGTGTTGAGAGAGGGAGAGAGGGGGCCTACTTATACACTTGGAGGAGGGGCCTAAGTGCTAAATTACACCAAAACCGACACAGTAAACCTTCCTTGTATCATAAAACCGACCAACGCAGGGCGGGAAACCCCGTTTGGAAAGTGCACGAACCGCCTCCCCGAGGCTGGGCCGAAACCGCCTCAGGGAGGGTGCGGCCGCACCAGGTGTGGTGCAAGCGCCCCCAGGCTCGGCTTTGCCCGGGTCTCGGTGGGGTGTCGTCTTTTCGCCTCGAAAAGTTGTGGGCCGGGCTGTGCGCCCCCATTTGACGTTTTGGGTCGATTTGCTCTTGGGCTTGGGTTTTGCAATAATGCGCTATCCCGGAAGGCGTACTTTGGTCGATTTTCCACTTGCTTTTATTATAAATCTACAAAATAAAATACAAGACACTACAAGTGAAATTTATTAGTGGTAAATGCATATGAGTATAAAAGGTTTAATTTTACTCCCTTTATGGTAGTAAGTTGGGGGAAAAATATATCGTTGGTTACCATCAACAAACTCCCCCAAGCTTACCCTTTGCGCGTCCTCGAGCAAAAAGAGACAAGTACTTGGTTGTTGATCGGGAGTTGCTACTATGCCGATTACGTTTTACAAGTGCCGGGGTTATAATAAGATTTTCTACTATAGTTTGAATAAAATGGCACATCTTTTTCCCACCCTTTATTACCTTTCATCGTGGCGGGGCTTTCCGGCTTTTCTCAAAGCCTTGGGCGGTTGCCGGATAGAACGGTTATAACGAGAGGTGCTTATCATTCATCCTTTTGATCAACCTTTTATCAGGGATTTTATTTCGATAATATTTTCGAGAAAGCATGGGCTTTATTATATAAATTTTTTGGAGAGGTGGGCTCTGCTCTTAGCCCTAGACTTTTGTCTTTTATTTCCTCTCTTTCTTTTCTTTTTCTTTTTTTTTTTTTAGAGATGTGGGCTCTACTCGCCCTCGGACACTTGTCCATTTTTCATCTCTTTTTTTTTTTTTAGCATAGCCCAAAAACATTTCTCTCTCTTTTTTTTTTTAAAGCATAGATTCCCGGATGTCAAGTTTCTCTTTTGGACGAAGTCATAGCAAATCCATTTGTACCATATCATATTTGGCAACAACTTAGACTAGATAGAGCATATGCAACCCACATGAATCGGGTTTTTTTTTTTTTTTTTTTTTTTTTTAGGATGAGTTTTTAGAATTAGCCACTAAACCCAAACTTTAGAGAACTTCGAATTATAAACTAGGCACAGGCAAAGCATAAGACAGAGCAACTATTCATCATTTCAACAAGGGACTAAGACTAAACATTTTTATAGCTCATATATGTAAGCATTAAGGCACAAAGAAGAGCTACTTATTCTATTTTTGGATTTTTTTTTTAGTTTTAGTTTTTTCTCTTTTTTTTCAATGCAAAATTGCTGAAATTTAAACATGCTAAAATAAAATAAAATTTGATGGAATTAAGTATGCAATGCAATGATACCTGTGGGGGTCCTCCCCAAGCTATCGGAGGCCTATTGATCGGGATCGAAGCCTTGGTACCTCGGAATGCTTCCTCGCGTGCATGGTGAGTAGCCATGTTGGGCTCCAATTGGGTCCATCTCTGCCGACTCTTTGCTCCCCCGTTCTGGGCTGCCATCTATGCGGTATTTTGCACATGGGAATTGAGCGTATGCTCAATGTTCCTAGTGCGGACGTCGAGGTCTTTGTCTTTGGATCCCGATAGCCTCCACCCCCTTGTGGTGGCTGCTGTCGGCTGAATCGGTGGGGGCATATCGTCGGAGCTGTCATCCAAGTCATATCTGTTGGCCCTCCATGCTGCTGTATCTCCTTCAGGCCACTCTGATGGTGCCGGTGTCTGAGGCGGCGGCTCCCACCTAGGATCATACCCGGGTATTACCCCCAGGGTCCCCCATAGGGTGAGGCCATCTTTGCACGGACACTTGGTGTAGGCTGTGGCCGATCTTTGTGGCATGAAGTAGGGCTCGTGGGAGGAGGATCCGACCCTCGGTCTCCTAATACTGCGTGAAGAAGCGATGGGGGTATCTTTCTGCGCAAGCTATTAGCGATCTCGAGCTCAAATGTTAGTGCACGGCTTTTATACAAGCTGTAAGTCCGGGTTAGGTAACCGAACTATAGTTGCATAGCCGGGGAAAAAGATGACCAAGCTCGCCGGATGGTAAAACCTTAATTAAGTGCCCTGCACTAGCTGCATAACAGTCCAATAATCTACGGGTGTGGAAATGTACTCTATCTGTTGATTTTCCAAAGCCCCAATCGCGAAGCGGCGTGTGATGAGAGATGTGCAGGTGACAGGAACAACAACTTTTGTGATAATATGTAAAAAGTTCCTGCACATCTCTACCACTGGAGCTACCTTAACCTTGTGGACAACAGCATAGAGTAATTTTAATTCAACCTCATTTACCCATCTAACCCCGTGTCTAGGAAACAAAGTCAACGAGATCCAGCGGTGGATAAATCTAAGTGATGGGTGCTGGATCTGTGAGTGGCGAGGTTTGAAAGCACCGGCCTCATGTGCACCGGATATCTCCTCCCAAAAGTGGTTTCTGACAAAGCCAGGGAGAGCAGCATCTATATTTATTGCACATCTACAATGAAAACCCCAGTAACGAGCTAGGTCCACCCATGTAACGTGATAAAGTGTACCAAAGAGGCGGAAAGAAATTCCTAGCTGATCCTCTACTAGTGTGCATAAAAACTGAATTGTTAGGAGGCGAGAACCTTCCTCCTCGAGAGGGGGAATGTCCTGCCACCCGACTGCTCTCCAAAGGATAGGGAGTTCATCGTCCATACCTGTTTGTTCGAGGAGGTCGGGGGTCAGTGCAGGCGTGTGTTGGAACACACGATCCTTGAGTAGGAGATATGCTTGCATCTCCCGTCCTTCCCGAAGGTCGAGGTACGGCGCGTCGGCTTCGTCGATTGTCGGGGGAGCTTGAGCTTCTTCCTCCCCGACAGGTGCAGCATCTTCTTGCATGGGAGAGTCTTCGAGGTTGTCGAAGTTGAGGGCGGAGCTTGTGCTTGTATGTCGTGAGCTCTGTCTTGACGACCGCCTCAACCCGCTGAAGATCCTCCCGGCTTTCTTCATGGCTCTTTGCAAAAAAACGATCGGCGAGACCTCGGGTGTGCAAGGGTTAGATGAAAGTATAAACTTTCACACCCGTGATCTTGCTCGGCACAATGTTTTTGGTGGAGAAAATGGAGTGTAGAACAAGTGGGAGAGAGTGTGAGAGTGAGAGAGAGTGAAAATGAGGGGTGGGAGCTCTCACACCGGTGCTCGGGCTATTTATAGCCGCGCGCCGCGGCCGGCGGTTGCCTCACACAACGGCTAGGAGCCGTTGGCGGCGGGGCCCCCGAACGGCGCCCGGCACGGGGTGCGGCCGCACTTGGGGTGCGCGCAGCGCACCACCCTGGGCGCCGCGCCCGGCTTTGGCCGGTTGTGTCCAACGGTCACGAAAAGTTCGTGGCCGTTGTGTGTGCTCATCGGTTCGGCCGTTTTCTCTCCTTTTGAATTTCTCCAAAAATTTTCAAATACAAATTTATTTTTAAATAGAAAAATTATTTTAAAAATATTTTTGTATATACTTTTATGTGTAAAATATTTTTCTTTATTTTTCATAAAAGAATTTATTTTATTTATGAAAACTTTTATTTTAGTTTTCCAAAATATTTTGTTAATGAAAATATTTTATGAAATATATATATAAATTTTTTTTTCTTTACGGATATACCCATTTTTTTTTTTTTTCTTTCGGATATACCCCATTTTTTTTCTTTTCTGGATATACCCCATTTTTTTTTTTCTTTTTGGATATACCCCATTTTTTTTTTTTTTTTGGATATACCCCATTTTTTTTTTTTTTTGAGCGGGTTATTTATAGTCGACTGTCGACTTTCCCTCGCATCTTGGCGGAGGCACTCGCTCAGGGGTCTCGGGCCGGATCCTTCAACATTCCACACCGGTCTTGATGACGATGATTGCCGGGTGTGTTGTTGCTTGTACCCAATGAATGGGCACTTTACCGCCTTGTCTTTTGATATGGAAGACGATGAAGCCCTTCCCAGGCCCGATGTCGCTTTTGGCCGTATAGAGGAATGGCCTCCCCAAGAGGAGAGACACATCCTCCTTTGGGCCCATGTCCAAGACCACAAAGTCTGCAGGGATGTATTCATCTTGAATTTTTAATCGGCATGTCCTCGGTATTCCCTCCGGCCGCCTTGTTGATTGATGCACGCCATTTGGAGGGACGAATTTTGCGAGGAGTAAGCGTCCCTCCATGGATTTTGTTGAAGGTGATCTTGGACATCACATTAATACGCCCCCGGGTCACAAAATGCATTAGCAAAATTGTGGGGGCCAATGGCACTGGTGATGATCGGACGTCGGGATCTCCCTTCTTGGCAATGAATGGCGAGTCCACGGGGATCTTCTTCAGCTCTGCGGGTTGGGTGAGCCTCGGAGATATCATGTTAAGCGACTTCGTGTGGGACCTCGGGTTGCCCCAGGATCCTTCCCGAAGTCGTTAAGCGGCACTTGGGCTGCAACGGGCTAGCCGTGTGTCTCTATCATCTTGTTGAAGCCGAGTTGGTTCTTCACGGCCCGGCGTCAACCCTTCAAGCTTGTTATTCACACCTTCCAAGATCTTGTCTTGGTGGCTCATCTTTTGGTGAGATTTTTGTTAATTTTTGCGGGCCCGATTACGAGGTCCGCCGGTGATGGCTGACCGGGGTTATAGTTGGAGTTGTATCCCCTGGTTGCCTTGGAATGGCGGCACGATCGGTTGTTCGGCCTTCTTTGCGGTTGGCGGTACCCGTTTTGTTGTTGATGAAGGCGGCTTCTTCACGGGTCTCGGGGTAGTTATCCCCGAGTGGCCAACCTCACCACACGTCTCCACGGGTCATGTGAGGCGTGCGGGCGTAGGACTCGGGCGCTGGCCGGGTAGTAGCATGTCGCTGCGGCTCCGCCCGACCTCTTGGCGGAGGTCCATTTTGCGGCAAGCATATCCGCCTCCTTCACGGTATGCATGCCTTTTTGTGTTTTGGCCAGTGGCTCTGTCTTCGCCCGGCTCACGATTTGCCACCATTTTATCAATCGGGGCTGTTGCACGATCGATGGTGAGTGATAGAAATGCGCCACCGGCGGCGTCGAGGTGCCCCTTCGATATGGCCGTGAGACCATTGTAGAAGTTCGGAGCACCGGCCAATTTTCCATCCCATGGTGCGGGCATGCGAATGTATTCCTGCGGCCTCTCCCACGCCTCGGAATGGGTTCCATAGAGTTTTTCTTTGGAAATTGGCGATTCTTCCCTCGGGGCATTGGTTTTGCCCATGGGGAAGAACTTGGCGCGGAACGCCTTGTGAGCACTTGGCCCACGTCTTGGCGACTTCCTTGTCCTTGTAGAACCATTGTTTCGCCTTCCCCACGAGGGAGAAGGGAAATGCACGAGCCCCTCGATGGCGTCTGCTGCGACATCTTTGATGACGATCGTATCGCATAGCTCCGTGAAGTGTTGGAGATGAGCATTTGCGTCCTCGCTTGGCGAGTCCACAGAATGGACTAGCCCGCACCATGGTGATCGGCCTAGTACGGCTTCGAAGTTTTTATCCGCCACGTTCACCGTCGGCCCGGTGGGCACGTTGGTGACGGCGGGAGTTGAGAAATAGCGGCGATTTCTAAGACCATGGCTTGAGTTGCGGTTGGTGCGGGGATGTTGGTCTCGATCGCCGGTGTTCGGCTGAAGAAGAAGCGGTGCGAGACCGGTTCTTCCTTAGGAGTGCCCTCGGATCGGAGATGAAGTTTTCGGCAGGAGGAAAGCGACATACACTATCTGTTTTCATCCACAATAGGAGAAAACATAAAAGATTAGCCTTTGTATGAGCAAATGGTATCCACGCACACAGTTCATATTCATAGCCAGCTATTTATTATATTTTTTTTCATAATGCCTTCCCGACAGCGGCGCCGAAATGCTTGTTGGCATTTCTTAACGCAATCAAAGAAAATAGGTATAAAACCCATCCCCAATAAAAGCGTCGAGAAATGCGCGTACGACATTCCCAAGTAAACCACCATGTCGGTGATCCGAAATGGGCTATCAACGGGATAGATCTTGCCATCTTAGATATTCATCCATAAGCG
Organism: Hyparrhenia diplandra; assembly: GCA_015847255.1. Lineage (NCBI taxonomy): Eukaryota > Viridiplantae > Streptophyta > Magnoliopsida > Poales > Poaceae > Hyparrhenia > Hyparrhenia diplandra. The sequence goes on from JADLZK010004743.1 coordinate 213,752, forward strand.
CCACAGATCTATCATTGTAGCATTTCACGCGGAAGTATTCAGGGGTATCGTTATTTATATTTTTTCCCAAAGGAAGGCATGTGATTAATAAATTAGCATGGCATCTCGAATAGAGGAACATGTGTTTGCTTAGACCAAAATGTTCATAACGGGGGTAAGCAATAACGGTTTTTGGATAGTGTGACACACACTTAAGAATCCACCAACAAAAGGATAAAGAAAATAGATAAAGAATAAATGAATAAATGAATAACCTAATGGAGTAGTTCTAATGTATCTAGTCATGGCCATACAAATGAATAGTTAGGATCATATGCAAACCGATCTAAGCGTGGTTAGGTCTAGGATAACGGGGAGACTCGGGTGCCATACGGCCCAATAGAAGCATTTACGAACTCCTACGGAACATACGAACGTGGGGGGGATTTCAAAGGACGGTCAAGGCTTGTCACGACCAAGCCGCATACCCCTCAACCGTGGCATGCCCTCATATTCGCAGGTGTCGTAATACCCGGGCACCATGCCCGCATATTAGAGCACTACTCTTGTCCCCCCGGGATCCCCACTCGTCGAATGGGACGGACTAGAACAAGAGCAAACCCAAAGGAACAACGAACCGTTATCCCACCTCTAATCAAGTTAGGCATATGATGATCGATGATGAAGCTGTAATGAACATGTCAAGATTATGATATGTAAACTATATGCTAGTTCATATACCAACACAAGAACATGAACAAAACTATACTCTAGTTCATAAGTTAGGCCAAGAACATAGATATAAGACTTGCAAATAGAAGAATGCTCCATAGAGTAGATGTATTACCAAAGCACTTTCTTCTAGGAGACAAGCCCTCCTTGTAGCTCTTCTACTCCAAGTGTTAACTAAGAAAGAATAAAGAAGAAGAAGAAGAAGAAAGAAGAAGTAGAAGAAGAGAGAGAGGTAGAGGTGGTAGAGAGAGAGAGATTTGCTGGTTTCTTTGGACTCCAAGTGGTGTGTGTTGAGAGAGGGAGAGAGGGGGCCTAGTTATACACTTGGAGGAGGGGCCTAAGTGCTAAATTACACCAAAACCGACCAGTAAACCTTCCTTGTATCGCAAACCGACCAACGCAGGCGGGAAACCCCGTTTGGAAAGTGCACGAACCGCCGCCCCGGGCTGGGCGAAAAGCGCCTCGGGGAGGGTGCGGCCGCACCGGGTGGTCTTGTAGCGCACCCCCAGGCTCGGCCCTGGCCCGGGTCTCGGTGGGGTGTCGTCTTTCGCCTGAAAAGTTGTGGGCCGGGCTGTGCTCGCCCCATTTGACGTTTTTGGGTCGATTTGCTCTTTGGCTTGGGTTTTTGCAATAATGCGCTATCCCGGAAGGCGTACTTTGGTCGATTTTCCACTTGCTTTTATTATAAATCTGCAAAATAAAATACAAGACACTACAAGTGGAATTTATTAGTGGTAAATGCATATGAGTATAAAAAGGTTTAATTTTACTCCCTTTATGGTAGTAAGTTGGCGGGGAAAAAATATGTCGTTGGTTACCGTCAACAATGAACTAGAGTATAGTTTTGTTCATGTTCTATTGTTGATATATGAACTAGTATATAGTTTACATATCATGATCTTAACATGTTCATGTTCGTTCTTCATCGATCATCGTATGCATAACATGATTAGAGGTGGGATAACGGTTCGTCATTCCTACGGGTTTGCTCTTGTCTTAGTCCGGCCCATCCGTAGGGTGGGGATCTGGGGGACAAGAGTAGTGCTCTAAGTACGCGGGCATGGTGCACGGTATTACGACACCTTCGGATATGAGAGCATGCCACGGTCGTGGGGGGTAGGCGGCAGGATTGTGACAGCCCCTGTCGGCCCCCTTGTAATCCCCCCTCGTTCTCATGTGATGTAGGAGTTCGTAAATGCCTTCCATTGGGCCGGATGGTATCCGGGAGGTCTCCCTGTTATCCTAGACCTAACCATTCTTATATTGTGTTAGCATATGATCCTAACTGTTCATTTGTATAACCATGACTAGATACATTAGAATACTCCATTAGGTTATTCATTTATTCTTTATCTATTTTCTTTATCCTTCCAAGGTGGATTCCAATATGTGTGTCACACTATCTATGAACCGTATTGCTTACCCCTGTTATGATCAAGTTGGACTTAGCATACACACATTCCATTATTCAAATGCCATGCTAGCTTCTTATATACAAGCCTTCCTTTGGGAAAATATAAATAACGATACCCTGAATACTTCCGGGTGAAATGCTACAATGATAGATCCGTGCGCTTGCGGATGAAATATCAACTATGGCAAGATCTATCACCGTTGATTGACCTAGTGCTATCACCGACATGGTGGTTCCACTTAGTGATATCAATGGCACGTTTCGAGGTGCCATCATTAGGGATGGGTTCTAAACCTGTTTCTAGTGATTGCGCTAAGAAACGCCAACATCGATCTACTGCGAGAGGAACCATCGACCCGTCGACCTCCGTAAGTATCGGCAACCTTGCATTATGTCTAGTATCGTGTGGCGGATTTAGATTGTGATGCAAGTAGTCTTGTTACCATGCTTAGTATCGTGCGGAGGATTTAGGCTATGGAGCAAGAAGGTTCTTTGTTAGGTCATCAGTCGTGCGGCAAGGCTAAGATCTAGCTTGGAGATAGTTATCGGCTCTATTAGATTTGGCAAGATCTAATAGATTCATCAAGTTACCATGAGTTGCATGCTCTTATTTATTGTTTAATTATGTTTGCACACACTTATTGCCCAATCTAGATTGATCTTGCTTGGCCTTAGATCTTTTATAGATTTGATCGTCTTTATACATGTTCATACTTATTTTTATCATTGATGGTCGATCTATCGTGTTTATTGGTCAAGTCTCGACAATCTAGGTTGTACGTGTTGTGGGTTCATGTCAAGTAGAGTGCAAGTGGGTCTTGCTATTGGCTGGGTATCATGCGGCGGTGTTGCAGGTTTTGGTTTTGCTTCGCTTGCGCTTTGTTTGCTTGTTCTGCACCATGGACAACGATTCGGTAAGCTTGCCAAATACGGTTATGCATCTATGTGTAACTTGTATAGGTTTGTTTCTTGTTAACGTCTAGTCTTGCAAGTGGATTGCTGTTAGGATGAAAAGGGTTTAGGATGATTAGTCGTGCGGTGGACTAATAGGAATAGATCTCTGTCTTTATCATTAGATTGAACTTACATGTGTACTTTACTGTTTATGCATATACGCCTGTCGAGCTCGGGCTTGATTGGGGCAAGGGATGTCGGGCCTCGTTCGTTGCTGATGAACTTGGCTCGTCTCATAATATGATATTCATGGCGGATTCGGCCTAATTAATCACGGCCAGAATATCTGTGTCCCACAGTAGCCCCCGAGCGCGTGGAGGAGAGCAGTTCTTCTACGCGCGCTGAATGATTTCGCCCGCATCAGGATGGGGGACCAGATTTCCAGGTGGCGTGCACACGCGGCGCACTGCGGGTGTAACCCCGAGGCTCCATGAGGACAAGGAGTCCTCGCGGAGGCTTGTTATAGTTCGCGTTCCGTCGTTTGTCCCCTGCGCTCTCGCTCGTTGTGCGGGAAGGGTGAGCTCGAACCCGGCTTTACCTCGTGGGCCGAAACCGAGCGCTCGACGAGCTTTGTAGCGGATAGCTCGAGTGAGGCCGAGTTCATTTTTCGCAACGAGCTCATTCGATGCAGTCGACTCGTGGACCGACCTCATATTCGATGACTCGACCTCTATGGTTCCCGAGACTTCGTGGGGTACTCGGGGGCTCGTCGCCTCCTCACCGCGGAGGATAACCTAAGGCCGTTTTCGCTATTCTTTGGCGACTCAAAAGCGCACTGCGGGGAGCCCCGAGCTCTTACGAGTGCTCGGGGCGCGGGGCCATCGATGCCGTTCCTCCGCCGTGCTCCTTGCTCTGATTGCCTCCTGGCGGCCTTCGTGCTCGTGAGAGCCGGCCTTTGAACCGGGAGCTTGAGGTCGATGCGAGCTCGTAGCCGTGAGGTGGCCATTGGGAACACGGTTGTTGGCTCGGCCGATTTTTACCTACGGTAAAAAAAAGAACCATTGGGGAAAATAGCCGTTGGAAAGTTACCGTTACCTTCGCCGGGAAGTATCGGTTGCCGCTTTACGGCGCTCGCCCGTTACTTGCCACGTGGGGGACGCGTGGAGGATTCTGGAGGGGCCGTTTAGCGTGTGGTGGGCCTCCCCGGCCCGATCATCTTGGTGGATCCGCCCCGAGCTCTTCCTATAAATAGGAGAGGACGGAGTACCGGGCCATTTCCCAATCTTCCATCCGCCGCCGAAATCCACCATCGCCTTGCGCCTAGATCTGTCTCGCCACTTCCTGCTGCCAATCGCCGGCGGTGAGAGAGAGAGAGAGAGTCGCCGGAGCTCCGCCGGGGATCATCGCCGAGGCGAGAGGAGGAGCCATGGGTTCGTGGGCGCCGCCGAGGGTCACCGAGGAGATGCTCGTGGGCGCGCTGTTGTTGACACTTAATTAATGCATGTTTTACTACCACCAAAGTGAACCACTAATACAATATTACATGTGAAAACATAACCAAACATTATTTATCTGATGAGTTCCACGAGTTTTGGTGTTTCAAATTGTTTTGCAGGAATGTTATGGAAATACAAATAAAGTATGCCAAATAAAGTGGAAAGCGCACCGCGAGAAATACGCCAAAGAGAGAATCAAGCAAGAGGACCAAACCCGGCAGCACAATCGGCCCATGCACCACCATAGGCCCAACATGTGAGGGACAAAACGCGCAAGCAGGGAGAAAGCCGGGGCCGGAGGAGGCCCATCGAGGGGCCGCCATGCTGCGGCGGCGGCGCGATTATTTCGGCCAAAGTTCCCGCCCTTTCTCCGGGCGGTTTGGAGCGATCTTCAAGCGGCGGTTGCATGCGGTGCAAAGTTTCGTTCCCGCCAAGAATAGCTCGAAGCAAGGAGAGCCCTCCATTCCCTCCTCCTCTCCACTATATAAAGAGAGGCACTCCTCACTTGTACACACACAATACTACACACATTAGCACTTCACTTTCACACATTCTACACAATGTAGTGGTGTCCCTCTAGGTGTTCTTCATCTAGTTGTACATTTTAGAAAAGAGGAAGAGAGAGGAGGGAAGAGCGGATGCGGCCGGGTTTGTCGATTTCACCTCGACTTTTGTACCTCTACGGAGACGACTCCTATGTGAGTAATATTCGCTTTCTTTGCAATTCTTGAGCAATCTATTTGACTAAAGTTTAGTGCTCGCTTACTTGCTTGCGGGATCTCCGTTCAATCAGAAGGCTCTAGTTTTCACGTGAAACTAGTTTTCAGAATCGCTAAGCCTTGAGACATGGTGTGCGGGCTAGAGTTTACCCGAGATTACGCCCAATGCTACGGAATAGTTGTGGTAGCCCCGGGGTGACAGCTCCGACCTGGGCCTTTGTAGTCCACCACATACGTATTGGTGTTTTCGTAGAGCTTCGGGCGGCCTTCCCCGATTACCGTTTTCCCAGTCTTTTCGAGAATCGGAAAGGTCGTTGTTCAAGTAGCGGGTGTAGTAAGCCGAGACTTTAGTTATCTAGTGACCTTGGGCTAAGCTTAGAAAACCCTCTTGTCCTACCAAAAATATTTATCTATCTTATCTCTTGGACGTACTTGATCCCTTCTAGTTCACTTCTCATTCCCGTGGAAATCGATACCCCTGAATACTCGGGTGAAAGCTACAATGGTACTTTCCGTGCGCTGCTGATTTTTATCATGTGCGTTAAAAAATACCAACAAGCTTTTCTGGCGCCGTTGTCGGGAATGGTAGCTGTTCTAGAATCAAACCAAGTCGCCCCCGTGTATCCTTTTTTATTTTTATTTTATACACCTCACCACTACCACCATCCCTACCACTTGAATTCCACTCCAATTTATAAATTCTCGGCTCCAAAGGGCGAATCATTGGAGCCTCCACCATCCTCACACCCCATCTTTATAAATGGCTATGAGCTTCGCTCTGCTTTCATAGCCATGGTTCGAGCAACCGTTCTCTAGGCGAGAAGACGAAAGTCCTCACGAGAAAATGGGATGAACCGAGACAAACTTTGTCTCACTTTCTTCCCTATTTCCCGAGTCACCGCCCATTGGATAAAAACTCTAAAAAAAATCTAGCAAATAGAGAAGGAGACTCTAGGAGCAGTTTGGGCAGATTCACAAACCGCATAAATATAGGCCCAAACCTTTCCTTGCGACCACGTCCTTATGATTCACTTAGATCTTGGTCTAAGCAAGAAAGATGCTCTCCAAAATGACCTATCTTTGGGAGGCTCATTCGTACATAAATCCATTAGTGAGGGAAATGCCATTTTAAAGAAAATCTTTGAAAACACCCCTTACACTGGCATTTATGACAAGCATCCTAAAGAAATAGTAGAGTCAAGCCCGACCAACAAGAGGAGGCACCTCCAACTGAATTTGAAGTTCCTTCAAATTCTTTCTCATGATTCGGTTGTCGAGGAACCTCCCATTAAGGGAACATGCTATCAAACACTTGGGGATGAAGAATCCCATCTTTTGCATGTCCCTTTGAATTCGAGGATGACCTTTTTCTCGATGATGATTTTGGGAATGCTTTAGAAATTCCCTGCATCGAGAATCATCAATTATGAGACAGTCTCATAATAATTATATCTGATCCATATTTTGCGGATGACTTGATCTTTCATGTGAAACAAAGTGCTTCCCCAGGAACGGGAGGTTTTCATCAATGAACATGGAAGTTACACTCTAAACATCCCATCCAATCCATGCTCATTTGAAAAACTCCCCGATATGGTCTAGAACTCAGCCATCACTAGCATAATCTACAATCCCTACATTCTCCCTGTCTCTACAAACTTTGATAGGGTTGTTGTAGATGCTTTTGTTTATCTTAAGTTTTGCAATTTTCGTGGTGGCTTGGCATGAGTCTGATAGATCATTGCACAAAGGTTGGTGTTGGAGGGGAGACCACACCACCAACATTGGTTTCAAATTTAAAAGGTTTCCCAAGGACGAGCTTTTCGTCTTTAATCAAAAGCACTTAGGGAGATAACCCGTGTTTATGTATTTTACATTTGAAAAAAAAACTTCTTTTCTCATTAATAAAAAGCAAGAATAAGTTATCAAGCTAGTATGCACCTTCGGGTATTCTTGTCACTAACCATTTCAGGTGGAGACAAAGAAGAATGAAGAAGTATGCAACGCTTGAGAACATGAGGTTACTTCAACTACAAACTTTGATACTCATGGGTGATGGAACACACTTTTAATGGAGGCCACGACCTTGCACACTTGAATTTTACACATAAGTTCAAGTGTGGGGGAGGAAGGTGTAAGTCCAAGTTCCACACACACCAAGGGGTCAATAAAAAAAAAATAATGTGAGCCCGACCTTGCTAAAAAAAAAAGAGTGAAAAAAAAAAAAAATGGAAAAAAAAAAAAAAATATATAAAAAAAAAAAAAAAAGAGAGAGAATTCTTCTCTAGACCTTTGTTACTATCAAAGCTCATGGTCCATACACACCATACACGTGTGTGGCTCAAAGTATTGATGGTTGCCCGAGTTGGACCATATACAACAAAGTCACCGATTCAAAGAACTTCGAACTCCATCCACATATTTGCCGGTAAGTATACTCGGGTAATGCAAAGGTAATGTTCATCGACTCCTCGACTCATATTTATCTCCATGAAAAAAAAAATATATATATACTTTTCTTGTTTATATTGTATGCTTTGAGTTTGGTTGCATCTACATGTATTTGCAACCATGGGTCTCTTTAAATTAAGCATGGTGCTTAGGTTAAAAATGACCCTCTTTGATCAAAATTTAACATGGTGTTGAATCTTGGTTAATGAACTTAGAGTTATTTTTCATAAACAATGAGAAGTAATCAATGATGGAGATAAATCAAGGCTTTGTTTATGTTGCCAACTTTACCTTGGTCTTGCTTGAGTTTGAATGAAAGTAGGATGAACATGTTTGATAATAACAAAATAAATAAATAATTTTTGTTTTGAATAATAAACTTGTTCTATCTTGCTCTTGTTTTCAAATAAAGATCTGGCCTCTCTCTAATGATAAAAAATGGTGCATCCCTTCGGTATTCTCTATCACTAACATTTACAGGAATGAAGGGTGAACGATATCCAAGAACAATTGCACCAAATCACATCATGAACTCGGTAGAGAAGCGTGCACACAACTCGGTTTGATCATTTCTCTCCACCTATTCATATGCATGCTCCTGGTTCCACAATTATTTAAATTTGCTAAATTCAAAAAGAACCAAAGTCCACACTTAGATTTGAAATTCAAAAGTAAATATGAATATAGCTCTTTGAGTATGGTCGTTGACGGTAACCAACGACAAATTAAATACCGTCAACACAACACCAAAACAACCTAGAAATAGGAATTTCAACTAACATGTTCCAAAGTTTTGGTGTTTATTTGGACTTGCAGGTACAAACTCATGGATGATCACTTTGGGCCAAAAAAGACAAAGAAAAAGAAATAAAATCAACAAATAGAAAAAGGCCCAAAGGAGCAAATGGCAAGCCCAAAGCGTAAATCGCAACAAAACGTCGAAACCAGGCCGGGCCCAAGTCCACCTTACAACTTTTTCAAAGCAAAGGAAGCCCGGCTGCGCGGCGGGCAAAGCCGGCCAGGCGGGTGCGCGCAAGCACCACCGGGTGTGGGCGCACTATGGCCGAGGCTGTTCGAGCCCGGCTTCGGGAGGCGGTTTGTTACCTTCCAAAAACTGGTGAAACCGACGTGGGATGGTCGGTTTGGCGTACATGGAAGGTTTTCCTAGGTCGGTTTGGGTGTTTTTAGCACTTAGGTCCCTCCCCTCATGTATAAATAGACCCCCCTCTCCCTCTCAAAAAGCAATAAAAATTCAAAGGAGAAACCAAGTCCACTTGTGCAAGAGAGTAGAATTAGATCTTCTTCTTCTTCTACTTCTTCTATTCTATCTTCTAATTCTAGAGAGTGAGAGAGGGAAAGGCTAGAAAGAAGCTTGGTTCTTTCTACCCGGAGTTGCCGGTTCGCCCCTCGGTGTTCCTTGGTTCCTAGGAGGGACGGAGTCTTGGGACTTGCCGGTACCCGCCCGGCTTGTACCTCTGCAAGCTACTTACACTTTGGTAAGGAGTCTTGTGATTATCTTGCAGCTACTTAATTTCCATCGTATATTTCTTAGCTGTTGTAGACTTCTTGAATTGGTAGATCATTTTAACGTTAGTTCTTGGTGGAGGAACTCTTTGACCAGGGGGAACCTTGGCCAACATCAAGAATCGTGACCAATAGTGCAAACGTGGTGTTTGGACTAGCGTTCACCTACCTTTTTGCGGTGCATCCCACGGTTGAGGGGGTAGGCGGCTTGGTCGTGACAAGCCTTGTCCGTCCTTTGAAATCCCCCACGTTCTAATGTGTCGTAGAGCTAATTGCCGGACATCGTCCCTTGGGCGGGTCGGTGCCCGAAGTGAGTAGACAACGAGACTTTAGGAATCCTTTGCACGGAAAACTTAGCCTATAGATACCTCGCTACTCTTAGAAAACAAACCCTTGCCTAGGTTGACAAAGACACGAAAAGCCGCCTACGCGACCGGCCCCTCGTGAAAAAATACGATACCCTACTTACCACCGGGTGAAGTGCTACAACGGTATTTCCGTGCGCTTGCGGATTTCTCGTGATGCGTAAGAAACACCAACAAGCATTTCGGCGCCGTTGCCGGGGATCGGTTGTCGTAGTTTTATATCGAGCCGAGTCAACCTACGTGGATCGGGTAGTATCCTTTAAACAAAAATACCAAAAAAGAGTTTCTGTTACCCATGGAGCAACCCACTATCCAAATCCTATCTGCTCCCAAGGGGCGAGCTCGTAGAACCACGCCAATCTGCGAAGCCAATCACGACTTCGAATATGAGCTCCGCCCGGGCTTTATAGCCATGGTTTCAGGCCCGAGCCTTTCCGGGCCCGGAATATGAAAACCCCTATCATCACCTAAGGGGAGTTTGAGCAGGCAGCCCGGGTCGCGCTCGACAATTGCGGGCATGACATGCGACACTGCCGAGGTGGAAGTTGTTTCCGTTCTCTCTCACCGAGAGGGCGACTCAATGGTACGCCCATAATGTAGGGTTGGTAAACGGAGAATGGGAAGAAGCTGCGGGCGCAGTCGTGTAGCGTTTCTACCCGATATCCGTAATCGCGGCCCTGCGACAAGAGATACTCAACTTCCGACAAATAGAGGGTGAAACCTTAGGTGCAGCCGGGACCGGTTTACCACGCTTACACGATCCGGCCCGGACACTGTCCATACCAAACCACGTGCCGTTCAAACATTTCTAGCTAGGATTGGACAGGCGGCGCCCCGCCGCTTGATTTAGTCCGCCGGAGGGTCATTTTCACATAAAACCACGAAGGAGAAGCTCTCCTAAACCGTATTCTTGAGAATACCCCTCCGCTAGAACCCATCCGAGTAGAACCCAAGCGAAACTAGAGGAAGTCTCTTCGGCAAAAAGCCGAACTGTTAAACCCATAGAGACCCTCGCTTGAACGTAACACATGGAGACCGTATGCACGGATCTCCCGTTCTTCGAGGTTGACCTTCATCGATCAATTCGGTGACACCTCGAAGTATGAACAATGGAAGAAACCACCAGCCCCGGCTAGCCCCCGAACAGCCCCCGGATAAAACTTTCCTCCAGAGTCTATTAAGGAGCTAAGACTATAATGTGCATGGAATGGTTGCGAGAGGAAGGACCCTCTTTCAAAGAAATTTGGATAAGTGGCCCCTCTACACCAATCCATTGCGGATATCGGGAAGTTTGGTGGAAGTCATGTATAACCCTACTTTTGTGGGGATAAACATAATGTCCAAAACCTTTACACAAGCCTGTCGAGGAAGCTATTAGGACCCCCCACAACACGGACCTGCGCATAGCACCTCGTACCACCATTGAAAGCCGTGAGGTTATACATGAACAAATCTTCCGCACAAGGATGTCAAGTTATCTTTGGACTTTCACGTTTTTGATATACAAGACTTCGACATCCTAATCGGGCATCCCCTCGGAAAAGATTCTTGACCTACCAACATCCAGGGGATATAGATGTCAAACTCGGGAAGAAAAAGTTTTTTCTATCCCGGTTACTCGAGCTAAAAACTTCATGAATGTAACCCTTCCTTGAGTAACGACACGCCCGAGGAGGTCATGGGAGTTATGCTATATGAGAACCCGCAAAATGGACTTTGAAAAAGACGCCCAATTCTTCATTGAAGAAGAGGGCGATTCGAGGGAACTCATAGAACTTCCCAAAGAGGAAGAGCTAACTCGGCCTCGGTTGAGCTTAAACCCCTACCCCCGGGCCTACGCTATGTCTTCCTAAACGACGATTCACAAGCACCGGTCATCATAAGTTTATGTTTAGTGACCCGGACACTACCCAGCTAATAGCCGTTTTTAGAGAAACACGGATCGGTCTTGGGTATTCCCTTCAAGATCCGAAAGGGGTAAGCCCAACACTATGCACACATCGCATACCTATTGACCACGACAAGTACCCCATCATGCGAACCCCGGTGCAGGCTCAATAATGCGATGCGTGAAGTCGTGAAGAAGGAAGTTCTCAAGCTTCTTCGCCGGGATTATCTATCCCGTACCACCGCGATGATTGGGTTAGCCCGGTCCAAGTGGTCCCTAAAAAGGGAGGAATGATGATCGTTGAGAACGCTAAAAACGAACTCATTCCACAAAGACAAGTCACAGGGGTGGAGAATGTGTATTGATTACGAGAAAACTTAACAAGGCAACAAAGAAAGATCACTTCCCGCTGCCCTTTATTGATGAAATGTTGGAGCGGTTAGCGAAACACTCTTTCTTTCGTTTCCTTGACGGGTATTCTCGCTACCACCAGATCCCGATCCACCCCGATGACCGAGCAAGACCACGTTCACATGCCCATACGGAACCTATGCTTACCGTAGAATGTCATTTGGGCCGTGTAATGCGCCGCTTCTTTTTCGAAAGTGCATGATGTCTATCTTCTCGGACATGATCGAAGAAATCATGGAGGTCTTCATGGATGATTTCTCCGTCTATGGTAAGACCTTTGAAAGCATGCGAAGAACCTAGACCGGGTCTTGCAGCGATGCCAAGAAAAGGACCTAGTACTTATGGCGGGAAAAGTGCCACTTTATGGTCCGAGAAGGCATCGTTCTTGGGCACCTCGTGTCCAAGAGGCGGATAGAGGTAGACAAAGCTAAGATAGAAGTTATCGAAAAACTACCACCCCCCGATTGAACGTCAAAGGTATCCGTAGTTTCCTAGGCCACGCAGGGTTCTATAGAAGATTCATAAAAGATTTTTCACAAATCGCTAGACCTCTTATGGCCCCTCGCTAGCCAAGGATGTACCCTTTGACTTCACAAATGAGTGCTTGCATGCTTTGAAACCCTAAAGAAAGCACTCATCTCGGCTCCGATCATCCAACCCCGGATTGGTCGTTGCCATTTGAGATCATGTGCGATGCTAGCGACTATCTTTGTTGGTGCGGTCCTAGGCCAAACCAAGGACAAAAAGTAGCATGCCATCGCATATGCTAGCAAAACCGACGAGAGCCCAACTTAATTACGCCACTACGTAAAAAGAGCTCCCGGCGTAGTCTTTGCTATCGAGAAGTTTCGATCCTACTTAGTGGGCTTAAAAATAATTGTTTATTCAGACCATGTAAGCCCTTAAGTACCTTCTCACCAAAAGGATGCGAAACCTCGCCGATCCTACCGGATTCTTCTACTCCAAGAATTTGATATAGAAATAAAAGATAAAAAAGGAGTAGAAAATACAAAGGTTGCGGATCATTTATCGATATCGCGAGGAAACTAACATGCAGGAACCACCAATTAACGACTACCGCGCGGCGACATGCTACTCAAGGTGTCGCACTTCAACCCATGGTACGCAAACATTGTGAATTACATGGTTGCGGGATACGTACCACCAGGGAGAACAAGCGGAAGCTCCAAATGGAGAGCAAGCGGCACCTATGGGATGACCCATATCCGTATGCGGGGTGTGTGCGAACGGCTTGCCGAGAAGATGCGCGTACCAGGGGAGGAAGGAATGCAGATCATCGAAAAATGTCATGCGCCTCCCTACGCCGGACATCGGGAGTATTTCAAGACACAAGCCAAAATTTGGCGGTGCGGATTCTTCGCCGACGATGTACGACGACACTAAAGAGGTCATCGGAAGATGCTACAAGCGCGGAAGGCGGGGAACATCACGGCTCGTGATGCGATGCCCCTACACTACAACCTTCAAATAGAAATATTTGATGTGTGGGGCATTGATTACATGGGACCATTCCGTAAGTCCCACGATTGCGAATATATCCCGGTGGCGGGAGACTACGTGTCAAAGTGGGTAGAGGCAATACCGTGCGAGAGTGGCGATGGCAAGCACGACGCAAAGATGTTCCATGAAATCATCTTCCCCCGTTTCGAACGCCACGCATGGTGATCGGTGACGGAGGATCGCATTTCAAGGACAAGTCATTGAGGGGCATTCTTGAAAGAGCTTCGGCACTCGCGCACAATATCGCTACCCCTTATCATCCGCCAAACCAGCGGGCAAGCGAAAACCTCAATAAACAAATCAAGAACATCCTGCGAAGGCGGTCAACGAGATGGGGAAGGGCTGGAAGAATAAGCTACCCGATGCTCTACGGGCATATCGGACAGCATACAAAGCCCCCATCGGCATGTCACCTTACCGGTGGTCTATGGCAAAACTTGTCATTTACCGGTTGAGCCGAACACCGAGCTCATTGGGCCATCAAGAAGTGGAATATGGACGCCGACTCGCCGGGAAGAACCGTCGAGACAAATCTCTCGAACTAGAAGAATGGTGAGAGAAGGCGTACCACGGAGGCAAAAAGCTCTACAAACAAAGCGCACAAAAAGATGGCATGATCGGCGCATCAAACTCAAAAGAATTCACCACGGGGAGACAAAGTACTCCTATTCAATTCCGGGTGAAATTATTGGGCGAAGGGAAGCCGAGAAGCAAATGGAAAGGACCGTACACCGTCATCAACACATCACCACACACGGCGCAATCACAATTCAAGATGACGCGGGTGAGATACAAAAGGTAAGCGGTCAACGTCTTAAGCTTTTCTTGAACCAAGACGATCTTAACCAAGAGCTCGATAGAATAGATTTATGCTTTGAAAATTAATAATGATCAGCATTTAAAAAAAAATAATAATAATAGTAATAATTATATATAAAATTAGTAAAACATAAAAAGTTATCTATGTAGTTTTTAATTAAGTATTTGCCTTTTTATTTTTCTTTTATTCTATTAAATTTATCTTTGGTCATTTGCTACACAAAGAATATTAACTTTCTAAATTAAATCAAAGCATAAACTATTTTCAAAATTCAAATTTGAGAATCAATTAGAGATCGGCAAAGAAAGGAAATGTTTCTCGCGCGGCAAACCCCAGTTCAAAACTTTTCGAAAAGGAAAGCGAATGTGGATGAAAAGCTCGACCGGGGGACACACTGGTGGTGCTTGTAGCCACCTTTATTGACACCTGTTATAGCATAATTTTACTAGTCAACTAAACATGGAAAAAAGAGCATAATTTGAATATCAACATAGACTAGGGGTTTAACTAACATAATTCCACGAGCTTTGGTGATTTATGACTTTCGGGGACTTAATAGATAATTGCAGAGAATAATGGATAAGTTTAGGAATATACAAGGCATATGAAGACCAAACTTGACCGTGAAGCAACTTCGACCCGAAAAGTGGACTAAAACACTCTAGAAGGTACCGAAGACACCAGAACAAACGGAGACCGAGAGGCCACGGGCGGGCGGCCGGCCTAAAGCGGTCCGGCGGCCGCCGAGCTCTGATAGCCAATCGGGGCTCGGCTTTGTATGTCGGTTTACCACCGACATTGAGGTTGTATCTACACCGTTGCCAAGGTCGGTTTGATCCAAGGGCTCACGTTCATCACCAAGGCCTATATAAGAAGACCCCCTGCCCCCAGGGTGAAACCCTAATTCATTCTATTCTCATTCTATTCATTAGTCTTTCAGTTGTAGAGGTGTCCCAATGTAAGGATAACCTCTCTCTGGGATTAGTGAATTAGATGTAGATTAGAAGAATATTAGCAATATAATTAGACATAGATTAGACATGTAATTAGAAGTAGATTAGATCTAACTTAGATCTAATCAAGACTAAGGAGAGTTGAACTACACTTTTTGTTCGGATATGTCTTGAGTATGGTATGTCTTTGTATCTTCTCTACAGGACTTATGATTCATATATTTATCTTCTCTATTTACTTCCATGTTTAACATATATGGTTAAGTATAGTTGTTATGCTATTGCATGGGATCTCCGCTCGTATTGAGGATTCTAGTTATTCATGGTAGCTAGAGGAGTAATTTATAGTATAGACTTGGTGTCTAGGCTATAGGTTACCCGAGATTGCACCCAACCCCACGGATAGTTTGTGGTAGCCCTGGGTGGTGATGCCCTACGATGGCCGATGTATTCCACCACGTTCGGGTTGGTGTTTTGTAGGACCGTAGCCAAACCTTCCTAGCCCCCTTCTCATCTCTTTTTCCGTGGCTAGTGCTTTGGTGTCGAAGTGTTATGGTATAATTGCTATCATAGAACCTTAGTAATAGAGAAGTGCATAGGAACCTTGATCTCTCTTTGACCTCTTGATTAGTTTATTAATTCTTTGACACCTTAGGTAGTTTATTATTTTATGCTTTGTTATTTATTTACCCTTAACATTTACCCCTCACTTTAGTCTAGTGGTTTGCTAAGTTAGTAGATACATGATTGTGACTAATTAGAATTCTCTAGCCAAAGCTTCCCGTGGATACGATACTCTAGAATACTCATCCTAGGGAAAAGCTACAATGGTAGGTGTTCTACGTGGCGCAGAGAATCCTTCATATTCTTTTAGCACTTAAAAAATGCCAACAAGCTTTTTTTGCCGCTGTTGAAAGGGAAGCAATTGGCCTAAAGATTCTAGTAATGATCATGATGTACGCTAATTTAGTTTATCACTAGCTTTAGTAGGATTATCCTTGTTCTGTTGAGTTGTGGAATAGACAGGACAAAAAGATGTCGTTGCGACTTTCCAACAAGATTCCATGAGAAAAGAAGAAAGATTGAAGAACCCGGGGTGCGATTATTCAAGATTCATCGCACATTGGAACCTGCTATCTCAAGGTATGTATTTAAATATATATTATTCTAACCATGTATAAATGAGAGAAGAAGTCGCCGTCACAAGAATTCAATGCACACATCTCAAGTGACGTACATAGAATTTTGCACATCATGGTAAGTATGATTAAAAGGTGAGAAAGTCTTGCTCATGGACTCTAAACTTATTGAGTAGTTATCATTTAACTTCTTGCATTTCATGCGTGTTAACTTTAATCCATGTTTTCCCCGTTTAGATTAACTTTTCCCATAATAGATCCATTGCATGTTTAGTTCATTGACTCCATTCATGTTTGCATCTAAAAAGAAAAAAAAAATATCCTCACCATGATCATACTCTTTCATCTTTGTTTACATCTCTATAGTGCTTTCATGCTACCTTTGTTTGCTATAGTATGCTTTGGTTTGGAAATATGCTTAAGAGTATTTCCAAAGGCTTTTAAATTAAGCGTGGTGCTTAGGTTAAATAGCCTTCCTTAATTAAATTAGGCATGGAGTCTAGTTTGGTTATTGAACTGAGAATTGCTTGCGTGGACATTGGATATTTTATTGGACTAACCCCTGTAGAAAACTCTCAATTCAATTTGGGTAAGTCAAGAGATGAACTTAGATCGAGAGATGAGGCAAGGCATATGATGAACTCCAACCTTGTGCAAAAGACACGGCTCATTCATGGAAGAATTGTAAGTATCAAAAATCATTCACGCTCTCTTTTTGCTACAAGTTACCTTTGCCTTGATCCACATACGAAGAGTGCAGCCATAAAATAAAAAAAATGTTTTAAGACATAAATAAATAAAAATCTGTGCTAAGGTAATTAAAGAACCACTTTCTTATTAGCATAGATGAGATCTTATGAACTTGGACAACAACCCCTGCTTCAACCATGTTGTATTTTCCCTCGGGTATGTGTCCACTAACATTTTGCGAGAAAAAAAGGATTTGTGCTATGTCTATTCAATAAAGAAGAGTGTCATACAACACGATCTAGATGAAGCTCTCACTTTCGAAGGAAGTGGATGGACAAAGCAACAGGACCATAAGAACATTAAAGACAGGTAAGTGAATATAAATCTCATATTTGTATACAACCTTTGTCTTATGTTCTCTATAAAATAAATAATAATATATCCGAACACATAAGGCTCATGGTAAAAGAAACATGTTCCTAGGACAAGTTCCCTTGGGTATTCTTGGTCACTAAACTTGCGAGGAATAAAAAGGATGAACAACGTCTAAGGACATGGTGATTGCAACATACGATTAGGGGACGGTCAAAGCATTCACACTTGAAGTGCCGAGTGACAGGAAGGCTCGAGCATGGGGAGGAAGGTCGACTCCTCTAAAAAGAACATCCGACATACTTCTCCTCTTCTCAAGCTCCCGTCACTTTCGACATGCTTTGGTTTGCAATCCCTCTACTACTCACTATTACTTTATCTCTAAAAAGTTTGAATGGTTAATAAATGTCATGCATAAATATCAAACTTAAGATAATAAAATTTCCCACTAGAGAAAAAAAAGTAATAGTGAGCGCTTGCTAAATAAAATATCCAATCAAACCTTTTTCTAGCATAGAGGCAACCTTTAGCTCCATGACAATTCTACCCTTGTTTACAATTTCTTGTATATTCCTTGGGTATATGTTGTCAACTAATATTGCGAGGAATAAAATCATGAGAGGAGCAAAAAGGTCCAAGTGCAATTTAAAGAACAATAAAGAAAGGATGATATAATAAAGGAGACAAGTGAGGAATAAGATACAAAAAGAGCCCAAACAAGGAAGGCTTCGAGCGAGAGAGAAGGACCATCACGAGGTGTTACGGTGCGGCATGCTTCAACAATTAAGGTGACATCTTGAGGTAAATTGTCAATAAATAAGCTTTTTCTTAAATTATGGCTTGTTCATAAATAAAGAACCAAACATGTTGGAATAACAACCTTGCTTGATCTAGCTTTTTAGCTCAACATGTTTTGTTTCTTTAATTGTTCCGACCACCACTCTCTTGTTCTTATAGTCCCTAATCTTGTAAGCCAAAATATTGCCTACCTTGCTTTGGAAGTATAATAATCATGCCTTTGATGTTTAGATAAGAAAACCCTTCCAAGAGTCAATAAGCTTGATTCGATTTGTTGAATGTTTTAATCTTAAACAATCATGCTCAATCTTACGATCTTATCACCCAAGTTAGGTTTAAAAAGTGTATAAATCAACTCTATCTTGTTTGTTGTGCACTGTGGTTAGAGAAGAATGAATGAAGTTTTGGTTCTGTTGGTGTTTTCCCACCAACAGCCCATGCACTTGATCTCTACCATGACTTTGCAAGCAGGACATACTTTGAGCAAAAAGGTGGAGAAGCCTATCGGTCTCTCCAAAATTCAACAAGTGAATGTCTTACAAGCATGCACAATAAACAAGACGCTGCCTACACTTCACTCCAACTCATAGGACCAGCAAAAGAACATGGGTGACATCGTCTTTTACCATCACCTTCACCATCTCATAGGAGCATTTTTGTCAAGATCAGATAATACACTCAAGGAAACAACAAGGTAAGAAGTCTCGTTCGAGAGGACTTAAAATACTTGAACCCTCGTCGAAAAGGATCACAAGGAAGAGAGACATGACACATATGGTGTCTAGCGTTAAAAAAATCAATCAAGTCACCATCACTATCTACCTCTACTTCCAACCATCAAGAACATTGAAGACTATGTCAACATCCGGCTTGGGGGAGTGCAACCCCCGATTATCCGAATAAGTATCTTATTATCTATATTATATTATTAGTTAAAAATTTTTTTTTGTTTGCTAGAACGTTTGTTGAAGAGTTTAGTTTTTATATATAGTCTAAAAAGAGTCTTTTATTAGAGTGTGGAATAAAAGGATCAAGTGAGAGTGCACACTAAAATTTATTTTGCTCAACTAAAAGGAACCTAAAATTTGTCAACATGGAGATGATGAATAGTTGCTCCGTTGTTATACTTTTCTAGTACCTAGCTTTCAAGCTTAATTTCTCTCGAGCTCCATTTGCAAAATTAATTTTTACTTTGAAACCTAAAACCTATGAGTTACAAATGCTTGCTCTAAAGTCTAGGTAATTGACGGATATGATATATGATAGTCTGATTTTGCTATTTGATCTTACTCCTAGTGACACTAGATTTCTGGAGATTTATATTTTGAAAATTGAAAATGCACATGATAAGTTCCTGTATGACAAGAGTATGAACCTCCTACCACAGCCATATATATATGCTAATTAGATTAGGAAAACCTTTTGAAAAAAATATATATATATATATAGGCTGCTTGCTTTTGCATTGAGTTTGTTCAATCTTTGTCGACCCTTAGAAACTTGTCATGCTGATCATATACACTCCATTCACTCCACTTACTTCATTTCACTATCATCCACTCACTCTAGCCAACAAAAATATTCTACTCTTATCGGGGAGAACAACCAAAAATATTTACTATACCCATCCTTTCATTCATTGCTAGCCAATATCTTACAAAAAGCTCCATTACATTTATACCTCTCAAAAGTTATTGCAAAAAGAGATCTGGGTTGTGTATCTTTTAAAAGAAAAAGAAAAAGGGAGATGAAAAATGGACAAAAGTCCTACGGGCGAGTAGAGCCTACCTCCCTAAAAGAAAAGAGATGAATAATGAACAAGTGTTCGAGGGTAGTAGAGCCCACATCTCTAAAAATAAAGATGAAAAATGGACAAGTGTCCGAGGGTGAGTAGAACCCACATCTTTAGAGAGAGGAAATAAAAGACAAAAAGTCTAGGGCCAGCAGAGCCCACCTCTCTATATAAAAGAAAAAAAAAAAGAAAAAAAAAAAATATATATATATATACAACCCGGGTTCTCTATAAAGTTTCCAAAATCAAAAAGAGAAGATTTTTCAAAGGAGCAAAAGTAAGATTTCCGTCTATTCTATTCACTTCACTACATACTTTATTCCATATTATATATATTCTATCCACCATACACATGCACCACTTGATAAAGTGTGACTTGTATCTTTGGATCCATTGCTTGAATTTACAATATATGCTTAGTAAGAAAATAAATTATTTTCTCCTACCTATGAGCTCCGGATATAAGCCTTAAAATTGGTAAGAGAGAAGAAGGCATAGTGTGCTATTGCCTTAAGACAAAATTATATATTATGAGAGAAGGGCAACATTATCTTATTGCCTAAAAGAAATGATCCACGAATACCACTTATGAGAGATTAGAGAGAGTCATCTTGAGGAACTTTGAGTTTTATTTTGAAAATCAGCAAAAACTCCGTAAGGATAGTTGATCAAAAGAGTTTGAGATTTAGTGCTTGACTTGATTGTTATATCTTTCAATTACCCAAGAATGAAGAAAAAAGATATAAGCACCAAGGTAAGAGGTATTTGAATAAGTTGAAGCTTTAAAAAGTTTATCTTTATCCGGAGAGAAATTTTGTTTGAAAGCATGTGTACTTTAAAAGGTGTGATAGCGTTGTAGCAACTCCTGATCCAAGTAAGTAGTTTAAAATAATATCATGTGTCTTGCTAAGAGACTAGCAAGAGGTAAGCTTGGGGGAACTTGTTGACACCTGTTATAGCATAATTTTACTAGTCAACTAAACATGGAAAAAGAGCATAATTTGAATATCAACATAGACTAGGGGTTTAACTAACATAATTCCATGAGCTTTGGTGATTTATGACTTTCTAGGGACTTAATAGATAATTGCAGAGAATAATGGAGAAGGTTCCGAGGAATATACAAGGCATATGAAGACCAAACTTGACCGTGAAGCAACTTGACCCGAAAAGTGGACTAAAACACTCTAGAAGGTACCGGAAGACACCAGAACAAACGGGAGACCGAGAGGCCACCGGGGGCCTGGCGGCCGGCCCTAAATCGAAGCGGCGGCCGCCCGAGCTTCTGATAATAATCGGGCTCGGCTTTGTATGTCGGTTTACCACCGACATTGAGGTTGTATCTACACCGTTGCCAAGGTCGGTTTGATCCAAGGGCTCACGTTCATCACCAAGGCCTATATAAGAAGACCCCCTGCCCCCAGGGTGAAACCCTAATTCATTCTATTCTCATTCTATTCATTAGTCTTTCGGTTGTAGAGGTGTCCCAATGTAAGGATAACCTCTCTGCGGGATTAGTGAATTAGATGTAGATTAGAAGAATATTAGCAATATAATTAGACATAGATTAGACATGTAATTAGAAGTAGATTAGATCTAACTTAGATCTAATCAAGACTAAAGGAGAGTTGAACTACACTTTTGTTCTGGATATGTCTTCAGAGTATGGTATGTCTTTGTATCTTCTCTACAAGACTTATGATTCATATATTTATCTTCTCTATTTACTTCCATGTTTAACATATATGGTTAAGTATAGTTGTTATGCTATTGCATGGGATCTCCGCTCGTATTGAGGATTCTAGTTATTCATGGTAGCTAGAGGAGTAATTTATAGTATAGACTTGGTGTCTAGGCTATAGGTTACCTGAGATTGCACCCAACCCCACGGATAGTTTGTGGTAGCCCCAGGTGGTGACAGCCCTAATGGCCGATGTATTCCACCACGTTCGGGTTGGTGTTTTGTAGGACCGTAGCCAAACCTTCCTAGCCCCCTTCTCATCTCTTTCCGTGGCTAGTGCTTTGGTGTCCCGAAGTGTTATGGTATAATTGCTATCATAGAACCTTAGTAATAGAGAAGTGCATAGGAACCTTGATCTCTCTTTGACCTCTTGATTAGTTTATTAATTCTTTGACACCTTAGATAGTTTATTATTTTATGCTTTGTTATTTATTTACCCTTAACATTTACCCCCTCACTTTAGTCTAGTGGTTTGCTAAGTTAGTAGATACATGATTGTGACTAATTAGAATTCTCTAGCCAAAGCTTCCCTGTGGATACGATACTCTAGAATACTCATCCTAGGGAAAAGCTACAATGGTAGGTGTTACGTGCGCTTGCAGAATCCTTCATATTCTTTTAGCACTTAACAAATGCCAACAACCACCTGGTGCGCCCAAGCACCCTGGCGGCCTCCGTTCGGGCTGGGATTTCACCCATCACCTTCCCCTTTCTCATAACCCGCAATGGTGAGGTGCGCTCCGTGAGATTTTAACCCGCCAAAAACAGAGAGGAGTGTTTGTCCTATAAAATCCACCCTCCTCCTCTCCATTCTTCACACCTCTCCTTCTTGCCCTTCTCCTCCTCTCAAATTCTCTTCCTCTAAGTCAAGAACGGCAAGACAAAGGTTCTCTTCCTCCTATGGCTCTAGTACCATTTAATAGAGAGGAAGCCATGACTTTTGCCTCCAAATACTTAGAGAAGAGGGAAACCCTGAAAAAAAGCCTAGCTCTCCTACCTTCTCCGGCCAAGATTCCTACACCAAAGAAAAGAAAGGTAGAGCGGCAAGGAGAATGTCCCCATAGAGGAAACCAGTAGTTTATGACGAAGAACTATTAGGGAATCTCTCCGTTACTTCCAAAAAGGCGATTCTTGTTTCCCTTATAACTTAGAGCAATTGCCAAACGGACAATGGAGGAAGAAGGTTCCCAAACCACAGTGCGGGGACAGCCAAAAGGATTCTTCGGGGATGATATTGAACCTCAAAGCGGGTCCTACAATCGAAAGTGTACAAAAGAAGATCACGAGATCTCTCAAACTTCATCCAAACCCTTAGAGGCAGGTTAGCGAGAGGCATAGTGCCAATATCCGCCTTAGGAAGAAGCTAGCAGACTTGCATGTTAGCATGCACGAGGAGCTCAAGCTCATTTGCTAAGGAGATGGGGGTAGAGCTCAGTGGATCTCATTGACCTTTTCGAGTAGAAGTGCTCTACCTCTTTTATCAATAATTAGGGCGCGCACTAGTTTAAATTTCAAGTATTTTCCTTCCTATCATTTTGTAATTCCTTCAAGTGTGCGCCCCAGTTTGAATTATTTATAAATTCAATAAAAATTTTATTATTATATTATTGTCTATGTCTCCACTTGTTTTTGTCCTTGTGCAAAAAAGAAAATAAAAATAGGTACAAAAACAAGTGTGGGGGAGGAGTCGCAAGTCAAAGGTACGCAATTTCTTCAAATTAAATTTTGACTTGTGATCTATCTTTAAGTGCTAAAACACGAACCCGAGTTAGCAAAACTCCATCTCTATATCTACCAATTGATACATGGCATGCATACATTTTATTCCTCGCCGAATACCAAGCTTACATTAAAACAACTAATCATCCCGAAAAAAAAAACCCGATTCATGTGGGTTGCATATGCTCTATCTAGTCTAAGTTGTTGCCAAATATGATATGGTACAAATGGATTTGCTATGACTTCGTCGAGAAGAGAAACTCAACATCAGGGAATCTATTCTTGAAAAAAAGAAAAATGTCTTGGGCTATGCTAAAAAAAAATGAATGAGATGAAAAATGGACAAGTGTCGAGGGCAAGTAGAGCCCACATCTCTAAAAAAAAGAGAAAAGAAGAAGAAATGAGATGAAAAATGGGCAAGTGTCCAAGGGCGAGTAGAGAGCCCACATCTCTAAAAAAAAAAAAAAAAGAAAGAAAGAGGAAATAAAAGACAAAAAGTCTAGGGCGGCAGAGCCCACCTCTCCAAAAAAAAAAAAAAAAAAAATTATAGCAATAAGCCCATGCTTTCTCGAAAAAAATAAAATTTTATCTAAATAAAACCCCGGATAAAAAGTTGATCAAAAAGGATGAATGATAAGCACCTCTGTTATAACCATTCTATCGGCAACCACCCAAGGCTTGGAGAAAAAGCTAGAAAGCCCCACTACGATGAAAATGTAATAAAGGGTGGGAAAATGCTCACAAGGCGAGGTAAGGCTTGGAATAACACGTATGCAAGCTTACATCTTGGAGATTGAACCACTTTAGTCCCTATGCCTTCACTTGAGGACGAGTAAAGGGCTAAGTGTGGGGAGTTTGTTGATGGTAACCAACGACAAATTGAATACCGTCAACACAACACCAAAACAACCTAGAAATAGGAATTTCAACTAACATGTTCCAAAGTTTTGGTGTTTATTTGG
The DNA here is from genome assembly GCA_015847255.1 of Hyparrhenia diplandra. NCBI lineage: Eukaryota > Viridiplantae > Streptophyta > Magnoliopsida > Poales > Poaceae > Hyparrhenia > Hyparrhenia diplandra. The sequence goes on from JADLZK010004743.1 coordinate 238,132, forward strand.
ACTTGCAGGTACAAACTCATGGATGATCACTTTGGGCCAAAAAGACAAAGAAAAAGAAATAAAATCAACAAATAGAAAAAAGGCCCAAAGGAGCAAATGGCAAGCCCAAACGAAATCGCAACAAAGCGTCGAAGAAACCAGGCCGGGCCCGGTCCACCTTACAACTTTTCAAAGCAAGGAAGCCCACTGCTGCGGCCCGGGCCAGGCGGCCCCCGGGCAGGTCTTGCCGCGCACACCACACGGTGCGGGCTGCACCCCTGGCCGAGGCGGTTCGAGCCCAGCCGGGAGGCGGTTTGTTACCTTCCAAAACTGGTGAAACCGGCGTGGGATGGTCGGTTTGGCGTACATGGAAGGTTTTCCTAGGTCGGTTTGGGTGTTTTTTAGCACTTAGGTCCCTCCCCTCATGTACAAATAGACCCCCTCTCTCCCTCTCAAAAAGCAATAAAAATTCAAAGGAGAAACCAGTCCACTTGTGCAAGAGAGTAGAATTAGATCTTCTTCTTCTTCTACTTCTTCTATTCTATCTTCTAATTCTAGAGAGTGAGAGAGGGAAAGGCTAGAAAGAAGCTTGGTTCTTTCTACCGGAGTTGCCGGTTAAGCCCCTCGGTGTTCAGCGGTTCCTAGGAGGATGGAGTGCGGACTTGTTGGTACCCGCCCCGGCTTGTACCTCTGCAAGCTACTTACACTTTGGTAAGGAGTCTTGTGATTATCTTGACTACTTAATTTCCATCGTATATTTCTTAGCTGTTGTAGACTTGCGGATTGGTAGATCATTTTAACGTTAGTTCTTGGTGGAGGAACTCTTTGACGGGGAACCTTGGCCAACATCAAGAACTGTGACCAATAGTGCAAACGTGGTGTTTAGACTAGCGTTCACCTACCTTTTACGGTGCATCCCATGGTTGAGGGGTAGGCGGCTTGGTCGTGACAAGCCTTGTCCGTCCTTTGAAATCCCCCCCACGTTCGGTACGTGTCAGAGAGCTAATTGCGGACATCGTCCTTTGGGCGTGGGCGAGGCCGAAGTGAGTAGACAAATGAGACTTTAGGAATCTTTGCCTGGAAAACTTAGCCTATAGATACCTCACTACTCTTAGAAAACAAACCCTTGCCTAGGTTGACATAGACACTGAAAAGCCGGTGCGCGACCGTCCCCGTGAAAAATACGATACCACCGCTACCACCGGGTGAAGTGCTACAACGGTATTTCCGTGCGCTTGCGGATTTCTCTACGTGTGCGTAAGAAACACCAACAATGGCCTACATAAATTTTGTTCCTTACATATCCTTAGTGCTTGTGGGAAAAATATATTAGGAAAAACATATATTCTAAGTTGTTGTGAAGTGAGATATGGCATTGGCATGGAAATCCAACCTTTTCTATTTAAAGTACTTGGAGAATTTCTTTTTTGATCAAATGCTAAAACTCATAGCTTCACATACTCCTCAATGGTGAGAAATTCCTACCAAGGCCAAAATATCATGCTACATTCTGAAAACCTTCTACAAATGCTACTTGTCATTGCATTGAGCTCTGTCAAACTTTGTTGACCCGTGTTGAGAATTTTATCATGCTCTTAAATCAAGATCACGTACACGCCACCAAATAAATGCACTACTCCTACTTTGGGGAGTAGGCACAAAACATGCCTTCCATTTACATCCATCCAAAAATGTTCTACTCCTAGGAGTGAACGAAAATATCTTTGTTAGGTTCCTTTCAAAATAAATGCTCCAAATAGTTGGTCATATCTCTCTCAAAAAGTTTTGTTGAAAAAAAAGACATGAGGCTATCATAAAAAAAAAGGGAGAGATAAAAAATGGACAAGTGTCCACTATTAAAACAATAGGTACTTAGATGCCCGCCTCTCTATAAAAAGAAAAAAAGATGAGAATAAAAAGATAGCCCATGCTCTCGCAAATATTTTCTCCAAAGTCTCAATAAAGAGAGATATTTCAAGGAGCATAGTAGAAATAGGATAGCCACTATATATATCCACACACTTGCACATCTTGATTTAATTGTATAATATTTTTCTCCCATGGATCCATTGTTTGACCTAGCAAAATGTGCAGTACAAGTGTGCCCAAAATTTTTCCCTACCTAAGCTCCACATAAGCCTTTTTTTAGAAGTAGGAAGAAAAAGAAGGCAATGCTATAAGTGCCTTGGTAAGGAAAATATACACATTGAGTGATTTGAGAGACCCATTTGAGGAGTACTTGTGAACTATACTTTATTTTTTTTAAAAAAAGATTATAAACCTCAAGTTACTAAGATATGAATATGGGATGAGATGACTTCGCTTGAGCCGTTCCATTTCTCAACCGCTCAAGAATATTTGTTAGACACTCCACATATCCCGCAAATAATGAGGAATGTCTTGGCATGATCTTTATGTTAGGTTCATAACTTGAATTACTATGTTCTTCATCATTAACCTTCACTTTCGGGGACGAGCAAAGAGTCAAGTGTGGGGAACTTGTTGACACTTAATTAATGCATGTTTTACTACCACCAAAGTGAACCACTAATACAATATTACATGTGAAAACATAACCAAACATTATTTATCCGACGAGTTCCACGAGTTTTGGTGTTTCAAATTGTTTTGCGGGAATGTTATGGAAATACAAATAAAGTATGCCAAATAAAGTGGAAAAAGCACCGTGAGAAATACGCCAAAGAGAGAATCAAGCAAGAGGACCAAACCCCAGCGCACAATCGGCCCATGCACCACCATAGGCCCAACATGTGAGGGACAAAACGCCAGCAAGGGGGAGAAGGCCGGGGCGGGAGGCCCATCAGGGGGGGGCGGGCCGCCCATCGCGGCGGCCGGCGCATTATTTCGGCCAAAGTTCCCGCCCTTTTCACGGCGGTTTGGAGCGATCTTCAAGCGGCGGTTGCATGCGGTGCAAAGTTTCGTTCCCGCCAAGAATAGCTCGAAGCAAGGAGAGCCCTCCATTCCCTCCTCCTCTCCACTATATAAAGAGAGGCACTCCTCACTTGTACACACACAATACTACACACATTAGCACTTCACTTTCACACATTCTACACAATGTAGTGGTGTCCCTCTAGGTGTTCTTCACCTAGTTGTACATTTTAGAAAAGAGGAAGAGAGAGGAGGGAAGAGCAGAGGCGAAGCCGGGTTTGTCGATTTCACCTCGACTTTTGTACCTCTACGGAGGCGACTCCTATGTGAGTAATATTCGCTTTCTTTGCAATTCTTGAGCAATCTATTTGACTAAAGTTTAGTGCTCGCTTACTTGCTTGCGGGATCTCTGTTCGACCAGAAGGCTCTAGTTTTCACGTGAAACTAGTTTCGTATCGCTAAGCGCAGACATGGTGTGCAGGCTAGAGTTTACCCGAGATTGCGCCCAATGCTACGGAATAGTTGTGGTAGCCCCGGGGGTGACAGCTCCGACCAGGCCTTTGTAGTCCACCACGTCACGTATTGGTGTTTTAAGTAGAGCTTCCGGTGGCCTTCCCGATTACCGTTTTCCCAGTCTTTTTGAGAATCGAAAGGTCGTTGTTCAAGTAAAAGGTGTAGTAAGCCGAGACTTTAGTTATCTAGTGACCTTGGGCTAAGCTTAGAAAACCCTCTTGTCCTACCAAAAATATTTATCTATCTTATCTCTTGGGCGTACTTGATCCCTTCTAGTTCACTTCGTTCCCGTGGAAATCGATACCTCGAATACTCCGAAAGTGAAAGCTACAACGGTACTTTCGTGCGCTTTGTGGATTTATCTCGTGTGCGTTAAAAAAAATACCAACAGCTGTACGGCGGGCTCCGCCAATGACCGACGCCCAGGAGTGGATCGTGCCTCCCCGATGGATGAAGTGCCCCATCCACCGAGGAGGGCTATGTCGTCTCCTTCGCCTCCTTCCACGACGGAGGGCTCGGCGTCCCTTCCAACCGACTTCTTCCCGGCCCCCGATCACCGATTGGGGCGTCGAGCTCCAAAGACTGAATCCCAACGGGGTTCTTCACCCTCGCCGCCTTCACCACCTTCTGCGGGGTGGCTAGGGATCAAGGCGACCGGGGACTGTTTCGGTTCTTCTTCCACGCGAAGATCGCGGCACGGCTCGACGGGCGGAACGCGCCCGCCCCGATCGGCCGCTGCGTCACCATCCAGCCACGGCGGGTGTGAAGGCAAAGTTCCCAAAGCCGATCACTCCCTCGTCGAACACCGGGTGGAGGGAGGAGTGGTTCTACCTCAAGAACGATGAGGAGTATCCGGTCCCGCGCTACACGGGCAGCGTGTTCTGTCATCGGACGAGCCGTGGAGGGAGGGCCCTCGCGACCACCGCCGCCGCGGATCGGGAGGTCGCCCGGAAGGCCGAGCTTCTTAGCGACGCGGGCTCATAGAGCCCCTCATCCTTGCCTAGGCGTTGGGGCACGGTGTGTCCCCCCGAGGCGGAGGACTCTCCGCATCCGGGAGATGACGGACGACACAAGCGCCCTTCGAGGGCACGGTGGACGGCGCCGCTTCTCGCAAGGAGGACATGGAGTGGAGCGCCAGGAGGGTGACCGGAAGGCCTTCACGATCGGCCGGAGCCCAACGCAATTCCAGTGCACGCCCTTCGCCCGATAACGCAGCAATGGTGAGCTCAACTCCTCCTTCTTTTTTCTTGTTCTAGCATTTCGGTGCGTGTGTCGTCATTTCTTCTAATTTTTTGGTGTGCAGGTTGGCACGGTGGATCTCCCGCCATCTCGCCCACGATGAGGACCGTCCCCATCCTTGGCGTCCCTCCGAGGCTACTCCCCGATGCGGGGTCGCCGAGTCCTCGGGGGATAGCGAGGCGCAGGGAGGCCTGGTGATGCGCCGCCCGAGACTCGCCAGGAGCTCGAGGAAGCGCGCCGTGCTTCCGCCGGCAAAGGGGACAACGGGAGCGAGGCGGATCGGGGGACGACATTGTCCCCGATCATGTCGCCCGACGCGGGGCTTTCCGCCGTCTTGACGCTGTTTCGCCGCTGCGCTCTCCGTGCTCTTCGTAGCTGCACCATGAGGAAGAGGACGCCGCCGAGCTCGGGGCGGGGAGAAGAAGAGGTGGATGGCCAAAATGTAAGTGTTCAAGCTCGGCCTCCCGTTGTTCGTCTGTCGTCGCGATTTCTTTCATCTCGTGTCCGAAGTTTTGCTCTTTACCCTTGCCGTGGAAGGTCGGGCCGTTAGGAGCCCCGAACCCCGCCAAGCCGCCTAAGGACGGAGGTAGCCGCGAGCTCGGCGGCGCAAGCCCTCCCCGCTGGCAAGCCTTGCCCCACCTGGGGCCGCTCCTCCGACCTCCGGAGGAGGATTAGAGCACGGGTCGGCCGGAGCGTCGACTCTCGCCTTCGAGCACCTTCCCGGTGTTGTAGGCGTTGGCGACACCGACGAGCTCATCTCGAGGATCGAGACCTCGACGCCGGTGTCCGCTCCCTACCACACCCGAGCCCCGCCCCGGACGACCCGCCGAGCGGGCGGGTGATCATCCCGGATTCTCCGAGAAGACGGACGAAGCGGAAGCCGCGCCTTCGCCCAACCGCCCGGGCCGAGGACGCTGATCCGGCCAGTGGACGGTGTTTGTCAGGGACCCCCGAGTCTCGCAGTGAGGCCGACGCCGCCCAGACTGGTCGCGACCCACGATGTGGCGCCGAGCTCCTGGGGCCGCACGAGGCCGAGGTTCGAGGATGTCCACGACGCGGCCGCAGGCCCGACGACGACTCGGCGACGCGCCAAGAAATCGTGGAGGAGCCTCGGCGACTCTCCGGCGGACGTGCCATCGATCGCGGAAGCTAACGCCGAGCTCACCGTTGTTTCCGGCGCGGGCGCAGCCATTGAGCTCGTGGCTGCGCCAAGGGCCGGGCATCGGAGGGCGCCGCGGCAGCGCTTCCCGGTGGCCTTCAGGCGGGGGCTAGGAGCCGCCCATGGGACCATCTTTCCGTGGCAAAGGACGGTGGAGCTGGCGCCGCAAATGGTGGCGGCCGAGGAGGTGGTGCCTCGCGCCGAGGAGACGGTGCCGAATGTCTCCACCAGGTTGTTTGGGTAAGGACTATGAACACGCCTTCACCTCGCCCGAGCTTGTAGATGTGGCACTAACTTCTTCTTCTTCAGACACGAGAGCCGCCGTTGTTCCGGGTACAACCAGTGTGGCGGCGGCGGCTCAAGCTCGAGAGGCTCATGGCGGCTTCGACCTGACCGTCCCAGGCGAGCGGAGGCCTTGGTCAGGTATTTACCTTGCACCGCGACATCCGGGGACGGCTGGATGACATCGCGACTCATATCCGCGAGGCTGAGGAGCATGCCACCCGCAAGGCTCGTGAGGAGGTCGCCGCCGAGCAGCGCCAAAGTCGGTGGTGGCGGCCAAGCGTTAAGAAGAGCTCGATCTCGCGCATAGCCAGCAGCGCCAGAATATGCAGGAGGAGCTCGAGGATCTCCGCCGATCGCTAGAGAGCAAGGAGCTCGAGCGTTCGGCGCTTGAGCAGCGGACCAAGAAGTTGGAGGAGGATAGGGATACCACCAAGAGGACGCTTCAGGATCGCGACCGTGAGCTCGAAGGTGTGTCATTCGAGCTCATTTCTTTCTTTGTCTCTGGGTAGAGAGCTGATAGACTTAGCCGGCGGGACGTTTTAGCCTATGACCACGAGGTCACCGAGTTGTCGGTGCTGCTGCACTCTTCGGAGGCGGAGAGGCATCGGCTCGATGCCGAAAACCACTCTTTCTGGGAGAATCAGGAAGAGCTCTATGGGATCTTGACGTGTAAGCTGGCATATCTTGCTTCCTCTTCTTTATATTTCAGGACTTATGGTTTGGGTTGCCCTGTCATTTTGCAGGTGAGAAGGACAGGTCGTCGGGGTTGGCTCGGGACCTTAAGGAGAGGGAGAGCTCCCCTATCCTCGGCGGAGGCCACCTTGAAGCACACACACGCCTCAAACTACGCCGCGAAGGAGGGAGAGCTCCGAGCCAGAGGACGCGCGACTGGACTCGGTGCATCGAGATCGAGCTCCGTTTGAACGAGCTACCCAGTGCTAAGGAGACCGAGGTCTCCGATTTCCGCAAGCGGGCGGTCAAGGCTGAGGGCGTTGCGTAGAAGCTAGAGCACGAACAGACGGATCTCTTCTTCGACATCGAGACCACCTGCGACCTCCCCTCGGCGTTGGGGAGTCGAGAAGCCGTGTCTTTGGGTGCCCGTGCTCCGGAGTGGTGAGGGGGACAACCCGCCGCCACGCCTGGTCCACAAGGCGGCCAGTGGTCCTCGCCCACTACCCTGAAATTGAGACTAAGGTGGTGGGCAAGGGCTGGCCAAAGGTGGACACCGACGCAGACCTCGACCGATCGCCGCCAAAGCGAAGGCTGACTTGGAGAAGATGGCGAGGAAACTCTTCAAGCTCACGGCCGAGGAGCTCGAGGTCTTTGAGCCCACCACGGGCGAGGCGGAGGAGGAGTCGTTTGATGAGGAGTAGCTTGCATGGGGGTAGGCATAGCTCGAGGCGCAGCCTCCTTAGTTGAACAAAGTCCCTGAGCTCGGGTCAAAGTGTAAATACATTTTGTGTTAAGTTTATGAAGAAGATCGCTTTCTTTCCCTTGCCGATGTCTTCAATCTATTGTTCAACTTTGAGCTCATACCTTGGAAGAACGAATATAAAGGCCGTTTCTCGTTGGCCACGGGCGCTAGAGGTCGACGGCGCCGCGCTATGCTCTCGTTTAGGTGATTTCGAAGTTGCTCAACTGATAGATCGCGTAGGCTTAGGAGTGAGAAGAGCGGGCGAGAGGTCAAGTCTGACCTGTGTGATTCGGCCGAACTCAGAGTTCAAGGTCAAGTGTTATTTGTGAAAAAATGAGCTCATGAAAACACGGGTGTGCGCCCCCGCCCTCTGTAGCCCCGATCAAGGGTAGGCCTTGCCGAAGGCAGAGGGCAGCCGTTGCTCAATAGCTGTAAAGTAAAAGAGTTCGAATGTTTGCACAAATTTTGCATCGAGGTGTGCCTTTTTATTCAAACTTCATGAAAGCAGCTTTACAAGGTGCATCTAAGGGTAGAAGCGTAATGAGCTGTTCGATGTTCCAGGCGTTGGTGAGCTCGCAGCCGTGGGAGTCTTGGATCTTGTACGGGCCTGGGTGTAGGACTCGGGTGATGGTGAACGGTCCTTCCCAGGGCGCCGAGAGCTTGTGCTTCTCCTTCGTACTCTGTACTCAACGTAGGACCTGGTCGCCGATGTTGAAAGCTCGTCCTCGTACATGACGGTCATGATAGCGATGCATCGACTGCTGGTACTTGGCTGAATGTGTGAGCGACCTCGCGAGCTTCTTTGAGCTGGTCCACGGCGTCCCCGAGTGAAGCTTGGTTGCCGGGCGCCGTTATACTTCGAACTCGTGGTGCGCCGTAGTCGAGGTCGATGGGGAGCACGGCGGAGTGAAGACGAGGAAGAATGGCGTCTGCGCCCCGTGGCCTTGCTTCGGTGTGGTCCCGAGGCTCATTGACACCTCTTATGATATACTTTTATATGTCAACAAGACATGAAATAAGGGCATAAATTGAATGAACACCTAATTTAGAGGTTTATACTGATAAGTTCCATGAGTTTTGGTGATTTATATATTTTTAGGGACTTAACAGATAAATGCGAGATAAGAACGTTGAAAAGCCCAAGAGTTTGCATCCCATGCGATGACAAGACTTGACCGTAAGGCAACTCAATCCAAAAAGTGGACTAAAACATTCTAGAAGACACCGGGGAGGAAGGAGAAGTCGTTGTGACACGGGACATCGGGCGATCACGGCCATGATCCTGGCAACCGCCAGGCTGGGCCCACATGTTAGCCTCTCCTTTCTATGGTGGTTTACTACCGACATTGAGGTTGTATCTATACCATTGTTCAAGGTCGGTTTGATCCAATGGTCATCGTTCATCGCCAAGGGCTATATAAGGCACCTCTACCCCCGGGGTTAAACCCTAATTTCGTTCAATTGATTTGTAATTCATTATCGGCCAAGTCGTGTATAGAAGAGAGTATCTCCACCGAGAGATTAGGTTAGCTACTTGTCTAGTTCTAGTTCATCTAGTTCTAGTTCGTCTAGTTGATTAGCAAGTCGATTCAAGTAGAGCCGGGTGTGCCAACCCGAGTTCTAGATCTTCAAGTCCAACGGTACGGATATTGTCTTGTATCTATGACTTTGCTATATTATAATATTATGTGTTGCTTTGCTATGTTCTTACTTTATTCTAATAGTATATTTGATATAGTCATGGTTTATGATAGATTCATGTATCTATTCGTAGAAAGCCTAATTCAATTCTCGAGTGGGTTAGGTGGTAGAAATAATTATGTAAGCGTGGTGCTTATATATGATTTACCTGCGAGTGCACCTTATATTCCGGGATGTGTGGTAGATCACGGGAGTGATAGTCCTGTTAAGTCCTTTGGAGTCCACCCTCCGTCTATAAGCCAAGTGGATAATGATTATGGGGATTATCTTGTTTCGCTCTTGATTTTCCTTGATAGTCTTCCGGATACATGATCTAGAGTTTATTATGCTATATATGATAATGTATGCCCTAGAGTAGATGTATTGACTTAGTAGATTCAATGCTCCACAAGAATTCTGTCTCTTAAGTAGTCCAATGTTAAGTCTAACTTTTAGTAGTCTATTCCTATCTCTGTGTGTGATGCCTCTCGCCTTTATTTATCATTATCATATTCTATCATTATTGGCTTACCCCCCTTAAAGTTAGCACTAGTGATAGATTCTCTCATAAGTATGCCATCTATCAATTGTATATCAGCCCAACTCCATTTTTCCTCCCGTGGTAGAATATAAATGACAAACCCGGGATTACTCCCGGTGAAATGCTACAAGTGGTATTTTTATCTATGCGCTTTGTGATAGACCTTTCTATATTTATTTCTTAGAGATTGCAAACAACACATTACAAGTATCACATATGCATTTTTCCTAGCATTGCTGCTAGGGATGACAACCTAGCCTACGGTAGTGCTAAGAGATGAAACCACACTGAGTGCTCCCGGCGGCATATGGCCTTAGGTGAGATTAACCCCACCTTTTTGTTATAGTGACGTTAGGAATACCAATGGGCTCCATACGACGGCGGGGAGCTCGGCGAGCCACCGTCCTCCGAACTTCTCGAGCCGCTTGAAGATGTGTGGCTTTAATCCCTCGCAAAATCATCCCATTGGCTTGCTCGACCTGCCCATTGGTTCTAGGGTGGCCGACCGCCGCTGCGCCCACGCGAATGCCGTAGTCGCCGCACCGGGCCGTGGAAAACCTGCCCGGTGAAGTTGGTCCCGTTGTCGGCCAAGAGAAGCCTTGGCGAAATGCCTTGCCCACCGTGAGCTTGGGGGCCGCATGGTGTCCGTGATTCACCGGCGTGTATCTCCTTGATGAGCTCGCACCCTTCCTTGAAGGTGACGAAGAAGGCCGAATATTTCCCGAACGCGCCCCCCCCCCAGAGCTCGTGCTCGATGATGGCGTAGGACTTAGCTCGGCGTGCGATGCACCTAGCTTCTTCCTTTTCGATGGGGAGTTTGCCGTCCCTTAGCCATGCCAGGATGGGGACCCGCCAGTCGGGCCTTGGGGCCTCCCGGCTCGGGATCATGAGGACCTCGGTGTCGACGAGGTCGACCTCCATTGGTGAGCTCGAGCTCGATGAGGTTTTGACCTTGTTAAGAAACGGCACGAACGGTGCTTTGGTCGGATCGGGACACGTGCCCGGGACCTCACCCTCAAGATGAATTGAAGGGACATATTGGTCGTGGGTGAACACACCTGGTGGGACCTGCAGCCGATCGGAGGCGAGCTTGGCGAGGACGTCAGCGTCGCCATTGTACTGGCGGCGGATGTGTTTGAACTCGAGGCCGTCGAAGTGCTCCTCGAGCTCGTGTACCTACGCTGAGTACGCGATCATCCTCGAACTAACGCGCCGGCCTCCTTCTTCGTGGGTTGGTCGGCAATGAGCTTGAGTCCCCCTGCACCTCAAGTCGCTTGATGCCGAGCTCGGTGGCGAGACGGAGCCCGCTCACCAGTCCTCATGTTCGGGCGATGTTGTTTGATGTGGTGAAGTGGAGGCGCATCGAGCACCTCATGCGCACGTTGCGTGGCGAGACGAAGACCAGTCCAGCCCCCGTGCCATACTTCTTCATGGAGCCGTTGAAGTAGAGGGTCCAGTACTCACTGTCGTCCAGCTTGGGTGGCACCGCGTCTCGTCCACTCTCACCCACGAAGTCGGGAGCACTTGGGACTTGATGGTGTCTCTTGGGGCGTATGAGATGTCTGACCCCATGAGCTCGATGCCCCACTTGGTGATGCGACCCGTGGCCTCGGGGCTGCGGATGATCTCGCCTTGGAGACGATGGTGATCGGATGCGCGTCAAAGTAGTGGCGTAGCTTGCGGCGCGTGATTAGCAAGGCGTAGGCGAGCTTCTGGAGCTGCGGGTACCGCATCTTAGTGTCTGAGAGGACCTCGCTGATGAAGTAGACTGGGTGCTATACACGAAGCGCGTGTCCTTCCTCCTCGCGCTCCACCACGAGCACCGTGCTGACGACCTACGGGGTGGTCGAGATGTAAAGTAACATCGGCTCGTCTGGCTTGGGCGGGATGAGCACAGGTGGGTTCGTCAGGAGTTCTTTTAGGGAGTCGAGGGCGGCCTGGGCCTCGTCGGTCCAGGCAAAGTGCTCTGACTTCTTCAAGAGCTTGTAGAGCGGGAGGCTTCGTTCGCCGAGTCGAGCTATAAACCGGCTAAGTGCGGCAAGGCACCCCGTGAGCCGCCGCACACTTTTGATGTTTTTAATCGGGCCCATATTTCGATGGCCTCGATCTTTCGGGTTGGCATCGATGCCACGCTTGGATACAATGAAGCCAAGGAGCTTCCCTTGAGGGACCCCAAAAACACACTTCTCCGGGTTGAGCTTCACCGAACTCGCGGAGCTTTGCCAAGACGATCGAGGTCGGGATGAGCTCCCCTCGCGGCGCTTCGCCTTGACTACGATGATGTCAACGTATGCTTCAACGCGCTTCCCGAGAAGCTCTTTGAAGACTTTCTCGCATGCACCTCTAGAAGGTGGCGCCGCCGTTCTTCAACCCGAATGGCATCGTTACGCAACGTAACGCGCCGAAGGGGGTGATGAAGGAGGTTGCGAGCTGATCGAGCTCGCTCATCGCGACCGGGTGATAGCCGAGTATGCGTCGAGAAAATAGAGCGCCTCGCACCGGAGGTGGAGTCAACGATTTGGTCGATGCACGGCAAAGGAAACGGATCCTTTGGGCATGCCTTGTTGAGACTCGTATAATCAACACACATTCTCCATTTCCCATTCTTCTTCTTAAATAGTATAGGGTTGGCTATCCACTTCGGGATGAAGCACCTCCTTAACAAAGCCCGCCACTAAGAGCTTATCTATTTCCTCGGCGATTGCACGCCACCGCCGCCGCCGGTTGCCGGAGCCATCGCTTCACCGGCCGAGAGCCGGGCTTGATGTTTAAGGAGTGCTGGCGACTTCCCCCGGTATGCCGCATGTCAAGGGTCTCCACGCGAATACATCGAGGTTCGCATGCAGGAAGTCGACGAGCTCACTTTCCTATTTGGGAGTGAGCTTGGCACGCGTAATCGAACGGTGCGCCCCTCCTTGTCGACCGCCACCGTCTTGGCGTCCTCCCTCGGCGGCTCGAAGGAGCCTACCGCCTTCTCAAGCTCGGCAGGCGAGGCAGCCGCCGCCTTGCCGGACGTGCTCGGTGCCTTCTTGAGCTCGTTGGAGTCCTCCGCTCGACCCACGCGAGCATCTGGGGTGAGTTTCTCTGGACTCGATGAGGGCGTCGACGTATTGCATGGCCTCCTTGTCGCAGTTGAAGGCGCGCTCGAAGGTGGAGTTGACGGTGATCATGCCCTTCAGCCCGGGGATCTTGAGCTTGAGGTACGTGTAGTTGGGCACGCCATGAACCGCGATAGCACGGCCGCCCCAACGGGCGTGGTACGCGCTCTTGTATGGGAGCACCTCGAAGGTGAGCACCTCCTTACGGAAGTTGCTCGGGTCTCAAGGTGACGGGGAGGTCGATCCGCCCGAAGCGGGAACGCTCGCTTCCCGGCACCACCCCATGGATGGGGTCGGTCAAGGTCGGGAGACGAGCTCGGGTGATGCCGAGTGCCTCCATGGTGTCGACGTAGAGGAGGTTGAGGCCACCGCCGCCATCCATCGCGACCTTGCCGAGGCGCTTTGGTGCCGCCGATGGGATCGACTTGACGAGCGGGAACCGCCCCTCGGTGAGGAATGTGGGGTGGTCCTTTTTGTCGAAGGTGATTGGAGCCTCGACCACTTGAGGTAGGAGGGCCTCATGGGCTCGGTGAAGAGGACTCGCGCTGCAAGAGCTTCGGCGGCGGCGCTTGACTCACGCCGGTGGCCCACCAAAGACGACGTTGATCGCGCCCGCCCTCGAAGAAGAAGACGCCCCTTGCCGCCCGCTTTCGTCGAGCTTTGTCGTCATTCCGCTCGTGGTGCGTGCGGCCGCCCCTACCTCGTGCCCGGCCACGAACTTCCAGAGGTTGCGCCCTTGAGCTTGTGCTTGACGGGACCTTCATGGTTGGGCGGGGGAGCTCGAGCTTCTTCTCGAAGAAGTCCTTGGGGCGTTCGCCTCAGCCGCCCTGGCGGCCTGGGCTTCTTCTTGTCTACCACCGCCATGAAGTCATCCTCGCGTTTTGGCGGTGCTTGTTCTTGTTCTTCTTCTTGGGCGCGAGCCGACCCTCGCCGCCTTTTGTCGGCGGCTTTTCCTTGCCCTTGTCGGTGGTGCCGTGGAGGATAGCGTAGAGGGCTTCCTCGCCTCGGGCGTGGTTCATGGCGAGGTCGAGGAGCTCCTTCACCGCCTTGGGCTTATGGATGCCGAGCTCGCGGATGAGCGCCTCACTGTGTCGTGCCGAAGGTGAAAGCGGTGATGATCTCGGCGTTGGTGGCGCCGGAGAGCTCGCTGCAAAGCTTGGAGAAGCACCGGATGTAGTCGCAGGCTCTCGTTCTTCTCGCCGCTTGCGGCCGCGGAGGTCCCATGTGTTGTGGGGCGGGAGTAGGTTCCTCAGGAAGTTGCCGACCGAAGATGTCGCTGGAGGTCGCGCCACCTGCCGATGAGACCCGGCAGCAAATGCTCGAGCCAAGATCGAGCGGTGTCAAGAAGGTAGAGAGGAGGTTGCGGATGATGAAGAGCTTCGTCGCCGGCTCCTCCCCCCCTCACACCCGAGACGGTAATCCTCGAGCCACACGCTAGGGTCCGGCCTCCCCATTGTACCGGATGCAGGTCGGAGCACGTAAACGCTTTGGGAACGGCGCGCCGTGGACCTCCGCCGCGGAAGACCCATGGTCGCCTCCCCGTCCGGAGTGGGGCTCAGGCCTCGAGCTCACCCCGAGCTCGAGCTCGTGGAGAGCGCGTTGGTCGCTTCCACTTCCAGCATTGGGCTCCCGCCGCGTCCTCTTGGTCGCCGTAGCGCCCACCCTCCCTCTTTGTAGGAGCGCGCCGGGCGGCGTCGCCGCCGCCGATCGTCGTCGCCGCGCGATCTCGCGCGGCGGTGGGCGGGTCACTTCTTCGAAAGCCGTGACGTTGACGAGCATCGAGGGTGTCTCGTGCACGCGGTTTTTGCCAACCCGGCGCCGAGCATGGACTCACGGGGAGTCATCACGATCCGGCCTCCGGTTGGAGGAGGCCTCGTGCTCCTCTTGAGCCGACGGTGTGACGCCGAGCTCTCCATCCGTTGCTCTCGTGGCTCGATGAGACATCGCAGCCGCCCGAGTCGCCCCTCGGCCGCGCCGCCGAGCTCGGGAGGTCATGAAGGAGCATGGAGGCGGCACTGAGGTTCGGGTTGCCCCGCCAAGACCGGGAGGTCGCCCCGCTCCCTTGATGCAGCGCCGAGCCTCCCTTCCGCGAGCCCGAAGCCGGTGCCGCCTCCTTCCTCGCCAACGAGCCTCACGCTCCCCCGCGCCCTCACGCCGGCCTCCCTCGAGCTCTTCGAGATGCTCGTGGACACGCTGGGTGGAGCGCCGTTGAGGGAGCCGTCCGGGCCCCATCCCCGAGCGCGCTGGCGGTGTCGGGTGACTCTTCCCTCGCTATGCATGCCGTGTACCGCACCCGAGGGTTTGGCATGTAGCATTCGCGAGGGGGTCAGCCCCCCGAGACCTCGAGACTCGAGCGCGGCCTTGAGGCCCGCCGCCCCCGAGCTCGTTGTTCGGAGGCATTCAGATGAAGAGCTGTCCCTGGCGTTACATCTCGTACGCGGCAAGGAACTCGCCGGGGAGAGTGGAGCTCGCCCGCGAAGCCGCAGACGATGTTGGCGACATGAGAAGGTGATGTCGCGGAAGAGCCCCCGAAGTCGCCGTGGCTCGATGTGCGGAAGCAAGTCCGCAATGCCGGGCGAAGAAACGGTTGGCCGCCGCGCGGATGGGGGCTCGGGCCGCTCGAAGTCGAATGCCGGGCCGGAGCGGATCAGCATGGAGTCGGGCGGCGCCACGGACTAGGCGAGGCATCAGCCCGCCCCGCACCATCCGAGGGAAGGTAACCCCAACGAGGGAGTCCTCGGACCTAGTGCCGACGAAGTCCGTGGTCCCAAGCGCATCGGGGTGCGCCGGATGCCGGAGAGGTGGCGAAGGGAGCCATCGAGGTGATGATCATCACACTAGCGCTGCCCTCTACCTGGGCGCGCCAACTGCCGTGGTCGTGATACCACGGTCACAAAGAATCGACTAGCTAATGTGTGCAACGATGGCCTAACTCAAGGGACAATGACACGGAGTTTATACAGGTTCGGGCTAATCGGCGCACCCTAGTCCAAAGGTGTGGCACTATCCGAGCTCAAACGCCATATCGGGCGAATACAAGCGGTTGAGAGAGGGAGGTGAGCTCCCAAGTCTTTGTGAAGTGAGTGATCGAGGTGTTCTAAGCCGGAATGTGAGCGAAGTCGAAGCACTTGCCCTTCTCCAATGGCCGAGCCTCCCTTTATAGCCGCAAGGGGATGTACGATGGCCATTGAGTGAGGGACCGAAGAGGAGAAGAGATACCCGGGGGGGTGGAGAAGGAAATGTGGCCGCCGGCGGGCACGCCGACCGCCAAGCATGCGCCGCCGCCACCGCCCGTGCCATAGCCTATCTACAAAGCTGCCGTAGAGCCGTGTAGGGGCGGCTCCATATCCCAATATGCCGTGACGCCGGATTGTCAAGCTCGAGCTCGCTGGGTTGGCCGCGGAGGGAACAACGAAGCTCGCCACGCCGCCCGTTGTCGCCCATGCGCCCCGCCGCCCATCGCACGCTGGGCCGCCGTCCGCGGCCGGACTCGCAGCGGGCGCCACACCCGCCATAAATGTGCATACCCATGTCGAGGAAAACGGTGATGATGAGAGCTCGGTGGGGAGCGCCTCTATCGCCGAGGTCATCCTTGTCTCGTAGCGGTTGTCCGTAGGCTCGGGCGCCGTATGGCGTGATTCGGTGCCATACCGCGCGCGCCGCTAGGGGATCTCGTTCTTCGACGATATCCGCCATAGGCCGCGGTGCTCGGTTAGCAGCCGCGGTGACGCTGGTCGGCTGTGTCCCGAGCGCCCCTCACGCCGGGAATTGTAACAGGCTACCCAGAGAGCTCGTCCGAGACGAAAGGAGCTCGTCGGGCCGAGCCTCGGAGCCCGGCCCGTCCTTTATACCATGAGAGCTCGCTCGAGGCGGAGGGATGGGGCGCCGGGCCGAGCTCGAGCTCGTGCCTGTGGAGCTCATCCCCAAGAGAGCTCGCTCGAGACGGAGAAACGCCCGTCGAGCCCTCGGCTCGATTGGGGTGAGGGGATGCCAGGGCCTCGCTCGCTGTCGATGAACTTGGCTCGCCTCGCGATATGATCTTCGCAGGCGGATTCGCCTAATTAATCACGCCGTAATATCCGCGGTCCCACAAGCTATATGTTGTCATAAGTGGCTTCATGGCGTACATGTGGAACTGCCTTGGTCTCGCCGTGCATGTTCCCGATCTCACATTTAACTCCTTATCAATTACAGTGTCAAATTGACTGGCACACCACCGGATCGATACACCCGAGCTCTCAAGTTAAGCTAGCTACTTCGGCTTGTCAGTGTGTGCGGCACAGACGCTTTTTGTGTCAACACACTTTTTGGCACGCCCGGTGGGACGAATCAAGATTCAAGACAAGATGCCTAAAGACCGACGCTAGATGCAAGTCATTACGCTCGCTCTGGATGATTTACCAGCGGATTTGTAAACCATGGTGAGAGACGAGTGTGAAGCTTTTGCGCAGAAGTGTTTGTCGTGCTTCTCGAAGAACAAGAGCGGTAGGATCTTCTAGAAGCTGGATCTTCCAAAGGTTGTGATGCCTAGTGAAAAAGAAAAGATGAACCTACTGCAGAAGAGATCAACCAGATGGAGGAGATTGTCCAAGGAGCCGTAGGGAAAGCAATGACCAATCATAATACGGTCTTCCTCAACACTTTCCGCCACATCATGAAGAGCAGCTTTGGACCTGAGGTTGACAGGCACTTTGAGGAACGGTTTGGTGAGATTTCTGGACCAACATACTTCTACACGCCGAAGCCACAGCCAAGGAAGAGTGCTGCAAATGATGGAGAAGGAGTCGAAGAAGAAGAGGATGAAAATGAAACACCAAAGAAGCCAAAGAAGTCCAAAGCAAAGGAGGCTGGAATGGCACCCGCCACATATGGAGACTTGGCATTGGTACACCCGGGAATCCTCCAAAGTGTACAACTCTTACATGATTGCTCCAATGGCCAGCGGATTGTAGAGGAATCCCTTTGGGCCTGGCTACACTGAGTTCTCTGATTACTTCACCATCAATGCTCTGCCGAATCCTGGGTACAGACCTACTGGACAGTCAGGACAATCATATGGACCCTAGAATTCGGGAGTAGATATGCTCTTACAGAGGATGGCCGATATGATGCAAAACCAGTTTGGGTTGAAGCCCAAGAGTCGGCCCTATATGTATCGGTCACCATATACAGATTGGTACAACAAGGTGGCACTTCCTTCAAGACTGAAGCCTCCAACTGACCTGACCAAGTTTTCTGGACAGGATGATACTTCCACCACAGAGCACATCAGTCGCTACTTGATCCAGCTAGGAGAGCTTGCTGCCGATGAAGCATGGAGGATTCGCTACTTCCCATCATCCCTTATAGGGCCGGCTTTCGTCTAGTTCACTACGTTGCCGGCCAATTCTATTGGAACTTGGGCAGAGCTAGAACAGAAATTCCATGCATATTTCTTCAGTGGTTCCAATGAAAAGGAGCTCGTTGACCTGATGGGGATGACACAGAGATACAATGAGATGCCCCGTGAGTTCCCGTGCGGTGTTCGTGGAGACTAAGAAATTCTCGCTACTCACCGAATTTGCTGGACCATCAATCGCCGACCGTAGCTATACGCGGTATGCATCCAGCTATCGAGGGAAAAAGCTGGTCGGCATGGAATTTGAGGACCTTGGATAGCTCTCACGCCGGTTGGCAATTATGGCGGTACCGGTTCGAGCATCAAGAAGGATACCCGCTACCAGAAGGGGGGCAACGTAGCCTATGAAGCGTATCAACACTTTCTCGAATGTGTGGAAGACGATGATGGCCGGGGAGGAAATAGCTACCGCTGAGTTTGTGCGGGGCAAAGAACCTCATCCAGGTTAATCAACACCGGATGAAGCGGATCGAGGGCGCATATGACTTTAATGTCTCTAAGTCTGACAAGCTCTTTGAGTTCTTGGTCAAGGAAGGGTGCATCAAGCTGCGGAGAGAACCACTCTATGCGGCGGCCCCGACGGGGTGAATGTCACGCCTCGAATAGTTTACACTAAATAAAAATAATGATTTTATTGTTTTTCTAAAATTTCCAAGACTTAATTAGACTTTTAGCAATTTCAACAATGCAAATTGTGAATTTTAAATAAGTTTTTATAATTTAATTTGAGATGTTTTGTTGCATTCATGCTGAAAGCATTAATTTATTGTATGAAAAATGATTTATGAAATTCGTGGTTAAGCTAAAGGAAAGGTTTTATTCTATTTCCAAAATAAAATATCCTTTTTGTTTAAAAGTAAAAGGTATAGTTTTTAATCTCATTCAAATCCTTTAATCTTGTTGTCGGCTATTCTTTATATCTCAAGTCAAATATCTCCTAATGCTTATTCATCTCATCACGTCATCACTTTAGCCGTTTTATCTTCCAATTAATAATTCCAACATAATTTCCTTTCTTCCTTATCTTCTAGCCATTTTTCGTTTGCACGTGTTTACTCTCAAGCACTCAACATTCATGAACCAACCAGGCCACTAGTAGAGTCTCCATCTCCAAGGACCTAGCCTTGCCGGCTACCCACTCAAGCATGCGTATGGAACCATGAACCAACGCCAGTGTAACCAGTTGCCACTATCTCTTTGCTATTAATACCCATCATCAGTTAACCAACGTCTGGTCATAACTCAAAGCCACATTTTCTAATGCCACCATCTAGCAAAACGGAACCCACTGTTGTCCTTTGTCTTAAATTCCCACATTGAACTCAATGAACTGCTGTCCGTTTAGTTTTGTAGCTGCCCTGAAACAGTCGCATGCCATTACTTGGTCATGCACGTTTCCCTCCAGTGCTAATTGTGCCTATATAAGGAGATCACCAGCAGGTCCAGCATGTGTACTTGCCTTGCGTCATTTCTTCACCTCTCCACCAGCCAGCTCCTCCTCTGCCACAGCGCCGCCACTAAGTCATCTTCATCAGCGACATCTTTCAACAAAGTTGTCACGGCGCTCCTTTCTATGACCCCTGGTTCATCTCAGCAACTTCCAGATCGCCCCTCTGATGGACGCTGGCCTTGCACCGTTGAGCTGCTCTTCTTCCACCGTCGTTGCTCAGCATAATTTAGCAACTCGTGGTGAGGTCTCCTCTACATCGCCGGCCAACATGCATCCTTTCTGATCGCTGTGTTGGTGAGACACATTTCCACGCATGCTCTAATCTTTCTATTTTTGCACACACGCATATATACGCTACTTGTTCATGCGTGTTGCACTGTTAGCATCACATAATGCTACCGTCGTAATTCATTTTCACCGTGTTATCCTTTCAATAATATTTTGGTCCATGAATCTCCTTATTGGAATTTGTCTCGACAATTTCCATATTTATCTCACTGTTCCTCATTGCCAGTTAGTCCTTGATATCATGTCATAATCCCATTTCGTGATTTAAATTATTTCCAGCATGTTTAGTTTATTTAAAATGCCACTTTTACAGTTTTAGCCCATAAAACTTCAAATGCTTACATCTTTTTAATCGTAGACTCGTTTTTAGTCGTTTTTGCGCTCACACGATCATAGAATCAAGCCCTATGCGTTAGTAAGCTTTCCAATGTTGGTGTAATGCTTTTATTCATTTGTATATATGTTTGCTTGTATGTTTGCGCGCCCGAAGTTGCCGCGATGGAAGGAAAAGATATCTACGGATCCCGAAGACCAAGTGTTTGAGATGTCATGTGTTTCTAAGCCTAAGGCAAGTGTCCTTGACCATCTTGCACCTACTTTGTTTTACTTTGAGTTAGAGTAGTTAGACCATTAGTTGCATGCAGAGTCTAAATTTGAATCCCATGTTAGGGTTTACTAGACCTTGTTATATCATCCTTGAAACCCGGTATGGATGGGTACATGTCATGCTTAGATTGCTGTCATGGTTGGGATGGGATGAGTATAATTTAATTTTGACTAATGATCTATGCAACTATTATGTGGGTTGGTGATCCGTTGGTAATAGTAACATGGTGAGTAGGCAAATCCGGCAGGATGGAAAGTATGGTTGAGGTTGGTTTATGCCATGGAATGGCGGCAGATGTTGGTGGTTTTGGGTTTGTGCTAGTTAATCCCGCCTGGATCCGTAAGGACTTAATCTTGAAGCATGTAAACCGCTTAACAAATAAGCAGCCTCAAGGTTTATATGGTACGACCTGGCTAATTAATTAGCTGCCCATTTCTGTGCATTGTGGATAGTTTAGTGGCACACGAGGGGGCCTAAATCGGCGAATCCTTAGTGAATGCACAGGGGTGGGAACAACAGCTTTGTAAAGGCCTTGTAGTGTGACCCCGCTAAGCACCTTGGTAGTGTGAAGCGTGATGGGGAAAACACGACTTGTGGTGAACGTGCGCAACCTCTGCAGAGTGTAAAACTGATATATCGGCCGTGCTCACGGGCCACGAGCGGCCCGGACTTCTTCTTGACTAGATGACTCTGGTTACAGTTGGGGGCCCGGATGGAATTCGGGTGTGGTTTGCTTGGATGGAATCCAAGTGTGGTTTGGCTTTCGGATGGGATCCGAGTGTTGGTTTGGTTCTCTCGAGGAGAAGGAAGAATTTCACCTAGTAATTAGGTGCTAAGGATTTAAGGATTACAGGATGTGTCGCTTTAGGTGCTTGTGTCAAACCATGTAAGCCTTTTTCCTTGTGTTGGCCCACATGTCATACTTTTCCCACACTTGCGGAGTACATTTCGATGTACTCACCCTTCCTCTTTGACCCCTCTC
Source organism: Hyparrhenia diplandra (assembly GCA_015847255.1). Classification (NCBI taxonomy): domain Eukaryota; kingdom Viridiplantae; phylum Streptophyta; class Magnoliopsida; order Poales; family Poaceae; genus Hyparrhenia; species Hyparrhenia diplandra. The sequence continues at coordinate 259,657 of JADLZK010004743.1, forward strand.
GCTAGCCAGTTCGTCAAAACTAAAAGACGGAGTGCCAAAAGACGGTGTTTTCCGAAGACGGTGTTTTCCTAAAAGACGGTGTCGCGTTGTTAGGTCGATGTACCCCGGCCGACGTCACTGCGAGGGATGGCGACCACGCTCGCTCGTACTCACGATGTAATTTTTGTTTAGACCCACCGGTCTTTTTGTAATATGTAATCGCTTTTGTAATAAACACCGGTTTTGTACCATTCTCGTTGTCACATGTATGATATAAACTGATCCCCGCATACATGTGATGTGCATTCGGTTATGTTTTATATAACCGGTGTGACAGAATGGTATCGAGCCGTGTTGACCGTAGGGACGTCAGCCTAGATAGAAATGGCCGTCTTTTTAAAGCTATTTTAGTAAAAACAAAGCCTAGACTCTTCCCTACCTACTTCATTTTAAAAAGAAAAGGTAATTTTTCAACGCAACCCTACGTTCTTCAAGGCCAAGGGAACAAAGCTAAGAAGTCTACGTTAAGAAGTGAATTGAAGATTCTACAACAAACATTGTAGATGATGGAAGATAGTTCATCAACAAGGAGATTGAAGATTCAAGATCGTTTACCCTTGCCCTTCATAACTAGTTTGTCACCCCGAGCGCTTTTACGATAGAACGATTGCTAAGGTTGGGTGCTAGTGTGATTGACTAAGGACCTTTTTTCTCGTTAGTGTGACTTAGCTTGATTGAATTGTTATGATGCACTTGCTTGATTCGATTCTTTGTAATGATTGTAGCTTCAGCGAATCTCGGGACGAGATTCCTGTTAAGGGGGTAGTTTGTCACGCCTGAATAGTTTACACTAAATAAAAATAATGATTTTATTGTTTTTCTAAAATTTCCAAGACTTAATTAGACTTTTAGCAATTTCAACAATGCAAATTGTGAATTTTAAATAAGTTTTTATAATTTAATTTGAGATGTTTTGTTGCATTCATGCTGAAAGCATTAATTTATTGTATGAAAAATGATTTATGAAATTCGTGGTTAAGCTAAAGGAAAGGTTTTATTCTATTTCCAAAATAAAATATCCTTTTTGTTTAAAAGTAAAAGGTATAGTTTTTAATCTCATTCAAATCCTTTAATCTTGTTGTCGGCTATTCTTTATATCTCAAGTCAAATATCTCCTAATGCTTATTCATCTCATCACGTCATCACTTTAGCCGTTTTATCTTCCAATTAATAATTCCAACATAATTTCCTTTCTTCCTTATCTTCTAGCCATTTTTCGTTTGCACGTGTTTACTCTCAAGCACTCAACATTCATGAACCAACCAGGCCACTAGTAGAGTCTCCATCTCCAAGGACCTAGCCTTGCCGGCTACCCACTCAAGCATGCGTATGGAACCATGAACCAACGCCAGTGTAACCAGTTGCCACTATCTCTTTGCTATTAATACCCATCATCAGTTAACCAACGTCTGGTCATAACTCAAAGCCACATTTTCTAATGCCACCATCTAGCAAAACGGAACCCACTGTTGTCCTTTGTCTTAAATTCCCACATTGAACTCAATGAACTGCTGTCCGTTTAGTTTTGTAGCTGCCCTGAAACAGTCGCATGCCATTACTTGGTCATGCACGTTTCCCCTCCAGTGCTAATTGTGCCTATATAAGGAGATCACCAGCAGGTCCAGCATGTGTACTTGCCTTGCGTCATTTCTTCACCTCTCCACCAGCCAGCTCCTCCTCTGCCACAGCGCCGCCACTAAGTCATCTTCATCAGCGACATCTTTCAACAAAGTTGTCACGGCGCTCCTTTCTATGACCCCTGGTTCATCTCAGCAACTTCCAGATCGCCCCTCTGATGGACGCTGGCCTTGCACCGTTGAGCTGCTCTTCTTCCACCGTCGTTGCTCAGCATAATTTAGCAACTCGTGGTGAGGTCTCCTCTACATCGCCGGCCAACATGCATCCTTTCTGATCGCTGTGTTGGTGAGACACATTTCCACGCATGCTCTAATCTTTCTATTTTTGCACACACGCATATATACGCTACTTGTTCATGCGTGTTGCACTGTTAGCATCACATAATGCTACCGTCGTAATTCATTTTCACCGTGTTATCCTTTCAATAATATTTTGGTCCATGAATCTCCTTATTGGAATTTGTCTCGACAATTTCCATATTTATCTCACTGTTCCTCATTGCCAGTTAGTCCTTGATATCATGTCATAATCCCATTTCGTGATTTAAATTATTTCCAGCATGTTTAGTTTATTTAAAATGCCACTTTTACAGTTTTAGCCCATAAAACTTCAAATGCTTACATCTTTTTAATCGTAGACTCGTTTTTAGTCGTTTTTTTGCGCTCACACGATCATAGAATCAAGCCCTATGCGTTAGTAAGCTTTCCAATGTTGGTGTAATGCTTTTATTCATTTGTATATATGTTTGCTTGTATGTTTGCGCGCCCGAAGTTGCCGCGATGGAAGGAAAGATATCTACGGATCCCGAAGACCAAGTGTTTGAGATGTCATGTGTTTCTAAGCCTAAGGCAAGTGTCCTTGACCATCTTGCACCTACTTTGTTTTACTTTGAGTTAGAGTAGTTAGACCATTAGTTGCATGCAGAGTCTAAATTTGAATCCCATGTTAGGGTTTACTAGACCTTGTTATATCATCCTTGAAACCCGGTATGGATGGGTACATGTCATGCTTAGATTGCTGTCATGGTTGGGATGGGATGAGTATAATTTAATTTTGACTAATGATCTATGCAACTATTATGTGGGTTGGTGATCCGTTGGTAATAGTAACATGGTGAGTAGGCAAATCCGGCAGGATGGAAAGTATGGTTGAGGTTGGTTTATGCCATGGAATGGCGGCAGATGTTGGTGGTTTTGGGTTTGTGCTAGTTAATCCTGCCTGGATCCGTAAGGACTTAATCTTGAAGCATGTAACCGGCTTAACAGCGCAGCCTCAAGGTTTATATGGTACGACCTGGCTAATTAATTAGCTGCCCATTTCTGTGCATTGTGGATAGTTTAGTGGCACACGAGGGGGCCTAAATCGGCGAATCCTTAGTGAATGCACAGGGGTGGGAACAACAGCTTTGTAAAGGCCTTGTAGTGTGACCCCGCTAAGCACCTTGGTAGTGTGAAGCGTGATGGGGAAAACACGACTTGTGGTGAACGTGCGCAACCTCTGCAGAGTGTAAAACTGATATATCAGCCGTGCTCACGGTCACGAGCGGCCTGGACTTCTTCTTGACTAGATGACTCTGGTTACAGTTGGGGGGCCTGGATGGAATTCAGGTGTGGTTTGCTTGGATGGAATCCAAGTGTGGTTTGGCTCGGATGGGATCCGAGTGTTGGTTTGGTTCTCTGAGGAGAAGGAAGAATTTCACCTAGTAATTAGGTGCTAAGGATTTAAGGATTACAGGATGTGTCGCTTTAGGTGCTTGTGTCAAACCATGTAAGCCTTTTTCCTTGTGTTGGCCCACATGTCATACTTTTCCCACACTTGCGGAGTACATTTCGATGTACTCACCCTTCCTCTTTGACCCCTCCGCTAGCTTGATTCGTCAAAACTAAAAGACGGAGTGCCAAAAGACGGTGTTTTCGAAGACGGTGTTTTCCTAAAAGACGGTGTCGTTGTTAGGTCGATGTACCCCGGTCGACCGCCTGCGAGGGATGGCGACCCCGCTCGCCTTTCGTACTCACGATGTAATTTTTTGTTTAGACCCACTGGTCTTTTGTAATATGTAATCGCTTTTGTAATAAACACCGGTTTTGTACCATTACATTTGTCACATGTATGATATAAACCGATCCCGGCATACATGTGATGTGCATTCGGTTATGTTTTATATAACCGGGTGTGACAGTGAAAGACAAGAGGTACTGCGGTCTTCATGATACAAGCTCTCACTCCATCAATAACTACCGAATATTCAGTAAAGCAGATCTAGAGGGCTATACAACGGGGTCACCGAAGTTTAGCAACAACATGAAGGTGGATAATCAGCCCTTCCCAGCAAGCATGATCTCCTTCTCTACAAGCATGGTGTCTGCAAGTGATCCCAAAGGCAAGGGCCAGTTGAAGGTGCTGACTTCTGATAGGGCAAGGCAAAGTGGTTCAGTTGACCCTAGTCGGCAAGTGATCGTGTAGAGCTCCAAGAGCGCAGGTGTTCGGTTCCTGAATAGCCGAACAGAAAGAGGAGAGACTTCCAAGTCTAGGGTGACCTCTCGTATACTGCTGAACAAATGGCAAAGACAGCAAGAGAAGCAATATCGTAGAGATCAGCAGCTTGCAGAGGAACAACAGAGATATGAAGAAGAGATGTATCACCTAGAGCAGGAAGAATACATGAGACAACGAGAGGAGTCTCATTGGGATTGTCTTTTCTTTGCATTAACTCTTTGGAACGAAGGCTTGGCTTTCGCTAGGAATAACCGGCCCCGAATGCGGTGAACAATATCTTGGATACTGGCAGGCATGAGTCAACCACCGTCCCATCCAAGAAAGACTGGGGGCACACTTCCCAGAGGATGATCGGCATGTAAAAATAGAGAACAGTAGGCCTTATAGTGGCAAAAGAGTTATCGACCGAGCATGGGCTGACTATGAAGACTATGAGGACCAAGATGATCTAGAGTTTTCTCAGGAGTATGTGTGGCAGAATGGCCAATGGTGTCCTCCAGGATTGAGGAAGAGCCAGAAGAGAAGGGTACAATGCCTGAGGAACAAGGAGCTCAAGGAAGCAGCAGCCGAACGTCAGAAAGTGTGTCGTCCAAAGAAGAAAACTGAGGAAACCGAGCATTCGGTAGATGAGCATTCGGCAAGTGGGCGTTCGGCAGATGTGGGCATGGTTTTCTACATTCCAGTAGAGTTTGCAGCTCTCACAGAACAAGCTACTGTAGACCAAGAAGAGGACGCTTATTCAGATGAGGAGGCCTACTCTAATTTTGACAGCAAAGAGATGATCGATCTCCTGGGACAGTTAGCTCTATCAAGACAAGCTGTGTTCGACAGGCCCAGGAAGCACAATCATCCGAGGCCCCTCTACTTAAAAGGATTCGTCAATGGGAAGCCCCTAACCCGGATGTTTGTTGATGGAGGTGCTGCCATCAATGTTATGCCCTATACAACCTTCGTGAAGCCGGGGATGACTAAGGAGGATTTCTTTGAAGACGCGGACATTGTGCTCGAGATTTCGCTTTGGCAATCCTTCGAGATACCCATGGAGCCATTCATGTTGAGTTGATGATCAGCTCGAAGACGCGATCACCACATTTTTGTGGTTGGACAAGCAAAGGGTCCTATAGCTTACATCTTGGGAGAGATTGGATCCATGCCAATTGCCGTGTTCCCTCCACCATGCATCGGGTTCTCAACCAGTGGAACGGTGATGATGTTGAAGTGGTTCAGGCCGATGACTCAGTGAGTATCGCTGCTACCGAACCATCGTTTTGGGAGTATGATGGCTTAGAATGCTTCTCAGGAAGAGAATGGAGAGAAGGTCCTATCAACACTCGCCGCAAGGATCAACAGCCGGTTGAAATAGTCGGCTCTCATAGTAATTTTTAGGCATGAAGTGTGATTTATGTCGGCCAAATAGATTGGTGTAAGTGATGGTGTCAGATTAAGGCCGACATGTGACATTATTGAGCAATTTGTAGAATGTTTTCTCACTAAGAATAGCCGATAAATAGTCATCGCCTTTAGCAGAAAAAATACTCCACAAGAATTGGAGAATAGCCGACATAAACATGATATGTCGCCTTTAGTGCAAAAATATAAAAATACAAATGTGAAGCAAAAGGAAATTTTATTCATGAAGTTTGTCACAAGGCGGTTGATAGTGTTGCCGAATACATTAGACAACCGAGACAAAGGATGCCTACTTGATCCTAAGTCCTAATGCTATTCGGCAAAGTCACGCCTTCAAGTTTCTACTTCTTCTTCATGGCTTCCTTGATCCGGTCGACTATTCCTTGCGACGCAGCATGGGCGGATTCACGAGATCGTTGCTTTTGCACCAAGCTCTCTGACTTCACGGAGGTGGTTGTGGCGTTCGGTAACCTCTAAAACCAATTGAAGGTTAGTCCACTAGAAAAGCATGAATGAAAGAACGAGGCGCAGTCTAAAGATCAAACTTACCGCCAATGTGAGACTCAAGGAACATGCGGTGTTCACGCTCTGCATTGGCATAGGATGTCGCCACATCCAAATCTGCCTGGAGTTCTCTGCGTCGGCACTTCTCCTAGCGCACCTTCTTTTAAGAGTCTCGGCGTCCAGAGGAGAATCCTCATCGTGGGAGTCCCGGGGATTGGGATTGGGATGCCTAGTCCCGAACATGAAATCCGGAAGTACCTGCGGGCTGTGAAGGAGCAGAGAATGAACTGCAATAAGATTGGAATAGAAAATGTCTGACAGAATTTGTGGATTCAATCTTACCCAGGCAGGTGTGGTGTCCTGAAAGGAGGACCATGGACAGACGACGACTCCTCGAGGTGTTCCTTCCCCTTGTCCACCATGAGAGCTATTCAAGGTTGGTGACGATGGTGGAAGAACAGAAGAAGGTAAAGCAATCAGTAAGAGTGCGAAGGCAGTCCTGGATGACTTTAAGTCTATTTCAGGCCAATAGAATACAATCGACACGAGAAAGGAGGCCAAACGTTCTTTGAAGCCATGGATTAATTGGTTAGGTGAAGGGGTGTTTTCAAATTAATCATTGATGAAACTGGTTCTGCAGGCGTTTCGCCTTCCAACGGATCGACATTTTACCCCGGGTTGGTTTATTGGGAGAAGAGAAAGTAAAATGCATTCAATGGCGCCTTTGAATAGTGCTTGCGAAGTTATGCGAAGGCGGATTTTATATTATTTACGAAGTCATTCGGTTGTCGACGCTCGGCAAGATGTTGTTCGGTTGCTCGTTCGACAAAAATGTTCTAAGAGGAAACTGATCGACATTCACAGGAAAAGGAGATGCAAATATCAACACAACAAAGAGGAAGTCTTTATTGATTATCCATCCTAAGTACAAACTAATCCTCAAGCAGGTTGAAGATAGCTTGCGCCTCGTTGGATAAGGCCATGGCGGTGGCGTGATCCTCGTATGCATCCATGATTTCATCGATGTTCTTGATGTCCTCTGGAGCACCACCGTGGAAGCCAACTGGATGGATGGTGTAATCCTCGCCCGATGCGGGTCGACGCGCCGCCAAGCTCATAGCTGCGCCGAGGTGAATGCCTTGGATGGCAACCTCATCGATGCGGTTGTCTACCACATCGTTGAGGCGCTCCTCTATTTGTCTCACCCCGTGCCTTCACCTTGTCGGCAGCCTGTGGCGCCGCCTTTCAGCGCGCGTTTTCGGCATTCGGCCGAAAGCAACCTCCGCCAATCCAGCGGTGATTGTCGTCGACGCGAGCTATGGCAAAGCGTAAGCAGGACTTGTCGGATGAAGGAGGTGCAAAATTTAAAACAGTACAGACAAGATCTTAAACCAACCGGGCGTGAGCATCGCAGAGAGCTTTGATCTGCTCCTGTTGGTCGGCTTCCCGAATGCCAGCTTTCTTAGAGTATTCGCTACACTCCATCATGATGTCTTCCTTCTCTTTCTTGACCTGCTCATACCGGGGTTTGTGAACCATCTCCTCATCCTCCGCCAGTTCCCAAATTTGGGAGTGGTAAGATTCCTCCAATGCCACAGGCGAAGAATGGCTAGAGGAAGAAGATGAGGATCCCGATGGGGATGAAGGAGAGCCTGGGGCTAGTGCCGGAGGAACAACAACAGGAGATGACCTAATAAGAATGGCGATGGATTAAAGAAAAATCGATCAGATTGGAATCAAGAAGATGAACAGTAAAACAAAATTGCCAGGGGGCAAGAATAGGGGCTGAGCTTACTCGAGACACAAACGCTGCAGTGCCTGACTCCCTTCTGCCTCATTGTCAGCACGACGCTTGCCACGGTTGTTGCTTCCACTCGCCATGGATAATCATGATGATGAGGGTTTTTCTTCTCATTCGGCAGAGGAGGAGATGAGAAGGTCGGGGAGGCAAAGCAGTTTTGACTTGGATGACGATCGTGGTGGAAGGCGTCTCTATTTTATAAGCCGTGGATAGCCATAGCGAATCGCAAAGTGGGCTTTTGGGCGTAAGGGCTGTTTCCTCTGCTGGGCTAGCCGACACATTGGGCCGAATGTCATCACTCAAGGAATATTCTAGATCCGTTCGGCAGTATCCTATTCGGTGGTACTGTAGTCATTCGGTACAACAAGCAATTCGGCAGGACGCAACAAGAATACAGAAAGGATATAACAACACCCGGATATAAAGCGAGATAGAAACTACGAGGAGTGGTGATTCGGTATCAAGGTTACAGATAGAGTACAAACGAACTATTTACAACAAATCACATGTGTAAAAAGGCCTTCATATCAGAAACAATTTTGGCCTGAGACTTGTTCACCTCAGCTAAGGTCTTGTTGTCCTCCTCCTCCAAGACCGACAAGGTTGGAAATCTTGGCCTTGAGCTTTTTGTGCTCCTTGTGGTTTTTCGTCATTATTGCCCTAGCAGAGCTTAAAGTTTCAGGGAGACTAGCTATCTATTTCTCTTTCTCCTCAATCTTCTGGTTTAGCTTTGCCAGTTGGTCCTCGAGCAGAGCTTTCTGCCTCCTGTCTTCATCCAGTTCAGGCTTCAATTTATCCGGAAGGTTTTTGTCAACCTCAAATTTTGAGTGCAGCTCTATGGTTTCCTTCCTCTTTGATTCCATGGTAGCCAACAAGTGATGACTTGGAAGCGGAATGCTCGTTGGCTAACTTAACTGCAACAACTTGGTGGTCAAAGCGAAGCACATAGTGCATTGCAGATTTTAAAGATGTAGGAATTTCCTGATCAATGAGGTCGGCTAACTCCTTTATCCCGAAGCATTCTCGACCGATGTGCTTATATCATCACCTAACAGAGGACAATTTCTCTAAGCCTAGCTTGGTTTTCTTCAGAGAAGCTCTTGTTGAGATGTGACCTCTTCTCCTTTGTCAAGAACATCTTTGAGAAGAAAAGACAGACTGGTTGCCGGCTCAGCTTTATCCTGAATGAAAAGACTATGTCAGGCAAAATAAAGGTTTTTATCATGAACCAGGAAAAGCATTACCTGTTCAGTAGATGGTATTACCTGTTCGGTAGATGGCTGTTCTGAAGGTCGTTGAGGAGATCGACAATATTTGAAATAGAAGGTGATTTCTTCTATTCAAAGACGATTGCTTTCGGATGAATCCACGGTAATAGGGGAGTTTTTGGGATTGGCCTAATCCTCCGATCGAGCACCATCACCTTGGGGAGGAGTATCAGCATTAGACCCCGAATCTTCATGGTCAGTATTAACAGGTTCAGCATCTCCAATTTCCCCTCCTTCCATGGATTGGGTTTTCTCAGATGAATTAGGCTCATTGTCAAATTCTTCTACCATGTTGTCAAGAATTTCATCTGCTTTTTTGAGCAGGAAAGGCCAAAATGTGAGAATATTGCAATTGCTTTTGGCCGAAAAAATAAAAGAGAATATGGAGATCAAATATTACTAATGTTTTCATTAGTTTTCTGAACTTCCGAATCTTCGAAAATTCGAGAGGAGCTTTCACCTTGTGCCTGGGAATTCATCGGAAAAGAGCCAATCTACAATTATGAAGTTTAAGTGAGGCAAAGGAAGTTCTCCTTGCTAAAAGAGATTAGAGGGGTATTATACCTTGGAAATTTGCCTAGTCCTTTTAGACCTCTTCCATCTGAACACTTGGGGATTTTTAGTTGATCGAGCTGAGGCTTTCATTTTTCTTGAGCTTGTCAGTTTTGCCTGAATGGAAGCCATATGAGTATTCATGATGGCTTTCATGGCCATTCCCTCATTTCCCAAGGCTGGGAGAGGTCCAGCAATATAATATTGACATTCCTTGGAAGGAGGAGTTGCCTTAACATCCTACAGTGGGTAAATAATTTAGTCCAGAGAAAAAGGGAAAGGAAAATGACAGAATGAATGGAGTTACCTCACTGTAAGTAGTGAACTCAGGCAGGAGTGCTTGGCAGAAAGGATGAATCAATGCATTAAAGATGTGAGCGCGTAGTTCACTCCACCAGGACGGGAAGAAAGGGTGAGCAGCATCAATCAGAACAAAGGGCTGAGACTTATACTCTGGAAGATTTCCTCCCAAACTGAAGATTTTTACAGCTTGCATTGATTTAGTTATGGTCTCCCTCGGTTTTATGACTTTGGAGAAGTACAGCTTCGGGGGCAATTGACCACACCCTAGTTGTCTTGCTGCCATGTTCGGGTAGTAAAACTCATAAGTGGGTTTCACCTGCCTCCCATTATGAAATTCTGCAGGCAGCATACATGGTTTGATGATTGCATTAAAAATCTCTGTTGAAAGATTGTCTGCACAACCTTGTTCATGACTGAATTTGCAAGGGAAGGTAAAATCTTCATTCTCTCTATACGGGAGCCGAGCACTTCATTAAAACCTTTATAGAAGAGTTTGAAGAAATGGCCAATATCTCCATTGATGACAATAGCAGATGCAGCCTCTCCATAAGTTTGGCAGGCATTGGTTGTTGCCTCCTCATTTTCAGCATAATTAACAGAAGGAAACTCCAGGGTATGTAGATTTACTCTGACCAGCCTATGCATATACAGTTGCAACCACATTTGAATCAACCACTAAGGACCATTTACACAAGAGATACCTTTGCCTTCAAACATTTGGGTGGTGGTTTGGTGCATCATGTGATAGGCTGCTCCTAGCAGATACTTGCCCAGTGGAATTACTTTGTTAGCAACTAAATCTTCGGCCATGACCATGTGGTTCGTAACCGGCTCATTAGATTTTCCACGGAAGATAAATCTGCATAGCCGGAGATTCGTAAAAGCTTTGTATTCTTTATCAGCGACGGGGCCTTTCATTTTGTATAGCTTGATATGGTTTGTCCAGGCAAAGATCGGTCTTCCAAATTTGTTTGTTTGCTACCATGCTGATATTTCCAGGGACACACCTTCTCAGTGATGTTCAGGCCGGTCATCATGAATACATCGGCTAGAGTAACAGTCATTGGACCATGGCCAAAGATAAAAGACTTAGTGGTATTAGACCAAAAGTGAGTTGCCACCATTAGCAGATCTTCATTCTTGGGAGTATTTGACAGGGATAACTCCATACAATGAGAAATGCCCTGAGTATCCCAATTCTCACTTCTAGGTTTGGCTGACAGCATCCTTCTGTACCAATCACGCCATCCTGCAATTGGGGGAAAAGGCCAGGTCTTGAAAGTTTTCTTCCATTGCTTCTTCGGGGAGACGCCAAATTTGAATGGGATTCTTTGGCTCTCTTTCGTGATAAATCCAGTTGGATCAGAATCGCCTCGGGACCCAAAAATAAATGTCTTGATTCGCCGATGGGAACTAGAATTTGGTCCTCATATTCCTTCAAAAGAGGCGGACGCCAGATGAAAGAAGCAAATTCAAGTTCAAAGTTGCCGAATACACAAAAAAGGAATGAAATTTACCTCCGGAATCGGGTTGAAGGCCTCCATGGAAGACTTGAATCGATGTTCGGTTGTGCTCTATGGTTTCAGATTTTTTTTGGGGGACAATAAGTAGCCGTAGACCGATGAAAAGCGATCGACTTGAGTAAACAAGAAAGAGTCTGCGGTCAATTTTGGAATAAAAATACTTTTATCCCAAAATTGAGGGGGCATGTGTTAACACCAAAATTTGGCAAGCCCGGATGACAATTTGGGCAGTCTGCAGGCGTTTGGCGGGGAAGGTATTCGCAAGTGGTTTGTGCAGTACAAGATGATCGGTAGAACTGTAGCATTCGGGAGGCTGTCACCATTCGGCTGAGTTATATGCTCAGAAAGATTTCAGGCGCTGGGCTGTCAAGGACAATTCAACAAGCTGACGGGCATTGGGACAAGCTGTCTGGAAGAATGGCCCACATTGTACACGCCATCAACGACTCGAGAAGACTTGGAGTAAAAGTTATCCTTAGTTAGATTTTTCTTTCTTTGTAATCGTAGTCGGTTAAGACTCATACCAAGACCAGGGTATAAATATTAGACCCTAGGCAACTGTAAGAGCTATCAATCAATCAATACAACAAACAACCTGGCTCCGCGCCACCCCTATCGAGTCCAAGTCGCGGTCATCGATCTATGCGAGAGGAACCATCGACCCGCCGACCTCCGTAAGTACCGCAACCTTGCATTATGTCTAGTATCGCGGTGGCGGATTTAGATCGTGATGCAAGTAGTCTTGTTACCATGCTTAGTATCGCGGCGGCAGATTTAGGCTATGGAGCAAGAAGGTTCTTTGTTAGGTCATGAGTCATGCGGCGGGCTAAGATCTAGCTTGGAGCTTGTTATCGGCTCTATTAGATTTGGCAAGATCCAATAGATTCATCAAGTTACCCCGAAGTTGCATGCTCTTATTTATTGTTTAATTATGTTTGCACACTCTTATTGCCCAATCTAGATTGATCTTGCTTGGCCTTAGATCTTTTATAGATTTGATCGTCTTTATACATGTTCATACTTAATTTTATCATTGATGGTCGATCTATCGTGTTTATTGGCCAAGTTTCGGCAATCTAGGTTGTACGTGTTGTGGGTTCATGTCAAGTAGAGTGCAAGTGGGTCTTGCTATTTGCTGGGTATCGTGTGGCAGATGCAGGTTTCTAGTTTGCTTCGCTTGCGCTTTATTTGCTTGTTCCTGCACCATGGACCCTGATTCGGTAAGCTTGCCGAATACGGTTATGCATCTATGTGTAACTTGCATGTATAGGTTTGTTTACTGTTAACGTCTAGTCATGTAGTGTATCATGCGATGGATTGCTGTTAGGATGAAAAGGGTTTAGGATGATTAGTCGTGCGGCGGACTAATAGGAATAGATCTTTGTCTTTATCATTAGATTGAACTTACATGTGTACTTAACTGTTTAAGCATATACGCTTTCATGAGTAATGAGTATTTATAGATCTATTTAGATATATGCATGCTTTTAGCTTGTCATGATTAGATTGTATCATGCGGTGGATTGATCTAGTTGTGAGAAGTGGTTTGGATCTCGTAACATGCCATATCATGCGGTGGATTAGCTTGTTGGGGTTTAAGCTAGACGGGTTTAGGAAAACTAGAGGCGGCGCGAACTAGTTGGATGAGACCTATGCATGTGTCATTTAGATCAGATTTATATTCATGATTTTCTCGCTTTTATATATCATGTTGTCAATCTGATTCGATCTATGCCATGAGCTTTATGATATCATATCTTAATGATCGATTTACTTGTTCAAACATGTCTTCTTATGCCCGCTCGTAAATCGTACTCTCCCATGTTTTGTACATGCTTGCGAACGCGTTCATAAACTTGTTGGCGATAGCTTCTATAGCTATATGTTGTCGTAAGTGGCGGGGCCGTAGATGTGGAACTGTCTTGGTCTCAACAGGCATGTTCGATCTCACGTTTATCTCCTTGTCAATTACAGGTCAAATTGATCGGCACGCCACCGGATCGATACACTCGGGCTCTCAAGTTAAGCTAGCTACTTTGGCTTGTCAATGTGTATGCGACACGCATGCTTTTGTGTCAACAATAGTTACAAGGGCGTACACGGAGGCCACCAAGGGGAGGACTTCAAAGGAGAAGGAGTACAAAATCGAGGGGGTGAAGAGTGATTTGGTGCCGGTTGCGAGTGGCATGCCGACCGCCCGGCGTGCGTGCGCCGCCGCCGCCTGCTCGTCATAGCATGCCTTTCGATTTTGTAGAGTATGTAGGGGGCGGTTCCGGCTCCCGATGCCCCGCGACGCCAGGCCGCCAAGCTCCGAGCTCTAAGGGTCGGGTGTGGAGGAGCACCGAAGCTCGCAAGCGCCGCCATGGCCGGTAATACATCCCATCGCCCGCCGGGCATGCGCCACCGTCCGGGGGTCAGGCCCGCGCGGCGCCCTTAGGCGTTAACGCGGGTACTGTGATGTTGTAGGGAAACGTGTGGATTGTGAGAGCTCTGTTGGAGAGCTCGGCGTATATCGCCGAGGTCGCGTTTTGTCTTGTAGTTGTCGCCCGTTTGTGCTTGGCGTGGCTTGGGCGTGATTTGATAGGCCCGCCGCATGCCTCGGGGATCTCGCTCCCCGGCGATATCTCATCGTAGGTTTGTGGCCTCTCAAAGATAGCCATGGCGCCCGTCGGTTGGGCGCCGCGGGTATGGGCTTTCGTCGGGAGTGGCACTATACGCAACCGGAGAGCTCATCCAAGACGAAGAGATGTTCGTGACCCAAGGTCGAAGTTCGAGTCAGACGGAGTGGGAGAGCTCGCCTCTGTTAGAGCTCATCCGAGACGGAGAAGTACTCATGGGCCGAGCTCGCTCGGGCTCGTGTGGGTGAGCGCATTTGGGGGAGAGCTCGTCCGAGACGGAAAGATGTCCGCTGATCGAGCTCGAGCTTGTGTGATGTAACACCCTAAATTTTGCCTCTTTTGAAAATAGAATAAAATGATTTATTTATGTATTTTTGTGCTCATAAAAATATAGAAAAATAAATATTTTTTGTGAAATTAAAATTTATCATAGGAAGTAGAAACATGTTTGAGCATTCATGCTGGTGCATATATATTTTTGTGATGTCTGAATTTGGTTTGATTCAACAAGTTATTTAAATTCTTTTGAAAGTCTCATTTGAAAAGCTGTCCAAACAAATAGAAAAGGTTTTTTATTTCTTCTCATGTTGGTGGTGGCCCGTCAGTTCCTAAATGCCGATGGTCATTTTTATTTCCTCTTGGCCCGTGTGGTATTCATCCTTGCCTTGGGCTAACTCTCGCTCTTTCACCTGGGCTGCAGGAGCCACAAGCAGGCTCAACTAGCTTCGCAAGCCATCCAGGCACCTCACCTCCTTGCTAATCCCGCTGACACCCTAGGTCCTCTGTCAGAGACGCGTCGCCGTTCCTGGCATCACCGAACCAGACTCCAAGTCGAACTCAACCGGGAGCTTGTGCATGAACCGAACAATAATACCAACTCGACCACGGTGCTTGCATGCAACCGCGCTGAGCCCTATAAATTCCTAGCGCCGCGTCCGTATTCCCATCAAATCGCAGCTCTCGCTCGAGTTCCAGCAGCCGCAAGCCCTAGCACCGCCGCCATCATCGGTTTCTGCCATCGGAACTCGGTTTGCCACAAGCTTGGTCTCAGTCTCGTCTTCGCCGTCGTCCATCCATCTAAGCCCAGTACCGCTGCAGAGCTCCTACGATCATCGAACCCCTAGGTAATCTTCATGTGATCCACGCCACCTCCTGCTTGTTATCAGATAACCGATGCCGTCGCTGGAGATATATCATATATATATTTCGTTTACACGCACCATATACTTCTCCAAATCCAACACCTACGCTCCAATATGCAGTTTATTTGGACACCGTGATGCTCCATGTTTAGTGGATGCAAGTCTTGGCCGGCCAACAGCAGTTAACAGTTCCAATCATGCCTTACGCCATGGCCCTTGCCTAGCTTGCTGATTAGATTAGCTTGCTTTATGACATCATTGCTCGCTCCTTATGATATCACGATGACATCAACATGTTTTCTGGCCGAATTCCTTTAGAAAAATAAACCCGCAAATACAATGGAAATACACACGTACACATCCAACGTCATCAGCCATCCATTGTTCAATTTATGCCCTTCATCAGAATTTTGTTAAAGATACTCTCCACTTTCTTGTATTCACGGATGCAGCCCTGTCCAGCCTCATAATCTGATTTTAATTGTTTTATTCTGAAAATCAAATCACAATATTTACAGTATTGCCATTGTTTTCAAATGCCCATAACTTCTTCGTTTTAAATCCGATTTGAACCGTTCAACTTTCGTTAAATTCGTAATTTCGTAATCTATATGTTAGTATCACTGTAGGTCAGATTTCAAACTTTTAAATTTCGAATTATTATTTAGTTTACTATTTTATTATTAGTAATCTTGTAAAATTCATATCTACGCCGCGTTTTAGCTCCGATTTCGGGTGATCTTTACGTCTCGTGTGATCGTAGTGACGTGTAGAATAGTTTTATATACTTTTCAAACTGTTTTTCTACTGTTTGGTGTATTGTTATCTCATTATGTCTATTGTTTGCTTCGTGTATGAATGCTCGGATGATTGTGTGTCTTGATTGATTCAAGTAGACGATGAGTGTTATGTTGGCGATCTAGAAGAGTTGATGATCAAGGAGTTCTTTTGAAGTTTGACTTGAAGAAGGATCTATATTTGAGGCAAGTATAGCTTGGGATCATCCTTGATGTCCTATTCACTTTAATCATTAATTCATGATGCATGTGTCCTCCTTGTTTACCATTAAGGATTTACCTAGTCTTGATTACTTGATCCTTGTCTCCTATGGGTTATGCATTTGGGTAGTAACTTGCTAGCGCTAAACCAACACACATTATTTATTTATTGCTTTATGGATTAAATCGAGATGATTAGTTGATGATGCCATGGTACATAGGGCGAAAAGAGCTTGTGTTGTTTATTTTATGAAGCTCTTAGCTCTCCATAAGGACTTATTCATTCGTGATCATCCGGGATATACAAGATACAGCTATGGGGGTCACATGGCTCTGACTTTGGTTGTTCAAGGGGTCTACCTAATTTTGTTGGTGGTTTGCCAAAATAGCGAGAAACGGGTGGGAAGCTCGTTGGCCATTCAATATTTTTAGGAGGGTTTTTGAACGACCTTATATGGTCTTCACTTGGTTAGGGAGTCATGTACCTACTCTGGTGGAAACCATGACTCGTAGTGAAAGTGTACACCTCTGCGCAGAGTTAACTAAACTGACATGTCAGCCGTGTTCGCGGTCATGAACGGCCTTGGAGACATTAATGAATAGAATTGCATGCTTATTATGATGTTGCTATTAAATTGATGTTGATATCTGTTCACACTTGTGATTAATGGGTTAATGTGATTCCTTTATGCTTAAGCTTAAAACTTGACCAACACTAAAAGCAACCGCAGTTTAAGACAAAGGTCGCCTTTCGAGCCTCATAACCCCCGGCTATGCTTGCGGAGTTCGACATGGACTCACCCTTGCTATTTCACCCCACCTCGGGAGGAAGTTAGGCTTGTGATCAACCAGTCGGTCCGGTCCCCTCGTGGAGTTTTCACCAGAGAATCGAGTGTTTTTCCGCAGCCCGCTAGCCGAGGTTATGTTCTTTATATTTTGTTCGTTATATTTTAAGCATTGTGAATTGATACTACCTTTAATTTGTAGCTATATGTGGGATTTGACTTCCAGGGCTCACATATGGTATTCATTCGGTTTTGTTCTTAAAACCGGGTGTTACAAGTTGGTATCAGCCTCCGTCTTTCGTGTAGGACACAAGCCTAGTTAGAATTGGACACATCCTAAGTATAAGAGTCAACTAGAGCTTGGCGTAAATGAGGAACATCATGAGCAAGCTCTTGAGGAGAGTGGAGAAGTCATGCTGGACTACCAAGGATCAACGGAGTAGAGGAGGTATTCCGACCATCCACCCGCAAAAGGGTGTACCTTGGATGTTCTGCAATCACACCATGTTTAAGTAGGAATTTATGCCCCTTATGCAACAAAACGTTAGTAGCTTAAAGTTGAGTCATTGTTTGATTTGTGCATCTCTATTGCTTTGTTTAATTGTTATTATGCATATGCTTGATTTGGATCTTTGTATTGAGTGTAATGATCTTGTTGGTTTGCCCACAAGTTCATTTAGTTCATAGGGCTAAGGTATAAGGTTTAGTGAAATAAATAGTCGGGTTGGTTTTCTTGTTTCTGCCATGTCCCGTCTTTTCGAGCATCATGTCTTCCTTGGCTTATACCTCTATCCTTGGATGACCAAAAATCATGGAAAAAAATTCTGGACAAAATTAGACTTCCATACCTTTCTCTGAGCGCAAGAATCACCTTCATATCCTGTCTGGTTTGAGAGTTATGAAAATCACAAGATGATGCTACTGTGCTGTCAGAAATCTGGAACAGATTTTGGTATGTGCTGTTTTCGACCAACTTAAGTGATTAATTTGGAGAATTTCTGTATAAGGAAGTTGTAGAGAATTTCATAGGCTTTCCAACGGTGTAAAGCACACGACCTTTTTGGATTAACAGAACTCAAGTTATTGATGTTTTATTGAGCTGCTGTTTTACTGCTAGTGAGAAATTTTAGATTTGTTGTTCTTGTTTATGCAATAAATCACTGAGGAGAATGTTTAAGCTACCTTTGCTGGTCCCCTAGTAATTGTTTCTTAATGGGGGTAGCCACGTTGAAGAAGTTGCCGGATGAAGATTGGTATATTTTAGTTCTTCACTTTCGGTAGCATATGTTATCTTATGGTTGAGATATCAACATTGAGCACATGCATCTTTCACTCAAGGTTGATGACGGATGGGTTGTCTACAAGGAGCTTGTGTGCTTGTCATGATTGGATTATGTCTCAAGCTATCACAACACTTTGGAGTTCAACTTACAAGTCAAGACAAGTTAGCCTTGATGACATAGGAACGTGACATTGGAATTCTCTACGGTTCAATGATGTGTCAAGTGACCTCAACACTTATACCAAGCATGGTGAGTGAGCTGTTCTTGGGTACGATATCCCTAATGGTGGAATTATACAAAGAACTTAGAAGAGGTGTGTTGAGTTGAAACCTACAGAAGTATGTAAGTTTGACTCAGAGTTTCCTTGGTCTGGTAAGGAGCGGTTCTATCGTAGGTGGCATTATAACATTGGATATTGGAGTTTCTTCCATAATGCATTTTAGTAGGATCATGGAAGTACTCCAGGTAAGAAGAGACAAATTTATGATTCAAATCAACCAAGGAAGTGTGAGTTGGGTTATTCGACACATGATTTGAAGTTAACCATTGTGGAGCATGGAACTAGTGATCTCTCAGATTAAAGGATGATAGCTAGTAGGTGGAACATAAGAATCATAAGGACATCCCCATGAAGTTTTGAGATATCATTGTTGGATTGGACTAATCCATGTGTATGTCTTAGAAGTACGCTATCATTTGAGTGAAGGAATTTCTCTAACTTGGACAATTTATCTCTAGTGATAGAAAGTTGGATTTCCATACATTCAAGATGCTACTACAACAGAAGGTATTAAGTGTTGTTGGATTTCAAGTCGACTAGTGAAGCATTGAATTTGGAGGTACTATACTATTGGTTAGTTGTATGGTTTACAAGAGTGAGATCTACGTGGAATGTAGGAATTTATAGGACTGCTAAGTTGGTCTTTTGTTGCATGTTCTACTTGGTTTGGGCTAGTCAAGAGTGATGGCTTGGAAAAGATGCTACCATCCATGGATGCTGAATTCGTTGCCAATAGCAAAGAAGAGTTATGCTGGGAAAAATCGGATGACACTACATGCTAAACAATTTAGATTCAAGGTTTGAGTCACTAATGTTTTGGAAATGGGTGAGTAGTCTACTTTGGGATAAAAGATTAACAATGGACGTCTTCACGAGGTAGGTTTTGAGCAAGTGACATTGTTATTGGATTGAAGGTTGGAGCAACTTAACTTGAGTAATGTCACTAGTACAATAAGGTTGGTAATTAATATGTCGATTTGAAATAAGAGGAAATACAAGGATTAAATGGAAGTCACAACAAAGAGATGCTAGTGGAACCTATTTTGGATCAAGAGAATCATGAAGGTCAATGGGAATGTCTATATGATGGTTAAGGTACTTAAAAGGTTCTAAGAGCTACTTACTAGTCACCCCGCCATCTTAAGGGGGTAGTGTCTCAATCTTGTGGGCTTGTTTCTCTCAACAAATATGTCCATATGTTGTGGGTTTGTCTCTTGGATTATCCTCTGTTATCCTTGTTGATGCTACATTCTGGACCACCCGATGACAAGAGCCAGAGATAATGAAGTAGAGTTGCATCCAGACACCAGGAGTACATTTACAAACTTGAATGTGATCGCCAAAAAAGGATGTATGAAGTAGAACATTCGAGATCATGGACTAAGAGGATGTAGAGGTGGACATGTCCAGAGTTATTGTGATGTAGTTTGGAATCAATGGGAAAAAAAATTGTCTTGCCTGATCTTCGGTGCTCTCTATGAAAAGAATTAACGGAGTGGATAAGGAGGGTATGTTAGCTCTAGAGAAGTGGCCTAATAGTTGAAGACTGATTGGGAATTGGTTTGGAGTACCCATTTGGAAATAGTTCAGCAAGTCATTTGGAATAACGTTATGAGGAAAAGAAGACTATGGCGAAGTCATTACAGAGAAAATAAACTATTCGAGAAGCGACGAAGAGTCGAAGACGGAGTATCTCAATCTCTTCAATCTTTATCTTCCGAATCTCGACGAGATTCATCTTAAGGGGGTAGATTTGTAACACCCTAAATTTTGCCTCTTTTGAAAATAGAATAAAATGATTTATTTATGTATTTTTGTGCTCATAAAATATAGAAAAATAAATATTTTTTGTGAAATTAAAATTTATCATAGGAAGTAGAAACATGTTTGAGCATTCATGCTGGTGCATATATATTTTTGTGATGTCTGAATTTGGTTTGATTCAACAAGTTATTTAAATTCTTTTGAAAGTCTCATTTGAAAAGCTGTCCAAACAAATAGAAAAGGTTTTTTATTTCTTCTCATGTTGGTGGTGGCCCGTCAGTTCCTAAATGCCGATGGTCATTTTTATTTCCTCTTGGCCCGTGTGGTATTCATCCTTGCCTTGGGCTAACTCGCTCTTTCACCTGGGCTGCAGGAGCCACAAGCAGGCTCAACTAGCTTCGCAAGCCATCCAGGCACCTCACCTCCTTGCTAATCCCGCTGACACCCTAGGTCCTCTGTCAGAGACGCGTCGCCGTTCCTGGCATCACCGAACCAGACTCCAAGTCGAACTCAACCGGGAGCTTGTGCATGAACCGAACAATAATACCAACTCGACCACGGTGCTTGCATGCAACCGCGCTGAGCCCTATAAATTCCTAGCGCCGCGTCCGTATTCCCATCAAATCGCAGCTCTCGCTCGAGTTCCAGCAGCCGCAAGCCCTAGCACCGCCGCCATCATCGGTTTCTGCCATCGGAACTCGGTTTGCCACAAGCTTGGTCTCAGTCTCGTCTTCGCCGTCGTCCATCCATCTAAGCCCAGTACCGCTGCAGAGCTCCTACGATCATCGAACCCCTAGGTAATCTTCATGTGATCCACGCCACCTCCTGCTTGTTATCAGATAACCGATGCCGTCGCTGGAGATATATCATATATATATTTCGTTTACACGCACCATATACTTCTCCAAATCCAACACCTACGCTCCAATATGCAGTTTATTTGGACACCGTGATGCTCCATGTTTAGTGGATGCAAGTCTTGGCCGGCCAACAGCAGTTAACAGTTCCAATCATGCCTTACGCCATGGCCCTTGCCTAGCTTGCTGATTAGATTAGCTTGCTTTATGACATCATTGCTCGCTCCTTATGATATCACGATGACATCAACATGTTTTCTGGCCGAATTCCTTTAGAAAAATAAACCCGCAAATACAATGGAAATACACACGTACACATCCAACGTCATCAGCCATCCATTGTTCAATTTATGCCCTTCATCAGAATTTTGTTAAAGATACTCTCCACTTTCTTGTATTCACGGATGCAGCCCTGTCCAGCCTCATAATCTGATTTTAATTGTTTTTATTCTGAAAATCAAATCACAATATTTACAGTATTGCCATTGTTTTCAAATGCCCATAACTTCTTCGTTTTAAATCCGATTTGAACCGTTCAACTTTCGTTAAATTCGTAATTTCGTAATCTATATGTTAGTATCACTGTAGGTCAGATTTCAAACTTTTAAATTTCGAATTATTATTTAGTTTACTATTTTATTATTAGTAATCTTGTAAAATTCATATCTACGCCGCGTTTTAGCTCCGATTTCGGTGATCTTTACGTCTGTGTGATCGTAGTGACGTGTAGAATAGTTTTATATACTTTTCAAACTGTTTTTCTACTGTTTGGTGTATTGTTATCTCATTATGTCTATTGTTTGCTTCGTGTATGAATGCTCTCGGATGATTGTGTGTCTGCTGATTGATTCAAGTAGACGATGAGTGTTATGTTGGCGATCTAGAAGAGTTGATGATCAAGGAGTTCTTTTGAAGTTTGGACTTGAAGAAGGATCTATATTTGAGGCAAGTATAGCTTGGGATCATCCTTGATGTCCTATTCACTTTAATCATTAATTCATGATGCATGTGTCCTCCTTGTTTACCATTAAGGATTTACCTAGTCTTGATTACTTGATCCTTGTCTCCTATGGGTTATGCATTTGGGTAGTAACTTGCTAGCGCTAAACCAACACACATTATTTATTTATTGCTTTATGGATTAAATCGAGATGATTAGTTGATGATGCCATGGTACATAGGGCTTAAAGAGCTTGTGTTGTTTATTTTATGAAGCTCTTAGCTCTCCATAAGGACTTATTCATTCGTGATCATCCGGGATATACAAGATACAGCTATGGGGGTCACATGGCTCGACTTTGGTTGTTCAAGGGGTCTACCTAATTTTGTTGGTGGTTTGCCAAAATAGCGAGAAACGGGTGGGAAGCTCTGTTGGCCATTCAATATTTTTAGGAGGGTTTTTGAACGACCTTATATGGTCTTCACTTGGTTAGGAGTCATGTACCTACTCCGTGGAAACCATGACTCGTAGTGAAAGTGTACACCTCTCAAGCAGAGTTAACTAAACCGACATGTCGGCCGTGTTCGCGGTCATGAACGGCCTTGGAGACATTAATGAATAGAATTGCATGCTTATTATGATGTTGCTATTAAATTGATGTTGATATCTGTTCACACTTGTGATTAATGGGTTAATGTGATTCCTTTATGCTTAAGCTTAAAACTTGACCAACACTAAAAGCAACCGCAGCTTAAGACAAGTGTCGCCTCGAGCCTCATAACCCCCGGCTATGCTTGCGGAGTTCGACATGGACTCACCCTTGCTATTTCACCCCACCTCAGGAGGAAGTTAGGCTTGTGATCAACCAGTCAGTCGGTCCCTGTGGAGTTTTCACCAGAGAATCAGAGTGTTTTTCCGCAGTCTGCTAGCTGAGGTTATGTTCTTTATATTTTGTTCGTTATATTTTAAGCATTGTGAATTGATACTACCTTTAATTTGTAGCTATATGTGGGATTTGACTTCCGGGGCTCACATATGGTATTCATTCGGTTTTGTTCTTAAAACCGGGTGTGACAAGGCGAGGGGAGTTTGTCATTCGCCTTATGGGTTGGGCTCGTCCATTGCTAGGCTTTTGTTTTGAGTTGGGCCTTTTTTAGGATATCGGGAATATCTATATTCCACAGTAGCCCCCGAGCGCATGGAGGGGAGGGGTTCTCCTTCAGGCGCTTATGGCATGTTGAGGTCGAGGTCGAGGTAAGAAGCCGAGTTCTTGATTGGGTGCGCGCGAGCACCGTGGGTGTAGTTCTCTCGAGGCTCCACGAGGACGGAATTCCTCGTGGAGGCTTGTAACAACTTGTGTTCCCTCGTTCGTTTCTCGCGCTTTTCTCGTTGCGAAGGAAGAGGTGAGCTCGGACTCGATTTTACCTTGATGGCCAAAATTGAGCGCTCGGTGAGCTACTACTTTGGCGGATGACTTGAGTGAGGTCCAAGCTTGCTTTCGCAGCAAGCTCGCTCGCCTAGTCGCCTAGTGGACCGACCTCATGTTCCAGGGGCTCGACCTCTACAGTTCTAGAGACCTCATGAGGATCTCGAGGGCTCGATGCCTCCTTGTCATGGAGGATAACCTAAGGTCATTTCGTTACCCCCGGGCGACTCAAGCGCACTTTGGGAGGAGCCCTCGAGCTCTTTCGCGAGCTCGGGCGCAGCCGCCGATGCCGTTCCTCCACCGTGCTCCTCGCCGGGTTGTCTCCGGCCCTCGTGCCCCCTCGGGAGTTGGCCTTCGGACCCGAGTTCGCCGTCGATACGAGCTCGGTCACGTGATCCTCCTCGAAAAATGCCCGGATTGGCGATGAGCTCCGGCGTTTTTTATCCGCAGAAAAAGAGCCATTGAGAAATAGTCGTTGGGGGAAAAAGTTACCGCTGCCACGCCGAGAGTAACCATCGCCATTTTTACGGCATTCTCCGTTGCTCGCCGCGTGGCAGGCACGTGGCCGCGTCTGGAGGGGTCGTGGTGCGTGGTGGGCCATGCCAGCCCATTTGCCTCGACGCATCCGCCACCGAGCTCTCTATAAATAGAAGGGGGCAGAGGATCGAATCAGCTTTCCTTTCTTCCATCCAGTGCCAAAATTCGCCGCCGCCTTTGCTCTCTAGATCTAATCCACTTCTTCCTGTGGTCATTTGCCGGAGAGCAAGAGAGAGTCGTTGGTGATCCGTCGAGTGCCGTCGCCGGAGGCCGAGAAGAAGCCATGGGTACTTGGGCGCCGACGAGGGTGACCAAGGAGATGCTCGAGGAGCGTGTCCAAGACGGCGGGCTCCCGACATTGACCGACGTGGTGGAGTGGATTGTACCTCTGCCGACGGACGCCGTGCCCCACCCGCCGGAGGGGTACATCGTCTCATTTGCGTCCTTCCATGAGAGGGGGCTTGACGTCCCCTCTGCCGACCTCTTCCACGGGCTGCTCTCGTCTTTGGGGGGTCGAGCTCCAGCTTCCCCGAACCCTAAGGGGTTCTTCACCTCGCCTCCTTCACCACCCTCTGCGAAGGGTGGCTCGGGATCGAGGCGAACCGGGAGCTATTTTGCCATTTCTTCTATGCCAAGATCCAAAGATAGTCCGACGGGAAGAAGGGCCCATTCCCATTGGGTGCGCCACCATCCAGCCGCGGCCGAATGAAGACGGTTCCCGGCCCGTCACCCCCACGCCCAACACCGGGTGGCGCGACGAGTGGTTCTACCTCAAGAACGACGATGCCCATCCTCCCCCCGTGCTACACGGGGCGCGTCTTCCCCGAAGTCGGATCGCATATGGAGGGAGGCCCCCCACGACCATGTGCTGCCGTGGATCCCGGAGGTGGCCAAGAAGATCAAGCTCCTTTGCGACACCAACCTCATGGAGCCCCTTCTCGTCGCCTGGTGGCTTGGGCACGGCGTCGTCCCCCAGAAGCGGGAAACTCTCCACATCTGGGAGATGACGAAGGAGAAGAGTCCCTTCGAGGGCATGGTGACGGCGCCGATCCTTGGGAAGGAAGACGCCGAGTGGTGGGTCCGTAGGGTGACCGGGTCCCCTTTAGCATCCCGGCGAGCCCAACTCCATACCGGCGCCGCGCTGCCTCGTAGGAGACGAAGGACCCGGGTAAGCTCGCCCTCTTCTCTTCTTTTTACTTGGTGCCCCGATTCGTATGTCATCCTCTCTCTCGACCTCGTGGTCTATAGGTCGGAGCGGTGGACCTTCCTCCGTCAAGGCCCCTCCATTGAGGACCGTGCCTATCCTGGGCGTCGCTCTGGGCTCTGCTCCCAGCGAGGGTGTTGACCCATTAGGGGACAAGCGACGTTCAGGAGCTCGACAAGATGCCCCCCAAGCGTCCGGGGCTCGAGGCGACGCCAGTGAAGACCTCGGCCGGTGAGGAGGCGACAGGGACCTTGCGCGGCTAGTCTCGCTCCTCGTGGTCGTGCACCGAGGAGGAGGGGAGCCTTGGGCTCCGGCGGCTGGAGAAGAAGAGGCGGATGGCCGACGAGTAAGCCCCCCGAGCCTGTTCTCTCATGGTGTTGTCATCGAGCCCCTTTCTTTCTTTGGCATGTGCTGACTCCTCTTTTGACCAGGTTGGCCAAGCCTTTGGGGCCTCCGAACCCCACGAAGTGCCCGAGGACGGCGGAGGCTACGAGTGCGGTGACCCCGACCCTCTCCGCCTTCACAAATCTTCTTCTTCGACGACGCCTCCCGATCTCCGAGGCGGAGGGGGAGGTGGAGAGACAGACCGACGGTGAGCACATCGGCGCCATCGACGAGCACTGCTCCCGTGACGCAGGCTCGTGATGGTGGTGAGCTCGGCCACCGAGCTCCAAGCCTTGGTGATGACGACGGCGGCTCGCTGTCCCCGAGGTCCTCGCTTCGGAGGAGACGTCGGTGAGGACAAGCCCCGAGCTCGTGGTCCCGAGAAGCCATTGGAGGGCGACCCCGAGCTCGAGCCTCCATCGACGGTCATGGTGCCGAGTCCGAGGTCGCCAAACCGGGTTGGCGGCGATGCGGCGGCGGAGACTCGAGCTTGAGGCAATGCGCACGTCAATCCGGGCCGCCGAGGATCTCGGTCCCACGTCCGAGACCGACGGCGGGCTGTTGGGTCGGACGATGGCACTGGAGCTCGAGAGCGAGGAGATGGTGACGCGCCCGCCGACATCAATATGGTCGGCAGCCGCCATGCCGCCGGGCCACCGGGGCAGCCATCGCTTCCGGGAGTGGCCCTAGGGGCCAGCCGGCCGGGCGGAGGTTGAGGCATTGGTCTTGCTGGCCTCGAGGTGATGCGCCGGACCGCTCTACCAGGTCGCCCAGGTGCGGAGCTCATCCGCACTTTCGCTTGTATATTGCACGACTCTTATGCTGACTTATTTGTTTCACAGGATCGAGGGCCGCCAGCCACGGGTTTAATCGTAGTGACGGCCGCCTCAAGGCCGAGGAGCTCATGGAGCAGCTGGTATCGACTTGGTCGCGGGTGAGCAGCGGCTTCGGTCGATGCGATGTCCCACGCCGACATCGGCGAAGCGGCCAAGGACGGGCCGCCCACGCCCGCTGAGATCGGAAGAGCGCCGCCGCCGCCGGGTCCGTGAGGAGACCACCACCGAGCTGCGTCGGGTCGAGGCGGCAGCCGCCAAGCGCCAAGAAGAGATCGACCTCGTGCACGCCAATAGTGCGAAAAGATGCAGGAGGAGCTCATGGTTCGCGCCAAGCTACCGGAGGACAAGGAGCTCGAGCGTTCAGGGCTCGAGCGCCGAGCCAGCCATTTTGAACAAGACAAGGACACTGTTGACACTGTTATAGCAAAATATTATTATCAACTGTTGGCGGTCATTATCGAGTATATTATACCGCCAACTTATATCCAATTCATGAGAAAGGGGCAAACTTATGATACATATACCTTTACTTCTAACCTAGTTCCACTTGTATTCGTAGAAATTATGTCTTGCAGGTATAAAAGTGGAAACAGTACAAAGTCACCAAATAAATTAGAAAGCGTATTGAATAAAAGACGCCAATGAGTGGATCAATCAAGAGGACCAAACCTCAAGACAATTTGGCCCATGCACCACCATAGGCCCAACATGTGAATGACAAACGCGTGACAGGAGAAGGCGGGGCGGGAGGCCCAGCCTAGGGGGCGGCGGCCCATTGCGGCGGCCGGCTCATTATTTTCGACCAAAGTTCCCGCCCTTTCTCTGGGCGGTTTGGAGCGATCTTCAAGCGGGCGGTTGCATGCGGTGCAAAGTTTCGTTCCCCGCCAAGAATAGCTCGAAGCAAGGAGAGCCCTCCATTCCCTCCTCCTCTCCACTATATAAAGAGAGGCACTCCTCACACACAAAACACACAACACACTACACACATTAGCACTTCACTTTCACACATTCTACACAATGTAGTGGTGTCCCTCTAGGTGTTCTTCACCTAGTTGTACATTTTAGAAAAGAGGAAGAGAGAGGAGGGAAGAGCGGAGGCGAAGCCGGGTTTGTCGGTTTCACCTCGACTTTTGTACCTCTACGGAGACGACTCCTATGTGAGTAATATTCGCTTTCTTTGCAATTCTTGAGCAATCTATTTGACTAAAGTTTAGTGCTCGCTTACTTGCTTGCGGGATCTCCGTTCGACCGAAGGCTCTAGTTTTCACGTGAAACTAGTTTCGTAACCGCTAGCGCAGACATGGTGTCTGGGCTAGAGTTTACCTGAGATTGCGCCCAATGCTACGGAATAGTTGTGGTAGCCCCGGGGGTGACAGCTCCGACCAGGCCTTTGTAGTCCACCATGTATGTATTGGTGTTTTCGTAGAGCTTCTGGCGGCCTTCCCCGATTACCGATTTCCCAGTCTTTTCGAGAATCGGAAGGGTCGTTGTTCCGAAGTAAAGGTGTAGTAAGTCAAGACTTTAGTTATCTAGTGACCTTGGGCTAAGCTTAGAAAACCCTCTCGCCCTACCAAAAAATATTTATCTATCTTATCTCTTGGACGTACTTGATCCCTTCTAGTTCACTTCGTTCCCCGTGGAAATCGATACCACCGAATACTCCGGGTGAAAGCTACAACGGTATTTTCCGTGCGCTTGTGGATTTATATCGTGTGCGTTAAAAATACCAACAAGCTGGCGCCGTTGTCGGGAACGGTAGCTGATCTAGAATCGACCCAAGTCGTCCGTGTATCCTTTTTATTAATTTATTCATTAAAAAACACCTCGTCACCATTACCACACCTACCACATGAATTCCACTCCAATCTTTAATTTTTGGCTCCAAAGGGCGATTCCTTGGAACCTCCACCACCATTCACATCACATATTTATAAATGGCTATGAGCTTCGCCCCGCTTTTATAGCCATGGTTCGGGAGCAACCCTTAGAAAAAAAAAATCTAAATTCCAAAAAAAAAAATATAGAAGGAGACTCTATGAGCAGCCTGGGCTAGGTTCACAAATCCTCGTATATTCTAGCCCAAACCTTTCTTTGCCCGACCACATCCTAGTTAATCACTTCCATTTTGGTCTTAGCAAAGAAGCTGCTTTTCAACTTGATCAATCTTTGGGAGGCTCATTTGTGCATAAAATCATTAGTGAAGGGAAAACCATTTTAGAGAAAATCCTTGAAAACACCCCCACACCAATATCCATGACGAAGTTTCCCATAGAAACAATAGAGTCAAGCCCGAACAATGAGAGGAGGCACCTACAACCGAATTTGAAATTCTTTCAAATCCTTCCCATAATTTGGTTGTTGAGGACCCTCCTATTAAGGGAACATGCTATCGCACTTCGTAGGATGAGGAATCCTGTCTTTTTGCATGCCCCTTCGAATTCGAGGATGACCTTTTTGTTGATGATGATTTTAGAAAATCATTAGAGCTTCCTATTTCAACATCATCATATGCCTCGAATTCCTTGATGAGACACAAAAAAAAAAAACACAACAACACATAGAGGGTGGATCAATTCATTTAGAAAACATTTTTATACCCTCTATACCCACACTCACTGTCTCATCAAAAATCCATTTCGGATCTTAGGGGAGAATTTGAAACAAACTCCACAATAAAAATGACATATCCATGTTTTGTGGGGTAGTCACATTATCATAAAAAAAATGCTCCCCCTGAAACGAGAAATTTCATTAATAAGCATGGAAGTTATTCCTTAATTGTCCCATCCATTCGATGCTTATATGAAAAAAAAATCTCACAAGTTGATCTCAGCCATGACTAGCATGATCTACAACCCCTTCATTCTCTCTATTCATTAAAATTTTTGAAAGAGGTGTTGTAGATGCTATTGTCTATCACAAATTTGGCAAATTTCGTGGTGACTTGGCATGAGTTCTATAGATCACAACAAAGGTTGGTGTTGGAGGGGAAACCACATCACCAAAGATTGGTTTCAAAAGGTTTCCCATGGATGAGCTTTCATCTTTAAACAAAGCACTTCCGGGAGATAACCCGATCTTTTATAATTTTTTCAAAAAAAAAAAAAAAAGCATATTCTTTTACTTTCATAAATAATTTTCTAATAATTTGACTTTCGAAAATGAGCTTAAGAACATATTCATGCATTTGCTCCTTCGGGTATTTTTGTCACTAACCTTTCAGGTTTGAACAAAAAGAACGAAGGGTTCGAGCACAAGGTAAAACCAATTATCATTCAATAATGAAGCACATTCGACGAGAGTGTTACCACCCCAAACTTGCATTTGTATCATGCAAAATTCAAGTATGGGGGTGAACAACCCTAAACATCTCATAACATGCTTCATTCATCTTTGCTTTGGTTTCTCTACCTTGTTCACACTTATGTCTTGCTCATTATTTCTAAAGTCACAAAAAATTATTATAAAAAAAAAAGAAAGAGAAAAGGATAAAAGAATATTATGAGCCCAGGGTGCCCAATCATTCTTGTATAATCAAATCATCACCCCGCCATCGCATAGATAGGAATATATATATGTGCACGCTAACTCTATGCAGATGGAGAGAGGTCGCCGTCAAAAAGGAAAGAAGACCATGATATGTGACGGAACGACTTCACGTTGCATCACTCACAATTCAATCATAAATTGTGAGAGGTAAGTCGATCAAGGTAAAAGAACCAACCCAAAAAATATTTATTTTCTTTTTCCAAATTTATTTTCACCACTTTGCATATAAAAATAAAATGGTTCTCGATTCATCATTCAATGTTCACACATCCGTTTGAATCAATCTCAAGTTTATGATTTTCATGCTACCTTTCTCTTTGCTAAACATGTTTTGGTTTGGGAGTGTTGATTATTCTAGATGGTCAGACCTTCCATAGGCTTCTTAAATTAAGCATGGTGCTTAGGTTAAAAAGCCTACCTAAATCGAATTGGACATGGAGTCTAGTATGATTTTTGAACTGAAACAATTGGCATAGACATTGGTTGTATATCTAGACTAACCACTGCAAGAATTTATCGAAATCCATGTGGGTAAGTCTTTGAGATGAGTTCATAATGAAAAAAAAATCAATGTTCATCTGCTGAACTTTGAATGAACCTTGATCACACATAAAAAAAGAGAGAATAGAGAGAAGGAGGACTCTTCTCTTCTAAACCTTTGCTATAATCAAAGCTTATGATCCATGCACACCATAAATGTGTGTGGGTCAAAGCCTTGATGACTTGCCTGAGTTAGATCATGTACAACAAACCAACCATTGCAGCAAATTCGAAACTCCATCCACATATGCTTTCGGTAAAAGTATTCAGGTAATGCAAAGGTAATAAATGCTCACCAACACCTTTACTCATATTTATCTCCATGAAAAAATATATTCTTTTTTTTCTTGTTTATAACATATGCTTTGAATTTGGTTGCATCTATATGTGCACATGTAATGCATCCATTTTTTTTTTTTTAAAATAAGCATGGTGCTTAGGTTAAAAATCACCCTCTTTGATCAAAATTCAACATGGTGTTGAATCTTTGGTTAATGAACTTAGAGTAATTTTTCATAAACAACGAGAAGTAATCAGTGTTGGAGGTAAATCAAGACTATGTTTATGTTGCAAACTTAACCTTGGTCTTGCTTGAGCTTGAAGGAAAGTTGGATGAACGTGTTTGATAATAATAAAATCAATAAATAATTTTTGTTTTGCATAATAAACTTGTTCTATCTTATTCTTGTTTTGAAATAAAGATCGGCCTCTCTCCCTAAAAAAAAACTTATAAATACAAATGTTATAAAAAAAATGGTGCAACCCTTCGGGTATTCCATGTCACTACATTTGTAGGAACGAAGGGTGAACGATATCTAAGAACAATTGCACCAAATCACATCATGAAACCCATAGGCCATTAGCTAGCTTGGGGAGGACCCCCATGGAGATAAGTACCTACCTCCCCTATCATTTTATTTTATCTCCTAATTTTTCATTTTCATTTCCTTTATTCAAAAAAAAAAATGAAAAGAACAAAAAATATGATTCCACTCCAATATGTAGTATAAGGATGCTTAATTTCTCGAAGTTGAAATGATGAATAGTTGCTCTGTCTATAGTTCAATTTGCACCTAGTTCATAACATTGTATTCCCCAATGTTTAAGTTTATTGGCTTAACTTATCTTGTCCTAAAACTTAATGATTTGTGGGTATGCAAACACATGATTCTTCTCTAAGCTATTCTTTGGATATGATATGGTAAAAAAATAGAAACTACTATGATTTTTGTTCTAAGAGAGATTCATCATCCAGGAGAATAATTTTCAAAATTCCTTAATGATCAAAATTCTCATGATAGCCTATGTGAGACACCTGTCATACGCTTTTGATCAAGATTAACATCCACATTGCCAAAAATAGGTTATGGGCTAAGCTAGAAAAAATGGACGCGTGTCCGAAAAAAATAAAACAATGGGTGCTTCGATACCCGCCTCTAAAAAAAAAAAGAAGAGAGAGAAGAATAATGGACAAGTGTCCGAGGGCGAGTAGAGCCCACTTCTCTAAAAAGAAATAAGAGCTAGCCCATACCTTATCAAAAAGAAATAAAATTTCACTTGCACATCTTGATCAAGGCTTATGACTTGTTTCTCCTTATGGTTTGCACACCTGAGATGATTTAAGGAATCATTACGAAAAATCTCCGCATGAATGATCAATCAAAGAATGAATGACTAGTGTTTCTATGAAAACCGTTCTATCTTGCAATAACCCAAGAGTTTGGAGAATGTTATAAGCCCCATATGATTTAAGTAAACAAGGATAGAAAAAAAATGCCAATTTATTTAAACAATGGAAGAATACTTTTGTTATGAGCATGGTACATTTAGACATATATTGGCATTGTAGCAACTCCCGATCAACAACCAAACACTTAGCTATTTGCTCGGGACGAGCAAAGGTTAAGCTTGGGGAACTTGTTGGCGGTCATTATCGAGTATATTATAACGCCAACTTATATCCAATTCATGAGAAAGGGGCAAACTTATGATACATATACCTTTACCTCTAACCTAGTTCCACTTGTATTCGTAGAAATTATGTCTTGCGTGTATAAAAGTGGAAACAGGTACAAAGTCACCAAATAAATTAGAAAGCGTATTGAATAAAAGACGCCAATGAGTGGATCAATCAAGAGGACCAAACCCCAAGACACAATTTGGCCCATGCACCACCATAGGCCCAACATGTGAATGACGAAACGCGTGACAGAGAAGGCCGGGGCCGGGAGGCCCAGCCAGGGGGCGGCCGGCCCACCGGGCGGCCGGCTCATTATTTCGGCCAAAGTTCCCGCCCTTTCTCTGGCGGTTTGGAGCGATCTTCAAGTGGCGGTTGCATGCGGTGCAAAGTTTCGTTCCCGCCAAGAATAGCTCGAAGCAAGGGAGAGCCCTCCATTCCCCCTCCTCTCCACTATATAAAGAGAGGCACTCCCTCACACACAAAACACACAACACACTACACACATTAGCACTTCACTTTCACACATTCTATTAATAATGTAGTGGTGTCCCTCTAGGTGTTCTTCACCTAGTTGTACATTTTAGAAAAGAGGAAGAGAGAGGAGGGAAGAGCGGAGGCGAAGCCGGGTTTGTCGGTTTCACCTCGACTTTTTGTACCTCTACGGAGATGACTCCTATGTGAGTAATATTCACTTTCTTTGCAATTCTTGAGCAATCTATTTAACTAAAAGTTTAGTGCTCGCTTACTTGCTTGCTTGAGATCTCCGTTCGGCCGAAGGCTCTAGTTTTCACGTGAAACTAGTTTAAGAATCTTAGCGAACATGGTGTGCGGGCTAGAGTTTACCTGAGATTGCGCCCAATGCTACGGAATAGTTGTGGTAGCCTCGGGGGTGACAGCTCCGACCAGGCCTTTGTAGTCCACCACGTACGTATTGGTGTTTTCGTAGAGCTTCTGGCGGCCTTCCCCGATTACCGTTTTCCCTGTCTTTTCGAGAATCGGAAGGGTCGTTGTTCCGAAGTAAGCAGGTGTAGTAAGTCGAGACTTTAGTTATCTAGTGACCTTTGGCTAAGCTTAGAAAACCCTCTCGTCCTACCAAAAATATTTATCTATCTTATCTCTTGGACGTACTTGATCCCTTCTAGTTCACTTCTCGTTCCCCGTGGAAATCGATACCCTGAATACTCCGGGTGAAAGCTACAACGGTACTTTCCGTGCGCTTGCGGATTTATCTGTGTGCGTTAAAAAATACCAACATCAACTAACATGAAATAAGGGCTTAAGATGAATATCAACATAAGTCTAGGGGTCTAACTAACATATTTTCATGAGTTTTGGTATTCCATGACTTTGCAGGGACTAAACAGATAAAAGCAGACGGTGAGAAACCTAAGAGTTTACATCTCATACGATGACAAGACTTAACCGTGAAGTAACTCAACCCAAAATGTGGATTAAAACACTCTAGAAGATACCAGAAGACACCAGGAGGAAGGAGATCACATTGTGATCTTGACCCCTAGCGGCCGCCAGGATCATTTACGGCGACCGCCAGGTGGGTTCCACCTATCGGCCTCAGATTTCTATGTCGGTTTACCACCGATATTGAGGTTGTATCTACACCGTTGCCAAGGTCGGTTTGATCCAAGGGTCATCATTCATCGCCAAGGGCTATATAAGCAGACCCCCTGACCCCAGGGTGAAACCCTAATTCATTATCATTCAGTATCAATAGGCTGAGACCCTGAGTCTCCCTCTAGGCCTAGACAACTAGAACTAGAAGAGTTAGCATGCAAGAAGGGATTAGATCTAGATAGATCTAGTCTTTAGAACAAGAGAGATAGAGAGAGGGAAGGGACCGGAGAAGGTACCAGCCTGTCGGTGCTAGCTCCACACTTGTACCTCGGTGGAAGTTAACCTACACATGGAATTACTCTGGTAATCTACTTCTTCTTTTAGTAAGTATATTGTTTATAATTATTCTTATTGGTCTACGAGTCTCTTTTGAGTACTTTAATCTGGCGCCTAGATTAGAGTAATATTCGCAGTGCAAACATGGTGTTTGGACTCGGGTATCTCGTTAGATGCACCCTACCTTCCGAAGCGTGGTAGTTCGTGGTAGTGACAATTACATTGATTCCTTTGGAGTCCACATCCCGTTGGTTAGGCCAAGTAGGACCCCTGTTCTTCGGAGGATTGCACGTTTCATCCCCTTTTTCTTTGAGTACGTCCCCATAAGGATAATATCAACATCGCTTACCGAGATAAGAATTAGATATCTTAGTAATCCTTTTCGCTATCTCAACCTTCTTAAGTCTTGTGCTACTCCGGGTTAAGATTTGATCGTAGTCTCCTCACCCGTTTCCCTGTGGATTTGATATTAAAACCCTCTCCCAAGTAAAGTGCTCACCGGTATCCGTTCGCTTGCGGATTATACAAATTATAAATATTTCATGTAGGCTTAGCAAATACCAACAAGCATTTTCCGCGCCGTTCTTGGGAAACGGTTCTTTGAGTTGACCTCAAATCTACCTTATCCTTGTATCATATTCTTTTATTATTCTTTTTATCTTTTTATCTCTTCTATTCTTTTCCTTTCCTTTTCATTATGGATTCCACGCCTATCTATAAATATCATATACCCACAAGCGAAAGCTTTAGGCAACGTAATCTTGAGCCTATCCTAGTAAAGTCCTATGAGCTACACTTGGGTTATATAAGAATGGTTCAGAAACTAGCCTTCTCGGGAGAAGGCGAGGCCAACCCACACTCACACCTATGAAAGTTTGAGGAGATCATGGGTTGCCTTCGTTTGGAAGGCATATCCGATAATACCTTGCTTATTTGGAAGTTCTTTCCGTTCTCTTTGACGGGGAAAAGCTAAACAGTGGTATTACTTGAACGTAGAGAGAGTGAAAGGAGATTGGGGAACATTAATGTCCAAATTTTGTACATATTTCTTTCCCACCTCCAGAGTGGCCCGTCTTCATATAGAACTTCTAACTTTTAAACAAAATAAAGAAGAGTCTCTTCTTGCATCATGGGATCGTTTTAATGACCTCATCAACACCGGCCCAGACCTTGGTATTCGGACCCAATCCTTCTTCAACATTTTTATCTAGGTCTTAATAAGGAAGATGCAGGGGGACCTTAGTGCAGCTTCAGGAGGCGCATTCCTTTCTTTGTCTGATAGAGAAGCAAGAGATGTCCTTAACAGATGTTGTGGATACGCCACCTCCACTAGAATTTTTCGAGAAAAAGGAAGAATCACCCTCCGATCAAGGAGAGGAAACTACGATAACTAATTCCGCAACAATTTCAATCCCAAGACTTAGCTATCCATCCTGAACCATCAACATCACAAAAATCCCCCAAAGGAAGAAGAAATTCCACCTTTGGAAGACCCTTATGATTTCAGCCTTAGTGATTTTGGGAGAATAATAAATTCTCATCCATACAAGAGACCTCTAAGTGACCACAATTCAGATTCTTTTGAGATGTCTCTTATTGAATGTGCTTATAAGAGATCTCCAAGTGATTATAATTTAGATTCCTTTAAGGAGAAGTCTCTTATTGAATATGCTTATTCTTTCAAAAGACATTGGGAAGAACCCAAGGATGGCATGTCTGATCATGCCATAGAAGGAGAGCAAAGCTATCTAGAAGACAATCTTATCTTCTCCCCTTCTATGCCTAGACAAGATGGTTTATTCGAACCCATCTCTAAACCCATCCTTGTCCCCGATGAATCCACATATGCTTCCTTCTTTGAGACTCATGATGATCCTAGAAATTCACCAAAACAACCCAAGTTTGGGAATTATCAAGACTATCAGGAAAACCAAGAAGGACAACAACAATGGCTTGAGAATGTTAAAAACCTATGTACCACAACCATTGATTGTATGGACGACATCTTAGACATTATCAACCCAAGAGACACAAATCCAAGGGATCCCTTAGACAACCATGATAGATTAACCTTGGAGTTTGAGAAGGAGGACAACATGAGTGAGTATGAGAGCTGCTTCATAGACACCTCATCTAGTCCATATTCACATGATAACCTTCCTGAATCACCTAGTCTCTCTATCACTCTCCCACACGAGATCTTCAACCCCCTTATTCTCTCTCCTCCTATAGATTTTGAAAGGGTGGTTGTAGATGCATACGTGTATAATAAATATTCTAGATCTCGTTGGCATGAAATCTTGAGGTAGATTGATGTTGGAAGGGAAACCACTTCATCATCATGAATCATAATTCAATAGGTTTCCCAAGGACAAGCTTGCTGTCCTTAAACAAGCACTTCTTGAGAAATAACATGAGTGTTTACCTTATTGCTATAGTACCCTTGTGAAATAAGCATAGAGATATAAATAAGGAAATATTCCTTCGGGTATTTTTTTGTCGTTAACCATTTCAGGTCTAGAGCAAGAAGAGCGAAGGATGACAATGTAAAAGGTATGTCCAACCAATCATTGTGCAACATGAAATCATATGCATAGAAATATTTCCTTATCATGTTGCTACATTATCTTGGTTTGCTACCTTTGAAACATGTTTAATCTGCAAAATAAGCTGTCATGCTTTTCATCTCCCCTGTTTGAGTCAATCCCTATTATGCTCCCATGCTACTTTTGTCTACCATCGTATGCTTTGGTTTGGGAATCTTTGCTACTCTGCAGATAGTGTGTTTCAAAGGCTTTTAAATTAAGCATGGTGCTTAGGTTAGGACGCCTTCCTTAATTGAATTAGACATGGAGTCTAGTTTGATTATTGAACTAAAACCGCTTGTGTAGACATTGGTATACTTTGTTGGACTAACCCCTGCAGACAAGAAGAAACTCTCAAATAAGCTTGGGAGAGGTCCCGAGATGAACTCACGGTGAGAAGAAGCAAGATACAACAAACCATTCACAAGGAGAACATGCTTGTACATAGAAGAACCTTATGGAATAAAGAGAAAGAAGACAAGTTAGGAAGAAGCTACACAAGAGGCCGAATAAGGAAAGTTTCAAGCAAAAGAAAAGCACCACCACAAGTTGTTCATTGCCATCATGCTCTAATAATAAGGTACACTTTGCAAGAAATTTGGCTTTTCATGACAAGCCGAAAGTGTCACATAAGGTAAGAATTTAGTCATAAAAACTACGTTATGACGAAAAACCCATCGTCATAAGGTGGTCACAAAACGACCGTCACATTATGTACCTCGTGACGGTTTTTTGTAAGTTGGTCACAAAAAGTCACTGCTTTTTGTGACGCAACCAGTCTTCCTGTCACATATTGTTATCTTTTATGACAGCTACTTCTGTCATACATTAGTTAGTCAACGCGTCATATTATGTGTCTAGGGAAGGCGTTTGGATGGTGTTTTGTGACCCAAAAGGGTTGTCATGTATAGGTAGTTAACCATGGTTAAAAGGTCGTCATACATTATATATCCATTCAGTCATGCATCTAAGCCATCATGTAACATTGACATCACACCATCATTTACATAGAACCCAGATCATATAATATATTATATAGTGCAAATAGGTTCAAATACATCACATAAGTAGGTGGTTTATATATGCCAATAAGCTCATGTATGTAGTTTCTAACAAGACTAAGTATGTAGATCCAGCAATACAATAGCTCTCATGTCTCTCATCACAATGTAGAAGCACGTGCACCTCGCAAGAACATGTAGCTCTCATGTCCCTGACTTCCCTATTGCTGTAACTTTTAACTGAACAAAAAACAAAAAGAAACAAAGGTATAATTAGAAAAAGAAAAAAAACAGAGAGTGGCCGCAAGGCACCAAATTTGAGATATACTAACTTCTTTATCACAACATATACATGAGTTCAACAAAATATGAGACTTGAGAGAACAATGGTGTGGTGGCCCAGGCGGGTGCTTGAACTTGATGTCTTGTTGCTTTTGTTGACAAGGCCTTGCTGCTGCTCTGAACAGGGGTGAGTACCTACAGATGGGAATTTATTAGGGAACAGAGCAATACCGACACTTTGCTTCTTTGAGAGAGAATATTCAGTACTAAAATAGATATAACTAGATTAAGCAAGAGCAAATGATATCAAGATTGGGAAAACATTATGTTTTATTAAAAAGGAACAATTTACCTAAACTGCTGCACTTGGTTACAGATCACATGTAGTAGCAAAAGAATCAGAAGATAATTCAAAGTGCTACTTAAAGCAAACTCCATCAGTACTCTGTGATAAGGCCCAGCCAAACTAATCATGATTGCAACAAAAATAGCGCGAAACTCCTTATTCTTCTCATTCAAAATGCACATCAATTGATCAGGTTTTTTTACCAAGTTTCAGATAGTTACCTATCCTATTGGTTGTCCCACTATCTCAGGATTCCCTTCATTGTGGCAGAGGCGGCACCACAGTAGCCTAATAAACAAAATTCAGTCTAACTTGAGAACAAAAAATGGGGTATGAAGTAAACAAATTACTATCAACAAGCACTCCTTGCAATGTTGCATTCAGAGGTAGAGCACACTTGCAAATCTGAGTAGAGAACATAGAAGCATACGTGTTTGCAATAGCTGTAGTAGAGGTAGCACATAGAAGAGCACACTAGTCAAGGCTGCACAAAAACGTTATTTCAATGTATTACAAAGTTTCACCAAACAGCTAGCTGCTGACCCTAGAAATTAAACCAAGCAGCTCTGGAATTAATCAATCAGACCAACAACACTTCAATAGTTCTGTTTTTCATAGAAAAAGAAGACCGTTAGCATTTACTAGTTATAGTATAGAAACACTTACGTGCAATCTAGAGAGTTTCTTAAAATGGAATTATATTAAGGCGAAGTTTCGAGGAGGCATATATATATATGAAAGCATTTACATTGACTATTTAATTTAGTGCATATACAAATCTATGCATAGCTAGCGGTACCAATCATTGCATAGCTACTGCATATTTGGATTGTCTTTGCGGTACATTTACAAACAAATGTGCTGCGGCTGCTAACTAGTGGTCGACACCTGCCCATTTATTCTGGACACCTCGCCCCCGGGCCAGTATGAAGGCCTTGTGCTTCGGCATTATGGCTGCAAAGAGAAACAAGAAGGAATCACAATGAATCAATCGAAAGCACGAGTCCAGGGACCACCTTGTAGTGCATTATTATGCCTGCTCGCTCTTCATCCCTCTCGAAGCTCTCAAGGACGCCGATGCGGAGGGGTGGCCGCCGTGGTCTAGTTCAGGGCGCCGTCGCAGGTGGGGGAGGCGTGGTGCTCCGCCGTCGCTGCTCGATGAGGTGGAGTTGTGCCCCGCCGGCAGAGAGGGGCGGACACGCCGCCGCCGCCATGGGTCAGGCCGGGGAGCCACGCGTGGGGACATCATCATCGTCGGTTGGGGCCGAGCGGGGCCTACGCGGCTGCGGGTAGAGGAGGGGGCGAGGCCGCACCGCGCTGCCGCATAGGGAGGGCGTGGATCCGCGCCTGGACCGGGGCCGCGCCGCCGCCGGTGGTGGACCGGGCGGGTCCCGCCGCACCGGTAAGGGAGGGCGGGTGCCACCGCGAGGACCGGACTTAGGAGCGGGATTGATCCGGCTTGCTAAATTTCTTTGGGGAGGGCGAGCGGGATTTGGGAGAGAAGAGCGCGGAGGTCAAATTTTTTGGAGAGCCTTGGGGAGTTGAAGCAAGGTGGTGGCGCTGTGTGAATTGGAATCTGGGAAACACGAGGGTGTAGGGTTTGAGAGGTAGACATAGATTCTAACCGTTCGATCTAGAGATGATGGCTGATGGTAAGCGATGAGGTTATTGGGCTTGTGAGAAATCTTGGCCCAAGTTCTTTTTTTTTTTTTGCTTTCTATTTCAGAATAGATAAATTATATAAATATATTGACTACAAAATGAATTTAAATGAGAAAGTCAACACCATAAATTAGTAGGGTACGATTTTAGAAAATTTTAGGGAAAAAAATCATCAAATTCGGAGTTCGTATGAGGGAGAAAAACTAGTTACAAGTTTTGACGACAGATTAAAAGAAAAATCGTTCTTGTTCGTCACATGTTCATGATGATGAACAAGCGATTTCTCTTTTTTCGGATTAAAACTTATAACTAGTGGATTCTCCCTCATACGAAAATCAAATGAGGTGATTCTTTTTCCTTAAATTTTTCTAAAATCATCTTTTGCATCACGTTATGGTGTTGGATTAAATCACCTCTTCATGCACCAAAATTTGAGCAATTCAAGTTTTGAATTGAACTTTGACTTCGGTCAAATCTCGGTCAAACGGACACGAAATGAACTTCGGTTGAAAATCTTTTGAACATGAAAGTTTCATAACTCATCGAGACCAACAAAGTTTATGTAGATCAAATTTCCATTTGAGGAAGTGATAATAACATGTAGTTCAAATGTAACAAGTCTCTCACATAGTTTCGGGAACTATGTGAGAGACTTGTTATATTTGAACTACATGTTACTACCACTTCCTCAAATCGAAATTTTGACCTACATAAACTTTGTTGGTCTCGATGAGTTATGAAACTTTCGTGTTCAAAAAGATTTTCATCCGAGTTCCGTTTGTGTTCCGTTTGACTGAGTTTTGACCTAGTGCGAGTTCGAATTCAAAACTTGAATTGCTCAAATTTTGGTTCATGAAGAGATGAGTGAATCCAACACCATAACCTGATGAAGCATGATTTTTGAAAATTTTAGAAAAAAGAATCACCTCATTTGGGGTTCGTATGAGGGAGAACGACTAGTTACAAGTTTTAATCCGAGGAAAAAAAAGAAAAATCGCTCCTTCATGAAGAACACGGGACGAACAAGGACGAACAAGACTGATTTCTCTTTTGTACTTGGGACATCTGCGTGTATATCATTGATAAGGAAAAAAATAGCCACTTGTAGCACAAAAGAAGGCATGGCGTGGTGGTTTGACTTAGCATTTTCCTTACGAAGCTCTCAAGTTCGAATCCTATGTGCCTCATGTTTTTCAAGTTTTTTATAGGGTCTAATTACTAAAAAAGAAATAAAAGACCCAATTTGACATGAATGGATGCTTGTCCTACTGGTTAGTGTACTTCAATTTTGTGCCAAAGGTCTCACGTTCAAATCCCTGAGTGGGCAACTTTTTTGCAATTTAGTTTGATTTACCACTTTTTTGCTAGGTAATAACAGCATTTCTTGCGTATATACCTTTGTTTTGACAAATGTACTACTCTAGCACAATGGTTAAGACCCAACCCTACTCTACTTTGCAGGTCTTGGGTTCGATTCGAGTCCATCCCCTCCCTGCGGTCTTTTTTACCATTTTTAAATCAATTCATTTTGTGACGCCCTGACATCGCCACAAAAACATGTAAAATGGTCATAAAATGTCGGCAGCATCTTTCGTCCGGGCATTGCTTTTTGTGACAAAATTTGTTACCTTTTTGTGACACAAAATATGTATCGTCACAAATAGTTACGGCACTCGCTATTTTATGGCGACCCAAAAAAATCGTCATATTAGGGTACATTATATGCCGAAAAAATAGGCCGAATCACGAGGGAATTTGTCATAAAAGACATATTTCTTGTAGTGGTAACATCTTGAGATAAGTTGTCATTAAATAAAGCTTTCCTTAATTATGGCATGTTCATAAATAAAGAACCAAACATGTTAGAGTAACACTCGGGCTTGATCCAACTTTATTAGCTCAACATGTTTCATTTTCTTTGTTGTTCCTAACACTATCCTCTTGATCTCATAGTCCTAATCATACTAGCAAATGTATTGCAACATTCATGCTTCATCCCCTGATCTTATCACCTTTGTTATAGAAAAGGAAACACATAAACATTAACTTTATCTTGATTGATGTGCCTGAGGTTTTAGAGAAGAATGAATTTCTGGTTACATTTGGTGTTTTCCTACCAACAGGGGCCCATGCACTTGATCTCTACCTTGTCTTTGCATGCAGAACACACTTTGAGCAAAATGTGGAGGAGCCTTCACTCTCCCAAAATTCTACAAGAGAATGTCCACGAACCCACAAAGCATGCACTGAAACAAGAAGTCGCCAACTCCCACTATCAAACTTTCACTTCTAAATGTTGGACCAGCAAAAGAACATGGGTGACACCATTACCAAGATCGGATGATACACTCAAGGAGTAACCAAGGTAAGTAGTCTTGTTCAAAGGACTTAAAACATTGAACCCTCGCCCGAAAGGTAACTTCGGTAATTATCCATATTTAATTCATAGCATTGCATAATCATATTTATTTTCCCGCATCTTGCATTAGCATATTTACTTCTTTGCATAATCATTTTCCTTTAGCATATTTAATTTCTTCATTAACATTGCATTGAAAAATTCTAAAGCCCCATGTGAATAGTCTTGTGGTGTGTAACAACCCATAAAGATATTCACCGTGGTGGC
The DNA here is from genome assembly GCA_015847255.1 of Hyparrhenia diplandra. Lineage (NCBI taxonomy): Eukaryota > Viridiplantae > Streptophyta > Magnoliopsida > Poales > Poaceae > Hyparrhenia > Hyparrhenia diplandra. The sequence continues at coordinate 302,704 of JADLZK010004743.1, forward strand.
ATAAAAAATAATTATTCATTCATCTAGTTGCATTTGCATCATAATTCTTTGCATGCATATAAATTTATAAAACTCAAAAATATTTTCCTCGCTGAAGTTTTACATAGAATAATCATGATCCATCTCTAGGCACATGAAGCTAATGTGGCTAACCCCTAATGCTTAATCAAGTTCCACTAGCTTTGTTGTCTATTTGAGTTCAGCAGATTCGAAGGGAGAGAGACATGATAGGTTGACATCATCATCGCCATCTACCTCAACTTCCTCATCATCAATGACCCTACACTTCAATCCGGCTTGGGGAGAGCACCCCAGTTATCCCGATAAGTATCTCTACTATAGTATTATTATTAGCTAAATATTTAGTTTGCTTGGTTTGCTAGAGAGTTTGCTAGGAGTCTAGTTTTATAAAAGTCTAGTCGTTTAAAGAGTCTTTGCTAGAGTTTGGGAATAAATAAATAGGAGTATACCAGAGGATCTCTTTTCCACCAACATAAAATGATCTACGAAGCTAAATCTCATGCGTGGAAATGATGAATAGTTGCTCCATCGTAATTCCTTTTCAGTACCTAGCTTTCAAGCTTAATTTCTCTTGAGCCTTAAATGCAAAACTGTTTTGACTTGAGACTTACTTTGAAACGAAACCTGCGGGTTGCAAATTGCTTGCTCTAAAGTCTAGGTAATTGTGGATATGATATATAAGAGTCTGAGCTGCTTTTGATCTTACTCCTAGTGATACTAGATTTCTGGAGATTTATTTTGAAAATTTAAAAGTGCACATAATAAGTTCCTGTGTGACAGAGTGTTGAACCTCCTACTACAGCCATATATACATGCTCCTAGATTAGGAAAACCTTTTGACATATATATAGGCTCCTTGCTTCGCATTGAGTTTGTTCAATCTTTTGTCGACCCTTAGAAACTTGTCATCTTTGATCATGTACACTCCATCTCACTCCATCTTATTCCATCTCATTCCACTCCACCCCACTCGACTCCATTCATGCATATGCTATTTCCACCCTAGAAGTGCGCATCCACCATTACACCACCATATACACCCATTATGCATCCACTATATCCACTAAAAATGTTCTACTCCTAACCTGGGATAGAGCAACCAAAAATATTCCCTATACCCTTCCACTCTTTCATATCCAGCCAATAACTTACTGTCACACCCTAAAATTGGTATTTTAGGATGTGACGTAGAAAACACTAAATAACAACAAATGATTTTATTATTTCCTAAAATTTATAAACTTTAGTTAAGTTGCTGATATTCTAGATAGTAGAAAATGTGGGTTTCTAAAATTTTTGCAATTCAACTTAGTGGTTTGTTGCATTCATGCCTTTGCATTGTGTTTATGTACGGAAAATGAATTTCAATTTTTCAAATTACGCTTAGGGTTTGATCCCACCTTGATCTCCCCAAATACCACACCAGTATCTAAAACTCCAATCAAGTCATTTGTTAATATCCTACAAAAATCTAGAATGACCCCTTCTCTCCTTTCTTTTCATTCTCGAGCTCAGTCATTTTGGTGTCCCGCGAATTCTTTGGGCCAATATTTTCTCCTCTCTTATTTGATCGTACAAATGGTTCTCAAATTGAGTTGAATCTAGAGTTTCAATTAGCTTGTTATGGCAATCCACATTTCTTCTTTCTTTTGCTAATAGACCAAACTTAATCCATACTGCACTTTCTACCGTCTCATGCCCAAATCAGGCCAACACCTCTTTCTTTCTCCCACAACATATGGTTGATCTACTCCCTCTCCCCCACGTGAGAAGACAACTCTCTCTCTCTCTCTTCTCTATGGCGAATCCTTACCTTTACTTCTCATGCAAAAATACCAGCCACAATTTCCTCCTTAATCCCTCAATCCTTAGTCTCTTGGCCCAACCTCTCCTAACCACACCTTAATGCCTTGGCTTTACTCTCTTTTAGTTCATAAGAATATATATGTGGACACCCGTGCTCCTTTTCCCAGCTGCCGCCCAATCTCTTTGGCTCTCACGCAAAAATAACAATAGCATGTAATTCTTTCTCCCACTAATTCTCCTTCCATAATTCTGTTGTCTCCTCTTCAATTGCATGAAGGAAATAAACATGCTCCTCCCTCTTCTTCATTTGATCAGCACGCCCTTTCTTTCCCTTGCACAATCCCCTTCTCTCATGCAAAAGTAACATCCCTCAATGCTTATAATTCCTTCTTAATCTCCACCCTATACTTAGGCAGGCGTTCTTCATCCTGTTCCTTCTATTTCTGCATGCATACATGCAGTAGAGATGCAAGCATTATCTCTCCTCCCTCCCTCCATCAAGCAAGTGGACAGCACCTACCTGGTCGCCATCTTGTCCAGATGCTCACGATCTTTCCTTTTCTCCATGCAGAAATTGCAGCAAGTATTACTCCTTTAATTCCCTTTACAAGCCCCAACTTATTCTCCTTCACCTCTCCCTAACTGCAGGAATGAAAGGCTCATGAAAACAGCCATGCATCTTTACTTCCCCCTCTTCAGAAATTGCTGCGCCTCCTCTCCTCTTCTTCTTGTTCTGCAGCCACACAACACAAGGACGCCTCATCTCCTCCCCTTCCCCCTCCATGGGCGTCTCCCCTCTCCCTCTAATCCCCTCTCCTTCCTCTCCTACTCTCCCATCTGCCATGGACGCCCACTCCTCTTCCTTCCTCTCAGACAAGATGGAACACCATGGACAATTGAAGTACATCATGCCGACGGTTCCTCCCTCTAGGCATGACAACAATAATTGGTGAGATTTTCTCCTCGATGTTCATCTTATTTCTATCCCCTTGCTGATATCGTTAAATCACAGCCTCATAATCATCTCCAATGTACAGAGATGAGGTTGTGCTCCCTGCTGAACCCCATGCACCGACATCTCTCATCTCTTGTCACAGTTTGCGGCCGTCGCTACCACTGGTGTGCAGCATATGGTGAGGACGCCCATCCCCATCTCCTCTCTGATTCTTGAATCCATAACCCTCTCATCCATATCTTTACTTCTCTTGTGGTGCATGATGCTCTGCGAGGTGGAATTGACTATGCCACAACGATCAGTGGCCGGATCGTCATCCATTGCTGCTACCGGCTGCCATCAATCTCATCACCAGTTGTTGCAATTCCCCAATGTGAGAACTCCAAAAATTCTTGCTAGGCTGTTTTTATGTTCCCTTTAGCAAAGCATGTGTCTATATTCAGTTTTGATCAATTTCAAGTAAAGTTTCATTGCGATCATGTCTCTGTCCTTTGCGGACAGCAGCGTTGCTGCTGGTTGTGAAGCACGTTCCCAGCAATCCGCACCTCCATGTTGCAATCCCTTTGATACACATATGTATTATATACCTGCACACACCTCTGATAAATCTCATGTCCATAGGATCCAAGATCAAAGAGATATAATCCTTTTTTGTGCTTGCTGTCCCCTGCTGCTCCCAGCAGAGTTCCTCCCGGTTGGCATATGTGTTCCCATTGTTTTAACTCTCCAGTAGTCCTTTCCTTTGAGCCACACTTGTATCACATACTTGCACATGGCTCTACAAATTTTTGGTGGCCATAGGACCAGCAGAAACCTTGTTTTGGTCAGCTTTCTTGCTCACTACCCTGCTGTCCTAGCAGCTGCACAGAACTAACTTGTTTTGGTGTTCCCCACTAATCTGCTATCCAAATAATCAAACCCTTCAACGGTAATGTGTCTCATATACTTGCACATGTCTTGGCAAATTGGATTGGTTATAGATGGCACAATGGCTGAGGTATTGGTTCCATAGTAACTGCTATCCCGGCTGTCCAAACAGCAACTACCCTATTTTTCTAACCGTGTTCCCCGCTAAACCACTGCATCAATCGCTGAGCCCTCTTCTAGGTATGTCTGTTTATTAGTTGCACATCATCCTACTCAGTTTCAAGACCATATATTAAGTATTGCCCTGCCTTTTCATGGTCACAACTGTCACTACCCCTTGCTGTTCACCACCGGGTATTGTCACCAGTGCACCTAACCACCATATCATGTTCCCCTTCGATCTTGCATATTTTTAAATTGTGTCTCCTGTTTTAGTTGTTTTTGCGCTCAACGATCGTAGCTACAAGCCCTATGTGTTTTAAACCTTTATGTCTTATTTTATATATATTGATTGATGTATTGCTTCTAGGTTTCTCTATGATGGTTGTGATGATTGTTGTGATCGTTAGAAGAGGCTACACAAGGATGATCCGGAAGGAAAGTTGGACAAGTTTGAGCACTATTTCAGGCAAGTATAGTTTGGGATCTACTAGCTTAAGTTCATGATCATGTGACCTATTTAATGTTTATTCCATAAAACCTAAAACATGACTTTTATCAACATAAGAAATTGTCTGCAACAGAACATCCGAGACTTACAGTACAACCATGAGTGCTACATGGCACTGGCTTTGGTCAAGTATGAGGACCTTTTCTAGCTTGTTAGTGGTTACCGAAGGTGCAAAAGGGGTGTGCCTTGGGGTGTATAGCGGCGCCCTACTTGGTGTAATACAGTACCGCAACTACATGTGCCTCTCGAGGGTTGCACCTACACACTTGCCACGAAACCTAGCGGCCACTAACTTGTTAGACAAACCTTTGAAAGGCTTCATAGTGAACCCTGCCGACCTTCCTTGGAAGAGGGTTAAGAGACTAGCTACCTCGGGCAAAAGGGTAAATCATGGCTCATGGTGAAAGTGTACACCTCTGCTTGAGAGTTTATCAAACTAGTATACTAGCCTTGCTCAAGGACACGGCGGCCTTGGACCTTTGCACTAAGATGATGACTAATGTTGTTAACTTGTTTATGGTTTATTGTTTTATGATTTACATTATTTAAGTTACACTGATCATGATCATGGGTAGTTCTTGCCTTGCTATATTTGCTGAGTTCGACATGGACTCACTCTTGCTATTTCACCCTCCCCCAGTCTATTAGCAAAAGCTCCATAGAAGATGGATCAAGATGTTGAGGATACTATTTGGAGTGCTAGGCATACGGAGCCCCCAGTCAACTATCCACGATAAGAATGGAGTCCGAGAAATTTCGCAACCGTTCCGCGTTACTCTGATAAGTTGTAAGTGTTAATTTAGCTAAGTTTACGATATAAAGCATTGTTTCTGATATTTTATCGTTACGTGTTGTATGTGTGGACTTCACGGGCACACATATGACAAGTCTGGTCTTCTTTGGAAAACCAGGTGTGACACTTACAAAAGCTCCATTACTTTTGTCTATCTCTCAAAAGTTATTGCAAAAGAGATTTGGGTTGTAGTTAAAAAAAGAGAGAAGAATAAAAGGGGAGATGAAAAAATGGACAAGTGTCCTACGGGCGAGTAGAGCCTACCTCCCTAAGAAAAAGAATAAAGGAGAGTTAAAAAATGGACAAGTGTCCGCTGAAAACAATGGGTACTTAGATGCTCGCCTCTCCATAAAAAGAAAAATAAAGAAAAAGAAAGAGATACAACCCAAGTTCTCATAAAGTTTTCAGATTTCAAAAGAGAGATAATTCTTCAAGGAGCAAAAGTAGAATTAGGCTTTCCCCTCATTCATTCTATACACCTTACTATATTCCCTACCATATCCACTATATTCTATCCACCATACACATGCACCACTTGATCGGTGTGACTCGTGACTTTGGATCCATTGCTTGAATTTACAATATATGCTTAGTAAGTAAATTTAGTTTCTCCCACCTATGAGCCACAGATATAATCCTTAGATATAGGGTGAGAGAGAAGAAGGCATAGTGTGCTCTTGCCTTAGCCAAAAATACCACATATTATGAGAGAAAGGCAAAACAACGTTGTTGCCTAGAGAGGATCCACAAATACCACAAATGAGAGACTAGAAAGAGTCATACTAGGAACTTTGAGTTTTATTTGAAAACCTACAAAAAACTCCAGAAGGACAGTTGAACAAAAGAGTTTGAGATATAGTGCTTGACTTGACTATTCTATCTTTCAATTGCCCAAGATTGAAGAAAAGGTTATAAGCCCCAAAAAGGTAAAAGGTAATGTGGGTAAGTTGAAGGTTGAAAAGTTTATTTTGGAGAGAAATTTTTGTTTGAAAGCATGTGTACTTTTTAAGGTGTGAAAGTCTTGCAGCAACTCCTGATCCAAGTAGTTAATATAATAATATCATGAGTCTTGCTAGGGACTAGCAAGAGGTAAGCTTTGGGGGAGCTTGTTGACACCTGTTATAGCATAATATTATTAGTCAACTAACATGAAATAAGGGCTTAAGATGAATATCAACATAAGTCTAGGGTCTAACTAACATATTTCCATGAGTTTTGGTATTCCATGACTTTGCGGGAGGACTGAACAGATAAAGCAGAAAAGAACGGTGAGAAACCTAAGAGTTTACATCCCATACGATGACAAGACTTAACCGTGAAGTAACTCAACCCAAAATGTGGACTAAAACACTCTAGAAGATACGAAGACACCAGGAGGAAGGAGATCACATTGTGATCTTGACCCCTGGCGGCCGCCCGAGATCATTTACGGCGACCGCTAGGTGGGTCCCACCTGTCGGCCTCAGATTTCTATGTCGGTTTACCACCGACATTGAGGTTGTATCTACACCGTTGCCAAGGTCGGTTTGATCCAAGGGCATCATTCATCGCCAAGGGCTATATAAGCGAGACCCACGACCCCAGGTGAAACCTAATTCATTATCATTCGGTATCAATAGGCCGAGACCCGAGTCTCCCTCTAGGTCTAGACAACTAGAATTAGAAGAGTTAGCATGCAAGAAGGGATTAGATCTAGATAGATCTAGTCTTTAGAACAAGAGAGATAGAGGGGAAGGGGACAGGAGAAGGTAGGCATTGGGGTGCTACCTCCACACTTGTACCTCGGTGGAAGTTAACCTACACTTGGAATTACTCGGTAATCTACTTCTTCTTTTAGTAAGTATATTGTTTATAATTATTCTTATTGGTCTATGAGTCTCTTTTGAGTACTTTTAATCTAGCGCCCTAGATTAGAGCAATATTAGCGATGCAAACGTGGTGTTTGGACTCGGGTATCTCGTTGGATGCACCCTACCTTAGGAGCGTGGTAGTTCGTGGTAGTGATAGTACATTGATTCCTTTGGAGTCCACATCCCGTTGGTTAGGCCAAGTAGGACCCTGTTGCTGGAGGATTGCACGTTTTGTCCCTGCTTTCCTTTGAGTATGTCCCCATAAGGATAATATCAACATCGCTTACCGAGATAAGAATCAGATATCTTAGTAATCCTTTCTGCTATCTCAACCTTCTTAAGTCTTGTGCTACTCGGGTTAAGATTTGATCGTAGTCTCCCTCACCCGTTTCCCCGTGGATTCGATATTAAAACCCTCTCCGGGTGAAGTGCTCACCGGTATCCATTAAACTGCGGATTATACAAATTATAAATATTTCGTAGGCTTAGCAAATACCAACAGACACCATCGCGAGGGGCGGCTCGAAGAGCACGACCGCGAGCTTCGAAGGTGAGTGCTTCCCGAGTCTTTTGTCCATCTCTTTCTTAGAGTCGAAAGCGATCGACCTCGTCGGTGAGGCTTTAGTTCATGATAGGGAGTCCGCCGAGCTATGGGCCGTATTCCACGCTTTGGAGGCAGAGAGGAATTGGCTCGATGCCAAGAACCAAGCCTTCTGGTTGAACCAGGAGGATCTATATCATGTTTTGATGTGTAAGCTAGTGGCCTCTGTCTTTATTCCTTTTGTCTTGAGACTCACGATCTGATTTTTGTCTCCTTTTCGTAGCCGAAGGAGAGGGCGCTAGGATTGGCCCGGGACCTCGGGAGAAGGACAGCTCCCCTTGCCTCTACGGAGGCCACCTTGAAGCACACGCAGCTCGAGCTGCAGACCAAGGAGAGCGATCTACAGCAGAGGACGCGCGAGCTCATGTCCCCGACCACCGAGCTGCAGCAGAAGACAGAGGCGCTCCAAACCAAGGAGACTGAGGTCGTCAACTTCCGCCAGTCGCGTGATAAACGCCGAGGCTGCCGCTCGGGACTTGAAGCGAGTAGATGGACTTCGCTCTTGACATCGAGGCGGTCCGCGACACTCTTGGTGTTGAGGAGGTGGAGGATCCGGCCCGTCGGGTGCTCCTTGCCCCACGCACAGTGACGGAGAACGCCCGCCGTGTCGTCCACAAGGCGGTCAGTGTGGTCCTCGCCCACTACCCTGAGATCGACACCAAGGTGGTGGGCAAGGGCTGGCCCAAGGTGACGGATGCCGCGGAGCTCAAGCGGGTTCTTCGCGCCACGGGAGGCCGGCGCCGAGGAGATGTCGAAGAAGCTCTTCGACCTCGCGGTGGAAGAGCTTCGAGGTCTTTGAGGCTACGGCCATTCAAGATCCGCCCATCCAAGAGCCCGTTCTTCGAGGAGTCACCGCAGAGTAGGCATAGGTCGAGGCGAAGCCTCTTTTGTTTGACGAAGTTCCCAGAGTTGGGGCAAAGTGTAAATATAACTCAATTCGGGCTAAGTTATAAAGAGATCTTTTTCCTTCTTTCCTCGCTTATTTTGTTAAGTCACTCGAACTCGAGCTCGTACCGTTAGTGAAAACGGGATAGCGGGCCTTTCCTCGCTGGCTGCGGGGCACGGAGGTCGTTTGGCGATCACGCTATGATCTCGACCTCGGTTTCTTTAACAATCCGCATGAGTTAAGAGAGGGAAAGACGAGTTCTGGTGAGTTTGCGAGCTCGTCTTAAAAAGATTTCAAAAAAAAAAGAGTTTGTGAATATGCGGGGTGTGTGCCCCGTCCTCTGTAGCCCCCGAGCAAGGGCGGGCCTCGCTGAAGGCAGAGGGCGGCCGTTGCTCGACAGCCGAAAAATGAAAAGTTTGAATGCTCGCACAGATTTTGCATCGAATCAAAACGTGCTATTCAAACTTCATAGAGACGACTTTACAAGGTACATCTAGGGGTAAAAGCAACGTAGCTATTCGATGTTCCAGGCATTGGTGAGCCTCAGGGCCTCTGGCATCCTTGATCTTGTACGAGCCCCGGTCGAAGGACTCGGGTGATGGTGAACGGACCTTCCCAAGGCGCCGAGAGCTTGTGCCGCTCTTTCGTGCTCTGTACTCGTCGCAAAGTACTTCATCGCCCGGCCGAAGGCTCGACCTCATACGTGGTGGTCGTGGTAGCGGCGGAGTGACTGATGGTACTTGGCTGAATGTGAGAGCGCAACCTCGCGAGCTTCTTTGAGCTGATCGGCGGTGTCCTCGAGCGAAGACGGGTTGCCGTTGTCGCCGTACGCCGCAGATTTCGCGGGGCACCGTACTCAAGGTCGGTGGGAAGCACCGCCTGAGCCGAAGATCAGGAAGAACGGTGTACATCTTGTGGCTCTACTCGGCGTAGTCCCGAGGCTCCATATGACGCGAGCTCGCCGGCCAGCCCGGTCCACCAAACTTCTCTAGTCATTTGAAGATGCACGGCTTCAAACCCCTGCAGGATCATCCCATTGGTGCGCTCGACCTGCCCATTGGTCTTGGGGTGGCTGACTGCTACCCAATCGACGTGAATGTCATAGTTGTCATAGAAGTCGAGGAAGATCTGCCCCGTGAAGTTGGTCCCGTTGTCGGTGATGATCGAGTTCGGGACGCCAAATCGGTGGACGATGCCGGCGAAGAACTTGGTGTGTGAACTTGTCGATGGCGACGAGGAGGTGTGTGAAGCCCGGGCGACCTCGTGAATGGACCGACCATGTCGAGTCCCCAAACCACGAAGGGCCAAGTGATGGGGATAGTCTAGAGGGCCTGGGCGGGGAGGTGCATCTGCTTGGCGAAGAACTGGCACCCCTCGCAGCGACGCATGATCTGATTGGTGTCGGCAACGGCCGTGGGCCAATAGAAGCCTTACCTAAAAGCCTTGCCTACCAGAGCGCGTGGGGCCGCATGGTGTCCGCACTCCCCTGGCGTGTATCTCCTTCACAAGCTCTCATCCCTCCTCGAAGGTGATGCAACACTGGAGTACTCCTGACGCGCCTCGTGCAGAGAGCTCGTGCTCGATGATGACGTAGGATTTAGCTCGGCGAGCGATGTGCCTAGCCTCCGCCTTCTCTGCAGGCAGCTCGCCGTCCCTCAGCCAGCCCAAGATGGGGATCCGCTAGTCGGTCCTAGGAGCCTCGGTTCGGGATAGCGAAGACTCCGTTGCCGACGAGGTCGATCTCCATCGGCGAGCTCGAGCTCGGAGGGATCTCGGCCTTATCGGGGAATGGCACAAAGGGCGTCTTGGACGGGTCGGCGCGCGAGCTCGAGCTCTCGCCCTCAAGTCAAATTGAGGGGATGTACTAGTCGTGAGTGAACACGCTAGGTGGAACCTGCTTCAGGTCTGAAGCAAGCTTGGCGAGGACATCGGCGTTGCCGTTGTACTCGGCGGCAGACGTGCTTGAACTTGAGGCCATCGAAGTGCTCCTCGAGCTCGCGCACCTTCCGGTAGTACGCGACCATCCTCGGGTTGATGCGCCGGCTTTCTTCGTTACCTGGTTGGCGACGAGCCCGAGTCCCCCGGACCTCGAGCCGCTTGATGCCGAGCTCGGAGGCGATACGGGAGCCCGCTCACCAGGGCCTCATACTCCACGACGTTGTTCGATGCAAGTAAAGTGGAGGCAGATAGAGTACCTCATGCGCACGTTGCGCGGTGAGATGAAGACCAGTCCAGCCCCCGTGCCGTACCTTTTCATGGAGCCGTCGAAGTAGAGGACCCAGTACTCGCTGTCGTCCGGCTTTGGGTGGTAGTTGCGTCTCGGTCCACTCGGCCACGAAGTCCGGGAGTTTTGCGACTTGATGGCATCCCTCGAGTGTACGAGATGTCGGATCCCATGAGCTCGACGCCCCACTTGGCGATGTGCCCCGTGGCTTCGTGGGCTGCGGATGATCTCGCCGAGCGGGAACTTGGAGACGACGGTGATCGGATGCGTCGAAGTAGTGGCACAGCCTTGCGCCGCGTGATCGCCAGGCATAGGCGAGCTTGAGCTGCGGTTACAGGTCTTGGTGTCAGAGAGGACTCGCTGACGAAGTAGACCGGGCATTACACGCGGAGTGCGTGCCCTTCTTCCTAGCGCTCCACCACGAGCACCGTGCTGACGACCTGAGAGGTGGCCGAGATGTAGAGTAACATCGGCTCATCCGGCTTTGGTGGTGTGAGCACAGGTGGGTTGGCTAGGAGCTTGTAGAGGGGAAGACTTCGCTTGCTAAGCCGTGCTATAAACCGACTCAGCGCGGCAAGGCACCCCGTAAGCCGCTGCACGCTCTTGACATTTTTGATCGGGCCCATGTTTCGAATGGCCTTGTTTTTTGGGGTTGGCTTCAATACCGCGTTCGGACACTCTGAAGCCAAGGAGCTTCCCTCGAGGGACCCCGAAGACGCACTTCTCTGGGTTGAGCTTTACTCTGAACTCGCAGAGCTTGCTGAAGACTTGCTTGAGGTCGGGGATGAGCTCTCCCGTGCACTTCGTCTTGACTACGATGTCGTCGACGTATGCTTCAACTCGCTTCCCGAGAAGCTCTTTGAAGACTTTCTGCATGCACCTCTGGAAGGTGGCGCTAGCGTTTTTTAGCCCGAACGGCATGGTTACGTAGCGTAACGCGCCAAAGGGAGTGATGAAGGAGGTTGCGAGCTGATCGAGCTCGTTCATCGCGATCTAGAGGTGTAGCCGGAGTAAGCATCAAGAAAACAGAGCGTCTCGCACCTGGAGGTGGAGTCAACGATTTGGTCGATGCGCGGCAAAGGAAACGGATCCTTTGGGCATGCCTTATTGAGACTCGTAATCAACACACATTCTCCTTTTCCCATTCTTCTTCTTAACCAGTACAGGGTTGGCTATCCACTCGGGATGAAGCACCTCCTTAAAAAAGCCTGCCGCTAAGAGCTTATCTATTTCCTCGGCGATTGCCTGCCGCTGCCGTCATTGAAGCGCCCAGAGTGATGCTTCACCGCCGAGAGCCGGGCTTGATGTTTAAGGAGTGCTCGACGACTTCCCTCGGTATGCCGGGCATGTCCGAGGGTTTCCACGCGAACACGTCAAGGTTCACGCGGAGGAAGTCGACGAGCTCGCTTTCCTATTTGGGAGTGAGCTCGGCACCGACTCGAACGGTGCGCCCCTCCTCGTCCATCGCCACCGTCTTGGCTTCTTGCTCTGGCTCGAAGGATCCTGCTGCCTTCTCAAACTCGCTGGATGAGCTCGTTGCCTTGCTAGACGCGCTGGCCACCTTCTTGAGTCGCTGGAGTCCTCGCTTTGTACCCATGCGAGCATCTCGGGGGACGAGCTTCTCGGACTCGATGACGGCATCGGCGTACTGCATGGCCTCCTTTGTCGTAGTTGAAGGCGCGCTCGAAGGTGGAGTTAACAGTGATCACACCCTTAGGCCCGGGGATCTTGAGCTCGAGGTACGTGTAGTTGGGCACGGCCATGAACTTCGCGTAGCACGGCCGGCCCAACAGCGCGTGGTACGCACTCACGAAGGGGAGCACCTCGAAGGTGAGCACCTCCTTGCGAAAGTTGCTCGGGTCACCGAAGGTTACAGGGAGGTCGATCCGCCCAAGCAGGACCGCCTGTTTCCCTGGCACGACCCCGTGGATGGGATCTGTCGAGGGCCGAAGTCGAGCTCGCGTGATACCGAGTGCCTCCATGGTGTCGACGTAGAGGAGGTTGAGGCCGCTGCCTCCGTCCATCAGCACTATTGACGGTCGTTAACTACATAAAAACACCATCAACACCTGCATAAAACATTCATCTTCGACTACCAAACTTAGTGATAGGGCTTGAAACTAATACATTCCACGAGTTTTGGTATTTCAAAGTGTAATGCAGGAATTCTTCATTTATCGTCAAGAAAAAGTATCATATATAGCAAAACGGAGTACACCATCACGAAGAGCTCGTCGTTTGATCAAAATGGATATATTACTTGATATATTTAGACTCCGGATGGAAAAGATATTGTACAAACAAGAATCACATGAAATGATGGACCTACACGTATACGTGAACAGCTCCATGTAGGCCAATCATCATTTGACACGTGGTAGTAAATAGTAGCAAAGCGGCGGTAGCAAGACCGGCGGCGCAAGGCGCTCAAGAGGCTAACAAAGCGGGGCCAAGGGGCCACGTGCGGGCGCCCCACATTGTGGGCGCCGTCGACTGGCCCGCCAACCCGGCGCAGCCATGTGGCGGCCTTGTCCCCGGGGCGGACGCGGCACGCGCGCCCGCTCCGCTCGCCGGTGGGGCCGCCGGGCGCTTGGTTTCCCCCACGTGCGGCGAGCACGCACGACGCTGGCGGGCGCGGTTCAGCCGGTCCTCCGGCCACGTGTCGCGCAGAGAGGACGCCCGAGGCGGTTGCCGGTCCATGCATGCGAGGGACGCGCGGTCGAAGGCCGGTTCCGCCGGTTCAAGCGCCGGGGAGTCCGATTTTACCTCCAGAAAACTGCCCGCGCGCGTATCTCGCCGGTTCACCTCCGGTTCACCCCCGTCCTGTGCGGTTTTGGTCCGGTTTCGCTACTGGCGGTGCAAGCACTCAATTTACCGCCTCTGGAGGTTGGGAGGAGGAACCTGGACGCCCCCAGGGAGCCCTTTAATGCTCTAGGAAATATGCAAATGCACCCCTCCACCTCTCCTATAAATAGGAGGCTCCTCTCCTCTCATTCCACACACCAATTCATACACAACACAAGGAAGAGCCACAATGTAATAGAGAGGAAGAAGCTCTCACTCTTATTCTTCTTCTTCCTCTTAGTTCTAATGGAGAGTGAGAGAGGGAAGGCTAGAAGAGGGCTTGGCCTCTTCTCCATGGAGTCCCGGTGTACCTCCCGGTGCATCGCGGTTCTCGGGTGGCCGGAGTACCGGACTTGTTGGTGCCCGCCACGCTTGTACCTCTACAACCTTCTAATCATTTTGGGTAAGAATGGTTGTGTCCCTCTTTTGGCTTATTACTCTTAAGTACATTATCTAGCTGTTATATACTTGCGGGATTGATAGTTGTCCTTCGGGGCGTTGCTCTAGTAGAAGGACCCCGGGGACGGGTAAGCCTTGTTAACACACTAGAGTAATAATCACTAGTGTAGACGTGGTGTCTAGGCTAGGGGTTATCTATCTTTTGTGGCGCATCCCACGGTTGAGGGGGGTAGGCGGTCGGGTCATGACGACCTTGTCCGTCCCTTGTAATCCCCCCACGTTCGGGTGTGGCGTAAGCGCAATTGCCGGACTACGTCCTTTGGGCGTGGGCTGGTGCCCGAGTAAGGACATAACGGCCAAGTGATCCCTCGCTAGAGAGTTTGAGCCCATAAAGATACCTCACCACCTATAGTTATCCTAGGGTGATCCCGTTCGGAGAGAGTAGTCACACAACCGTTTCTCGTGGAAATACGATACCTCGAATACTTAGGGTGAAATGTCATAACGATAATTCTGTATGCTTGCGGATTCTTACGCATACGTTAAGAAAACGTCAACAAGCATTTTCGGGCGCCATTGCCGGGGAACGGTTGTCGTAATTCTCTCTGAGACTAGAGCACCCGTGTGTTGTATCCAACAAAAAAAAAAATAGTTATTAATTTTTCTTTTTCAAAATGAAGCCAACTTCTCCAAATTTTAAAATCTTTTACGCTTCTCTAAAGGGGAGTTCACGGGGCCAAAATCTTTTTCAAATTCAAAATTTTCAACCAGGCCATGAATTCCACCCTAAATTTAAAGAAAAAAACATTTGGTTCGGGCACACTCCTTCTTTGGTGACTATTTTGAAAACCTATGTACCACCTATGAGATTTTGAGGAGTTATGATCATGCCTTAGCATTCCTAGCATGATTCAAATTCTCATGTGGAATTTGTTTCTATTATCCCTCACAGGGAAAGTGAAACAATAGTACACTATTGTCGTAGGAAGTTTGAATGGGGACTGAGAAGAACTCCAAGACAATTTTTGTCTAGCATTCTTCCCCATCCATGCCTACCAAGGACAACTCTCGATCTCAAGTAGGATGAGAAGGAGTCCATAGGTGCAGCCTAGGCCAGGTTTATAATGTTTATACATGCTGGCCTAGACTTGTCATTACCCGATAGTGTGCTTTTGCATATCTTTTGTTCGAGTCTTGACATAGATGCTGCCCTATGCCTTGACATAACCGTTGGAGGGTCGTTTGCATGTAAACCTACAACGGAACATAGGAGAATCCTTGAACACATCCTAGAAAAGCTTGCTTCTCCCATTGTAGAACCTATTCCCTCCACATTAAGGGCATGTCAAGCATTGAGGAGCCCTCATCAGTCGAGCCATTCCCCGTATCGCCATTGGAACCAACTGTTGAGCCCTCTCCCGAACCACGAACACCGAAGGAAGGAATGCTTCGTCCTTCGGAGTTCACGATTGAATTCAAGGATGATGACAGAACCTCGTAAACCGAGGTGCATGCGCTTAGACTTTCATATCTATCTCATCCTTGATTTCAATCTTCTCATACACTACCCTCTCCAAAAACTTTTTCATAAAAAAGAAACCTATAGAGGGGAGCCGTGATGAGAAGTTGGGAAAGATTGCTTCCGCCTCTCACTTAGATATCCCAAAGGCAAAGCATCTTCCCAATGAAAACCCATTCGAGGAGGCGAAGTTTATAACTCTATTCGCTTCACCGAAGTTGTTTCCACATCTTAGTGAAACGAAACACCTGTCGCTCTCACCCGAACACAAGTCATGTCCCTCGGCCAACAAAACATTGTTCTTGACAATGGTCGAGATTCGAATGTTCATCCTTCATGACAAATATTCGAGGATAAAGCCTCATGTGCCATGTGTTAGGCCCCCACTTTTATGGGTCCTTAATCACACGTGTTTATGTCAGGATCACGCCACAAACACGTCTATTAGTCTCAGATAATGGTATACAGAAGTAATAGTAACCGAGCTTTATAGATATAGGATAGAAAAGGGGCTTACAGTGGTGACGAAGGGGTCACCAGTCAGGGTTACAATATCAGAGTTAGCCAACCGAGAAGTGGTGGATTAACCATGACACTGCCCCGTACTCCACAGGCAAACTTGAGCACGGATGAACTCTGGGCTTCAACGTCCTTCTCCTGGACAAACACCCTGCGAACTCCTACGAGCGCTGATCCTCTACCTTGACGACGATCTTACCTCTTGATGTGCCGATGTCTGTAAAAACAAAGGAGGGGTGAGTACAAACGTACTTAGCAAGTCCAAACCAGGGGATTGGTAGTTATTAGGGTTTTGGGCCCTAGCAGAGACTCAAAAACTGCTCTCGCTAGTTCCCGGGTTATCTTATTATCAACATCTTCATCATCAAGGTCATAAACAGGTTAGTGAACATTAATGTGAAATCTAATCATAGATGTTCAAACCTAGCATTTGCCCATTCCAAGGACGTGGCTATTCGAATAGATTTAATACACTCTGCAGAGGTTGTACACTTTCCCCACACGATAGGCACTGTCCTCACCATGCGCTCTTGGCTTAAACAGGCCTAACGAGATTCCGTACCCACTAGGGAGCTACCCTAGATTTCAGTATGATCCTACCATGACTTCTCAGGGGTTGGCGGGATGACGCGTCATCCCCCGACGTAAGCTTCAATACACACCACGCCCAACGTGGCTTCAATACACACCACGCCCACACACAGCAATCATAATCATCATAAATATATATATCGTGCACAAAAACCCACGCCACCGCGCTCAGCATTTTTAACGTGACTGATTGCAGCCATGCCAACCGGACCATGAGGTTCGCTCTCCCCATGTTCGCTCCCGATAGATCGCTCGCCTATGCCGGCCACCTTGGATCGAAATCATACCGTCACCTAACGGGGTGTGGAATCAAGCCGCCCCATCCCGGCATGTGGCTGTACGGATAATCGCACTAGGTAGAAGGTCTATGAATCGGTCCTTAGGGAGGCCGGGTATCTCACCGCAGAACTAATCCCAAAACGTGTTAGCCCACCTCCATGTAGACTAACACCACCCACCTCTTGGTTGGTTAGGTTCATTAATCATCATTATATCTTATCTTATTATTAAACATTAACATGAGCATAACCTCAATAATAATCTCATGCACACAAAGCATCATCATCAACTTAAGCATACAGCTTATATCATATCAAGCACATAGCTTATCATTATCTCAAGCACTTAGCTCATCATTAGCACTCAGCTCATCATTAGCACATAGCTCATCATTACTGGATCATTAGGTTGGTATGATTAGGGTTGATTAATTAGGTAGGTTAGGGGGTAAGGACTTGCCTGGGATGTTCTTACTGATCGGCACTGCGTCAAACGCTCTTAGTTTTGCTCCAGGAGAAACTCCTAATCGGTCGACGTGAGAACTTCAAGCGTGTGCGTCGATAACCTAGCTTGAACTAGAGCAACCAAAACAAGCATAGAACATTATGGTGGCAATGGGTTAGATGCATAGAGCTAGATTTTTGATGAATTATGGAAGTCGTTTCACGCAAAACGGAGTTAATATGCATAAGATATGAATTTTATAATATTAATCCCTAATTAAACCATTAGGGTAATATTATAATGTAATTTTATCATGTAACAAAATTGAAACTAATTACATGATAAAATTCTATAATTTAAATAATGAATTTACAAATTTTTCGGGAATTTTTCCCTCGATACAGAAATAGGACTTATAACATTCCGTGTACACCTATCGGGTGTACATAGCAATTTCCTATGTGTACCCAACCCTGTATTGATGTGCTGTGCGATGACAGGTGGGCCCCCCAGAGTTCCACGTGGATCGACGCGGGCGGCTTCATGGACCGTGGGTCCGATCGGGCTCGCGGGCGGCCGTTAACGGCGTTGCCATGCGTCGGCATCCCACGGTTCGTCTTGACGCCCGATCGGTAGTGGACGGCGCCCGGAGGGACCCGGCCTCGTTGAGGTACCACGGCGGCGCCTTTGCCGGGCGTTGGCCGGATCTTGGCTGGTCCTGACCCAAAGCTCGCCGTGGAGGGCCTGCCGGCTTCCTCGCTCCTCCCCCGACCTTGGCGGCGCCGCCCCGTGGGGTAATAGAGGGGCATTCCCCCGCATGGCCGGCGCAGGGGCGGCGTCGGCGGCGGCGCACTCTGTGTCCGCCCTACACATCATAATAGCGAGGGATTGATTGAAAATCGAATGAGTTGAGTTCGGGAGACCCACCGACCTGATTAATCGCCCTTGACGGGCGGACTGACGGGGGGACTTCAGTCACTCTCAACGGCGGCGTGTCTAACTTGGGGAAAACCGCGAAAGTGGAAGGAAGGAGGAGAGGAAAGGAAAGAGCGAGCACCGTGTGTTCCATGCTCGGGCGTGAGCTCGGGAGTCGACATAGCTTACCGATTGAGCCTCCAGAGGGGGCTATTTATAGTCGTCCCATGGCGGGGCGTCGTCGGAGATATTTTTCCGCCTCCGCAATCTTTTCCTAAGCCAAGACTCGAAAGCATCGTGGACCTCCAAACCGCGCGCCGTGATGTCGCGTTCTCCGTCCGTGTCCTACCCTATCTCTAGTTGTGCTACCGGTAGTCTCGCCACCTCAGCCGGGCGGTCATAGCGCCCGTCGTCGCCAGGCACGGTGCTTTCACAGCGTTGTGTGCCTTGGATCGTTGTCCCGTGCATTTGGACCGGAGTAGCGGCGACGCGGTGTTACCGCGGGCTGTGTCCGCGGTCTCGCCAGGCAGAGGTCGCCCCATCGTCCGGCCATGTCGTCGGGGTGCGGGTTTGCCGGCCACCACGGGCGCAGGCTCGAATCCGGGCCATGGTTGCCGCCGTGGGTGTTGAAGCCGCCGGTGCGGTCCATGGGCCTAGCGGTGCATCGCTCCGCTACGTGTCATCCTTGTCCCGTAGCCGTGGGGCTCGGTTCGCCACGGCCGTCACTTCAAGGTGGCCGGGTGACTGCCGGGCGGGTCGCCTCCACCGCTGCTCATGTTGACCCGGTTCCCTATGTTTCAGACGCCGCCATGGGCGAGGGAGGGAGCTTCCGCCAGAGGGTCATGGCTCTCGTGAGGTCGCCCACGCCTCCGGTGAAGCGGGCCCCGGTGTCGCCTACGGCGCCGGGAGGTTGAAGGAGACCGGTGGGGCCCGTGGTCGGGCCGAGTGGGAGAAGAGCCGGGCTCGACTTTCTCGGCTCGGTGGCTGGCCGGGCTCACAGAAACCGGGCCGGCCCGTTCGCGGGAAAAGAAGGAGGAGGAGGCGGCCTGTTGGGCCAGTAGGAAAGGAGGAGAAGGAAATGAGCCCATAGCTCATTCTTGATTTCCTTTTCTTTTTCCATTTCTATTTCCCTTTCTTCCTTTATTCCTTCTTCCCCATTATCTCATGTAAAACATATATATTTTAGAAATATTTTCACCAAAGCACAATTATATTCCCATGATTTTATTGTCGAGGATAGTTACTTATTGTGCTTGTAAAAATATTCATATATATATTTTAGTACACACGTGTCTCGGTAGGTGTTATTCGAGAATAAATTAAGTAAACCATTTCTCATGCAATATACTTCCATAATTTAAATCTAGGACTTACCTCGCATCTCTCGGCCACCATAAAGCTCACAAAGAATAAACAAGGTTCCCTATTTCTAGATGGTGCGAGTTTGAATGCACGAGGGTTTTCAAATCGGGGTTTCGTTTGGCGGAAAATAAATCAAGTTTTAGTTGTAATTCGAAAAGTTCAAATTTTTAGTGAATTTTAAAATGATGCAAAACACGGGTGTTACACCATGGACATGCACGAAGCAACAACTCTTGAGACCAAGCAGAAATCTGTCTTTGAGCATAACAAGTTGTCAATTGAGACTTCCTACATGCTCACCTTTGGGTCTTCTTCGGTTTGTCTTGCGAGTGCTTCCTACCTTTTTAAGAATGGTTGCAAGCCTCGTAGTAGCATGATGACGCTTAACCTTGCGGCTTGAGCCTAATGCTAATTTCTTAGTGGTGAAACCGGGAATTTCACCACCATTAGTTGCGAGGATGTTTTTCCCACGGTCAAGTTTTTACGACCATAAAGAAAGCATCAGGGAGATACCCCGGACTATCATTAAAAAAAGCGCAAAAAGTCTTTCTCTCTTCTTATTAATAAAAGCAAGAACATGTTATCAAGTTAGTATGCACCTTTGGGTATTCTTGTCGCTAACCATTTCAGGTGGAGATCGATTAAGAAGAACAAAGAGGCATGCGACGCTCAAAGAACATGAGGGCTACATCACCAAAAAAAAAAGTTATGATGCTCATGGGTGATGGAACATGCTCAAGAGGAGACCTGGACCTTGCATACTTGACTTTTACACAAAAGTCTAAGTGTGGGGAAGATGGTGACAATCCCAAGTTCCATCCACCAAGGGATCATAAAAAAAAATAAGGGTGAATAAAAGATGATGTCAGCCCCGCCTTGCTAAAAAAAGAAAAAAAAAAAAAAGAATTGAAAAAATGGAGAGAAAATAGTTAAAAAGAGATAAAAAGAGAAGAAGAGAGAAAGAAAAAAAAAAAAAAAAGAAGAATAAATAAATGAGAGTAAAAATAATAATAAAAAGGGGGCGTTGTCAAAAAAAAAAAAAAAAGAGAGAGAAAAAAGTGAGAGAGAAAAAGAAAAAAAATGATGTTGACAAAAAAAAAAAAAAATGTTGTTAAAAAAATTTATTATAGACTAAAAAAATAGAGGAAAGGAGCAGGTCGGCCTCACACGGTCAAGATAATGTGCCGCTTTCGATTCCACCCTTCATTGCTTCAACAAGCTAGAAGGACTCGCCTCTCATCCTTTGTTCTTTGTCATCAAGACCCATGGTCCATACACACAAAGTGTGTGTGTGTGTGGCCTAGCCTTGAGAAGCGCTCGGACGGGGGCCATCATGAAAACCAGCAAGCAACAACTTTGACATTTCATCCATGAATGTTGCCAGTAAGAATATCCAGGTATGCAAAGGAAATAAATGTTCACCAATACTCTTACTCATTCTCGTCTCCATATGATCATACAAAATCTTGCTTTCCTGGGTTTTGATGCATGCTCTTGTTTGGATGAACTCATACGGTACATCCATAGGTCTTCTTAAATTAAAGCGTGGTGCTTAGGTTAAGAATGATCTCCTTTAATCAAAACTTTGACATGGTGTTAGAGTTTGGTTAATGAACTTAGAGACTTGTTGTCATGATCAACGGAAGTAATTTATGTTGGAGATGAATCAAGGCTACGTTTACACTGCTTCTTTATGTTTGCCTTGCTTGAGTGATGTTGAGGTGAGCAAACAAAATAAAATAAAATAAAATAAAATAAAGTTTTCTCAATAAAAGGCTCCACGGTATTCATGCCAATAGAGCCATGTGTTTGTTTTTCTTTGTTTTCTTTCTTTGAAAAAAAAACTGGTACAAGAATAAGTGTGGGGAGATCTCTCAAGCATACAATCACACCCATCCGAGATCTCCCCAAAACAATGCACAAACCCCCGAGCAATTCACGATGGAGAAGGATGAGACGAATGACTACCATTAACTCCTTCCTCTTCAAACGGTGGTTTGTGCACCTCCCTCTCTCACATCCTCCAAAAGTTTTGAAGTTTAAAATTGAACAAATCAAAAAGACAAAACTTTTGAAAAAAAACTCATCTCCATGCTATCCTTTGATAAATTTTGCATACTCTTTATTCCTCGCTAATATTCCTATGCCTTGTGAACTATCCATCATAGGGACCCCATTTTATCTAGGTGATTGGGATATGTGACATAGTTTGGATGATTTGAGCCTTGCTCTTTTATATGAACTTGGGATTTGTTTTCAAAAATTCAAAATTCAAATAGCATGCTCCTCAATGATATGCAAATTCCTACCGAGCCATATCAAGTTTATCAAAGTGCAAAAACTCTTACACATAAGCTACTTATCTTTGTATTGAGCTTGTGTCAAGCCTTGTTGACCCTTGTTGAGATAGTTGTCATGTCCCCAAGATCAAGATCACGTACACTCCACATATACCAGCTATTCCTATACTGGGAATAAACTAAAAACATGCTTCCGTCCACCATACAAAAAGCTCTACTCCTACACCCGGGAGTAGACAAAAAAAAAAGAGAGATATCTTAGAAATAAAAACTCCATGCTCTACCAGATAGTGATCTCTCTTTATTTATGGTTTATGAGACATGGCTATGAAAAAAAAATATAGGGACATATGAAGGTCCCATGAAAAAAAAAGTTGGACACTTGAAGGTCCAAGACTTTAATGAAAAAAAAGAAAAAAAAAAAATGATGAGCACATGAAGGCTCATGCAAAAAGATAGCCATGTTCTCAAGAATAAAGTTTATCATAAGAGAGATCACACATATCACGGAGTATAGTGTAGGTTCCACTTTATAATATCCACATACACATGCACTTCTTGATCTAGGGGTATGCCATCCTTCTCCTCGGATCCAAGATTTGACCAAACAACATATGTGAGTAAGTATGCCTTCATCTCTTTCCCTACCCAAAGATCCACATAAGCTTTTTAGAAGTAGGAAAGAAAGAAGGCAAAACTCGATATGCCTTGGTGAGGAATCAACACCTACAAAAAATTGAGTGATCTCGAAGTGAATCATTTGAGGAGTGTTGACGGTAACCAACGACATATTTTTCTCGTCAACTTACTACCATAAAGGGAGTAAAATTAAACCTTTTATACTCATATGCATTTACCACTAATAAATTCCACTTGTAGTGTCTTGTATTTTATTTTGCAGATTTATAATAAAAGCAAGTGGAAAATCGACCAAAGTACGCCTTAGGAAAGCGCATTATTGCAAAATCCAAGCCCAAGAGCAAATCGACCCAAAACATCAAATTTGGGCCGAGCAAAGCCCGGCCCACAACTTTTCGAGGCGAAAGACGACACCCCACCGAGACGGGCCAGGCCGAGCCCGGGGGTGCGCTAGCAAGACCACACGGTGCGGCCGCACCCTCCCCGAGGCGGTTTCGGCCCGGCCTCGGGGAGGCGGTTCGTGCACCCTTCAAACGGGGTTTCCGCCCTTAGTTGGTCGGTTTGCATACAAGGAAGGTTTACTGTGTCGGTTTTGGTGTAAATTAGCACTTAGGCCCCTCCTCCAAGTGTATAAGTAGGCCTCCTCTCTCCCTCTCTCAACACACACCACTTGAGTCCGCAAAGAAACCGGCAATTTCTCCCTCTCTACCACCTCTACCTCTCTCTCTTCTTCTACTTCTTCCTTCTTCTTCTTTCTTCTTCTTTATTCTTTCTTAGTTAACACTTGGAGTAGAAGAGCTACAAGGAGGGCTTGTCTCCTAGAAGAAAGTGCTTTGGTAATACATCTACTCTATGGAGCATTCTTCTATTTACAAGTCTTATATCTATGTTCTTGGTCTAACTTATGAACTAGAGTATAGTTTTGTTCATGTTCTTGTGTTGGTATATGAACTAGCATATAGTTTACATATCATAATCTTGACATGTTCATCACATTTCTTCATCGATCATCATATGCCTAACTTGATTAGAGGTGGGATATCGGTTCGTTGTTCCTTCGGGTTTGCTCTTGTTCTAGTCCGTCCATTCGACGAGTGGGGATCTGGGGGGACAAGAGTAGTGCTCTAATATGCGGGCATGGTGCTCGGGTATTACGACACCCGCGGATATGAGGGCATGCCACGGTTGAGGGGGTAGGCGGCTTTGGTCGTGACAAGCCTTGACCGTCCCCTTGAAATCCCCCCACGTTCGTATGTTACGTAGGAGTTCAGTAAATGCTTCCTATCGGGCCATATGGTATCCGTGAGTCTCCCGCTATCCTAGACCTAACCATGATTAAATCAGTTTGCATATGATCCTAACTATTCATTTGTATGGCCATGACTAGATACATTAGAACTACTCCATTAGGTTATTCATTTATTCATTTATTCTTTATCTATTTTCTTTATCCTTTTGTTGGTGGATTCTTAAGTGTGTGTCACACTATCCATGAACCATTATTGCTTACCCCCGTTATGAACATTTTGGTCTAAACAAACACACGTTCCTCTATTCGGATGCCATGCTAATTTATTAATCACATGCCTTCCTTTTGGGAAAATATAAATAACGATACCCTGAATACTTAGGGTGAAATGCTACAATGATAGATCCGCGGCGCTTTGCGGATGAATATCTCGAGATGGCAAGATCTATCCCGTTGATAGTTCCATTTCGGATCACCGACATGGTGGTTTACTTGGGAATGTCACGGCGCATTTTCGACGCTTTTATTGGGATGGGTTTTATACCTATTTCCTTTGATTGCGTTAAGAAATGCCAACAAGGAGCAAGGCTACATTTACATTTTCAAAATCAAATGAAAACTCAAGTTCTCGCACTTATTTGAAGCAAGGGATTTGAATCTATGTTATTTCATAATTCAATTACCCAAGATTAATGTGGTAGACATATCAAAAAGTTCACAAGTGCGGGTAAAGCTTGGAATAACTTGTATGCGGGTTGAATATCAAGGAGATGACCCATCTTAGTCCTCGGCCTTTACTCGAGGATGAGCAAAGGACTAAGTGTGGGGGAGTTTGTTGACGGTCGTTAACTACATAAAAACACCATCAACACCTGCATAAAACATTCATCTTCGACTACCAAACTTAGTGATAGGGCTTGAAACTAATACATTCCATGAGTTTTGGTATTTCAAAGTGTAATGCAGGAATTCTCCATTTATCATCAAGAAAAAATATCTTATATAGCAAAATGGAGTACACCATCACGGAGAGCTCGTCGCGCTGATCGAAATGGATATATTATTTGATATATTTGGACTCGGATGGAAAAGATATTGTACAAACAAGAATCACATGAAATGATGGACCTACACGTATATGTGAATAGCTCCATGCAGGCCAATCATCGTTTGACACGTGGCAGCAAATAGTGGCAAAGCAGCAGCTGACAGCACCGACAGCGCCTGCGCTCACAAGAGGCTGACAAGCGGGGCCGAGGGGCCCACGCGCAGGGGCTCCGTCGACTGGCCCGGCCAACCCGGCGCGGCCACGTGGCGGCCTGTCCCCCAGGCGGGACGCGGCACGCGGGCACGCGCTCCTGCTCCGCTGCACTGGTGGGGCCGCCCTGTCGGCGCCGATTTCCCATGCGCGCGAGCACGCAGACGCGGGCGGGCGCGGTTCAGCCGGTCCTCTGGCCACGTGTCGCGCAGAGAGGACGCGCCGAGGCGGTTGCCGGTCCACGCGCGGGGACGCGCGGTCCAAGGCCGGTTCCACCGGTTCAGGCGCCAGGAAGTCTGATTTCACCTCCAGAAAACTGCCAGCGCGCGTATCTCGCCGGTTCACCTCCGGTTCACCCCGTTCCTGCGCGGTTTTGGTCCGGTTCTCGCTACAGGCGGTGCAAGCATTCAATTTACCGCCTCTGGAGGTCGGGAGGAGGTACCTGGAAGCCCCTGGAGCCCTTCAATGCTCTAGGAAATATGCAAATGCACCCCTCCACCTCTCCTATAAATAGGAGGCTCCTCTCCTCTCATTCCACACACCAATTCATACACAACACAAGGAAGAGCCACAATGTAATAGAGAGGAAGAAGCTCTCACTCTTATTCTTCTTCTTCCTCTTAGTTCTAATGGAGAGTGAGAGAGGGAAGGCTAGAAGAGGGCTTGGCCTCTTCTCCATGGAGTCCCGATGTACCTCCGGTGCATCGCGGTTCTCGGGTGGCCGGGAGTACCGGACATGTTGGTGCCCGCCACGCTTTTGTACCTCTACAACCTTCTAATCATTTTGGGTAAGAATGGTTGTGTCCCTCTTCGGCTTATTACTCTTAAGTACATTATCTAGTCAAGTTATAGACTTGCGGGATTGATAGTCGCCCTTCGGGCGTTGTTGCTCTAGTAGAAGGAAGGAGGGAATGGGTAAGCCTTGTTAACACACTAGAGTAATTATCACTAGTGTAGACGTGGTGTCCGTGCTAGGGGTTATCTATCTTTGTGGCACATCCCACGGTTGAGAGGGTAGGGCGGCCGGGTCGCGGATGACCTTGTCCGTCCCTTGTAATCCCCCACGTTCGGGTGTGGCGCGGCTAAATTGCCGGGACAACGCCTTTGGGCGTGGCTGGTGCCCGGCGCAAGGACATAATGACCAAGTGATCCCCGCTAGAGAGTTTGAGCCCATAAAGATACCTCACCACCCATAGTTATCCTAAGGTGATCCCTGTTCGGAGAGTAGTCACACAACCGTTCCTCGTGGAAATACGATACCCTGAATACTTCTGGGTGAAATGTTATAACGATAATTCCGTACGCTTACGGATTCTTCTGCATACGTTAAGCAACGTCAACAAGCATTTCTGGTGCCGTTGCCAGGGAACGGTTGTCGTAATTCTCTTTGAGACTAGAGCACCCGTGTGTTGTATCCAACAAAAAAAAATAGTTATTAATTTTTCTTTTTCAAAACGAAGCCAACTTCTCCAAATTTTAAAATCTTTCTCGCTTCTCCAAAGGGGAGTTCACAGTGGCCAAAATCTTTTTCAAATTCAAAATTTTCAACCAGGCCATGAACTCCACCCTAAATTTAAAAAAAAAAAGATTTGGTTCGGGCACACTCCTTCTTTGGTGACTATTTTGAAAAACCCGTGTACCACCTACGAGATTTCGAGGAGTTATGATCATGCCTCAAAGATTCCTAGCATGATTCAAATTCTCATGTGGAATTTGTTTCGTTATCCCTCACGAGGAAAGCGAAACAATAGTACACTATTGTCGTAGGAAGTTTGAATGGGGACTGAGAAGAACTCAAAGACAATTTTTGTCTAGCATTCTTCCCCATCAATGCCTACCAAGGACAACTCTCGATCTCAAGTAGGATGAGAAGGAGTCCATAGGTGTAGCCTAGGCCAGGTTTATAATGTTTATACATGCTGGCCTAGACTTGTCATTACCCGATAGTGTGCTTTTGCATATCTTTTGTTCGAGTCTTGACATAGATGCTGCCCTATGCCTTGACATAACCGTTGGAGGGTCGTTTGCATGTAAACCTACAACGGAACATAGGAGAATCCTTGAACACATCCTAGAAAAGCTTGCTTCTCCCGTTGTAGAACCTATTCCCTCCACATTAAGGGCATGTCAAGCATTGAGGAGCCCTCATCGGCCGAGCCATTCCCCGCACCGCCATTGGAACCAACCGTTGAGCCCTCTCCCCGAACCACCTAACACCGAAGGAAGGAATGCTTCGTCCTTCGGAGTTCGCGATTGAATTCAAGGATGATGACGTAACCTCGTAAACCGAGGTGCGCTTTTTAGACTTTCATATCTATCTCATCCTTGATTTCAATCTTCTCATACGCTACCCTCTCCAAAAAACTTTTTCACAAAAAAAAAACCTATAGAGGGGAGTCGTGATGAGAAGTTGGGAAAGATTGCTTCCGCCTCTCACTTAGATATCCCAAAGGCTAAGCATCTTCCCAACCAAAACCCATTCAAGGAGGCTTAAGTTTATAACTCTATTCGCTTCACCCAAGTTGTTTCCACATCTTAGTGAAACGAAACACCTGCCGCTCTCACCCGAACACAAGTCATGTCCCTCTAGCCAACAAAACATTATTCTTGACAATGGTCGAGATTCGAATGTTCATCCTTCATGACAAATATTCGGGGATAAAGCCTCATGTGCCATGTGGACATGCACGAAGCAACAACTCTTGAGACCAAGCGTAAACTGTCTTTGAGCATATAAAGTTGTCAATTGAGACTTCCTACATGCTCACCTTTGGGTCTTCTCGAGTTTGTCTTGCTTTCTAGCCGAAAGTGCTTCCACAAAAATTACAACCATCTCTTGGTTCTCATTGTAAACCTTTTTAAGAATGGTTGCAAGCCTCGTAGTAGCATGATGACGCCGTTGGCATTTCTTTAGCGCAATCAAAGGAAATGTGTATAAAACCCATCCCCAATAACGGCCTTGAATGCGTCGCCGACATTCCCAAGTAAAACCACCATGTCGGTGATCCAAAAGGGATTGTCAACGGGATAGATCTTGCCATCTTAGATATTTCATCCGCAGCGCACGGATCTATCATTGTAGCATTTCACCCGAAGTATTCGTGGTATCGTTATTTATATTTTCCCAAAGGAAGGCATGTGATTAATAAGCTAGCATGGCATCCGAATAGAGGAACATGTGTTTGCTTAGACCAAATTGTTCATAACAGGGTAAGCAATAACGGTTTTTGGATAGTGTGACACACACTTAAGAATCCACCAAAGAAAAGGATAAAGAAAATAGATAAAGAATAAATGAATAACCTAATGGAGTACTTCTAATGTATCTAGTCATGGCCATACAAATGAATAGTTAGGATCATATGCAAACCGATTTAATCATGGTTAAGTCTAGGATACCGGGAGACCCCCACCGGAAGTCCGCTTCCCACCAAGGCATTTACTTAACTCCTACGTAACATACGAACGTGGGGGGATTTCTAGGGACGGTCAAGGCTTGTCACGACCCGGCCGCCTACCCCTCAACCGTGGCATGCCCTCATATTCGCAGTGTCGTAATACCCCGCACCATGCCCGCATATCGAAAGCACTACTCTTGTCCCCCCGGGATCCCCACTCGTCGAATGGATGGACTAGAACAAGAGCAAACCCGAAGGAACAACGAACCGATATCCCACACCTCTAATCAAGTTAGGCATATGATGATCGATGATGAACTGAGATGAACATGTCAAGATTATGATATGTAAACTATATGCTAGTTCATATACCAACACAAGAACATGAACAAGACTATACTCTAGTTCATAAGTTAGGCCAAGAACATAGATATAAGACTTGCAAATAGAAGAATGCTCCATAGAGAAGATATATTACCAAGGCACTTTCTTCTAGGAGACAAGCCCTCCTTGTAGCTCTTCTACTCCAAGTGCTAACCAAGAACTAAGAAGAAGAAGAAAGAAGAAGTAGAAGAAGAGAGAGAGGTAGAGGTGGTAGAGAGAGGAAGATTGCGGGGTTTCTTTGGACTCCAAGTGGTGTGTGTTGAGAGGGGAGGAGAGAGGGGTCTACTTATACACTTGGAGGAGGGGCCTAAGTGCTAAATTACACCAAAACCGACCTGGGTAAACCTTCCTAATCTGAGCAAACCGACCATCCCACGGCAAAGTAATCCCCATTTGGCGGGTGCACGAACCGCCTCCCGAGGTCGGGCCGAAAAGCTCGAGGGGAGGGGGTGCGGCCGCACCAGTGTGTGGTGCGGCGCACCCTCCCCGGGCTCGGCCCGCCCGGTCTCGGTGGGGTGTCGTCTTCCGTCTTGAAAAGTTGTGGGCGGGCTTAGCTCGGCCCAATTTTGATGTTTTGGGTCGATTTGCTCCTGGGCTTGTGTTTTGCAATAATGCGCTTTCCGGATGGCGTACTTTTGGTCGATTTTTCACTTGCTTTTATTATAAATCTGCAAAATAAAATACTAGACACTATAAGTGGAATTTTATTAGTGATAAATGTATATGAGTATAAAAGGTATAGTTTTACTCCCTTTATGGTAGTAAGTTGACGGGAAAAATATGTCGTTGGTGACCGTCAACAAACTCCCCCAAGCTTACCCTTTGCGCGTCCTCGAGCAAAAGAGATAAGTACTTGGTTGTTGATCAGGAGTTGCTACTATGCCGATTACATTTCACAAGTGCCAGGGTTATAATAAGATTTTCTACTAGAGTTTGAATAAAATGGCACATCTTTTTTCCCACCCTTTATTACCTTTCATCGTAGCGGGGCTTTTTAGCTTTTCTCAAAGTCTTGGGCGTTTGCCGATAGAACGGTTATAACAGAAATACTTATCATTCATCCTTTTGATCAACTTTTATCCGGGACTTTATTTATTTAGATAATATTTATTTTTTTTTCCCGAGAAAGTATGGGCTTTATTGCTATATATATATTTTTTTGGAGAGGTGGGCTCTACTCGCCCTAGACTTTTGTCTTTTATTTCCTCTCTTTTCTTTTCTCTTCTTCTTTTTTTTTTTAGAGATGTGGGCTCTACTCGCCCTCGGACACTTGTCCATTTTTATCTCATCATTGTTTTTAGCATAGCCCATATCATTTCTCTTTTTCAAAGTAGATTCCCGGGATGTCAAGCCTCTCTTTTGGACGAAATCATAGCAAATCCATTTGTACCATATCATACTTGGCAACAACTTAGACTAGATAGAGCCTATGCAACCCACTTGAATCGGGTTTTTCAGGATGAGTTTTTAGACTTAGCCACTAAACCCAAACTTTAGAGAAATTCAAATTATAAACTAGGCACGAGATGAAACATAAGACAGAGCAACTATTCATCATTTCAATAAGGGACTAAGACTAAACATTTTTATAGCTCATATATATAAGCATTAAGGCACATAGAAGAGCTACTTATTCTATTTTGGATTTTTTTTTAGCTTTAGTTATCCTTCTTTTTTTTTCAATGCGCGATTGCTGAAATTTAACATGCTAAAATAAGATAAAATTTGATGGAAGTAAACATGCAATGCAATGATACCGGGGGTCCTCCCCCCAAGCTATCCGGAGGCCTACCGATCGGGATCGAAGCCTTGGTACCTCCTGCAATGCTTCCTCGCGTTCATTGCGAGTAGCCATGTTGGACTCCAATTGGGTCCATCTCCGACTCTATTTGCTCCCGATTCGCCGCCACCGCATCGGTGTTTTGCACATGGGTATTGAGCGTGTGCTCAATGTTCCTAGTGCGAACGCCGAGGTGCCGCTTGTTGGACACCGATAGCCTCCACCCCTTGTGGTGGCTGCCTGGCCGGACTGGTGGGGGCATATCGCCGAGCCGTCATCAAAGTCAAATCTGTTGGCCCTCCATGCTATCAGATTCCCTTCAAGGCCACTGATGGTGCCGGTGTTTGAGGCGGCGGCTCCCACCTAGGATCATACAGGGTATTACCCCTGGGGTCCCCATAGGATGAGGCCATGCCGCCTGAAACACCGTGTAGGCCGTGGGCGTGTGGCGCGGGCGTGAAGTAGGGCCCATGGGAGGAGGATCCGACCTCCCGGTCCCCGACACCGCGTGAAGAAGCGATGGGGGTGTCTTTCTGCGCAAGCTATCGCCAGCCTCGAAGCTCAAATGTTAGTGCTGGCTTTTATACAAACCGTAAGTCCGGGTTAGGTAACCGAACTATAGTTGCATAGCCGGGGAAAAGATGACCAAGCTCGCCCGGATGGTAAAATCTTAACTAAGTGCCCCCTCGCACATGCCGCGCAAATGATCCAAAAATCCCCAGGTGTGGTATTGTACTCTATCTGCCGATTATCCAAAGCTCCAATCGCAGGTGGTAGGCGTGTGATAAGAGATGTGCAAGTGACAGGAACAAAGCAACTTTCGTGATAATATGTAAAAAGTTCACGCACATCTCTACCATTCGAGCTACTTTCTCCTTGTGGACAATAGCATAGAGTAATTTTAATTCAACCTCATTCACCCATCTAACCCCGTGTCTAGGAAACAAAGTCAACGAGATCCGGCGATGAATATATCTAAGTGATGGGTCCGGATGCGCGGAGTGGCGAGGTTTGAAAGTACCCGACCTCATGAGCACCGGATATCTCCTCCCAAAAGTGGTTTCGACAAAGCCGGAAGAGCAAAGCATCTATGTTTAGTGCACATCTATAGCTGAAACCCCGGTGACGAGCTAGGTCCGCCCATGTGACATGATAGAGTGTACTAAAGAGGCAAAAAGAAATTCCTAGCTGGTCCTCTACTAGTGTGCACAAGAATCGTATTGTCGGGAGGCGAGAACCTTCCTCCTCAAGAGGGGAATATCCCTGCCACCCGACTGCTCTCCAAAGGATAGGGAATTCATCGTCCATACCTGTTTGTTCGAGGAGCTCGGAGTCGATTCCGGGCGTGTGCTGAAACACACGGTCCTTGAGTAGGAGATATGCTTGCATCTCCCGATCTCCACGGATGTCGAGGTACGGCGCGTCGGCTTCGTCGATTGTCGGGGGAGCTTGAGCTTCTTCCTCCCCGATGGGTGCAGCGTCTTCTTGCATGGGGAAGCCTTCGAGATCGCCGGTTGAGGGCGGAGCTTGTGCTTGTTTGTCGTGAGCTATGTCTTGACGACCGCATCAACCCGTGAAGATCTTCCCGGCTTTCTTCATAGTTTCGCAAAAAAACGATTGAGCAAGACCTCGGGTGTGCAAGGGTTAGATGAAAGTATGAACTTTCACACCCGTGTTCTTGCTCGGCACAATGTTTTTGGTGGAGAAAATGGAGTGTAGAACAAGTGGGAGAGAGTGTGAGAGTGAGAAAGAATGAAAATGAGAGGTGGGTGCTCTCACACCGGTGCTCGGGCTGTTTATAGCCGAGCCAACGGCCGAGGGACGCTCCACACAACGGCTAGGAGCCGTTGGCGGCGGGACCTGCGCGGGCGCCCGGCGGTGCGGGCGCATCTTGGGTGCGCTACGCGCACCTCGCCGAGGCATGGCCAGCCGTCCTTTGGCATGGCGTGTACAACGGTGATTTTAAAAGTTCGTGGGTCGTTTGTTTGCTCGCTACCGTTCGACCGTTTTCTCCCCTTTTGAATTTCTCCAAAAATTTTCAAATATAAATTTATTTTAAAATAGAAAAATTATTTTAAAAAAATATTTTTGTATATACTTTTTATGTAGAAAATATTTTTCTTTATTTTCCATGAAAGAATTTATTTTATTTATAAAGATTTTTATTTTAGTTTTCAAAAATATTTACTTATAGATTTTATATAACAAATATTTTTTTGTTTATTTTGATAATAAAATATTTTATAAAACACATTTTTGTTTTCTTTTTGAAATATACCCCATTTTTTTAGGGGCGGGTTATTTATAGTCACCTATCGACTCTCCCTCGCATCGGGCGGCAAGCACACCGCTCGGGGTCTCGAGTCGATCCTTCAACACTCCACACCGATTTCGATGATGATGATATCCGGGTGTGTTGTTGTTTGTACCGATGAATGGGCACTTTTGCCTTACTCGACATGGAAGACTATGAAGCCTTCCCCATGCAGATATCGACTTTGGCAGATAGAGAAACGGTCTCCCCGGGAGGAGAGACGATATCCTCCGATGGGCCCATATCCGAGATCACAAAATGCGGGGATGTACTCGCCTCAGTATTTTGACTAGCACGTCTTCGAAAGTATTCCCTCCGCTGCCTTGTTGATTGATCCGCCATTTGGAGGACAAAATTGGCGGTGAGTAAGTTTTCCTCCATGGATTCGTTGAAGGTGGCCTTGGACATCACATTGATATCGCCCCTAGGTCACGAGTAATGCATTGACGAAGGTGTGGGGGCCGATAGCGCCGTGATAAGCGGGCGTCGTGGTCGCCCTTCTTGGCAATGAATGGCGAGCTCATTGGGATCTTCTTGACTCATTGGGTTGGCGAGCCTCGAGAGATATCATGTTAACCGATTCGTGCGGGACCTCAAGTTGCCCTAGGATCCTACCCGAAGTCGTTAAGCGGCACTTGGGCAATCAATCTAGGCCAGTTGTGTTTCTATCATTTTGTTGAAGCCGAAGTTGGTTCTTCGGTGATGTCAGCCCTTCGAGCTTATTATTTACTCCTTCAAGGATCTTATCTTGATGGCTCATCTTTTCGGTGAGGTTTTTGTTAATTTTGGCTTGGCCCAAAGCATCAGTCCTTCAATGATGGGTGACCAGAGTTGTAGTTGGAGTTGTACCCCCGGTTGCCTTGGAATGGTGGCTGGATCGGTTATTCCAGCCTGGCGAGGTTGACGATACCGTTCCGTTGTTGATGAAGGCGACTTCTTCACGGGTCTCGTGGCAGTTATCCCCCGAGTGGTTAACTACACCACAGGTCTCACGTGTCATGTGAGCATCCGCGGGCGTAAAACCGGGCGCCGCTGATAATAGAGTCGGTGTCGCGCGCTCCTCCGCCTTCTTCAGCCAGAAGATCCATTTTTGCGGCAAGCATATCCGCCTCCTTCACGGTATGCATGCCTTTTTATGTTTTGGCCAGGGTTCTATCTTCACCCCAGCTCTGGTTTGCCACCATTTTGTCGATCGGGGCTGTTGCCCCGATCTATGGTGAGCGATAGAAATGCGCCACCGCCAGCGGCGTCGAGGTGCCCCTTTGATATGGCCGTGAGACCATTGTAGAAGTTCTCGAGCACCGGCTAGTTCTCCATCCCGTGGTGCGGGCATGCTAGAATATATTCTTGCAACCTTTCCCACGCCTCCCGAATGGGTTCCATTGCCGTCTGGCCGGAAATTGGCGATCCTCCCCTCAGGGCATTGGTTTTGCCCATGGGGAAGAACTTAGCCAAGAACGCCGCGAGCACTTGGCCCACGTCATCGATGACTTCCTTGTCCTTGTAGAACCACTATTTCGCCTTCCCCACGAGGGAGAAAGGAAACAAGTGGAGTTCGATAACGCCGGGCTCGACGCCCTTGATGATGATTGTGTCGCATAGCTCAAGGAAGTGTTGGAGATGAGCGTTGGCGCCCTCGCCAGGCGATCCACGTAATGGACCGGCTCGCACCATAGTGATCGGCCCAAAGGCGCAGCGACTCAAAGTTTTTATCCGCCACATTCACCACCGCCCGGTGGGCACGTTGGTGACAAGTGGGGAGTAGAGAAATCGCTTGGCGACTTCTCGGGCCATGGCCCGAGATGCGGTTGGTGCGGGGATGTCGGTTTTGACCGCCGGGGTTCCGGCCAAGAAAAAAGCGGCACGAGACCTATTCTTCCTTAGGAGTGCCTCGGATCGGAGATGAAGTTTTCCGGCAAAGAGGGAAACCCGACATACACTATCCTATTTTCATCCACAACAGGAGAAAACATAAAGATTAGCCTGTATGAGCAAATGGTAGCCACACACACGCAGTTCATATTCATAGCCGGCTAGTTTATTTTTTTTCACAATGCCTTCCCGCAACGGCGCTTTAAATGCTTGTTGGCATTTCTTAGCGCAATCAAAGGAAACAGTATAAAACCCATCCCCAATAACGGCGCCGGAAATGCACCGCCGACATTCCCAAGTAAAACCACCATGTCGGTGATCCAAAAGGGATTGTCAACGGGATAGATCTTGCCATCTTAGATATTTCATCCGCAAGCGCGGATCTATCATTGTAGCATTTCACCCGGAAGTATTCGGGGTATCGTTATTTATATTTTCCCAAAGGAAGGCATGTGATTAATAAGCTAGCATGGCATCCGAATAGAGGAACATGTGTTTGCTTAGACCAAATTGTTCATAACAGGGGGTAAGCAATAACGGTTTTTGGATAGTGTGACACACACTTAAGAATCCACCAAAGAAAAGGATAAAGAAAATAGATAAAGAATAAATGAATAACCTAATGGACTACTTCTAATGTATCTAGTCATGGCCATACAAATGAATAGTTAGGATCATATGCAAACCGATTTAATCATGGTTAAGTCTAGGATACCGGGAGACCCCACCGGGAAGTCCGGCTTCCCACCAAGGCATTTACGAACTCTGCAGAACATACGAACGTGGGGGGGATTTCAAGGGGACGGTCAAGGCTTGTCACGACCCGACCCGCCTACCCCTCAACCGTGGCATGCCCTCATATTCGCAGTGTCATAATACCCGGCACCATGCCCGCATATCAGAGCACTACTCTTGTCCCCCCAGGATCCCCACTCGTCGAATGGACGGACTAGAACAAGAGCAAACCCGAAGGAACAACGAACCGATATCCCACCTCTAATCAAGTTAGGCATATGATGATCGATGATGAACTGAGATGAACATGTCAAGATTATGATATGTAAACTATATGCTAGTTTATATACCAACACAAGAACATGAACAAGACTATACTCTAGTTCATAAGTTAGGCCAAGAACATAGATATAAGACTTGCAAATAGAAGAATGCTCCATAGAGAAGATATATTACCAAGGCACTTTCTTCTAGGAGACAAGCCCTCCTTGTAGCTCTTCTACTCCAAGTGCTAACCAAGAACTAAGAAGAAGAAGAAAGAAGAAGTAGAAGAAGAGAGAGGTAGAGGTGGTAGAGAGAGGAAGATTGCCGGTTTCTTTGGACTCCAAGTGGTGTGTGTTGAGAGAGGAGGAGAGGGGGTCTACTTATACACTTGGAGGAGGGGCCTAAGTGCTAAATTACACCAAAACCGACTGGTAAACCTTCCTAATCTGAGCAAACCGACCATCCCACGGCGGTAATCCCCATTTGGCAGTGCATGAACCGCCTCCCCGATTTGGGCCGAAATCGCCTCGGGGAGGGTGCGGCCGCACAGTGGTGCGCCGCGCACCCTCCCCGGGCTCGCCCCTGGCCCGGGTCTCGGTGGGGTGTCGTCTTCCGTCTTGAAAAGTTGTGGGTCGGGCTTGGCTCGGCCAATTTTGATGTTTTGGGTCGATTTGCTTACGGGCTTGTGTTTTGCAATAATGCGCTTTCCGGATGGCGTACTTTGGTCGATTTTCCACTTGCTTTTATTATAAATCTGCAAAATAAAATACTAGACACTACAAGTGGAATTTTATTAGTGATAAATGTATATGAGTATAAAAGGTATAGTTTTACTCCCTTTATGGTAGTAAGTTGACGGGAAAAATATGTCGTTGGTGACTGTCAATAGACGCTAACCTTGCAGCTTGAGCCTAATGCTAATTTCTTAGTGGTGAACGGGAATTTCACCACCATCACTCTGAGGATGTTTTCCCCACGGTCAAGCTTACGACCATAAAAAAGCACCGCCGGGAGATACCCAGGACTATCATTAAAAAAAGCAAAAAAAGTCTTTCTCTCTTCTTATTAATAAAAGAAAGAACATGTTATCAAGTTAGTATGCACCTTCGGGTATTCTTGTCGCTAACCATTTCAGGTGGAGATCGATTAAGAAGAACAAAGAGACATGCGACGCTTCGAAGAACATGAGGGCTACATCACCAAAAAAAAAAAAAAAAAGTTATGATGTTCATGGGTGATGGAACATGCTCAAGAGGAGACCAGGACCTTGCACACTTGACTTTTACACAAAAGTCTAAGTGTGTGGGGAGATGGTGACAATCCCAAGTTCCATCCACAAAGGGATCAAAAAAAAATAAGGGTGAATAAAAGATGATGTCAACCCTGCCTTGCTAAAAAAAAAAAAAAAAAAAAAAAAGAATTGAAAAAATGGAGAGAAAAGAGTTAAAAAAAAAGAGATAAAAAAAAGAGAAGAAGAGAGAAAGTGAAAAAAAGAAGAATAAAAAAATGAGAGTAAAAATAATAATAATAAAGGGGGCATTGTCAAAAAAAAGAGAGAGAAAAAAGTGAGAGAGAAAAAGAAAAAAAAAAAAATGATGTTGAAAAAAAAAAAAAAAAAAATGTTGTTAAAAAAATTTATTATAGACTAAAAAAAAATAGAGGAAAGGAGCAGGTCGGCCTCACACGGTCAAGATAATGTGCCGCCCGATTCCACCCTTCATTGCTTCAACAAGCTAGAAGGACTCGCCTCTCATCCTTTATTGCTATCATCAAGATCCATGGTCCATACACACAAAGTGTGTGTGTGTGTGGCCTAGCCTTGAGAAGCGCTGACGGGGCCATCATGAAAACCTACAAGCAACAACTTCGACATTTCATCCATGAATGTTGCCGGTGAAGAATAACCAGGTATGCAAAGGAAATAAATGTTCACCAATACTCTTACTCATTCTTGTCTCCATATGGTCATACAAAATCTTGCTTTCCGGGTTTTGATGCATGCTCATGTTTGGATGAACTCGTGCGGTACATCCATAGGTCTTCTTAAATCAAGCGTGGTGCTTAGGTTAAGAATGATCTCCTTTAATCAAAACTTTGACATGGTGTTAGAGTTTGGCTAATGAACTTAGAGACTTGTTGTCATGATCAATGGAAGTAATTTATGTTGAGATGAATCAAGGCTACGTTTACCTTTGCTTCTTTATGTTTGCCTTGCTTGAGTGATGTTGAGGTGAGCAAACAAAATAAAATAAAATAAAATTTTCTCAATAAAAGGCTCCACGGTATTCATGCCAATAGAGCCATGTGTTTGTTTTCTTTTGTTTTGTTTTCTTTCTTTGAAAAAAACGGGTACAAGAATAAGTGTGGGGAGATCTCTCAAGCATACAATCACACCCATCTGAGATCTCCCCAACACAATGCACAAACCCCGAGCAATTCACGATGGAGAAGGATGAGACGAATGACTACCATTAACTCCTTCCTCTTCAAACGGTGGTTTGTGCACCTCCCTCTCTCACATCCTCCAAAAGTTTTGAAGTTTAAAATTGAACAAATCAAAAAAGACAAAACTTTTGAAAAAAACTCATCTCCATGCTATCCTTTGATAAAGTTTGCATACTCTTTATTCCACACTAATATTCCTATGCCTTGTGAACTATCCATCATAGGGACCCCATGTTATCTAGGTGATTGGGATATGTGATATAATTTGGATGATTTGAACCTTGCTTTTTATATGAACTTGGGATTTGTTTTCAAAAATTCAAAATTCAAATAGCATGCTCCTCAATGATATGCAAACTCCTACCGAGCCATATCAAGTTTATCAAAGTGCAAAAACTCTTACACATATGCTACTTATCTTTGCATTGAGCTTGTGTCAAGCCTTGTTGACCCTTGTTGAGATAGTTGTCATGCCCCCAAGATCAAGATCACGTACACTCCACATATGCCAGCTATTCCTACACCGGGAATACGCTTAAAAACATGCTTCCGTCCACCATACAAAAAGCACCGCTCCTACACCGGGAGTAGACAAAAAAAAAGAGAGAGATATCTTAGAAATAAAAACTCCATGCTCTACCAGATAGTGATCTCTCTTTATTTATGGTTTATGAGACATGGCTATGAAAAAAAAAAATATAGGGGCATATGAAGGTCCCATGAAAAAAAAGTTGGACACTTGAAGGTCCAAGACTTTTATGAAAAAAAAAAAGAAAGAAAAAATGATGAGCACATGAAGGCTCATGCAAAAAGATAGCCATGTTCTCAAGAATAAAGTTTATCATAAGAGAGATCACACATATCACGGAGTATAGTGTAGGTTCCACTTTATAATATCCACACACACATGCACTTCTTGATCTAGGGGTATGTCATCCTTCCCTCGGATCCAAGATTTGACCGAACAACATATGCAGAGTAAGTATGCCTTCATCTCTTTCCCTACCCAAAGATCCACATAAGCTTTTTAGAAGTTGGAAAGAAAGAAGGCAAAACTCTGATATGCCTTGGTGAAGAATCAACACCTACAAAAATTGAGTGATCCGAGTGAATCATTTGAGGAGCAAGGCTACATTTACATTTTCAAAATCAAAAGAAAACCCAAGTTTCTGCACTTATTTGAAGCAAGAGGATTTGAATCTATGTTGTTCCATAATTCAATTACCCAAGATTAACATGGTAGACATATCAAAAAGTTCACAAGTGCGGGTAAAGCTTGGAATAACTTGTATGTAGGTTAAATATCAAGGAGATGACCCATCTTAGTCCTCGGCCTTTACTCGAGGACGAGCAAAGGACTAAGTGTGGGGAGTTTGTTGACGGTCGTTAACTACATAAAAACACCATCAACTACTGCATAAAACATTCATCTTCGACTACCAAACTTAGTGATAGGGCTTGAAACTAATACATTCCACGAGTTTTGGTATTTCAAAGTGTAATGCAGGAATTCTCCATTTATCGTCAAGAAAAAGTATCTTATATAGCAAAACGGAGTACACCATCACGGAGAGCTCGTCGCTGATCGAAATGGATATATTACTTGATATATTTGGACTCGGATGGAAAAGATATTGTACAAACAAGAATCACATGAAATGATGGACCTACACGTATACGTGAACAGCTCCATGCAAGCCAATCATCGTTTGACACATGGCAGCAAATAGTGGCAAAGTAGCACCGACGCACCGGCGGCGCCAAGCGCCACAAGAGGCTAACAAGCGGGGCCGAGGGGGCCCACGCCGCAGGGGGCACCGCCCCCACGGGGCGCCGTCGACCGTTGGCCAACCCAGCGCCGCGTGGCGGGCGTCCCCCGGGGGACGCGCGCACGCGGCACGCTGCTCCGCTCCGCCGCGCTAGTGGGGCCACCCCGCCGGGCGCCGGTTTCCCACGCGGCGTGAGCACGCAGACGCTGGCGGCACGGTCGGCCGGTCCTCCGCCCACGTGTCGCAGAGAGAGGACGCGCCGAGGCGTTGCTCGGTCCATGCGCTGGGACGATAGTCCAAGGCTGATTTCGCCGCAAAGGCACCGGGGAGTCCGATTTTACCTCCGTAAAAACGCCGGCGCGCATATCTCGCCGGTTCACCTGCGGTTCACCCCGTTCTCGCGCGGTTTTGGTCGGCTTCGCTACAAAGCGGTGCAAACATTCAATTTACCGCCTCGGACGCCTCGAGCCCTTCAATGCTCTAGGAAATATGCAAATGCACCCTCCACCTCTCCTATAAATAGGAGGCTCCTCTCCTCTCATTCCACGCACCAATTCATACACAACACAAGGAAGAGCCACAATGTAATAGAGAGGAAGAAGCTCTCACTCTTATTCTTCTTCTTCCTCTTAGTTCTAATGGAGAGTGAGAGAGGGAAGGCTAGAAGAGGGCTTGGCCTCTTCTCCATGGAGTCCCGGTGTACCTCCCGGTGCACCTCCCGGTGCATCGCGGTTCTCGGGTGGCCGGAGTACCGAACTTGTCGGTGCCCGCCACGCTTGTACCTCTACAACCTTCTAATCATTTTGGGTAAGAATGGTTGTGTCCCTCTTTCGGCTTATTACTCTTAAGTACATTATCTAGCTGTTATAGACTTGCGGGATTGATAGTCGTCCTTCGGGGCGTTGCTCTAGTAGAAGGACCCCGGGGACGGGTAAGCCTTGTTAACACACTAGAGTAATAATCACTAGTATAGACGTGGAGTCTTGACTAGGGGTTATCTATCTTTTGTGGCGCATCCCACGGTTGAGGGGGTAGGTACTGGGTCGTGATAGCCTTGTCCGTCCCTTGTAATCCCTCCACGTCGGTGTGGCGCAAAAAGAATTGCCGCACAATCGCCCTTGTGCGTGGGCCGGTGCCCGAAGTAATGACATAACAGCCAAGTGATCCCTGCTAGAGAGTTTGAGACCATAAAGATACCTCACCACCCATAGTTATCCTAGGATGATCCTGTTTAGAGAGTAGTCACCGTGAGGCACAAAAAATCCTACTCCTTGCGCCGCGCAAGACACCGACAAGCCGAATAGTCGGCTTTACTCGGCCGCCCGAGCGCCTTGAGGCGTGCGCAGTCAATTTGACCTCGTTAATTGACAAGGAAGTAAACGTGAGATCTGGGAACATGCCCGTGAGACGGGGGAGTTCCGCATGTATGACTCTAAGGCAGATGTAAAGACATATAGCTATGAGAGCTATCTCTCGGCCCAGATAATGAATGCATTCGGTAAGCATGTAAAGATGTAATATAATAATAGTTGCCGAATGATCATAGAAGACATGTTTGCACAAGTAAAGTCGATCATCATGATATGACATCATAAAGCTCTATTGCATGGATCGAATTAATTGACAACATGGAACAAAAAGGTAACTCATAAATATAAACCTAATCTAAATGACACATGCATAGGTTTCTTCCAACTAGTCCGCCGACGCCTAGCCTTCCTAAACCCGTCAAGCTTAAACCCTTGCAAGCTAATCCACCGCGATGATACCACTTGCTACAGATATAAACCACTTACCACAACTAGATCAATCCACCGCATGATATAATCTAACCATGATAAGCTAAAAGCACGCATACATCTAAATAGATCTATAAACACTCATTACTCATTGAAGCGTATGCATAGACCAAGAAAGTGCATATGCAAACCTAATCTAAAGCAAAGCCAAGGATTCGGCCCCGATCAGTCCTAACAAAGAATCCACCGCATGATACAACGCAACAAGCTAATCCACCGCATGATACGGCTTGCCGTCTTAACCGTTCTAAACCCTCTTCGCCCCTAACAGCAATCCACCGCGATGATACACCGCAACAAGCTAATCCACCGCATGATACGGCTTGCCGGACTAGACTCTAACGATAGGTAGATTCACACATGAAAGATACAAGTAAACACATAACCGTATTTCGCAAGGTTACCGAATCCGGGGTCCATGAAGAAGAAACTCACACGTAAAACCTTAGCCCGCCGCAGACGACTCATGACTAAACGGCGAGAACCCGCAGAACATGTGACAACCTAGATTGATCCAGGTTCGCTATGACAAAGACGAGATAGATCTAATGACAAGTTTAATGATAAACATTGAAAGTATTGATGACATCTAGATCTAACAAAATATAAAGCCGAGCTATATCAATCTAGATTGGGCAAAGAGTGTGTGTAAACACAAATAAATAAATAGATAATCAAGTAGGAACCATGCACCACTCGGTAACTTAATGAATTCATTAGGGTGCCAAGCCTAATGAAGCCGATAACTAGCTCTCAGCCAAATCTTAGCCCACCGGATGGCTGATGATCGACCAAAGAACCCTCTTGCCCCTGATAGCTTAAATCCGCCTGACGATACTAAGCGTGAACAAGACTTCTTGCAATAATCTAAATCCGCCTGACGATACTAGACATGGTGCAAAGTTGCCGGTACTTACGGAGGTCGACGGGTCGATGAATCCTCTCGCAGTAGATCGACGACACGACTGGACTCGAAGGGTGGCCGGAGCCAAGGCACGGAGCCGGGTTGTTTGTATTGATTTGGGTAGATTTTTTTTACAATGGCGAGAGGTACATATTTATATCTGGACTACGGACCTCTCGGACGTACTAAACTTGACCCTGAAGTTACATCTAAACAAAGGAAATATCTAAGATATAGGACTCTAGCTTCCGTCACGTAGAATCCTTAACAACGAAGTCCCCTTGGCCGACGTGTCTCTCTCTGACATGCATCTCCAGATCCATCATATACGCGTCGATGCCTGCTGGATTTGCATCCAAGATCGAGCATCTTCCACGTTGTTCGCAGATCCTGATAAATGTTTAATGGGTCTTTTGATGCCGGCCCTCTACGCTCTACGCCATTAATAAGCCCAACTAATCCGATATAGCACGCTAGCCAGCAAGCCATATATACACATATACATGGTATACATGTGTTTGCCTCTTCCATATACGTGATGCACTTGGATGTCCATATACGTGACGCACTGAAAGTTCTCCAAATCCAACACCACGTGACATCAGCCGTCTAATCTTTTGCCGCGGACTTCCATGTAACGAACCCTGGACATTGAGCTGATGTGGTAAGCCGAATCGCGCAACGTTCTGAGCTCTATCTTCGTGCCGAGTTTTAGCCGATTCTTGATGACGTCACTTCTGCCGACCAGCTAGTTTACCGAATGATCTTATCGAATACTATTCTTGGACTGATGACAGTCAGCTTTACCGAATGCTCTTCCTTTCCATCAAGTCGGTAATCTCCGTTCACCACGATTTAAGGGCTGAATCTTCATTGACCAAAATCTGGTGTTAACAGTCACACAACCGTTCCTCGTGGAAATACGATACCCTAAATACTTCCGGGTAAAATGTTATAACGACAATTCCGCACGCTTGCGGATTCTTCCGCATACGTTAAGAAACGTCAACAAGCACCTTGCCCAGCGCTTGGTGCCGACAATGGGGTCGACGACGAGTGGGAACCACCCCGGGTGAGGGATGTGCACGGGTGGTCCTTCTTGTCGAAGGTGATGGGCGCCGGACCACTTGAGGTAGAAAGGCGCGGCGGGCTCGGTGAAGAGGACCTCTTGCCGCGTGAGCTTCTGGCGGCGCTTTGACTCGTATGCCGACGGCCCCGAAGACGATGTTGACCGCACCGCCCCTCGAAGAAGACGCCCTTGTCACCTGCCCGCTCGTCGAACTCGTCGTCGTTCCGCTCATTGCCCGCGCCGCCGCCCCGCCGTGTACCGGTCGAACTTCCTCGGGAGGTTGTAGTCCTTGAGCTTGTGCTTGACCAGACCCTTGTGGTTGGGGTAGAGGAGCTCAAGCTTCTTCTCGAAGTAGTCCTTGGGGGCGTTCGACTTCGCCGCCTTGGCGCCCCGGCTTCTTTTGTCGGCCACCGCTATGAAATCGTCTTCCGCTGCGGCGGCGCTT
Organism: Hyparrhenia diplandra; assembly: GCA_015847255.1. Lineage (NCBI taxonomy): Eukaryota > Viridiplantae > Streptophyta > Magnoliopsida > Poales > Poaceae > Hyparrhenia > Hyparrhenia diplandra. Next base: position 346,873 of record JADLZK010004743.1, read on the forward strand.
GTTCTTGTTCTTCTTCTTGTTTGGTCGACCCCTCGGTGCCCTCGTTGGCGACCTTCTCCTTACTCTTGCCCGTGGTGTCGTGGAGGACTGCTGAGATGGCCCGCTCTCCCGGCGTGGTTCGTGGCAAGGTCGAGGAGCTCCTTCACCGCCTTGGGCTTGCGGATGCCGAGCTCACGGATGAGTGTCTCGCAGGTCGTGGCCGAAGGTGAAGGCGGTGATGATCTCCGCGTCGGTGACGTCGATGAGCTCGTTGCAGAGCTTGGAGAAGCGCCGGATGTAGTCGTGCAGGCTCTCGTTCTTCCGCTGCTTGCAGCTATGGAGGTCCCATGTATTGCTGGGGTGGGAGTAGGTCCCCAGGAAGTTGCCGACGAAGATGTTGCGGAGATCACGCCGCGCATCGATCCGACTGTAGGCAAGTGCTCAAGCCACGACCAACCAGTGTCAGCAAGGTACAGGGGGAGGTTGCGGATGATGAAGAGCTCGCCATCGGCTCCTCCCGCTGGCACACGAGGTGGTAGTCCTCGAGCCACACGCCGGGGTCCGTCTCCCCGTTGTACTTCCGAATGGAGGTCGGAGCCGAAGCGCCGGGGAACGGGCGCAGATCGTGGACCGAGAGCCGAAGACCCGGTTCGCCTCTCCCGTCCGAGTCGACTCCTGCCGCAAGCTCCACATCGAGCTCGGGTGTCGTGAGCTCCGAGGAGAGCGTGCTTGTCACCTCCTCACCTCCAAGGTTGGGCCCGACTATGGTCCTCCCGGTCGTCGAAGCGGCCACCCCTCCTCCCGCCGTAGGAGCGTGCGGGGCGGTCATCGTCGTGCCGGTCGTCGCGGCGATCTCGGTGTTCGACGGCAGCCCGCTTCCTCCAAGCCTCTCGCCCACCGCCGTGCGTCAAGAGTGTCCCGCGCGCCGCGGTTTTCGCCGACTTCGGCATGGGGCAAGAACTCGTGGGGAGTCATCTCGGACCGGCCTCGGGTTGGAGGAGACCACGTGCTCCTCTCGGAGCCGGCGGTGGGACGCCGAGCTCTCATCCTGGCTGTTCCGCGGCCATCTCGATGAGGGACCGCGGCTGCCGGTGGACTCGTCGGCCTCCGTGCCCCCTGGGCTCGGGAGGTCATGTAGAAGCGCAAAGGCGGTGGTGAGGTTCTGGGTTGCTTTCGGCCGAAGACGGGTGGATGGTCATCCGCCTCCTCGATGCGGCGGCGTGTGTCCCTCCCCCGAGCTCTAGCTCGGTGTCGCCCCTCCCTCCTCCACGAGGAGTGCCTCACGCTCTGCGCGCGATCTCGTGCTCAGCCTCCTTGAGCTCCTCAAGGCGCCGTGGACCTGCTTGGGCGGTGTGCCATTCGGGGGATCCGTCAAGCCCCGCGCCCCGAGTGCCAGGGTGTGCTTTGGGAAGACCCGTCCTTGTTGTGCATGCCGTGCGGTGCACCCCGGGGTCCGCACATGTAGCACTCATGAGGGGTCGACACCTGCGCCAAGCTCAGGCCGCCGAGCACGGCCTCAAGGCCGGCCATCCTGAGCTCGTTGCTCTGGGGCACTGGCAGGACGAGCTGGCCGTCAGGGTACATCTCGGTGTATGTGATGAGGAACTTGGTGATGGAGAGCGGCCCCGACCGCGAGCTACGTGGCGACATTGGCAATGGAGAAGGTGACATCGCGGAAGAGCACCCGAAGTCGGCTCAGGCCCGGGATGTGCGGGAGCAGCCCGCAATGCCGGGTGAAGAAGCGTCCGCCGCACAAGGGACCGGGCTGCTGGCGCTGAAGTCGAGTTCCGGCCGAGCGGTCAAGACGGAGTCGCAGCCGCTGCGGATCAGCTAAGGTGCCTCCGCGCTGCGCACCAGCTGAGGGAAGGTGGCTCTGATGAGGGAGCCCTCAGAGCTGGCGTCGGTGAAGTCCAGCAAACCGAAGCGCATCGATTCGCCGGACGCCGGAGAGGTGGTGAAGGGAGCCATCAAAGTGGTGGTCGTCACACTAGCGCTGCCCCTACCTGGCGCGCCAAGTATCGTGGTCGTATACCATGGTCACAGTAATCGACTGGCTAGTGTGTGCTAAGATGGCCTAGCTCAAGAGACAGTGACACGAGATTTATACTGGTTCGGGGCTAATCGAGCTCCCTAGTCAGTGTTTGCACTATCCGAGCTCAAAGGCTTCGTACCGGGGCTAGTACAAGCGAGTCGAGAGAGGGAGATGAGCTCCCAGGTCTCTGTGGGTGTGTGTGCGAGTGTGTTGAGGGCTTGTATGCTTGAAAGCTTGTGGACCTGCCCCCTCCCGATGGCCAAGCCCTCCCTTTTATAGTTACAAGGGCGGTACATGGAGGCCACCAAGGGGAGGACTTCGAAGGAGAAGGAGTACAAAATTGAGGGGGTGAAGAGTGATTTGGTGCCGGTTGCAGGGCACGCCAGACCGCCCGGTGTGCATGCCGTCACCGCCCGCTCGTCGTAGCCCGCATGCGCTTTCGATTTTGTAGAGTATGTAGGGGGCAGCCCGGCCCCGATGCCCCTCAGACGCCGTGTCGCAAGCTCTCGAGCTCGGCGGCCGGGTGTGGAGGAGCACCGAGCTCGCAAGAGCCACCGTGGCCGTAATACGCCCCATCGCCGCGCTGCATGCGCCACCGCCCGCGGCCCGCCGCGCGCGCGGCGCCGCTCGGGCGCACGTGGGTACTGCATGTCGCAGGAAACGTGTGGGACGGGGAGACCTCGCTGGAGAGCTCGGCAGATATCGTCGAGGTCGCGTTTGTCTTGTAGTTGTCGTCCGTTGTGCTTGGCATGGCTTGGGCGTGATCCGACAGCTCCCGCCGCGTGCCTCGGGGGATCTCGTTCCCTACCGATATCTCATCGTAGGGCCGTGGCCTCCGACAGATAGCCATGGCGCCCGTCTGCTGGCTGGCGCCGCGCGGTATGGGCTGGCCGGAGTGGCACTATACTGCACCCGAGAGCTCGTCCGAGACGGAGAGATGTTCGTGACCCGAGCTCGAGTTCGAGCTTGTACGGAGTGGGAGAGCTCGTCTCTATTAGAGGTCATCCGAGACGGAGAAGTGCTCATGGGCGAGCTCGAGCTCGGGCTCATGTGGGTGAGCGCGCACTGGGGAGAGCTTGTCCGAGACGGAAAGATGTCTACGCTGATCGAGCTCGAGCTCCCAAGAAGGCGAGGGAGTTCGCCGTTCGCCTTATGGGTTGGGCCCGTCTATTGCTAGGCTTTTGTTTCGAGTTGGGCCTATTTTAGGATATAGGGAATATCTCAGTATTCTGTAACACTCTAGGTGTTAAGCATCTCTTTTGCATGAGCATTTGCATAGCATAATCATCATTTCATGCATAACCATGTTAGTAGTGACATTCATTTTGATTTGACTTCAATTCATACTTGTTTGATCTAGCTACTATAAGATGTTAGCTATAATGTTGTTTTGGACCTAGACTTTGCCTAGTTATATTTTTGACATAATTTAGGACCATGTTTGAGCTTGTAAATCATTTTGGAAAATTTTTATAAATCTGCCCTAGAGCTTGTTACCCTCTTTGAGTCATTTTGAAATCCTTTTCAAAAGTGCATGTTAGAGTGGTTTCTAGCCAAAGTGTTCCATATATGAAATGTAGTACTTTTTATATAGATCAAAAAGTCTTCTATGACCTCCTTGTGAAAATGCTTGCAAGAGGTTCAAATAGGGCCCAACAGTTTGGGTCAGATTTGAGTTTGAATTCAAACTCTGTTTTTATACTAGTGTTGCTTACCTTGCAGTTTTTAATTTTTAGTTCCAAATCTAGGCCGAACCAGGAGAAGTTCATATTGAGACTTTTTGTAGCTTATGAAATTCTCTACAAAATCGGTGTTTTGAGTTTTTCCAAATTCCGCACGAATCTCGACGTACAGGACGAAAACCGAGGTAAGGTCAGGAGGGGGGAGGACCTATCGGCCGCCGGACAGCCCGACACCGCCGCCGGCAAGTGGTCGCGCCGCGTGAACGCCGATGTATGGCTCAGATCTCGTGAGCCCAGGCCGTGGCGCCGCATAAATAGGACGAGCAACGGTTTGCCCTAACCCTAGCTCCAGCTTCCACGCGCGCCCCGCCGCCATTCAAGGCCCATGAATCGCCGGCCGCCATCGCCGCCGCCGTCCGCCATGTCCGCCGCCGCGTTCCACCACCACCACCACACCAAACCGCCTCAAACTAGATCCCTAACGTCACAATGACTTGCTCTACTTAGTGCCATTGATGAAATGAGGTAAAGGTCAAGGTAACGAGCTCATTTCCGCGTCTCCGCCGCCCGCCGTTGAGTTCACCATTGCCGCCGTCAAGTCGAGCTCATGGCCGAGCTCCTAGATCACTTTTAGGTCTTTCTTTTTGTGTGTTCTAGCATCGCCGAGGTGTTGGAGCTTGTGCTTTAGATGGTTGAGTGGATCTTGCCGTAGTTGAGTCGGGACGTGTCGTCGCCGCCGCCGCCGTTTCGCCGCCCGCCGCCGTGCATGCTCACGGCTCGCACTCGATGAGCTTCTTCAAGCTTGAAACTGCCATGCATGTCACCCATGAGTCCAGCCGAGTCGGGAACGAGGTGTAGGTCATTTGGTTTCGCCCTCGAATGGCTTGTCGCCGCCGATCCGCGCCGTCACCGCCGCCGCCGCCAAGGCATGTGCACGGCGTATGCTCGAACGACCTCCCCTAAGCTCCCAAATTGCTTTGCATGTCGCTTATGTCACTCGGGAGTCGAGAACGGACGATGGGGTGCCGTTATTCGTCGTGAAATGGCCGGACGCCGCCGTCCGTGCCGCCAAGGCCGCCGCCGCCGTCGCCGGGCCGCTAGAGCCGATTTTAGTTGGGGATAGTTGCACGGATCGATAGATCTCATCAAGAGGATGTCGAGGTGTCCTTAGTTCGCCGGAAACTCCGCCCGTCGGGCTGAGATCCACCGCACCCGCCGCCGTGCTCTGTTTTAGTCGCCGACACGCCGGGTCCCACGTGTCAACCGATTTTCTTTTATTTCGTTTGTTTTTCTAGTTTTGTTTCAAAAGCTTTAGAAATTCATAACTCGATCATTTTTAGGTGTTTTTGAGTGAAACAAATTTTGCCATGCTTGTTAAGTGATAGGCTATAGTATAAAAATATGAAACCCTATTTTCCAACAGTTTTTTATATATGGTTATATTTAGGGGCCATAAATGCATGGAAAATGAGAAAAATCCATATCTTTTAATTGGTGCAAGATAAAAAATATGCTTCCTGTACAAAATGTTCTTATTTTTGTGAGTAGAGTCCAGGAAAAATATCATGCATAGTATGTTCTGTGGAGGAAATGTGATTTTCTATTTATGTGCCATTTTCAAGTGTGATCTTTGGAAAATCATAGGAAAATAATTACTAGGGTTTTGAATGTGAAACTTGGTGTGCTTGGTTTTGATAGGTTTTAGTAGCTGGTCATAATCAGAAATCTATTGTCTGACACTTTTCATAATACAAAGTATTTTCACATCATGTTTCAATGCTTCCTAGTGATTTTTGTGTAGGGCTGTGTATGCATGATCTTGCCATGAAATTTTTATGGTAGCCTTTGTAGACTAGTAGGATGCTCTGGTAATTTTTGTAGAATTTTCTCAAGTGGTTATGTATTTATCATAATTGTGTTGCATAGGAAATATCCTAGAAATGCATGTTTATGTTAGGGTAATATGTTTTGGTTGGCTTACTATTTTGCTCCTAGCATGATTAGGACCTGTTGATGTGCTTAGTTTGATAGCCTTGTGCTTTTGGTCAATTTATTAATCCTTGCTCTCATATATTTATAATGTGCATGTGTAGTGGATATTTAGGACATGTCATTTTATGTGCTTTAATTCTTCTTTTGGCTTGACCAGTAGGTTTATTTGGTAGAATATAACTTGTCTTGCTTGCTGGAAAAGTTCTAGATGAAGTACATGCTTGAGTGATTCATTTGAAGTGTCCTAAGTTATAGTTTGTCTCAAAACAGAGCCTCAGTTTTTCCTGTTTTTGAGGCTGTAGATGGCAGAATCAGGCTGAGTGTATATTGAATGTTTTGTAGGAAATTTCGTTAGCTTTCCAACGAGTATTTGTTTGCTGAATCTGGAGTTGTAGAACTCTCTATAGGACTGTTTTACTGACAGTAGGTCTAGCTGTCATTTTTTTTTCTGTAATTAGTAAGTTAGAGTGTTTTGCTTGATGTAGATTACTAGGGTTTCTTGTGTAGATATGTTTGTGTTTCTACAGAAGAGATATACACTTACTAGTATCATACATCATGAAGCATTCATTCATCATTCAAATCTTATTTACAAGCAAGTCTATGTTTATGCATCTCGTAGTAATCTTTTTCTCCATCATATGCATCATCTTAGGATCGGGGAGGTGATCGAGAGTCGATCGAGGAGCGCATCGGGAGCTTCACCACCTCGGAGTGCAACCGTAAGAGATATACACTTACTAGTATCATACATCATGAAGCATTCATTCATCATTCAAATCTTATTTACAAGCAAGTCTATGTTTATGCATCTGTAGTAATCTTTTTCTCCATCATATGCATCATCTCGTGATAGGGAGGTGATCGAGGAGCCGATCGAGGAGCAGCAGGGGAGCTTCACCACCCGCAAAGGCAAACTGAAGAGGTCATCGGGAGGAGGAGAGTCGACCGTCAAGCTTCCCGAGTGCCCGAGCACGTGCCTCGCACGTTCCTCGCGAGGCAAGCCCCGAGCATTCTCGCCTTTCCTATGCTTCTCAATTAATTTGACTTGAGTCTTTTATATGTTTCATGCATTAAGTTAGGAAATGGTTGAAACCGTTATTGCACGAGAGATCCTTGCTGAAATTGCCCTATCCTATTTAGGAGTCTAGGTTAAATACTCAAGATTATGATTGCAAGAGACAGTGATTCCGGTCACTTGAGACAATGTTGTGAACAATTACATGGGTGATTGTCAAGTCAGCCGCTGAAAACCTGATTAATAAAACATGTGAGATTGGATGGATATTGTGGTCTTTCCATCTGATCGATTAAGGACTTACCCTTTATCGGGCTGTGGTCGGAAGTTGAACGTACCTGTTCATATAGTAGGCTCCACGGGTCGTGAGCCACTAAGCTTGTGGGAATGTTAGGGGCCGGCTTTGCCCGCCTTTTCGCTCCTCCTTTGGCATGGTAGGTTGAGATTGATTGGGCGCAGCGCATGCGCACGAAGCGCCGTCTTCGTTGCTCGCTCACTTGGTGGCCCGAGGAGGAGGGGGTAGCCGGCAGATCGAGACATACGTCCCCTAACGCCCCGGATGTGATTGGGTCCGCCTTTGCAAAGTAGACCCGGTTTATGATAGGGTATTCGCCCACCTGGTTTGCAATCGATTCGAATCGCCATCTCTCCCGGTCGGTGAGAACCCGGGTTGCGTCCGCGACATCGTAGTTTAATATCACAATATATGTTATTTTTATCATGCCGCTGCCGTTAAAATATTGATCAAGTTACTTATCTTTGTTATTTATATTACTCGAGCAAATGTTTTAATCTTGACTATACAGGATCTATGGTTATGTACATAATAATAACCTTTTAACTTGGAAAATACAAGTAGTATGTGTAGGCTCACTAATCAACTTTATTTTGAAATTAATGTGAGTCACCGAACTCCAGATAAAGCCTAGCATAATCCTTGGAGTCTTTTATTTTATTTGTCGGGTAAGTCTAGCCGAGTATTTGTGTACTCGAGGGTTTTATTCCCATTGTTGCGGGTGAGCATTTGTACCATGGGTACCGTGAAGACTTGTTTGTATCCCGCCGATGAGGAGTAAAGGCCAGGGCAAGGCATTCCATATCCCCGTCTCATGCCGTTCTTTGGGTTGACTATTACTCGGCACTACCTTATCTTTATTTCCGCACGAACACTATTTGGTTTTCAAAACCATCGCTTCCGCACTATGAACCCGAGTTTGTAATAAATAGTACATCGCACTCGATATTAATATATGTTCAAATTTGGTTTGAAATACCGCGGATTGTACTCACCGAGCTCAACGATCTTGGTTGTATTGTTGATGAGTTTGAAATCACTCGAGAGATTTCCGAATACCGGGTTTATATGGACTCAAGTGTAGACTGCGATTGCTTCGTGATTGCGAATTATACTTGATTTCTTATAAATTGGTCGGCTCTCATCCACGGTGGCATCGAGCTTAGTTCGGTACTTAACAATCTGATCTGGTATTTAAATTAAAATGAACCACTAAACCTTTGTGAAAATTTTTTGCGAAATAAAATCTTTCAAGTGGTGTGAGTAAAAGGTTTGCAAAATTAGTAGTGCCATGGTCATACCCTTTATGCCTAATTAAGGACGGTCCGGTGGCTTGGCTAATCGGGATGGGTTATTGCATCATATTTTGTTGTTTGTCTTTGGGTTGCCGTGCGGCTGCAGTGCACGGGCTACTCACTTGAGTGGTCATGAATGGATCGAAATACCTCTATGCCCTAGGTAAATGATGTTCAATACCTCTACGCCCAAGGTAAATGATGTGAGTGGGAGAGCACGATCGGACAACCGCCGGTCTAGGGGGTAAAAATAAAATATTTTGAGAGCCACATGGTGGGTAGTGCCCCTGTAGACTTGTGTATGGGTACACGGGTGTGTGCCGGTGTAAAATGTGTTTTTCCGCTAAGGTATGCGATGCCGTCGGGTGGACTCGACGAAGCGGTATATGCAATTTAAATTCATGCATTGCATAAATATATTGTGGGCTGAGATGAAATTGCAGGTACACTAACAACGCAAAACGTGTAGATCGACTAGAACCGTTTTATTCTTCTTTTGAGAGATCGTTGGATGCCACCATTAATACGAGTAGAAACTTATCTTTCTTTAACTGTGAGATACGTGAAGAAACGTTCATGCATCATGTTTAAAATTTACATCATGTCATTCATGCATCTTTCCATCTTTTCCCCTAATTAGTACTTGCCCTTTTTGGTTAAAACTGGATCATTAATTCTCAATCTCACTTTATCTCCTAAATCTTGCTACGAGATGACTTCAGCACCCGCTTACGGTAGTAGCACTATCGCGACAAGAAGTTTGGCATGCCTACGGTGTTATGGTGTGTACTCAGGCGGTCGGGTACACGAAGGCACCTACTTATACGTGGCGCATCGCACCACCGCAGAGCGATTGTCACCGAGTTCGCCTTTGTGATCCCCGCCTACAGACAACCCCGTGTGGGTAGGTGGGACATCATGGAGTACGGGCTATCACCGAGGCTGCAGCCGACAATGCTACATTTCGGGTACTCGAGGAGTTTGATGGTGAACCAACCTGAGTCCTTGGTGGGGACAGCTGCTTCCAGTTTTCCCCGGAACGATCCCTGCTACACCATGTGGGATCAGGGTGGCGTGGACCCTTTACGGAGGGGATGAGACGAGGATCGAGGTAGCACTTGTGATGCCATGAGTGCTATGTTCGCTATGATGTAGATGGTAGTCAGTACAGAGGACGAGGTCCAGGGAGCATTGGCAGTTGTGGTCAGGCAGAGAGGTGAGATAGACCAGTTGATCAGTGATCGCAGGCAGTTGCGTGGTGCACTGAGGCGCACTACAGAGGAGAAGGACACCGCTTGTCAGACCAAGACCAAGAAGGGGGAATAGATAGAGCGAGAGTTGGCAGAGCTGAAGAAGCAGGTATCAAGTCTTCTGACTCAAGTGGCAGTAAGCAGGAAGGTAAGTAGATCCTTGAGCAGGCATCTTTAGACCGCCAGGGAAGAGAGAGATCGTGCCCAGGCTGCCAGAGATGAGATAAGGAGACAGTTAGAAAGCTTGGAGTGTGAGTATACCAATGTGCGAGAGGAGTATTACCGTCTTTGCTACGCCTATCACTATCCTGATGGTATGGAGGATGAGGACCTTCAGATAGAGGCTGTAGCTGCAGCGCCAGATGGAGAGGACCACCAGGATGACCACGTTGGAGACCCCACTTCATGTACTTCGTAGGAGTAGATGATGATGTTACCATGTTCTAGGCTCACGCTAGATATTAGCACGTAGACCCTAATCTAGATGACGCACTGTTGACGGTAACCAACTACATATCAAACACCGTCAACATACACCAAAACAACCTAGAGATAGGGATTATAAATTAACAAATTCCATAGTTTTGGTGTATATTTGGCTTTGCAGGTACAACTCAAGTATATGTGCACTTTGGGCCAAAATACAAAGAAAAGAAAAAAATAAAAATAATAAATAGAAAAAGGCCCAAAGGAGACAAATGGCAAGCCAACCCAACTTACCTCGGTCGGGCCAAAAACTCAGGCTTTTCACACCGACACCAGGCCCAAGACAACGAATGAGGACGACACACCAAAGCCGGGCGGATCGGGGGCGGCCAGTGGTGCGACCGCACCTTAGGGTGTGACCGTACCCTGATCCTGACCGGTGGGCCCGAGCTGGTGCGTGGCGGTTCCATTACTCCAGAGAACATCGGTGGCGCTATGGACCAGGTTCAGTGCACCCCCAAACCGCCTATTCCCCGGGTCGGGTTTGGCCATAATGGGGGTGGAGGACATTTTCCAAAGACCCCCTACACTCAAGCTATAAAAGGAGGACCTCTACCTCTCCCTCAAGACACACAAGAAGGAGAATTCAGCACACTTGAGCAAGAGAGTAGATTAGTCTTCTTATCTTCTTCCAATTCTAGAGAGTGAGAGAGGGAAAAGCTAGAAGGAAACTTTGCTCCTTCTACTCGGAGTTGTCTGAGTGCCCTCGGTGGTCCGCGGTTCCTAGGAGGTCGGAGTGCCGGACTTGTCGGCACCCGCGACGCTTGTACCTCTACAAGCTTCTTACACTTTGGTGAGCAAGCTTGTGATTATCTTTCGGCTTATTGTCTTTTCAAGCATATTATCTTAAGTTGTTATAATCTTGCGGGATCGGTAGATTGTCTCAGAAGAGCGTTAGTTCTTGGTGAAGAAACTCTTTTGACCGGGAACCTTGGCCAACATCAAGAATCTGTGACCAATAGTGCAAACGTGGTGTTTGGACTAGCGTTCACCTACCTTTGCGGAGCATCCCACGGTCGTGAGGGTAGGTGGCGTGGTCGTGACAGCCTTGTCCGTCCCTTGTAATCCCTCCCCGTTCGGGTGTGTGACGAGCTAATTGCCGCACACCGCCCGGTATTGGGCGTGGGCCGGTGCCCTGAAGTAAGGAGATAACAACGCAAGAGATCCCCTGCACGAAATCTAAGCCCATAGAGATACCTCACTACTCATAGAACCTAACCTTGCCTTGGGTAAACACAGGCCAGAAAGCCCTCTACGCAATCGTCCTTGCGAAATATACGATACCCTACTTACCACCGGGTGAAGTGCTACAACGGTATTTCCCGTGCACTTGCGGACTTTGCTGCTTTCGCTAAGAAACACCAACAAGCATTTCGCACCGTTGTCGGGGGGACGGTTGTCGGTTGTATTTTGGACCTAGTCGACCCGTGTGTCTAGATTATCTCCTAGAAAAATACAAAAATAGTTCCTTACCCATAGAGCAACCCACCTTACAAATCCTATCCGCTCCTAAGGGCGAGCTCGTAGAACCACGCCGATCTACGAAGCCAATCACAGCTTCAGATTATGAGCTCCACCCTGGCTTTATAGCCATGGTTCAGGCCCGAGCCTTTTCAAGCTCGGAATATGAAAACCCTTATTATCACCTACGGGAGTTTGAGCAGCTCTGTGCATGCCTGACAATTGCAGGCATGACACATGACACATTGCGGTGGAAGTTGTTTCCGTTCTCTCTCACTGAGAGGGCGACTCAATGGTATGCCCACAACGTAGGGTTGGTAAATGGAGACTGGGAAGAATTGCGACATAGGTTTTGCCTCGTGTTCTATCCTTTATCCAGAATCGTGGCCCTGCGACAAGAGATACTCAACTTCCAACAAAAAGAGGGTGAAACCATAGGTGCAGCCTGGGACCGTTTTACCATTCTTACCAGATCCGGCCCAGATCTGTCCATCCCAAGCCATGTGCTTTTACAGCACTTTTGGTTAGGATTGGATAGAGCAACTGCCCTACTGCTTGACATAGCTGCCGGAGGGTCGTTTGCACATAAAACCCCAGCGGAAGGAGAGGCTCTCCTAAACCGTATTCTTGAGAATACTCCACCGCTAGAACCCATCCGAGTAGAACCCAAGCGCGTAACTAAGAGGAAGTCTCTTCGGCTCTTTGCCGAACCCGATACACCTTTAGAGAGACCCTCACCTGAACCAGAACCAAAGGAGACCCGCATGTTCGGATCTCCCGTTCTTCGAGGCCGACCCTACTGAACAATTCGGTAATACCTCGAATTACAAACAATGGAAGAAACCACCAGTCCCAGCTGGCCCTGAAACACCCCTGGACGAACTCTTTCTCCAGGAGTCTATTAAGGAGCTAACCGCTATTATGAGCACGGAATGGTTACAAGAGGAAGGGCCCTCTTTCGAAGAAATTTGATTGAACCATCCCTCTATGCCTATCCGTTGCAGATATGAAGGGGACGTAGTGGAGGTCATGTATAACCCCGTTTGTGGGCATAAACATCATGTCCAAAACCTTTGCACAGAAATGTGACAAGGAAGCCCCTAGAACCCACACAACACGGACTTTGCGCATAGCACCCCGAACCATCATAAAGTGCCGTGAGGTTATACACGACCAGATTCTTCTACATAGGAATGTTAAACTTTCTTTGGATTTTCATATTTTTTGATATCCAAGATTTTGACATCCTAATCGGGCATCCCTTGGAAAAGATTCTTGATCTACCAAAAACCGGGGATTTAGATGTCAAACTGGGAGGAAAAACATTGTCCATTCCAGTCACTCAAGCCAAGAACTCGGTGATGGACTCCCTCCATGAGTATGACACGCCCGAGGAGGTCATGGGAGTTATGCTCTATGATAACCCTGAGACGGACCTAGAAAAAGATGCCCAATTCTTCATAGAAGAAGAGAACGACTCAGGGGAAACCATAGAACTTCCCCAAGAGGAAGAGCTGACTCGGCCTCCTGTTGAGCTTAAACCCCTACCCCCTGGCCTACGCTATGTCTTCCTAAACGGTAACACACAAACTCCGGTTATCATTAGTGATAAACTTAGTGACCAGGAGATGACTCAACTCATAGCCATTTTAGAGAAACATAGGTCGATCTTTGGGTATTCCTTACAAGATCTAAAAGGGGTAAGCCCGACACTCTGCACACATCGCATACCTATTGACCCTTCTAGTACCCCATCACGCGAACCCCAGCGAAGGCTCAATAACGCGATGCGTGAAGTCATGAAGAAGGAAGTTCTCAAACTTCTTCACGCTGGGATAATTTATCCTGTACCACATAGTGATTGGGTTAGCCCAGTCCAAGTGGTCCCTAAAAAGGGAGGAATGACGGTCGTTGAGAACTCTAAGAATGAGCTCATTCCTCAAAGACAAGTCACAGGGTGGAGAATGTGCATTGACTATAGAAAACTTAACAAGGCAACTAAGAAAGATCACTTTCCGCTTCCATTCATTGATGAGATGTTGGAACGGTTAGCGAAACACTCTTTCTTCTGTTTCCTTGACGGCTATTCTGGGTACCACCAGATCCCGATCCACCCTGATGACCAAAGCAAGACCACATTCACATGCCCATACGGAACCTATGCTTACCGTAGAATGTCATTTGGGCTGTGTAATGCACCTGCTTCTTTTCAGCGGTGTATGATGTCTATCTTCTCAGACATGATTGAAGAGATCATGGAGGTCTTCATGGATGACTTTTCAGTCTATGGTAAGACTTTCGACAGTTGTCTGAAGAATTTAGACAAGGTCTTTCAGCGATGCCAAGAAAAGGACCTGGTACTTAACTGGGAAAAGTGCCATTTCATGGTCCGGGAAGGCATCGTTCTTGGACACCTAGTGTCCGAGAGGGGAATTGAGGTAGACAGAGCTAAGATAGACATTATCGAAAAGCTACCTCCCCCGGTGAATGTCAAAGGGATCCGCAGCTTCCTAGGTCATGCAGGGTTCTACAGAAGGTTCATAAAAGATTTTTCACAAATCTCTAGACCCCTCATGAACCTGCTAGCTAAGGATGCACCTTTTGACTTCATAGATGAGTGCATGCACGCTTTCGAAACCCTTAAGAAAGCACTCATCTCGGCTCCGATCATCCAACCCCCGGATTGGTCGTTGCCGTTCGAAATCATGTGCGATGCTAGCGACTATGCCATTGGTGCGGTCATAGGCCAAACCAAGGACAAAAAGCAGCATGCTATCACATATGCTAGCAAGACTCTAACAGGAGCCCAGCTTAACTACACCACCACAGAAAAAGAGCTCCTTGCAGTAGTCTTTGCTATCGAGAAATTTCGCTCTTACTTAGTGGGTGCAAAGATAATTGTTTACACCGATCACGTTGCCCTTAAGTATCTGCTCACTAAGAAAGACGCGAAACCTCATTTGATCTATTTGGATTCTTCTACTCCAAGAATTTGATCTAGAAATAAAAGATAAAAGGGAGTAGAGAATACCGTTGCAGATCATTTGTCGCGTATGCAGGTCACTAACATGCAGGAACCACCTATCAATGACTACATGCGCGACGACATGCTACTAAAGGTGTCGGACTCCAATCCATGGTATGCAAACATTGTCAACTTTATGGTTGCAGGATATGTACCACCTGGAGAGGATAAGCGTAAGCTGCAAGTGGAGAGCCGATGACACCTTTAGGATGAACTAGATCTGCATTGAGTATGTGGTGACGGCTTGCTGAGAAGATGCGTACCAAGGGAAGAGGGGATGCAAATCATTGAAAAATGTCATGCATCACCCTATGCTCGCCACACTGGAGTATTCCGTACACAAGCCAAAATCTAGCAATGCGCATTCTATCGGCCAACCATGTACGAAGACACAAAAGAGTTCATCGAGAAGATGCCCTGTACCGCCAAAGAACTGGAAATATCATCGCTCGTGATGCAATGCCCTCAAGACTACAACCTTCAAATAGAAATATTTGATGTGTGGGGCATTGATTACATGGGACCATTCCCTAAGTCCCATGATTGCGTAGTACATCCTAGTGGCAAGAGGATTATGGGTCGAAGTGGGTAGAAGCATTACCATGTAGAGTCTGCCGACGCCAAACATGCACGCAAGATATTTCATGAAGTAATCTTCCCCGTTTTGGAACAACTTTTGACACCTGTTATAGCATAATATTACTAGTCAACTAAACATGAAATAAGGGCATAAAATGAATATCAACATAAGTCTAGGGGTCCAACCGACATGTTTCCACGAGTTTTGGTATTCCATGACTTTGTAGGGACTTAACGGATAAAAGCGAGATAAGAGCGTTGAAAAGCCCGAAGAGTTTGCATCTCATACGATGACAAGACTTGACCATGAGGCAACTCAACCCAAAAGTGGACTAAAACATTCTAGAAGACACCAGAAGACACCGGGAGAAACCGAAGTGGTTGTGCAGCAGGGTCCCGGGCGATCGCCAGAAGATCCATGGCGACCGCCAGTGGGACCCACCTGTCGGCCTCATCTTCTTAGGTCGGTTTCTAACCGACATTGAGGTTGTATCTCCGCACCGTTGCCAAGGTCGGTTTGATCCAAGGGCTATCGTTCATCGCCAAGGGCTATATAAGCGAGACCCCACGACCCCGGGGGTAAAACCCTATTTCATTATTCATTCTTTTCATTAGAAGAGAGGGATCCCTTGTATGGATCTATCTCTTAGGTTTAGCTATTAGAAAATAAGGAGAGAGGAGAGGTGAGAGCTTTGATGAGAAGCTAGACTTGTCAGCTTCTCTTAGACTTTGTACCTCTATGGATCTAATTCTTCATCGAGTTATATCCAGGTTCTTCATTTGCTAATTCTATGTTTTCTTCTTGATTAAGTTCTTATTATATTTTGCTTACTTGATCTCCGCTCGTATTGAGTGCTCTAGTCTTAAGATCTAGATTAGAGTAGTAAACGTTAGTGTAGACGTGGTGTCTAGACTATAGTTTACCTGAGTTTGCGCCCAATCTTACGGATAGTTGTGGTAGCCCTAGAGGTGACAGCTCTGTCAGGCCATTGTAGTCCACCACGTATAGGTTGGTGTTTCGTAGAGCTTTTTGGTGGCCTTCCCCCGATCACCCCTTCCCAGTCTTATTCGAGGATCGGAAAGGTACCGTTGCTCCATAGTAAGTGAAAGATAGTAACCTGATCTTAATTGATTAGAACTTAGAATACTTTAGAGAATCCCTCTCTTCCTACCAAAAATACCTTCATCGGTTATCCTTGGGTGACCTTGAGATTTTCTAGTACACTTCACGTTCCCCGTGGAATTCGATACCTTGGAATACTACCGGGTGAAAGCTACACCGGTATTCGTGCGCTTGCGGATTTCTCTATTTGCGTTAATTTATACCAACAAGCTTTCTGGCGCCGTTGCCGGGGAACGGTAGCTGTTCTAGTTTAGAACCAAGTTCGTCCGTTTAACCTTTTTCCTTTTACCACTACCTTTACCACATGGATTCCACTCCTATATATAAACTTTTTCATTGCAAAGGTCGAATTGATAGAGCCACCAAAATCATCACATCCTATTCTTACGGATGGCTTTGAGATTCGTCCCGCTTTCATAGCCATGGTTCGGGAGCAACCCTTCTCTGGGCTAGAAGATGAAAATCCTTACACCCACCTTAAGGAATTTGAGCATTTGTGTTCTTGCTTAAATATTCCTGGCATGACACAAGAGACCCTTAAATGGAAATTATTTAAGTTCTCCCTTTTGGGCGAGCAAAAACAGTGGTATGCTCATACCATAGGAGGCGTAAATGGAAATTGGGAAGAAATTCGAGATAAATTTTATCTTGCTTTCTTCCCTCTTTCTCAAATCGCTGCCCTTAGAATAGAAGTTCTTACCTTTCAACAAAAAGAGAAGGAAACTTTAGGAGCAGCTTGGGCTAGATTCATGAGCCTTATTATTAACACAGGTCCAAACCTTTCCTTGCCTGAAAATGTCCTATTATACCACTTCTATCTTGGACTCAGCAAGGAAGCTGCTCTTCATGTTGACTTAGCTTCTGGAGGTTCATTCTCGCATAAAACCGTTAGTGAGGGACAAGTCATTTTTGAGAAAATCCTTGAAAACACTCCCTACATTGGTATTTTTGATGAATTTCCTGAAGAAGTTGAGCCAAGCCCCCGAACCACCACAACAACTAGAGGAGACACATGCAACCGAATCTAAAATTCCTCTAAATTCTTTCGACAATTCGGTTGCCGAAGAATCTCCTCCCAAAGTATGGGAACACAACAAAATAGGGAGGATGATGATGAACCCCATCCCTCCATGTTCCCCTTTGAAATCGAGGATGGTCTTTTGAAGATTTTGGAAATGCCTCGAATTTCCCACTACAAGTGAAGCCTCTGGTGCACTCTGCACCATTTGAGGATGACGAGGGTCCACCCAATGATCCTTTCCTTATGGAACACATTAAAGGACTCTCGGCCATCATGAGCCATGAGTGGTTGGCAGAAACGGAGTTATCCTCTGAGGTAGCCCGAATCATTGCCCCCTCAGAAGTTCTAACTTGTATTCTAAGGAATACGACCATTGAGGCTCACTATAATCCTACTGTTGGGATGAGTATAATATCAAAGTCTTTAGCTGAAGAGCTCATTCCCAATGAGACCCTGATCCCATCTCATAAACTTTTAAGAACTCCTTCTGGAGTTACACTCGATAGTTATGGGGTCATGAGATCTATTCCTTTGCGCATAAGAGGCTCTGAGTATCATCTAGATTTTCATATCTACGATATCTCGGACATGTCCCTCTTGATTGGTGTACCTTTAGGAACACTCTTTCAAGAGAGACCAAAATAAGGTCTCTTAGATTTAAAGCTAGGAAATTCTCCTATCGCTGTCTCACTCGCACGCTCAAATAATGCGATAGCAGAACTTAAGCCTAAATAAGATCCTATTGAGGATGTCTTAATGGCACATCTAGTAGAGATGGTCGAACCAGTTTTCGATGTTGAACACTTCATTGAAGAAGAGGAAGAACTGGCTGAACCAATTGAATTAGATGAAACGGAGGTGCCACCACGACCCTCAATTGAGTTAAAACCCCTTCCTCCGGGACTGAAATATGTCTTTCTCAATAATAACCAAGAAACTCCAGTCATTATAAGTGACGAGCTTTCCCATGAAGAAAACCATAAACTTGTCACTGTCTTAGAAAGACATAAATCAGCAATAGGCTACTCACTTGAAGACCTCATAGGGACTAGTCCCGCACTCTGCATGCATCGTATCCCTATTGATCCTAATGCATTACCCTCAAGGGAACCACAACAGAGGCTTAACAACGCTATGCGAGAGGTTGTTAAGAAAGAGGTTCTTAAGCTTTTGCACGCCGAGATTATCTATCCCGTGCCACATAGCAAGTGGGTTAGTCCTGTCCAAGTTGTCCCAAAGAAAGGAGGAATGGCGGTTGTTACGAACGAGAAGAATGAACTCATTCCTCAACGAACTCGTCACGAGGGGGTGGCGTATGTGCATTGACTACGAGGAAACTTAACAAGGTAACAAAGAAAGATCACTTCCTGTTACCCTTCATTGATGAAATGTTGGAACGGCTTGCAAAACACTCTTTCTTTTGTTTCCTTGATGGGTATTCCGGATATCATCAAATCCCAATCCACCCTGATGACCAAAATAAGACCACTTTTACATGCCCATATGGAACTTATGCATACCAACGAATGTCGTTTGGTTTGTGCAATGCTCCAGCTTCTTTCCAAAGGTGCATGATGTCTATCTTCTCTCGAAATGATTGAAAAGATTATGGAGGTGTTCATGGATGATTTTACCGTCTATGGCAAAACCTTTGACGATTGCTTGAAGAATTTAGACAAGGTCTTACTTATTTGTGAAGAAAAGCACTTAGTCCTAAACTGGGAAAAATATCATTTTATGGTTCGGGAGGGAATAGTGCTAGGGCACAAGGTGTCCAAATGTGGGATAGAAGTGGATAGAGCAAAGATTGAAGTTATTGAACAACTTCCACCTCCCACGAATGTGAAAGGAGTCCAAAGCTTTCTAGGCCACGCAGGTTCTATAGGCGATTCATCAAAAACTTTTCTCAAATCGCTAGACCCCGGACTAGCCTCTTAGCCAAAGATGCACCTTTTATCTTCGATAATGAGTGCCATGAAACCTTTGAAATCCTTAAAAAGGCGCTCATCTCAGCTCCAATCATCCAACCACCTGATTGGACATTGCCTTTTGAGATTATGTGTGATGCTAGCGACTTTGCTGTAGGAGCCGTTCTTGGCCAAACTAAGGATAAAAAGCACTATGCTATATCCTATGCTAGCAAAACCTTGTCTGGACCACAGCTTAATTATGCTACCACTGAAAAAGAGATGTTAGCTGTAGTCTTTGCAATAGACAAGTTTAGATCTTACTTAGTGGGGGCCAAGGTGATTATTTACACTGACCATGCTGCACTTAAATACCTCCTCACTAAGAAAGATGCTAAACCTTGGTTAATTCGATGGATTCTTTTGCTCCAAGAATTTGATATAGAAATAAGAGATAAGACAGGGAGTAGAAAATTCAATAGCCGACCATTTGTCTAGACTTCACAATAAAAATGAACATGAGTTACCTATTAATGATTACCTAAGGGATGACACACTCCTCAAGGTAACATACTCCGACCCTTGGTACGCAAATATTGTGAATTATATGGTTGCAAGTTATATAGAACCGGGGAGAGGATAAAAGGAAACTTAAGTATGAAGCTCGGGCCGCCACTTGTGGGATGATCCATATCTCTATCGAAGTGCGCTCGATGGATTGCTACGGAGATGTGTCCCAATTGAAGAAGGCTTGAAAATCATAGACGGATGTCATGCATCACCCTATGGAGGACATTATGGAGTATTCGTATACATGCTAAGATCCGCAAAGCGGATTCTATTAGCCAACAATGTATCAAGATACAAAGGAGTATGTGAAAAGATGCGCTAGATGTCAGAAGCATGGGAACATCAATGCTCGAGATGCAATGCCACTTATGAACAACCTTCAAGTGGAGTTGTTTGATGTCCGGGGAATCGACTACATGGGACCATTCCCAAGGTCCGGAGATCTTGAATATATCTTGGTGGTAGTTGACTATGTGTCCAAGTGGGTAGAAGCAATGCCATGTCGAGCCAATGATTCAAAGCATGCCAAGAAGATGTTTCATGAAATAATATTCCCAAGGTTTGGAACACCTCGATTGGTCATAAGTGATGGAGGATCACATTTCATTGACAAATCCTTCGTGACAATTCTTGACGAATATGGAGTCAAACACAATATTGCTACTCCATACCATCCTCAAACAAGCGGTCAAGCCGAGACATCAAATAAGCGGACCAAGAACATTCTACGTAAGACCGTAGATGAGATGGGGAAGAAATGGAGGAAATACAAGCTTCATGATGCACTATGGGCGATCGAAGCGCATTCAAGACACCCATAGGCGTGTCACCTTATCGGCTTGTATATGGAAAAACATGCCACTTGCCCGTTGAACTAGAATTCAGAGCACATTGGGCAATCAAGAAATGGAACATGGACCTCCATCTAGCTAGCAAGAATCGACAGATGCAAATTTCCGAGCTAGAAGAATGGAGAGAAAAGGCTTATCATAGTGCCAAGATTTATAAAGAGAGAACAAAAAGATGGCATGACAAGAGAATCAAGCACAAAGAGTTCAATCCTCGGTGATAAAGTTTTACTATTCAACTCAAGAGTAAAGCTTTTTGGTCATGGAAAACTTAGAAGCAAGTGGGAAGGGCCATTCAAAGTGATTGAAGTTGCACCACATGGCGCAGTCACACTTCGAGGATGATACAGGTAACATATTCAAGGTAAATGGCCAACGTTTAAAAGTTTTTCTAGAACCAGAAAACTTAGAAGAAATTGACATGATTGAATTTTTGCAATTTAATGAATCAATATAAAAAGCTCTAGACAACTAAAACTTACGTGGCTAACCACTAATGCTTAACCTGTTCCACAAGTTTTGTTGTCTATTTGAGTTTTGCAGGATTTAAGGGAGAGAGACATGATAGGCTGACACCATCATCACCATCTACCTCAACTTCCACATCATCAATAATCCTACACTTCAATCCAGCTTGGGGAGAGCACCACCATTTATCCCGATAAGTATCTTTACTCTGCTATATTATTATTATTAGCTAAATATTTGGTTAGTTTGGTTTGCTAAAGAGTTTGATAAGAGTCTAGTTTTATAAAGTCTAGTTGTTTAAAGAGTCTTTACTAGAGTATGAGAATAAATGATTAAAAGAGAGTGTACACCCGTTTGTTTTTTTTTTTGTTCAACTAAAATGAACCCTAAAATTTGCCAACATGGAGATGATGAATAGTTGCTCCGCCGTAATTCCTTTTTCAGTACCAAGCTTTCAAGCTTAATTTCTCTTGAGCTCTAAATGCAAAAATGCTTTGACTTGAGATTTACTCTAAACACGAAACACGTGGGTTGCAAATTGCTTGCTCTAAAGTCTAGGTAATTGACGGATATGATATAAGATAGTCCGAGCTGCTATTGATCTTACTCCTAGGGACACTAGATTTCTGGAGATTTATTTTGAAAAATATAAAATGCACATGAGAAGTTCCCGTGTGACAGAGTGTTGAACCTCCTACCACAGCCATATATATACATGCTCCCCAGATTAGGAAAACCCCAAAGACTGACTTCACCTCTGGATTCTCGTCACCTCCAGTACATGGTTTCTTTTCGGCTATGCCGAATCCAGGGTACATACCGGGCTACCAGTCTGGTTACACCCCGCACCCAGATCAGGCAGGCGGCTCAGCATGGACAGGCGCCTATGAGATCTCCTCCGAGTCTGATGGGATGCCTCCATCACCACGCCGATCCACAGAGGAGCCTCGGGCGATCCGGGACCTCGGCACACGCATTCGCAGGTCTAGAGGTGAGTAACAAAAATATTCAGGATACACTCCACTCCTATATACAGACTGCAGATCAGCGCCACCAGGAGTACCAGCAGGAGTTCACCGACATCCGCACACGAGAGGAGCAGCACCGCGCACAGGAGAGAGCATTTTGGCTCTCCATGGGATACAATCCCGACCCATAGGCTTTGAGCTAGCTTGGGGAGGACCCCCACAGGTAAGCCTTTAATTTCCCAAGTTATTTTCAATTCCCTTCCAAAAAAAAAAAAAAAAAAAAAAATCCACCCATTTATTTGACATAAGATAATCTCTCTTAAGATGAAATGATGAATAGTTGCTCTGTTTATGAATCAGCTTGCACCTAGTTTATAACTTAGAATTCCTTGATGTTTAAGTTTGTTGGCTAATATTGTCTTGTTGTTGGTGTTTCTTACGCACACGAGAGAAATCCGCAGCGCACGGAAATACCGTTGTAGCACTTCACCCGGTGGTAGCGAGGGTATCGTATTTTTCACAGGGGACGGTCGCGCGGTGGCTTTTCAGGTCTATGTCAACCTAAGGCAAGGGTTTGTTTTCTAAGAGTAGCGAGGTATCTATAGGCTAAGTTTTTCGCAAAGTGATTCCTAAAGTCATTTGTCTACTCACTTCGGGCACCGCCCACGCCCAAGAGCGATGTGTCAGGCAATTAGCTCTACAACACGGCCCGAACGTGGGGGGGATTTCAAAGGGACGGACAAGGCTTGTCACGACCAAGCCGCCTACCCCCTCAACCATGGGATGCACCGCAAAAGGTAGGTGAACGCTAGTCCAAACACCACGTTTGCACTATTGGTCACGATTCTTGATGTTGGCCAAGGTTCCCCGGTCAAAGAGTTCCTCCACCAAGAACTAACGTAAAACGATCTACCAATCCCCCGCAAGTCTACAATAGCCGAGAAATGTACGAAGGAAATTAAGTAGCTGCAAGATAATCACAAGACTCCTTACCAAAGCGTAAGCGGCTTTGAGAGGTACAAGCCGGGCGGGAATGTACCGACAAGTCCGGCACTCCGTCCTCCTAGGAACCGCGGAACACCGAGGGGCGAACCGACAACTCGGGTAGAAAGAACAAAGTTTCTTTCTAGCTTTTCCCTCTCTCACTCTCTAGAATTAGAAGATAGAATAGAAGAAGTAGAAGAAGAAGAAGATCTAATTCTACTCTCTTGCACAAGTGGATTTGGTTTCTCCTTTGAATTTTTATTTGCCTAATGAGAGGGGAGAGGGGGTCTATTTATACACAAGGGAGAGGGACCTAAGTGCTAAAAACACCCAAACTGACCTAGAAAAACCTTCCATATACGCCAAACCGACCATCCCACGTCGGTTTCACCGGTTTTGGAAGGTAACAAACCGCCTCCCGGCTGGGCTCGAATCCGCCTCGGCCAGCGGTGCGGCCGCACCGAGGTGGTGGTGCGCAGCCACGCCAGGGGCTTTGGCCCGCCCGGCCCCGGCAGCTGGGCTTCCTTGCTCGAAAAGTTGTAAGGTGGACTTGGCCCGGTCCGGTTTCGACGTTTTGTTGCGATTTTCGTTTTGGGCTTGCCATTTGCTCCTTTGGGTCTTTTTCTATTTGTTGATTTTATTTCTTTTTTTCTTTGTCTTTTTTGGCCCAAAGTGATCATCCATGAGTTTGTACCTGCAAGTCCAAATAAACACCAAAACTTTGGAATATGTTAGTTGAAATCCCTATTCCTAGGTTGTTTTGGTGTTGTGTTGACGGTATTTAATTTGTCGTTGGTTACCGTCAACAAACTCCCCCACACTTAGCCCTTTACTCGCCCCCTCGAGTGAAGGCACATGGACTAAAGTGGTTCAATCTCCAAGATGTAGACACGCATACAAGTTATTAGGGCCTCACGCTTTGTGAGCATTCAAGGTGGCTACCAAGCTATCTTAGAATAATTGAGCAATGGAATAGCATGAACTTCTATCTTCTTGCTACTACTCATGCTTAAAAGACTTGGTAAGTTTTTGAATTTTTGAAAGAAATAGCATTGCTCTTTATGGTATTGACTCTCACAAAATCACTCTTGTTTGAATTTTCCTCTCAAAGCGCTCTTGTTTGTATCACTCTCACTCATCTTATTTTGCGGGGTTTTTGCGGATCTTATAGTGGAGTGGTGCATACGTACCTCTCGCATATATTGTCGGGTCAAGCTCGGATCGTTGGAAAGAGGTGCCATATCCTTAGATCGAAATGTGCAACGATTGTGTGGAAAATTTTGATGATATATATATTTTTTTCTTTGTGGTTACTCCTTGACTCATGATCTTTTTCCTCCTTTCTTTTTGTATGCTTTTGGAGAGATACAGGCTACTTTTTCCTTTTTGTCTTTCTCTTTTTTTTTTTTTTTGGAGATGTGGGCTCTACTCGCCCTCGGACACGTGTCCATTTTTCATCTCTTATTCTTTTTCTTTTTCTGCAGCACTGTATCTTTCTCTTTGCATTTTTCTTGATAACGAGGAGATGATCATGGTATAAATAACGGAGTATTTATTTGGTGGATGGTAAGGATGCATGTTGTGCGCAATTCTCATTGTGAGAACCGGCGTGTATATGTGGGTGTACGTGTTTTTCGATCTTGGGAGTATGAGCCTCTCTCAACGCGGATCAACGGAGCCCGACAAAACTCAATACGGCGGGTAGTAGCTATAGTGGATATTCATATCATTGTTCAGGCTTTGGTAGGATTTGGCTAAGTCAAACCATGAGCATGCTTTATTTTAAATTTTCGCAGATAAAACCAAGTCTTATTGCAAAAGAGAGCAAGCGTCAAGTTACTCTGCCATATCACAAAGATCAATTATTTAGATAAGCATGGGGTCCCTAAAGGATAGTTGCTCAACAAAAGTCTGGTTATGGCGAGGAATAAAAAGTATGCATGTCATTTCTCAATTGGTAGACTAGAGATGGAGCATTAAAAGTTTTGTCTTTTTGATATGTTTAAAATTAAACTTCAAAACTTTTAGCACTTGTGAGAGCAAGAGAGCGAGTAAGAGAGAGAGAGTTGTGCAAACCACCGTTTTTGAAGAGGAAGGAGTAATGGTAGTCATTCGTCTTGTCCTTCTTCTATCGTGAATTGCTTGGGGTTTTGTGCCTTTGTGTTGGGGAGATCTCGGATAAGTGCGATTGAATTCTTGAGAGATCTCCTCCACACTTATTCTTGTACCTGTTTATTTGAACAAAGAAAAGAAAAACAAAAAACAAACGCATGGCTCCAGATGCATGAATACCGTGGGGCCTTTATTTTATTTTATTTTATTTTGTTCACCATAGCATCAATCACTCAAGCAAGGCTAACATAAGAGAAGCATTGAAAGCATAGCCTTGATTCATCTCCAAAGATAAGATATTTCACGAGATCATGACAACAAAGCTCTAAGTTCATTAACCAAACTCGACACCATGTCAAAGTCGATTAAAGAAGATCATTTTTAACCTAAGCACCACGCTTAATTTAAAAAGACCTATGAATGTATTACATGTATCCATGTAGGTACACCCAAACTTCGAAGCATGTGACATGGTATGAAAAGCATAAAGTTCTATTTTCATGGAGACGAAAATATGAGTGAAGAGACTTGGTGAATATTTATTTTCTTTGCATACCGGATATACTTACCTAAGCAAGCATCTATGGAAGAAACATTGAAGTTTCTGGCTGCGGTTTGCATGATGGCTTCGTCGAGGTGCTTCTCAAGGCCAGGTCACATGCTTACACACACAACTTTGTGTGTACGGACCACGGGCCTTCGTAGCGACAAAGGATCAAGAGAGAGCCCTTCTTTGCTTGTTGAGGCAATGATGGGTGGAGTCGGGCAACACACTAGTATGTTTTGTAACCATGTGAGACCAAATTGCTCCTCTCTTCTCTTCTCTTGTTTTTTTTTTCTATGGGACCTTCATGTGTCCCCTTTTTTTTTTCTTGTGTGTGGGACCTTCATGTGTCCCTATTTTTTTTTTCTTTTCTTTTTTTATCTTTCTCTCTCCTTTTTTTTTTTTTCAACCCTTTTTCTCTTTTTTTTTTCTATTTTTTTCAAGAAGGTTGGGCCGACATCACCTTTTATTCTCCATCATCATTTTTTTTATGTGACCCCTTGGTGGATGAAACTTGAGATTGTCACCATCTTCCCCAACACTTAGACTTTTGTGCAAAAGTCAAGTGTGTAAAGTCCGGGTCTCCTTTTGAGTGTGTTCCACCGACCATGGGCATCAAAGTTTCTTGTTGATGTCGCCCTCATGTTTTCAAGCATCGTTTGCCCCTTTGTTCTTCTTAGTCGTTCTCCCACGAAATGGTTAGCAACAAGAATACCGAAGGTGCATACTAACTTGATAACATGTTCTCGCTTTATTAATAAGAGAAAGAGCTTCTTTTTTTTATGATAGTCCAGGGGTATCTCCCGGCAGTGCTTTTTGTTTATGGTCATAAGCTCGTAGGTGGGAATTCTTCTTGTAGCTATCAAAGGTGGTGAAGTTCCCAGCTTCTCCACTAAGCAATGACCGTTAAAGATCAAGCTGCAAGGTTAGCGCCATCGTGCTACTATGAGATCGACAAAACTTGTGATACACGAAGTCACAACCATCCTCTTAAAGAGTGCTCGTGCACATGGACCAAGAGGAGGTTGGGATCCTCGTAGGAGCACGTGGGCGAGGAGGCGAGACAAGCTCTAGAGACCCAAATGGGTGCGTGAAAGGTGTCTTGCTCGGTCATCATGGTGGATAGAAATCGGGTATTCTTCCACCCCGTGACTTGCCTCGGTGGAATGGGTTCGTTCTTAGAGTTCTCAACGACCCTCATTCCTACCACTTGGATTGGGCTAACCCAATCATTTGTGTGGTACGGGATAAATTATCCGGCGCAAAAGAAGTTTGAGAACTTCCTTCTTCACGACTTCACGCATCGCATTATTGAGCCTTCTTTGGGGTTCACGTGATGGGGTACTTGGAAGGGTCAATAGGTATGTGATGTGTGCGAGTGTTGGGCTTACCCCTTTTAGATCTTTTAAGGAATACCCAAAGACCGATCTATGTTTCTCTAAAACGGCTATTAGTCGGGTGGTTTTCACGGTCACTAAGTTTATCACTTATAATGACCGGTGCTTGTGAATCGCCGTTTAGGAAGACATAAGCGTAGGCACTGGGGGGTAGGGGTTTAAGCTCAGGCGGAGGCCGAGTTAGCTCTTCCTCTTTGGGAAGTTCTATGAGTTCCCCACGAATCGTCCTCTTCTTCAATGAAGAATTGGGCGTCTTTTTCAAGGTCACGTTTTCGGGTTCTCATATAGCATAACTCCCATGACCTCCTCGGGCGTGTCGTACTCAAGGAAGGGTTACATTATCGAGTTTTTAGCTCGAAGTAAGCTGGGATAGAAAGCTTTTCTTCCCGAGTGTGACATCTAAATCCCGGATGTTGGTAGATCAAGAATCTTTTCCAAGGGATGCCCGATTAGGATGTCGAAGTCTTGGATATCAAAAACGTGAAAGTCCGGAGACAACTTGACATCCTTATGCGGGAAGATTTGTTCATGTATAACCTCACGGCATTCAATGGTGGTTCGTGGTGCTATGCGCCAAGGTCCGTCTTTGTGGGGGTCCTAATAGCTTCCTCGACACAAGCTTGTGCAAAGGTTTTGGACATTATGTTTATCCCCACGGTAGGGTTATACATGACTTCCACCAAACTTCCCCGATATACGCAATGGATTGGTGTAGAGGGGCCACTTATCCAAAATTCTTCGAAAGAGGGTCCTTCCTCTCGCAACCATTCCGTGCTCGGTATAAGCGTTAGCTCCTTAATAGACTCTGGAGGAAAGTTTTATCCGAGGGGCTGTTGAGGGGCTAGGGACCGGTGGTTTCTTCCATTGTTCGTACTTCGAGGTGTCACCGAATTGATCAATAAGGTCAACCTCGAAGAAGCGGGAGATCCGTGCATACGGTCTCCTTGTGTTACGGTTGGTGAGGGTCTCTCTATGGGTTTAACGGGTTCAGCTTTCGCGCCGAAGAGACTTCCTCCTCGGTTTTACGCTTGGGTTCTACTCGGATGGGTTCTAGCGGAGGGTATTCTCAAGAATACGGTTTAGGAGAGCTTCTCCTTCATTTGTGGTTTTATGTGAAAATGACCCTCAGCTAAATCAAGCGGCCGAGGCGTCGCCCCTGTCCAATCCTAGCCGTAAATCTTTGTAGCGGCATGTGGTTTGGTATGGGACAGTCCGGGCCGGATCGTGTAAGCGTGGTAAACCGGTCCCGAGCTGCACCTAAGGTTTCACCCTCTATTTGTCGGAAGTTGAGTATCTCTTGTCGCAGGGCCGCGATTACGGATATCGGGTAGAACGCTACACAGAATGCGCTTCACGGTTCTTCCCATTCTCCGTTTACCAACCCTACGTTATGGGCGAACCATTGAGTCGCCCTCTCGATGAGAAGAGAGAACGGAAACAACGCCACCTCAACGTGTCATGTGTCATGCACGCTATTGTCGAGGGCAGCCACGTAGCTGCTCAAACTCCCATAAGTGATGATAGGGGTTTTTCATATTCCGAGCCGAAAAGGCTCGGGCCTAAACCATGGCTATAAAGCCGGGCGGAGCTCATACTCGGAAGCTGTGATTGGCTTCGCGGATTGGTGTGGTTCTCACGAGCTCGCCCTTGGGAGCGAGATAGGATTTGGATAGTGGGTTGCTCCATGGGTAGCAGGGAACTCTTTTGGTATTTTTGTTTAAAGGATACTACCGATCACGTAGGTTGACTCGGCTCGATATATAACTCACGACAACCGTCCCGGCAACGGCGCAGAAATGCTTGTTGGTGTTTCTCACGCACGCAGAGAAATCCGCAAGCGCGCGGAAATACCGTTGTAGCACTTCACCCGGTGGTAGCGGGGGTATCGTATTTTTCACGAGGGGCGGTCGCGGTGGCTTTTCAGGTCTATGTCAACCTAAGGCAAGGGTTTGTTTTCTAAGAGTAGCGAGGTATCTATAGGCTAAGTTTTTCGAGGCGGTGATTCCTAAAGTCATTTGTCTACTCACCGGGCACCGGCCACGCCCAAAGGACGATGTGTCCGGCAATTAGCTCTACGACACGGTGAGCGTGGGGGGATTTCAAAGGACGGACAAGGCTTGTCACGACCAAGCCGCCTACCCCCTCAACCGTGGGATGCACCGCAAAAGGTAGGTGAACGCTAGTCCAAACACCACGTTTGCACTATTGGTCACGATTCTTGATGTTGGCCAAGGTTCCCGGTCAAAGAGTTCCTCCACCAAGAACTAACGTAAAATGATCTACCAATCCCGCAAGTCTACAACAGGTGAGAAATGTACGGTAAATTAAGTAGCTGCAAGATAATCACAAGACTCCTTACCAAAGCGTAAGCGGCTTGCGAGAGGTACAAGCCAGGGGCGGGTACCGACAAGTCCAAGCACTCCGTCCCCTCCTAGGAACTGCGGAACATCGAGGGGCTTAACCGAGGCAACTCCGGGTAGAAAGAACAAAGTTTCTTTCTAGCTTTTCCCCCTCTCACTCTCTAGAATTAGAAGATAGAATAGAAGAAGTAGAAGAAGAAGAAGATCTAATTCTACTCTCTTGCACAAGTGGACTGGTTTCTCCTTTGAATTTTTATTTGCCTAATGAGAGGGAGAGAGGGGTCTATTTATACACAAGGGGAGGGACCTAAGTGCTAAAAAACACCCAAACCGACCTAGGAAAACCTTCCATGTACGCCAAACCGACCATCCCACGTCGGTTTCACCAGTTTTGGAAGGTAACAAAACCGCCCCCGGTTGGGCTCGAACCGCCTCGGCCGGGGTGCGGCCACACCGGGTGGTCTTGCGGCGCACCCCGCCGGGGCCGGCTGGACCGGGCCGGCAGGCTGGGCTTCCTTGCTCACGAAAAGTTGTAAGGTGGACTTGGCCCTGCGGTTTCGACGTTTTGTTGCGATTTCGTTTGGGCTTGCCATTTGCTCCTTTGGGTCTTTTTCTATTTGTTGATTTTATTTCTTTTTCTTTGTCTTTTTGGCCCAAAGTGATCATCCATGAGTTTGTACCTACAAGTCCAAATAAACACCAAAACTTTGGAATATGTTAGTTGAAATCCCTATTCCTAGGTTGTTTTGGTGTTGTGTTGACGGTATTTAATTTGTCGTTGGTTACCGTCAACACTTGTCCTAAAAACTTGATAAACATGGGTTGCAAGAACATGATCCTTTTCTAAGTTATTGCCGGATATGATATGGTACAGAGAGAGACTCTCTATATAACTTTGTTCTTAGAGAACTTGACATCAGGGAACCTAAATTTAAAAAAAAAAGGGGAAAAGAGAGATGAAAAATGGACAAGTGTCCAGGGTGAGTAGAGCCCACATCTCCGTAAAAGAGAGGAAATAAAAGACCCAAGTCTAGGGCGAGAAGAGCCCACCTCTCCAAAAAAAAAAAAAGAGAGAAACATCATACTCTCTCAAGTATTCAAAAAAAAGAGAAAGAGTATGCATCTCGAATACATATGCTAAATAAAATCCCGGATGGATAGTTACTCAAAAGAATGAAAGAAGTAGTAGCTCTACTAAAACCGTTCTATTTTGCAATCACCCAAGAATATGGAAAAATATCATAAAACCCATATGATTCGAGTAATAAGGATAGATGAAAATGCCAACTCATTTAAACAATAAGCGGACACTTTGTTATAAACATGGTACACTTTGATTTATATCGGCATTGAAGCAACTCGATCATCAACCAAAACACTTAGCTATTTGCTCGGGACGAGCAAAAGGTTAAGCTTTGGGGAGTTTGTTGGCGGTCACTATCACACATCTTATACCGCCAACTTAGCTCTAATTAAGAGAGATGGAACACACTTATACCAAATAAACATTTCTTTGCTCGCCTAGTTCCACTTGTATTCGAGAATATTTGTTTTGCAGGAACAAACACGAAACAGGTGAGAGAGTACGCCAAATAAAGAGTAATACGCAACTCAGAGAATACGCTTTGGCCAAGGGGAACGTGACCAGGCCGTAACCGCGAAGTGGATCGAAACACCTCAGGGCGGCGACCTAGAGTGGGCCACCAGCCCACACGCGAAGGATGGGCGCGGGACGGGCCAAACTGGGCCGGCCGCCCCGCGCGGCGGCCCGCCGCAGCCCGTGCCCGATCCCGCCGCGTCTTGTCTTTGTGTTCGACTCGGAGGAGTAGAGGCGGTTCATGGCGGTGCTTTTCGAGGGGATTTGGCGCCAAAACTCCCACCAAGAACCACTTTCATTCCACTATAAATAAGAGGCCACACCCTCCTTCCAAAACACAACACACACACCCTCATGTTATCCTATTAATGTGTGGACTATGATCTAGTTGACATATTAATAGATAGGACTTGGCTAATTATAGAATTAACCGTCATATGTCAACTCGCTAGAGAGTGGTTGGTTTATGTAGATTATGATGGTTTGGTGTACCTTCAGGTTTACCTTTATCCTTGCTTGTCGATCCGTAGGGTCGGAGTCCCGGGGGATTTAGGTAATTTTCTATACACGTGGGACGTGGTGTCTAGGTTTATAGTAATCATCGAAATGTCGGCATCCCACGGTAGTGAGGTAGGGGCGGTGGTGACAGACCCTATTCCGCCCATCGTATTCCTCCACGTCAGGATGTTGAGTTGGAGTTTCGAAAGTGTCCATCGGCTAGCGAGACTAGCTGCGAGGCATCTCCTCATCATATGATCGTAGTCCCATCATGATTTAGCCTCCTCATATGTAAAACTAGAGTTCACCCATGTGCAATATTTGGGACCACCTTCTCATTGTAGATTTTCTTTTATCCTTTCCTCTCTCTAGTAGTGTAGTAGCTTATGTGTGTTTGTCACTATCCCGAATATCATTTACTTACCCCTGTAATTGACTATTGGTTATTCATAAATACATTGTGGATCATTATCATCATTATGCTAGCTAACCACACAAGCATGCCTTCCTTTGGGAAAATATAAATCACGCGATACCGAATACCACCGGGTGAAATGCTATAATGATAGATCCGTGCGCTTGCGGATTGGTTTGAAGTAAACACATGATTCCATCTATCATCGATATCTCTTAACGTGATCTCTCGAGAATATTATTTATTCTTAGTGATTGCACTATGAAATGCCAACAAGTGTTTTGGTGCAATTTACAGGAAATGGGTTATTATCTATTTCTAGTAATGTTATTAAGAAATATTAACAAGCATTTACGGCGCCGTTCTTGTAGGGAAGACATGGTTTTTTTTGAAAAAAAATAATAATAAAGCTAGCATATGATGATTATAACCACATGTATGAATGATAGCCCTAGTCTTTGCAGGCTAACTCTTTTGTTTTCTTCTGTTGTGGATGAAAACAGGGGATAGTATATGATCGGTCGCAACCCCTTAGAACAACTTTGTTGACAATCCGGAGGCGTTGATCGAAAAGAGACGGTCCCGTACCATTACACTGCCGCTAATCCACCGAGAGGTTGAACCTATCATCCCCGTACCATCCTCATCAACACTCATGGCCAAGACACTCGTGACTACTCAACCCCGCGGTGGGCAATGTCCCCACCGGGCCGGCAATCAACGTTGGAGACAAGAATTTCGAGATCCGCACAGGTCTCATCACGATGGTACCGGGCAAATCCATTACGTGGATTGCCAAGCGAGGATGCCAACGCACACCTTCAAAATTTCCTAGAGCCGTGTGACACCATTGTCATCAGGGCGTGGTGGAGCGACTCAATCAAGCTCCTTTGTTTCCCTTCTCCCTAGTGGGGAAGGCGAAGCGATGGTTCTACAAAGACAAAGCTCAAGTCGGCACACGGAGCAAATGCTCCTTTGCGTTCCTCATGACGTTTCTTCCCAATGGGCAAAACCAATGCCCCGCGGGCAAGAATCTCAATTTCAGCGAGAATCCAAATGAACCAATTCCTGGCGAAGCATGGGAAAGGTTGCAAGAATACATCCTTGCACGCCCACATCACGGCATGGAAACATGGCTCGTACCAGAACTTCTACAATGGTCTTACACCTATGTGTAAGGGCCATCTTGATGTCGCTGTTGGAGGGGCATTTGTGTCCCTCACTATTGAAAAAATTTGAAGCGCTCATTGAGAAGATGATCGAGAACCAAGCATGGGGAGAAGACAGAGCCCCAACAAAAAGAGGCATGCACAACGTCAAGGAGATGGACATGCTTGTTGCAAAAGATGGACTGTTACTCAAAAGATTGGGAGATCAAGCTACCGAGAAGGAAGTCATGAACAACACTCTACCACCTCCAGAAGCATTGATGACTTGTGAAGTCCGTGGAGAGCTTGGACATTCGGGCAACAAGCGCCCCGAAACTCGTGAAGAGCTTGCCTTCATCAACAATGGGTTCCATCCGGGTAACAATAATAATAATAATAACAATAGGTGGAACAATCAAGGACGTCCACAAGGAGGTAATGGTTTTAATTACAATTACAATTCCAATTATAACTCAAACCAACCTTCTTTGAAAGATTTAGTTCTTGGGCAAGCTAAGATTAATGAATCTACGAACAAGAAAATATCTTATAATGATAAAATGTTAGAATCCATTAGTTCAAAACTTGAAAATTTATCTACTGCTATTCAGAATCAATCTAGCTTTAATAAAATGATTGAAACTCAAATTTCTCAAATGTCATCCGCTATTTCACCTAAATCAAAAGAGGGTCCGCAGAAGTTTGAATCCTTCACTAAAGCAGTTAACATGGTGATGACGAGGATTGGTAACCCTCGAAGTCGATTTACCTAGATATTTTTGTAGAGTCACCATTTGTCGCCAAAGAAGGCAGATCCTAGGCACCCAACAATCACTTGTGCAATTGGTCCGCATATCTTCAAGAAAACCTCTTTGCGATTTAGGGGCAAGCGTCAACATCATGTCCAAAAAGACAAGTGATGCACTAAGATGTTCGCCACTCACCCCCATCAAAATGCAACTCCAAATGGCAGACCAATCCATCAAGATAGCAGAAGGAATAGCAGAAGACCTTCTAGTATGGGTGAAGAACAGCTACATCCCCACAGCATTTCGTTGTCTTGGATATGGGGAAAAGTGAAAACATGTCACTACTCTTGGGAAGACCGTTCCTAAACAAAGCCAAATGCCATCATATCCGTGGGAACAAAAGGATCAAGTTCCAACTCCTCGATGAAACAAGATGCGGTGTCATTTTAACGGTTTCAAAACCGTTAACCCAATCGAGAAAAGGAGACCCGAAGTCAAGCCCAAGAAAACCAAAGAGCAATGTTCTATGATTCGTATCAAGCACGGATCAACCACCCAAGAGTTGAAGGAAATAGTAATAGATCCCAAAAAGTTCATAAACCTCCCTCAACTAGCTAGGACCTTGAGAAAACGTAAGACAGAGCCAAAGAAAAAGGTGGCTCCCAAGCAAGATGATGCTCCTAACGAGAAGAAGTCTCGAAGGAAAGCACAAAGCCACTTCTACCAAACAAGTGTGGAGAAGGAAGGAACAACCAACACCAACACCTTCACCATCAAAGCCCACCACGAAGGTTTGGCGGGTGAAGCATACACCGCCAAGGAAAACAATGAGCTTACACTAGAAGGAATTTTGGGAGTAAAAGCGAAGATATTCAAATCAACCCCGCCTTCTTCAAGACATGTGGACAATCAAAGGTAAGCCCAGTAATAAATTAAGTATTTATCTATTTCTTTATAGAATTTATTTATTTAAATAAAAAAATATAATAATAATAAGTATATGAATCTTTATTTTTCCCTTTCCAAAACTATATAATATTGAATTTAATAAAAAAATAAATATAGCCTATTTTCCAACTCATAAAATAAAACTCTTGATTTGTAGCACCCCATTTATTTTGCCATAAATAAAAATATACAAAACATATTCCAAAATAATTTTTCATTTCATAAAATATTAAAATAAACTTGGAAAAATTCGCTGGAGCCAACGGTCGAAACCGACCGAAGCACCAACGTCGGGGAGCAACACATGACCGTTCTTCGCCACGCCGCCAAAGTTGGGCGTTAGGGGGGGCCACCCAACGCCGCCGTCCCCGTGGCGACCGCCGCCTCGGAACGCCGCCGCATTGTCCCCCGCCTCGTGGCGAAGTAGCCGTTGTTCTCGGCCCCGTGTCATTTGGTGTTTTGCTCTATAAATACTCGAGGTGCGGGAGAGCTCACCACCCCTCTCATTCTCATTTTTACTCTCCCACTTCACCTCTCCATTCTATCTCATCTCCAAGAGCTTGTGCAAGAAACCTCTTGCAATCAACAACCCTAACGTGTCAAAGATCAAGAGCTAGTAAGAATTTTTTCGAGCTAACATCACCCTTGTTCTAGTTCTTGTTCTTGTTTTGTTCTTGTCAAACATGAGCGGGATAGGAAGCAAGATCGCCGGAGCATTTAACAAGACGTTGAGAAGGAGCTCCCGGCTCTCCCAAGGCTCAAGCTCTCGCCACACCGGCCGAAGGAAGCCCGATGCACGAAGACGACACTCCTCCTCAAGTCCACCCACATTTGACGATCGACGCGGTGATGCTCCGTACCTCGACCTCCAAGATGCACGAGAGATACAAGCATACCACATGCTTAAAGATCGACCCTTCGCTCACGCACCACGCCCTCCCGGGAAGCTCTCAAAAAGCTAGGTATGGATTCGAATTCCCTCACATGTGGAGAGCCGTAGGATGGGCAAAGGTAGATCCTCTTGATGAACTAGGTTCTAAAATGCTCACTATCCAATTCCTCGTGCACTTTGAAAGTTCGTGATGAGGGTATTTCTTTTTCGACTTTTTCATACCCACCCACTATCGCACATGGAAATAAATTGCTGAAATTTTGGGGTTTGATAAAGCAAAGTGCTTAATTGATTTTGATGCAGCCCCTTGCGGGTATAATCGTGATGCTTTCTTTATGCAAATATCGATATTGATTGTTCAAGTGCTAAATTTGATCTTTGTTAATGCAAACATACAACATCCATCACTAAGGTTTATGCACAAATGGATGTCTAGCACCATATTTCCTAGACAAGATCCCCATCGCATTCATGATGCTGAATTAAAATGTCTTTTTGCGATGGTAAAACGAATCAAAATTGCTCTGTGAAAGAAATAATTAATTGGATGCTAGAAACCATCAAGTTTACCACCATTTGTTTATTGCACTTCCCTTGTGACACGGATTGCTCATGGTGTTGGTGCTATTTGGAAGGACAGAATGTTCTTTACATTCTTGACCCGCACCTCGAAATCACGATCCAATCCTTGGTTCAAGGGCATCATATTAAGCTTGATGCGGATGACCACGAGAAAGTCATTTATTATTTCGGGCTATACAACGGAGATTCCGCTTCCTAACCCGGAATACTCATTGTATAAGTCCCATTCACTTACCTTCGTTCGGATCCTTTCCGACGGCGCCTTAAAACTGCGTGTCTCGTAGGTCAACCAGAGGGTAGCAAGAGATGGGGGCAGAACTTCACGAGCACCGCACCACCACCGGACTTTGTGCGCAGACCCGCACCGACTTCACCTTGGATTCTCGTCACCTCCGATTACATGGTTTCTTTTCGGCTATGCTGAATCCAGTGGTACATACTGGGGCTACCGGCCCTGGTTACACCCCGCACCCAGATCGGGCGGCTCGGCATGGATAGGCGCCTACGAGATCTCCTCCGAGTTCGATGGGATGCCTCCATCACCACGCCGATCCACGAGAGGAGCCTCGGGACGGTCGGGACCTCGGCACACGCATTCGCGGTCTAGAGGTGAGTAACAAAAATATTCAGGATACACTCCACTCCTATATATGATCGCATCGGCGCCACCGGGAGTACCGGCGGGAGTTCACCGACATCCGCACACGAGAGGAGCAGCAAAGCGCCAAGACGAGAGAGCATTTTGGCTCTCCATGGGATACAATCCCGACCCATAGGCTTTGAGCTAGCTTGGGAGAGGACCCCCACCAGGTAAGCCATTAATTTCCCAAGTTATTTTCAATTCCCTTCCTTTCAAAAAAAAAAAATCCACCCATTTATTTGACATAAGATAATCTCTTAAGATGAAATGATGAATAGTTGCTCTGTTTATGAATCAGCTTGCACCTAGTTTATAACTTAGAATTCCTTGATGTTTAAGTTTGTTGGCTAATATTGTCTTGTTGTTGGTGTGTGCGTGACCGCCGTGCATCCGTCCGATCTTGTCGCCGCCGTAGCTCCATTGAGCCCGAAACCAGCTTGCATGTCTTAGTTAAGTAGCATGGAGTCGAGAACGAGGTTTGGGTTGCTCGGTCGAGCATCGGAACGGCCGGGACCGCCCATTTGTCCGCGCGCCCGTGAGCCGCCGCTAGCCGTCGTCGTCACTCTTAACCGTTTAGCTCGAACCAAGTGCACCAACGCGTCCGTCTCGTCGAGTAGAGTCGAATCAGTAGCTGGTCGAAGCGTTTTGGTCACCGCCGGTGAAGATCCGCCGCACCCCGCCGCCGCGCTCCGCTTCAGTGTCGCCCGACACGCGGGCCCCGCGTGATTTTCTTTTCTTTTTATCTTTTACGTTTTTCTAGTTTTGAATGAAAAGCTTTGGAAAATCATAACTTGGTCTTTTTGAGGTCTTTTTGAGTGAGACAAATTTTGCCTTGCTTGTTAGATGATAACCTACAGTATAAAATTATGAAACCTTATTTTTCGACAACTTTTACATATAGTTTTATTTATGGCCATAAATGCATGGAAAATGAGAAAATCCATATCTTTTAATTGGTGCAAGATAAAAATATGCTTCCTGAACAAAATGTTCTTGGTTTTGTGTGTAGAGTCCAGGAAAAATATCATACAGGGTATGTTCTGTAGACGAAATGTGATTTTCTATTTAGGTGCTATTTTTGGTGTGATCTTGGGAAAAATCGTAGGAAAATAATTACTAGGGTTTTGAGGGTGAGACTTGGTATGTTTGGTTTTGATAGGTTTTAGAAGCTTGTCATACTCAAAAATCTGTTGTCGACACTTTTCATAGTACAAAGTATTTTCATGCCTAGTTTCATCGCTAACTTATCATTTTTGTGTAGAGCTGTATGTACATGATCTTGCCATGAAATTTTTATGGTAGCCATGTTAGACCAGTAGGATGCTCTGGTAAT
Source organism: Hyparrhenia diplandra (assembly GCA_015847255.1). Lineage (NCBI taxonomy): Eukaryota > Viridiplantae > Streptophyta > Magnoliopsida > Poales > Poaceae > Hyparrhenia > Hyparrhenia diplandra. The sequence goes on from JADLZK010004743.1 coordinate 385,071, forward strand.
TTTTGTAGATTTTTCTCAGGTAGTTATGCTTTTACCATATTTATGTTGCCTAGAAAATATCCTAGAAATGCATGTTTATATTAGAGTGATGTGGTTGGCTATTTTTATTAGTTGTTCCTAGCATGAATAGAACCTGTTGGAATGCTTAGTTTGATAGCCTCACAGGTTTGGTCAATTTATTGTTCCTAGCATTTATATGATTTATAGTGTGTATGTGTAGTGGATGTTAGGGCATATCATTTTATGTGCTTTAATTTATCTTTTGGCTTATGCAGTAGGTTTATTTGGTAGATAATGACTTGTTTTGCCTGCTGGTCAAGTTTTTATAAGGTTTGTATGAGTAGTTTACAAGTTATAGTAGTTGTATGTGATGGTTTGGGTTAGAAATAGAACCTCTGCTTTCTCTGTTTTCGAGGCTGTAGATGAAAGAATTAGGTCAGGGTGGTATGGAATGTTTTGTAGGAAATTTCGTTAGCTTTCCATAGAGTATTTGTTTGTTGAATTTGGAGTTGTAGAACTCTCTGTAGGACTGTTTTTTTTCTTGTGACATGTCTAGCTGTCATTTCCTGTGATTAGTGAGATAGGGTGTTTGCTTGATGTAGGTTATTAGAGTTTCTTGTATAGATTTAATTATGTTTCTACAGAACAGATATCCACTTACTAATAGCATGCATCATGAAGCATTCATATCCATCATCCAAATCTTATTTTATATGAGTCTTTATTTATGCATTCGTAATAATCTTTTCTCCATCATATGCATCATCTCGGGATCGGGAGAAGTGATAGAGGAGCTGATCGAGGAGCAGCCAGGGGAACTACACCACTGGGGGGTGCAGCCGGGAGAAGTCATCGAAGGAGGAGAGTCGGACCGTCGAGTTGCCCGAGTGCCGGAGCACGAGCTAGCGACGTTCTCGCGAGGCAAGCCCCCGGAGCATTCTCGCCTTTCCTTTTCTTCCAAATTAATTTGACTTGAGTCTTTTACATGTTTCATGCATTAAGTTCAGGAAATGGTTGAAACCGTTGTTGCACCGAGATCCTTGCTGAAGTTTGCCCTATCCTATTTAGAGGTCTAGGTTAATGCTCGTATCATGGTTGCGATGAGACAAAGTGATTCGGTCACTTAAGAAAATGTTGTGAACAATCACATGGGTGATTGTCAAGCTCTTCCGAGAACCTGATAAAATAAAACATGCTTAGATTGGATGGATAATGTGGTCTTTCCATCGATCGATTAAGGACTTATCCTTTGTCGGGCTGTGGTGTTCGAAAGTTGAACGTACATTGTCATATAGTAGGCTCCGCGGGGTCGTGGAGCCGTGAAGCTCGTGGAATGTTAGGGGCCGGCTTTGCCCGCTTATCACTCCTCCTTTGGCGTGGTTGGTTGGGATTGATTGGGTGCAAGAAGATGCGCATGAAGCATCGTCTTCGTTGCTCGCTCACTTGGTGGCCCGAGAAGGAGGGGGGTAGCCGGCAGACCGAGACTTTGCGTCCCCTAATGTCCCGGGAGTGATTGGGTCCGCCTTTGCAAAGTAGATCCGGTTTATGTCGTGGTATTCGCCGGTGGTTTGTCTAAATCGATTCGAATCGCCATCTCTCCCGGTTAGTGAGAACCGGGTTGCGTCCATGACATTGTAGTCTTAATTATTACAATATATGTTATATTATCATGTTGCTCTTGTTATATTAATGATCAAGTTACTTATCTTTGTTATTTATTCTCTTGAGCAATGATTAATCTTGACTATACAGATTTATGGTTATAGTTAAATAAGTAACCTTTAACTTGGAAAATATCGGTAGCATGTGTAGGCTCACTAATCAACCCTATTTTGGAAATTAATGTGAGTGGTGAACCCCGAGATAAAGCCTAGCTTACTCCTTGGAGTCTTTTATTTTATTTTTGTCGGGTAAGTCTAGCTGAGTATTTTGTACTCGTGGTTTTATTCCCGTTGTTGCGGGTGAGCATTTGTACCATGGGTACTTTGTAAGACTTGTTTGTTTCCTCGTCGATGAAGAGTAAGGCTACGGCAAGGCATTCTATATCCCCGTCTCATGCTGTTGCAGGGATGACTACGTATCTGGCACTACTTTATCTTTGTTTTCGCTAAAGACTATTTGGTTTTCAAAAACTACCGCTTTCTTCGTACTATGAACCCGAGTTTGTAGTAAATGGTACATCGTACTCGATAATTATTATATGCTGAACTTGGTTTGAAATACTGCGGATTTTACTACCGAGCTCAACGATCCTCGTTTGTGAATGTTGATGAGTTTGAAATCACTCACGAGATTTCCGGAATACCGGGTTTATATGGACTCAAGTGTAGACTGCGATTGCTTCGGTGATTGTGAATTATACTTGATTTCTTATAAATTGGTCGGCTACGTCACACCGGCATCGAGCTTAGTTCGGTAATTAAAAATCTGATCCGGTGTTTAAATTAAAATGAACCATTAATCTTTTGCGAAAAGTTTGCGAAACAAAATCTTTTAAGTGGTGTGAGTAAAAGGTTTGCAAAATTAGTAGTGCCATGGTCATACCCTTTATGCCCAATTAAGGATAGTCAGGTGGCTTGGCTAACTGGGGATGGGTTATTGCATCATATTTTGTTGTTTGTGCTTGGTTGCCGTGCGGCCAGTAGTACGGGGCTACTCACTTGAGTGGTCATGAATGGATCGAAATACCTCTACGCCCCAGGTAAATGATGTTCAATGCCTCTACGCCTAAGGTAATGGTGTGAGCTGTGAGAGCATGATCGGACAAACACCGGTCTAGGGGGAAAATAAAATGTTTTGAGAGCTCCTTGGTCGGGTAGTGCCCCTGTAGACTTGTGTATGGGTACACAGGTGTGCCGGGTGTAAAATGTGTTTTTCCGCAAGGTATGCGATGCCGTCGGGTGGACCTGACGAAGCAGGTATATGCAATTTAAATTCATGCATTGCATAAATATATTGTGGGCTGAAATGAAATTGCAGGTACACTAACAGCGCAAACGTGTAGATCGACTAGACACGTCTTATTTTCTTTTGAGAGATCGTTGGATGCCACCATTAATACGAGTAGAAACTTATCTTTCCTAAATCCGTGAGATACATAGGAGACGTTCATGCATCATATTTAAAATTTTACATCATGTCATTCATGCATCTTTCCATCTTTTCCCCTGATTAGTACTTGCCCTATTTGGTTAAGACTGGACTGTTATTTCTCAATCTCACTTTATCTCCTAAATCTTGCTACAGATGGCCTCAACACCAGCTTCCGGTAGTGGCACTATTGTGGACAAGAAGTTTGGCATGCCCACGGTGTTGTGGCGTGTACTCAGGCAGATCGGGTACACGAGAGGCACCTACTTACACTTGGGAGACAAGACCACAGCAGGAGCGGATTGTTACCGAGTTCACCTTGTGATCCCCGCCCTTGCGCGACAGCCTCCGGTGGGTCGGTTGGGATATCGTAGAGTATGGGCTATCACCTGAGGCTGCAGCCGACAATGCTGTGCATTTCGCGTACTGAGGAGTCTGATGGTGGACCACCCTGAGGTTCTGGTTGGGACGGCTGCTTCCAGTTTTCCCCGGGCCGACCCCCTTTTCACCGCTTGGGAGCAGGGTGGTGTGGACCCCTTACGGAGGGGGCGAGATGAGGAGCGAGGTAGCACTTGTGACGCCATGAGTGCTATGTTCGCTATGATGCAGATGGCAGTCGGTTCAGAGGATAAGGCGCAGGGAGCTATGGCAGTTGTGGTCCGACAGAGGGGAGAGATAGACCAGCTGATCAATGACCGCAGGAGGCTACGTGGTATGCTGCGGTGTGCCACTGAGGCTAAGGATGCCGCTTGTCAGAACAAGACCAAGAAGGATGGCCAGATGGAGCAAGAGTTAGCTGAAATGAAGAAGCAAGTGTCGAGTCTCCTGACGCAGTTGGTAGTTAGCAGGAAGGCAAATGGATCCTTGAGCATGCATCTTCAAGCCGCCCAATTGGCAAGAGAGCGGGCCCAGGCCGCCTACGAGGAGATCAAGAAGAGGTTGGAGAGCGTGGAGTGTGAGTACACCAATGTGCGGGAGGAGTACTACCGCTTTGTACTACGCTTATCACTACCCCATGGGTGCCGATGACGAGGACCTTCGGATAGAGGTCTTTGCGCAGGCAGCTGCCAAACCGGAGAGGACCACCAGGAGGACCAGGATGGAGACCCCACTTCACGTACTTCACAGGAGTAGACGACTGTGACGTTATGTTCTAGATGCACGCTAGATGTTAGCACGTAGACCTTAATCTAGATGAGACACCCTTGTAGCCGAGCGGTGTAGTGCCACTATTATCATGTAATTTCCCTTTTATCGTGAGTTGTCAGCATGTAAGACTTGGATCCATGTTATTCCCGAGACCTTTATCATATCAGTTGAGACCTTAATTTAGTATGCAACATATATTTGTGTTTGGTTTCATGGTGTTTGTGCCGTGATCATCATTTGCGAAATTCATAATCGATTGAAGCGCAACGTTTTGTTGCTCCTTTGTTGCGAAATCTTTGGTACATATTGCGTTGACATAACCGTGATGTTGATGAAAGACCGTATTGAGTTTATTGTTACCTATTATTGTGGATGAATTTATTCTCTCAATAAATTCCGCGTAACTTAAATTCAATATCTATACTTTGGACAACATCATCTGATGGTTACTGTTGATTCAATTGTGCAGATGCCGCAAACTCGATCGGTGCTGGGGGAGATCGACAGCAACCACCTCCACTGAACCAGGAGCAGTTCTTTGATCAGTTCCTCGGAGAGTTGCGTAACATCTCATGCAACACTGAGCAGGGAGGAGGCCGAGGTGATGCGGCTAGGGATGGATTCTAGTCGTACAAGGACTTTAAAGCCACGGAACCACCAAACTTCACTGTGGCAAATGAACCTATGGAGGCTGAAGAATGGCTTACTTCAGTAGAGGAGAAGTTTCGGTTGGTGAACCTGTCTGACACACAGAAGGCAGAATATGCAGCACACTTGCTAGAGGGACTGCGGGGATATGGTGGAAGAACCACCGTGCCACTTTTCCCCGCCAATGTTCCTATTACTTGGTTCCGGTTAAAGCTTTTTTCGTGACACGTACATACCGCCGGTGCTTTGGCAAAGAAGTTGGGAGAGTTCATTAAGCTCGGTCGGGATAACAAGACCATGAATGAGTACCTACAGGCTTTTAATAGTTTGTCTAGGTATGCTCCAGACATGGTTGACACTGAGGCCAAAAAGTTAGCTAGCTTCAAGAGAGGGTTGAACCCAAAAATGCAGAATACCATGGGAAATTCCACCAGGGATACTTTCTAGGCCTTTGTGACTGATTGCATTCATCAGGAGGCCAGTAATGCTTTGTATTCTGCTTCCAAAGGCAAGAAGAGAACATTTGAGGGAAATCCAGGATAGGGCGGTGTTTCTTTTGACGCCGTCCAGAACTATCGTGCACACGCCGCACCTTCCGCGGTATGCACCACCACAAAAGAAGAAGAATCAAGCCGAAACCCACGCTTTAGGAAGGTGATGATGACACTTGCATAGAAAGGAAAGCCTGCTCAGGGGAATGCTTCACGCCCCGTTCCCTTCAACCACAACAATTGCTACAATTGTGGTAAGCCCGGGCATTTCTCCAAGTTTTGCCCGCAGCCCAGAAAGAATTACAAGCGGCATGTGGGACTAGCACACTTTGCTAGTGTTGAGGAGGTTCGGAGGGAGAGACCGCGGACAGTGGTGACGTGCTTAGTTAACAATCAATCGTAGTGCTGTTGTTTTATTTGATTCTGGATCATCGCATTCATTCATGAGTCAAGAATTTGCTAGGAGAAATGGGGAGCAAATATCTGATTTAGGGTTTGGTTATCGGATTAGTTCAGCAGGGGCTGACCAATTGACTAGGCAGAGTCAATGATGTGCAGATTAAGATGGGGGACCTAGAAATAGTAACCTCATTGATAGTTTTACCGGGCTTGTGTTTGGATGTCATCCTCGGGATGAATTGGATGAAAAGTTGGGGAGTGATCATAGACACGGTGAATAGAGTAGTGCACGAAGAACCCTCGTGATATGTCCGAACACCAAGTCCTATTGCCCAAAGCCATTGACCTTAACCATGTTTCACCGCCTTACAAGTGGCGGTATCTCGACATACCAAGTAGTCCGTGAATTTCCGGATGTGTTTCCGGAGGACCTACCTGGATTGCCACCCGATAGGGATGTTGAGTTTGCAATAGAGTTAATTCCGGGGACTGCCCCTATATCCCGAAGACCTTACCGAATGCCACCCAATGAGCTAGCAGAACTGAAAACACAGCTTCGGGAGTTGCTTGAGAAGGGTTTTATCAGACCTAGTTCTTCACCTTGGGGCTGCCCAGCCTTATTTGTGAAGAAGAAGGATCAGACCTTGAGGATGTGTGTGGACTATAGGCCACTCAATGCAGTAACTGTCAAGAACAAATACCCTTTACCCCGCATTGATATTCTTTTTGACCAATTGTCTCGAGCCAAAGTTTTCTCAAAGATAGACCTTCATTCAGGTGGTACCATCAAATTAAAATCGGACCACGGGATATACCCAAGACAAAGATTTTCAACAAGGTATGGTTTATACGAGTATCTCGTCATGTCCTTTGGCCCGACGAATGTTCCAAATAAGCATTTTATGTGCTTGATGAATCGGTGTTTATGCCCGAACTTGATAAGTTTGTGGTTGTATTCATCGATGACATCTTGGTGTATTCGAAAATGAGGAAGAACACGCCGAGCATTTGAGGATAGTTTTGGAGAGGCTTAGAAAGCATGAGTTATATGCTAAGTTCAGTAAGTGTGAGTTTTGGCTGAAGAAAGTGCATTTTCTGGGACATGTATTATCTGAGGACGGAATTTCAGTAGATCCCAGTAAGGTGCAAGAGGTGATGGATTGGAAGGCACCGGTTTCAGTTCGAGATACGAAGTTTTTCGGGTTAGCTAGGTACTATCGTAGGTTTATACCTGATTTCTCTAAAATAGCTAAACCCATGACCCGATTGTTACAGAAGGAAGAGAAATTTGTGTGGACACCGGAGTGCGAGGCAGTGTTTCGTACCTTATGAATGTTGTTGACTACCGCTCCTGTGCTTGCGCAACCTGATATTGAGAAGCCCTTTGATGTGTATTGTGACGCATGTGGCACAGGATTGGGATGCGTACTCATGCAGGAAGGCAGAGTCATTGCGTATGCATCCCGACAGCTAAGGAAGCATGAGGTTAATTATCCAACCCATGACTTAGAACTTGCTGCCGTGGTACATGCATTGAAGATTTGGCGTCATTACTTGCTCGGTAATGTGTGTCATGTCTATACTGATCACAAGAGTTTGAAGTACATTTTCACTCAAGAGGAGTTGAATATGAGGCAGAGAAGGTGGTTAGAGCTAATAAAAGATTATAATATAGAGTTGCACTGCCATCCGGGCAAAGCTAATGTTGTCACGGATGCTTTGAGCAGGAAATCGCATTGCATGCTGGGACAAGTCGAATCTACGGAGGTTTTTCCTCCTATGCATCCGGCTATCCTATGCAATATTCAAGTGCAGAATGAACTTGAGAGCAGAATTGTTGAGGGTCAGAAGGTGGATAAGGGAATCTCATTTATCAAGAAGAAACTAGAGAAAGAGCCTAGTGATCATTTCTGGGTTGACGAGAATGGAGTTCTTTGGTATGATGATCGTCTTGTCGTACCAAAGGATCAAGAGCTGAAGAATCAGATTCTGGCAGAGGCTCACTCATCAAAGATAACAATTCACCTCGGTAGTAACAAGATGTATCAGGATCTGAAAACCAGATTTTGGTGGACTAAAATGAGGAAGGAGATTGCTGCACATGTGGCTAGATGTGACAATTGCTGCAGAGTTAAAGCTATTCATATGAAGGCTGCGGGATTATTGCAACCATTGCCAATTCTGATTGGAAATAGGATGAGATTACAATGGATCTGATTGTTGGTTTGCCACATACCCAAAAGGGATTTGATTCTATTTGGGTAATTGTGGATCGCTTAACCAAAGTTGCTCATTTTATTCCCATTAACATACGATCTGAGCCCCACCAATTTGCAGAACTATATATCTCAGGTACTTCATTTGCATGGAGTACCTAAATCGATAGTGTCGATCGTGGATCAAGTTGGACCAATCGATTTTGGGAGAGTTTACAGGAAGCCCTAGGTACCAAATTACTTCGTAGTTCGCCTATCACCCACAAACCACAGGGCCAAAGCGTAGCAAGTGAACCAAATATTAGAAGACATGTTGAGGGCATGTGTGTTATCAGTTAAAAGGTTCTTGGGACAAGTGGTTGCCATTTGCGAGTTTTTCGTACAATAATAGCTATCAAGCCAGTATTCAGATGGCACCTTTCGAAGCATTATATGGTAGGAAATGCAGGACACCTCTGAACTGGATAGAGACAGGAGAACGACCCTATTATGGCATTGACTTGATAGATGACGCCGAGCAACAAGTGAGAGTGATAAAGCAACACATGAAAAGCTGCTCAAGACCGCCAAAAGAGCTATGCGGACAAGCGTAGGAAACCTATCAAGTTCAAGGTGGGTGACTTTGTTTACTTGAAGGTGTCACCAATGAAACGAGTACAGCGTTTTGGAGTAAAGTGAAAGCTAGCGCCTAGATTTGTAGGCCCATATCGGATAATTGCCACAAAGGGGGAGGTAGCTTATCAATTGCAATTACCACGGGAGATGAGAACTGTTTTTCAATGTCTTTTTCATGTGTCGCAATTAAAGAGATGTTTGAGAGTTCCTGAGGAACAAGTGCCAATTCGGGATATCGAGGTTAATCAAGATCTAACCTATTATGAAGAACCAGCAAAAGTGCTAGACACTAAAGAGAGAGCCACTAGAGGCAAGGTAGTTAAGCAATATAAGATCCTATGGGGAAATCATGGGGAGAACGATGCAACATGGGAGAGCGCGATGAGTATCTCTTGAGGAACTATCCACGTTTTATCACAAATGGTTAGTTCACCCAAATCTCGGGATGAGATTCTTTTTAGGGGAAGATTTGTAATACCCTAGGTGTTAAGCACCTTGTTTGCATGATCAATTGCATAGCATAATCATCATTTCATGCATAATCATGTTACTAGTGACATTCACTTTGATTTGACTTCATTTCATGCTTGTTTGACCTAGCTACTATAAGATCTTAACTCTAATGTGGTTTTGGACCTAGATTGTGCCTAGATATATTTTGACATAATTTAGGACCATGTTTGAGCTTGAGTTTCAATTTTGAAAATTTTTATAAATCTGCCCTAGAGCCTCAAACCCCTTTGAGTCATTTTGAAACTCTTTTCAAAAGTGCATGATGGGATTGTTTCTAGCTAAAGAGTTCTATAGATGAAGTGTAGTACTTTTTATATAGATCAAAAAGTCTTCTATGAGTTTCTTGTGAAAAGGCTTGCATGTGGTTCAAATAGTGCCCAACAGTTTGGGTCAAATTTGATTTGAATTCAAACTCTGTTTTTTGAATTGGTGATGATGACCTTGCTGTTTTTAATTTTTATCTCCTAATCTGTGCCGAACTAGGAAAAGTTCATATTGAGAGTTTTGTAGCTTGTGAAATTCTCTACAAAATTTCTGTTTTGAGTTTTTCCAAATTCCGCACGAATCTCGTTGTACAGAGCAAAAACCGAGGCTGACTCAGAAAAAGCGGGGAGGGGACTCATCGGCCGACTTAGGCCGACACCGCCGTGTCGGCGTGGCGGCGCGCGAACGATGATGTGCGGCTCGGATCGCCGCGGTCCGTGCCTTGCGCACGGCGTATAAAGGGCGAGCAACGCCTTGCCTAACCCCTAGCCTCACTCCACTCCCGCCGCCAGCCGCTCCGCGAGGAAAGCGCCGCCGCGACCGCCGCCGTCACCCGCGAGCTCCGCCGCCATGTTCGTCGTCGTCGCCACCGCACTAAACCACCCCAAATTGAATCCCTAGCTTCGCCATGACTCACTCTACCTAAAGCCATCGTCGAAACAAGGTAAAAGCCGAGGTATTGAGCTCTATCCCACATCGCCGCCGCTCGCCGGCGAGTCCGCCATGGCCGCCGTCGGGGCAAGCTCGCGTCCAAGCTCCTAGGTCACGTCCAGGCCTTTCTTTTGCGTGTTCTAGCTTTGCCTAGATGTGCTCGAGCTTGTGAGCGAGATGGTTGAGTGGATCCCGCCGTCGTTTCGCCGGGACGCGCCGTCGCCGACGCTGTGCCCGTGACCGCCGCCGTGCATGCGTCCGTCTTGTCGCCGCCGTAGCTCCATTGAGCCCGAAACCAGCTTGCATGTCTTAGTTAAGTAGCATGGAGTCGAGAACGAGGTTTGGGTTGCTCAGTCGAGCATCGGAACGGCCGGACCGCCGCCGTCAGCGCGCCGCCGCGAGCCGCCGCTTCGCCGTCGTCGTCACTCTTGACCGTTTAGCTCGAACCAAGTGCACCAAGCGTCGCCTCGCCGAGTAGAGTCGAATCAGTAGCTGGTCGGCGTTTTGGTCACCGCCCGGCGAAGATCCGCCCGTACCCGCCACCGCGCTACGCTTCAGGTAATACCGGCGACACGCGGGCCCCGCGTGATTTTCTTTTTCTTTATCTTTTTGTTTTTCCAGTTTTGAATGAAAAGCTTTGGAAAATCATAACTTGGTCTTTTGAGGTCTTTTTAAGTGAGACAAATTTTGCCATGCTTGTTAGATGATAACCTACAGTATAAAATTATGAAACCTTATTTTCTGACAACTTTTACATATAGTTTTATTTATGGCCATAAATGCATGGAAAATGAGAAAATCCATATCTTTTAATTGGTGCAAGATAAAAATATGCTTCCTGTACAAAATGTTCTTGGTTTTGTGTGTAGAGTCAGGGAAAAATATCATACAGGGGTATGTTCTATAGAAGAAATGTGATTTTCTATTTAGGTGCTATTTTCGGTGTGATCTTGGGAAAATCATAGGAAAATAATTACTAGGGTTTTGAGGGTGAGACTTGTACGTTTGGTTTTGATAGGTTTTAGAAGCTTGTCATACTCAGAAATCTGACACTTTTCATAGTACAAAGTATTTTCATGCCTAGTTTCATTGCTAGCTTATCATTTTTGTGTAGAGCTGTATGTACATGATGTTGCCATGAAATTTTTATGGTAGCCATGTTAGAAGCAGTAGGATTCTCTGGTAATTTTTGTAGAATTTTCTCGGGTAGTTATGCTTTTACCATATTTATGTTGCCTAGAAAATATCCTAGAAATGCATGTTTATATTAGAGTGATGTGGTTGGCTATTTTTATTAGTTGTTCCTAGCATGAATAGAACCTGTTGGAATGCTTAGTTTGATAGCCTCACAGGTTTGGTCAATTTATTGTTCCTAGCATTTATATGATTTATAGTGTGTATGTGTAGTGGATGTTAGGGCATATCATTTTATGTGTTTTAATTTATCTTTTGGCTTATGCAGTAGGTTTATTTGGTAGATAATGACTTGTTTTGCTTGCTGGTCAAGTTTGATAAGGTTTGCATGAGTAGTTTACAAGTTATAGTAGTTGTATGTGATGGTTTGGGTTAGAAATAGAACCTCTGTTTTTTCTCTGTTTTCGAGGCTATAGATGACAGAATTAGGTCAGGGTTGTATGGAATGTTTTTGTAGGAAATTTCATTAGCTTTCCATAGAGTATTTGTTTGTTGAATTTGGAGTTGTAGAACTCTCTGTGGGACTGTTTTTCTTGACAACATGTCTAGCTGTCATTTCTCGTGATTAGTGAGATAGGGTGTTTGCTTGATGTAGGTTATTAGGGTTTGTTGTGTAGATTTAATTACGTTTTTACAGAAGAGATATCCACTTACTAATAGCATGCATCATGAAGCATTCATCCATCATCCAAATCTTATTTTATATGAGTCCTTATTTATGCATTCGTAATAATCTTTTCTCCATCATATGCATCATCTCGGGATCGGGAGAAGTGATAGCGGAGCTGATCGAGGAGCAGCAGGGAACTTCACCACCGAGGGTGCAGCCGGAGAAGTCATCGAAGGAGGAGAGTCGGCCCGTCGAGTTGCACGAGTGCCCGGAGCACGAGCCGGCCGACGTTCTGCGAGGCAAGCCCCGGAGCATTACGCTTTCGTCCTATTTTCTTCCAAATTAATTTGACTTGAGTCTTTTACATGTTTCATGCATTAAGTTCAGGAAATGGTTGAAACCGTTGATGCACCGAGATCCTTGCTGAAGTTTGCCCTATCCTATTTAGAGGTCTAGGTTAATGCTCGCGTATCATGGTTGCAGTAGACAGTGATTCCGGTCACTTAAGAAAATGTTGTGAACAATCACATGGGTGATTGTCAAGCTGCTGCTGAGAACCTGATAAAATAAAACATGCTTAGATTGGATGGATAATGTGGTCTTTCCATCTGATCGATTAAGGACTTATCCTTTGTCGGGCTGTGGTCGGAAGTTGAACGTACCTGTCATATAGTAGGCTCCGCGGGGTCGTGAGCCGCGAAGCTCGTGGAATGTTAGGGGCCGGCTTTGCCCGCTTATCGCTCCTCCTTTGGCGTGGTTGGTTGGGATTGATTGGGCGCAAGAAGATGCGCACGAAGCATCGTCTTTATTGCTCGCTCACTTGGTGGCCCGAGAAGGAGGGGGGGTAGTCGGCGGGACCAAGACTTTACATCCCCTAATGTCCTGGGGGGTGATTGGGTCTGCCTTTGCAATGTAGATCCGGTTTATGTCAGGGTATTCGCCGGTGGTTTGTCTAAATCGATTCGAATCGCCATCTCTCCCTGGTTAGTGAGAACCCAGGGTTGCGCCCACGACATTGTAGTCTTAATTATTACGATATATGTTATATTATCATGTTGCTACTGTTATATTAATGATCAAGTTACTTATGCTGTTATTTATTCTACTGAGCAATGATTAATCTTGACTATACAGGATTTATGGTTATAGTTAAATAAGTAACCTTTAACTTGGAAAATATCAAGTAGCATGTGTAGGCTCACTAATCAACCCTATTTTGGAAATTAATGTGAGTCGGTGAACCCCGGATATAGCCTAGCATACTCCTTGGAGTCTTTTATTTTATTTTTGTCGGGTAAGTCTAGCTGAGTATTTTGTACTCAGGGTTTTATTCCCGTTGTTGCAGGTGAGCATTTGTACCATGGGTACTGTAAGACTTGTTTGTTTCCTGTCGATGAAGAGTAAGGCGGGGCAAGGCATTCTATATCCCTGTCTCATCTTTGTCGCGGGGATGACTATGTATCCGGCACTACTTTATCTTTGTTTTCGCTAAAGACTATTTGGTTTTCAAAAACTACTGCTTCCGTACTATGAACCTGAGTTTGTAATAAATGGTACATCACACTCTGATAATTATTATATGCTGAACTTGGTTTGAAATACCTGCGGATTTTACTACCGAGCTCAACGATCCTGTTTTGTGAATGTTGATGAGTTTGAAATCACTCACGAGATTTCCGGAATACCGGGTTTATATGGACTCAAGTGTAGACTGCGATTGCTTCGGTGATTGCGAATTATACTTGATTTTTTATAAATTGGTCGGCTCTGTCACTGTACGCATCCACCATATACACCCATTATACATACATCACTATCCACTCACTATAGCTACCCAAAATGTTCTATTCCTATTATGGGAGAGGGCAACCAAAAATATTCCCTATACCCATTCACTCATTCATTTCTAGCCAATGTCTTACAAAGCTCCATAACATTTGTTTATCTCTCAAAAGTTATTGCAAAAAGAGATTTGGGTTGTAGTTAAAAAAAAAGAAGAAGAAGAAGAAGAAGAGAATAAAGGAGATTTAAAAAAATGGACAAGTGTCTGCTGAAAACAATGGGTACTTAGATGCTCGCCTCTCCATAAAAGAAAATATAAAGAAAAAGAAAAAAGAAGTGCAACCCATGTTCTCACAAAGTTTCAGATTCCAAAGAGAGATAATTCCTCAAGGAGCAAAAAGTAGAATTAGGCTTCCCCCTCACTCATTCCATACACCTTATTATATTCCCTACCATCATAGCTACTATAATCTTTCTACCATACACATGCACCACTTGATCGGTGTGACTCGTGACTTTGGATCCATTGCTTGAATTTACAATATATGTTTAGTAAGTAAAAGTAGTTTCTCCCACCTATGAGTTCGGATATAAGCCTTAGATATAGGGGTGAGAGAAAAAGGCATAGTGTCCTACTGCCTTAGCCAAAAAATACCACATATTATGAGAGAAAGGCAAAACAACCTTATTGCCTTAGTGAGGATCCACAAATACCACAAATGAGAGACTTGAGAGAGTCATATCAGGAACTTTGAGTTTTATTTTGAAAACTTGCAAAAAACTCTAGAATAACAGGTTGAACAAAGAGTTTGAGATATGGTGCTTGACTTGATTGTTCTATCTTTCAATTGCCCAAGATCAAAGAAAAGGCTATAAGCTCCATGGTTAAAGGTAATATGGGTAAGTTGAAGGTTGAGCAGATTTTATTCTTATCCGGAGGAGAAATTTTGAAAGCATGTGTACTTTGGAGGCATGAAAGCGTTTGTAGCAACTCCCCTGATCCATTGCTAAGTTTGGCTTTGCTAGGGACTAGCAAAGGGTAAGCTTGGGGAGCTTGTTGACACCTGTTATAGCATAATATTACTAGTCAACTAAACATGAAATAAGGGCATAAAATGAATATCAACGTAAGTCTAGGGGTCCAACTGACATGTTTCCACGAGTTTTGGTATTCCATGACTTTGTAGGGACTTAACAGATAAAAGTAGATAAGCAAAGTGAAAAGCCCGAAGAGTTTGCATCTCATACGATGACAAGACTTGACCGTGAGGCAACTCAACCCAAAAAGTGGACTAAAACATTCTAGAAGACACAGAAGACACCGGGAGAAAACAGAAGTGGTTGTGCAACAGGGGTCTGGCGTCGCCGGGGAAGATCCATGGCGACCGCCAGGTGGGACCCACCTGTTAGCCTCATCTTCTTAGGTCGGTTTCCAACCGACATTGAGGTTGTATCTACACTGTTGCCAAGGTCGGTTTGATCCAAGGGCTATCGTTCATCGCCAAGGGCTATATAAAGTTGAACCCCACGACGCCAGGGTAAAACCCTAATTCATTATTCATTCTTTTCATTAGAAGAGAGGGATCCCTTGTATGGATCTGTCTCTTAGGTTTAGCTATTAGAAAATAAGGAGAGAGGAGAGGTGAGAGCTTTGATGAGAAATTTGGACTTGTCGGCTTCTCTTCGACTTTGTACTTCTACGGATCTAATTCTTTCATCGAGTTATATCTAGGTTCTTCATTTACTAATTCTATGTTTTCTTCTTGATTATGTTCTTATTATATTTTGTTTACTTGATCTCCGCTCGTATTGAGTGCTCTAGTCTTAAGATCTAGATTAGAGTAGTAAACGTTAGTGTAGACGTGGTGTCTAGACTATAGTTTACCTGAGTTTGCTCCCAATCTTACGGATAGTTGTGGTAGCCCCAGAGGTGACAGCTCTGTCAGGCCATTGTAGTCCACCACGTATAGGTTGGTGTTTCATAGAGCTTTTTGGTGGCCTTCCCCCGATCACCCCTTCCCAGTCTTATTCGAGGATCGGAAAGGTACCGTTGCTCCATAGTAAGTGAAAGATAGTAACCTGATCTTAATTGATTAGAACTTAGAATACTTTAGAGAATCCCTCTCTTCCTACCAAAAATACCTTCATCAGTTATCCTTGGGCGACCTTGAGATTTTCTAGTACACTTCACGTTCCCCGTGGAATTCAATACCTTGGAATACTCGGGTGAAAGCTACACGGTATCCGTGCGCTTGCGGATTTCTCTGTTTGCGTTAATTTGTACCAACAAACACCACTGTTGGTATTTCTTAGCGTAAGCAGCAAAGTCCGCAAGCTCACAGAAAGTACCGTTGTAGCACTTCACCCAGAAGTGTTCCAGGTATCGAATATCCACAGGGAACGGGCGCTAAGTCTGCTCTACCTATCTATCGAGGGTCAAGCATAGGAGGTGAACGTGGAAGTGATGTGTTCCTTCAGCACTTAGACTAAGTCAGGCTACTCTTTCTATTAAGCGAGAATTACTTCGGGCACCGGGTTGCACTTGGTCTGCCAAGCGATGCCGGTCTACTGACTCTACCCGCAACCGGGGACGTGGAGGAATACAGTGGGCGAATAGGGCTGTCACCACCTATCCCCTACCTCACTACCGTGGGTTGCTAAGCAAACGAGGGTGATTCATAACTTAGACACCACGTCTACGTTACTTGTCACTACTCTAGCGTCGATCAGGGTATCCCGTCTTCATCAGGGACCCTCTACTAGAGCATTTACCGGAAGGTAAACAACGATCCCGTAATCTCGACAAAATAAATGATAGCGTGGAACTTAAGAATGGTAACTGAAGGTAAGACACGAATATCTTTCACCAAGCCGAAAGATTACCCGCAGAGGTACAAGGTAGGGAGGCGGGAGCCGACAGGTCCGGCACTCCGACAGCCGAATGGGCATCGCAAATCCTTACGCCGCACAAGACCGCGGGGTCGCTACTCCTCTCTCTCTCTCTACCTTTCACTCTCTCACTCCCTTTGAGTGTCTTGGCACTCTCTAAACCACCCTATACGTGAGACGTGGAGTGTAATTCCTGAAGGAATGTGGGGTGAGTGATGGATCACATGGTGAAGTGTGTGATGGAAAGTGTGATCCTTTATTGAATGATGTGAATTGGTGAATTGGTGTGTGAATTGGTGAGTTACAAAGAGAGGCAAGGGCCTCTTTATATAGGGAAAACCAAGAGGAAATGGAGGGCCATCCTTGTTCTAGGGAGCTTTCGGGGAGTTTGGCGGGAATTCTTGGCGCCATCCCGAAAAAGCACCGCATGCAACCGCCTTCCTTCCTTCGGACACGGGTCAAGGCAAAAGTGCGGCGGGATCGGGCGCCGGGCCACGGCGGCCGCCCACTTTGGGCGGCCGGCCCCAGGTTTGGCCCGCCCCTGTCTTTGAATCTTTGCGTGTGGGCTGGTGGCCTATTCTAGGTTGCCCTTTCGGAGGTGTTTTGGCCCGAATCAATTCCGTTTCGATTGGTTGGCTTCCCTTGTCAAAGCGTAATTCTGTGGTGTGCTTCCTTTGTCTTTTAGGTGTACTTTTACCTGTTTCCACGTTTCCTCCTGCAAAACATAATTTCTTGAATACAAGTGGAACTAGGTTAATAGCAAAAGGTTTATGTGGCAAAAGTATGTTTATTTGCTATGTCATACGTCTAAGTTGGCGGTATGATTTGTATGATAATGACCGCCAACAACTCCCCCCACACTTAGTCTTTACTCGTCCTCGAGTAAAGTGCAAGACTAGGTGGGTTTACCTCAGTGAAATAAAATCTGCATACAAGTTATTTCAAGCTTCACCTGCACTTGTGAAATTTTTGATGTGTCTACCACATTAATCTTTGGTAATTGAATTATGGAACAACATGGATTCAAATCCTCCCGCTTGAGATAAGTGCGAGGAACTTGGGTTTTTCATATGATTTTGAAAATGTAAATATAGCCTTGCTCCTCGAATGATTCACTCGGATCACTCAAATATTTGTGTCTACGGTTCCTCACCGAGGCATATGAGAGTTTTGCCTTCTTTCTTTTCTACTTCTAAAAAGCTTATATGGATCTTTGGGTAGGGAAAAGATATGAAGGCATACTTACTCTGCATATATTGCTAGGTCAAAGCTTGGATCCAAGGAGAAGGATGGCATACCCCTAGATCAAGAAGTGCATGTGTGTGGATATAAAGTGGAACCTATACTATACTCCTTGATGTGTGTGTGATCTCTTTTATAAACACTTTATTCTTGAGAACATGGCTATCTTGTGCATGAGCCTTCATGTGCTCATCAGTTTTTTTTTTTTTTTTTTTTTTTAGTCTTGGACCTTCATGTGTCCAACTCTTTTTTTTTTGTTTCCTTGGGACCTTCATGTGTCCCTATATATATTTTTTAGCCATGTCTCTTGAATTATGAAATTAAAGAGAGATCACTATCTTGTAGAACATGGAGTATTTATTTCTAAGATATCTTTTTGTGTCTACTCCCAGTGTAGGAGTAGAGCTTTTGGTATGGTGGACGAAAGCATGTTTTTAGCGTATTCCCAGTGTAGGAATAGCTGATATATGTGGCGTGTACGTGATCTTGATCTTGGGGGCATGACAACTATCTCAACAAGGGTCAACAAGACTTGACACAAGCTCAATGCAAAGATAAGTAGCATATATATATGGTAGGTTTTTGCATTTGATAAACTCAATATGGCTCTAGTAGGAATTTGCATATCATTGAGGAGCATGCTAATTGGATTTCGAATTTTTGAAAACAAATCCCAAGTTCATATAAAAGAGCAAGGTTCAAATTATCCAGCTATATCACATATTCCAATTACTTAGATAACATGGGGTCCCTATGATAGATAATTCACAAGGCATAGGAATATTAGCGAGGAATAAAGAGTATGCAAATTTTGTCAAAGGATAGCATGGAGATGGAGCCTCAAAAGTTTTGTTTATCTTTTAATGAGGAATAAAAAATATATGCTGACTAAAAGACATTGAGGGATTTAACGAGGTGGAGTTCAAGGATGATTAAATCCTCTTAATGATTATATATTTAAATCTTGTTCTCAAGGGGGATGTAAAGGATTTGAATTTTTACTTTATGTAGAGTATGTGTAGGTTTCTCCCCCACACTTGTTCCTTTGACAAATTATAAAGATAGAAGAGACAAAAGGGACAAGTGTGCATCCAACAAGTTTTGTCTTGTTGATGTATTCAAATTTAAACTTCAAAACTTTCGGGGAGATGTGAGAGCGAGAGTTTTGCACAAACCTGTCGTTTGAAGAGGAAGGAGTTTGATGGTAGTCATTCGTCATGTCCTTCTCCATCGTGAATTTCTCGATGATTGTGCATTTGTGTTGGGAAATCTCAGATGGGTGTCCTTGTATGCTTGAGAGACCTCCCCACACTTGGTCTTGTACCTAGTTTTATTCAAAACAAAGAAAACAAAACGAAAACAAACATATGGCTCTACCGGCTTGAACACCGTGGAGCCTTTATTGAGATAACTTTATTTTATTTTATCTTGTTTTATTTTATTTTATTTGTTCACCTCAACATGACTCACGCCAAGGCTAACATAAAGGAACAATGTAAACATAGCCTTGATTTATCTCCAACATAATATACTTCCGGGGATCATGATAACGAAGATCTAAGTTCATTAACTAAACTCTAACACCATGTCAAAGTTTGATTAAAGAAGATCATTTTAACCTAAGCACCATGCTTAATTTAAAAAATCTATGAATATACCACATGAGATCTCATGGGGACATATCCAAACGAGCATACATCATAAACAATGAATTTGTATAACCTTATGGAGATGAATAATGAGTATGAGATTTGGTGAGCGTTACCTTTGCGTACTTGGATAAATTTATCGGTACACTTTTGGATGAACTGTGGAAGTTGTTGCCATGGTTTGCATGATGTCCATGTCCAGGCACTTCTCAAGGCTTGGCCACACACACCACGACGTATCTGCGGGCCATGGGTCTTGATGGTGGCCGCAAAAGGATGAGAGGCGAGCCCTTCTTGCTTGTTGAAGCGATGAAGGGTGGAGTTAGGTGGCACATTTGTAGTGATCTTGATCATGTGGTGCCAACCTCTCCTCTATTTTTTTATATATATTTTTTTTTCTTTTCGACAACTCTCTTTCTCTTCTTTTTTTTTTGATTTCTCTTTTTATATATATTTTCTCTCTTTTTCTTTTTTATATCCTCTCTCTCTTTTTAGCAAGCCAAAGGGTGACATCATCATATATATATTTTTTTTTTTTTTTTTTTGTATGGCCCCTTGGTGGATGGAACTTGAGATTCTCACTATCTTCCCCACACACTTGGACTTTTTGTGTAAAAGTTAGTGTGTGTGGTCGGATCTCTCTTTGAGCATGTTCCATCACACATGAGCATCAAAATTTCTTGTTGATGTGGTCCCCATGTTCTCAAGCATTGCGTGCCTCTTTTGATCTTCTTAATCGATCTCCACCGAAATGGTTAGCGACAAGAATACCCAGAAGGTGCATGCTAACTTGACAACAAGCTGTTGCTTTGTATTAGTCGAGAGAAAGGTTTTTTACGAATATTAAGAGAGATAAAATATATATAGTATTTTTTTTTGATAGTCAGGGGTATCTCCGCGGTGCTTTGTTTATGGTCATAAGCTTGGATTGCGGGAATTCTTCTTGCAGACTATCAAGGGTGGTGAAGTTCCCGGCTTCTCCATAGAGCATTAACCATTTAAGATCAAGTTTGCAAGGTTAGTGCCATCGTGCTACTACAAGATCGGCGAAGACATACACAACCATCCTCTTAGAGAGTTTGTAAACAAGGATCAAGAGGAAGTTGTGATCCTAGTAGGAGCACATGGTCACAAGTGAGGCAAGCGCTAGAGATCCAAAGAGGTGAGCATGAAACATGAGGAATCTTAAAGGAAGATTTTTCATGCTCAATCGTGGTTTCTATCTTGGTCTCTAGAGTTGGTGCCTCGGGCATGTCCATGGCACATGAGTTCTTATCCTCAAAAGGTATGTCATGAAAGACAAATGTTGTATCTTGACTATTATCACGAATAATGTTTTGTTGGCCAGAGGGACATGGCTTGTGTTCGGCGAGGGTGACAGGTGTTTCGTTTCACAAAGATGCGGTAGCAACTTTAAGCGAATCGAATTGAGTTATGAACTTCACCTCCTCGAACAGGTTTTGGTTGGAAAGGTGCTTCGCCTCTGGGATTTCTAGGTGAGAGGCGAAGCGATCTTTCCCAACTTCTCATCATGGTTCCCATATGTTTTTTTTTGTGAAACTTGACTTTTCAAGAGGTAGTCTATCGAGAAAAAATTGAAATCAAGGATGAGATAGATATGGAAGTCTAAGCACACCTTGACTTTCGAGGTTACGTCATCAACCTTGAATTCGATCGGGAACTCCTGAAGGATGAATGCATTCATTCCTTTGGTGTTTGTGGTTCGAGAGAGGGGCTCAACAAATCGGTTCTAATGGTGGTAAAGGGAATGGTTCGGACCGATGAGGACTCCTCAAAACTTGACATGCCCTTGTTATGGAGGGGAAAAGGTTCTACAACGGGAGAAGCAAGCTTCTCTAGGATGTGATCAAGGATCTTCCTTTGTTCCATTGTAATTTCATCTATAAATGACCCTCCAGTGGTCATGTTAAGGCATAGGGCAGTGTCTATGTCAAGACCCGAACGAAAGATATGTGAAAACATACTCTCGGGTAATGACAGGTCTAGGCCAGCGTGTATTAACATAGTAAACCTGGCCTAGGCTGCACATAGGACTCTTTCTCATCCTATTTGAAATCAAGGATTGTCCTTGGTAGGGAGTTTGATGGGGAAGAATGGTAGACAAAAATTGTCTTTGAGTTCTTCTAAATCCGTTCAACTTCCTATGACATTAGTGTACTATTGTTTTGCTTTTCCCTATGAGGGAGAGCGGAAACAAATTCCACATGAGAATTTCTTGTGTTATGTCAAGAATGTTCTGGCATGAACACGTCTCCTTGAAATCTTGTAAGAGGCTAATAAGGTTGTCATAGAGCTTAACCTCATCGGGCGTGTCATACTCATGGGGAGAGTACATCCGAAGTTTTCATCTCATGTGATTTGTAATGGAAAATGTTTTCCTCCCCGACTTGACATCTACATCCCCGGATGTTAATAAATTAAGAAATATATATATTTTTTTAGGGATGCCCGTTTGGAATTTCAAATTCTTGGATATCAAAAATGTAAAAAAAAATTTTTTTACATTCTTGTGCAGAAAGAATTCGGTCATGTATGGTCTCTTGGCAAAAGCCCGTATTGTTTGGGTTCTAAGGATTCCTTGTCACATTTTTGTGCAAGGGATTTGAATATTTATACCCATAGCAAGGTTATACATGACCTCCACCAATCCTCAATAGAGTCATAGAAAAATGTTCATTGAGGGTTTTTTTTTTTTTTTTTTTTTTTCAAGGTAATTTTGGGATTGGTGGTTTCTTCTATTGTTCATATTTCGAGGTGTTCTTGAATCCTTGACAAGGTCAACCTCGAAAAGCGAGGAGATCCTACCATGCGGTCCCCTTGGGTTTTGGTTCGAGGCAAGGGTCTCTCTATAGGTGTATTAGTTTCGGCAATAGTCGAAGAGACTTCCCCTTCGATCTGCTTAGGTTCTACTCGGATGGGTTCTAGCGGGGGAGTATAAAAAAAATATGGTTTAAGAAAGCTCCTCCTTCCGCTGGGTTTTTATGTGAAAACGACCCTCCGGTAGTTATGTCACAAGCAGTAAGATTGATGCTCTATCAAAGGGTTTTCCAATTTCAAGCCCGAAAAAGGTTTGGACTGAACCATGGCTATAAAGCCGGGCGGAGCTCAAATCTCGAAGGCGTGCTTGGCCGAAGATTGACATGGTTCTAGGAGCTCGCCCTTAGGAGCAAAAAGGATTTGAAAGGGTTGCTCCATAAATTAAACTAACTAGGAAAAAATGAAAAAGAATGGCGAGGGGGTAAGGGCTCACAGCGATATACTAGGTTTGCAAACTATAACGACAACCGTTCCCGGCAAAGGCGCCAGAAATGCTTGTTGGTATTTCTTGGCGTAGCGGCAAAGTCCGCAAGCGCCGCGGAAAGTACCGTTATAGCACTTCACCCAGAAGTGTTCCGGTATCGAATATCCACGGGGAACAGGCGCTAAGTCTGCTCTACCTATCTATCGAGGGTCAAGAATAGGAGGTGAACGTGGAAGTGATGTGTTCCTTCAGCACTTAGACTAAGTCGGGGGCTACTCTTTCTATTAGCGAGAATTACTTTGGGCACCGGGTTGCACTTGGTCCGCAAAGCGATGCCGGTCTGGCTCTACTCCGCTAGGGGGCGTGGAGGAATACAAGGCGAATAGGGCTATCACCACCTATCCCCTACCTCACTACCGTGGGTTGCTAAGCAAACGAGGGTGATTCATAACTTAGACACCACGTCTACGTTACTTGTCACTACTCTAGTGTCGATCAGGGTATCCCGTCTTCATCAGGGACCCTCTACTAGAGCATTTACCGGAAGGTAAACAACGATCCCATAATCTTGTCAAAATAAATGATAGCGTGGAACTTAAGAATGGTAACTGAAGGTAAGACACGAATATCTTTCACCAAGCCGAAAGATTACCCGCAGAGGTACAAGGTAGGGAGGCGGGAGCCGGCAGTGCGGCACCCGAGACAGCCGAATGGGCGTCGCAAATCCTTACGCCGCACAAGACCGCGGGGTCGCTACTCCTCTCTCTCTCTCTCTACCTTTCACTCTCTCACTCCCTCTGAGTGTCTTGGCACTCTCTAAACCACCCTATACGTGAGACGTGGAGTGTAATTCCCGAAGGAATGTGGGGTGAGTGATGGATCACATGGTGAAGTGTGTGATGGAAAGTGTGATCCTTTATTGAATGATGTGAATTGGTGAATTGGTGTGTGAATTGGTGAGTTACAAAAGAGAGGTAAGGGCCTCTTTATATAGGGAAAACCAAGAGGAAATGGAGGGCCATCCTTGTTCTAGGGAGCTTTTCGAGGGGAGTTTGGCGGGAATTCTTGGCGCCATCCGAAAAGCACCGCGATGCAACCGCCTTCCTTCCTTCGGACACGGGTCAAGGCAAAAGTGCGGCGGGATCGGGCGCCCGGGCCGGCGGCCGCCCCCGCACTGGGGCGGCCGGCCCGAGGTTTGGCCCGTCTGTCTTTGAATCTTTGCGTGTGGGCTGGTGGCCTATTCTAGGTTGCCCTTTCGGAGGTGTTTTGGCCCGAATCAAGTCCGTTTTGATTGGTTGGCTTCCCTTTGTCAAAGCGTAATTCTGTGGTGTGCTTCCTTTGTCTTTTAGGCGTACTTTTTTTGTTTCCACGTTTCCTCACGCAAAACATAATTTACGTGAATACAAGTGGAACTAGGTTAATAGCAAAGGTTTATGTGGCAAAAGTATGTTTATTTGCTATGTCATACGTCTAAGTTGGCGGTATGATTTGTATGATAATGACCGCCAACAACCACGCATGGTGATAAGTGACGGAGGATCGCAGTTCATGGACAAAGCATTCAAAGCATTCCTCAAGGAATTTGGCGCCAAGCACAACATTGCTACCCCATATCATCCGCAAACTAGCGGGCAAGCCAAAACCTCAAACAAATAGATCAAAAACATACTCCAGAAGACGGTCAACGAGATGGGGAAAGGCTGGAAGAACAAGCTGCCTGATGCTCTCTGGGCGTACCGGACAGCATACAAAGCCCCCATCGGCATGTCACCCTATCAGCTGGTATATGGCAAAACTTGCCACTTACCAGTTGAATTGGAACATCGAGCTCACTGGGCCATCAAAAAGTGGAATATGGACGTCAAACTCGCGGAAAGAACCGGCGAGAGACAAATCTACGAACTTGAAGAATGGCGAGACAAGGTGTACCACGGTGCAAAGCTCTACAAAGAGCGCACAAAAAGATGGCATGATCAGCGCATCAAGATAAAGGAATTCACCACGGGCGATAAGGTACTCTTATTCAACTCCCGGGTGAAATTATTCGGCGAAGGAAAGCTGAGGAGCAAATGGAAAGGACCGTACACCGTCATCAACACTTCGCCACATGGCGCGATCACAATCAAGATGACAGTGCGATTCAAAAGGTAAAGCGGTCAACGCCTCTAGCTTTTCTTTGAGCCATTGCACGATCTTAACCAAGAGCTTGATAGAATAGATTTATGTTTTGAAAATAGTTAAATGATAATCGGCATAAAAAGAACTTGTGAGGACATGTTCATACTTGTTTTACCTTTTACCCTCACTAGTTCATGCTGATTAGTGCTTGCTTAATTAATTTATCATTTTGCACAATTCATTTTCTATTTTCAAATTTAAATCAAAAAGAAAACCAAACCTAGGATCGGGGATCAGGGGTTCGAACTCGCGTGGCAAACAGCAGGGTACAAAATTTCAAAACCAATTAGGAGCGTGGCGAAAAACTTCGACGGGGGACACCGGGGGTGCGCACCACCGGTGGCTCCTCGGCACCCAAATTTCATCCTGAGCCTTTACCCTGCAAATGAATGGCATTCATGCTGTTTACTCTGGCGATTTGATTCGTGTCGAGGCGGAGGGTGCATTTTGCCCTATAAATACCACCCCTCACCTCTCCTCTCCTCACACAATCATCTTCTTGCTCTCACCTCTCCCCAATCCTCCACTTCTCTCAACCAACCAGCACTCTTCCAAAGCCACCACACCATGGCTCTTGTGCCATTCAACAAGGAGAGGGCAATTGGTTTTGCTAAGGAATATCTTGAGAGAGAGAGAACCCCCAAGAGAGCTCTTGCCATCATCCCCTCCTCAAGTGAGACTCCACCTAAGAAGAGGATGACTTCAAAAGGGAAGAGTGCTGCCCCCATGGGCAGCCAAGAAGAGAAAAAATAGTCTACACCAATCTTCCACCCGAAAATCTTTCCGATTACTTCCGTAGCTCCAGCTCATGCTTCCCCTACACATTGGAGCAAATGCCAAACGGAGAGTGGAAGAAGAAGGTCCCTAAGCCACAAATCGAGAGGGCAACCAGCGGGAGCTTAGCCGATGATGACGAAATAGTTCCTAAGAAGGGACTCACGGCTGGAAGCCTAGGCAAAAAGATCCAAGAACTCTCTGATTTTGTCCAAGTTCTCTTAGGCAAATTAGCGAGAAAAGACATAGCGCTAATATCCGCCTTAAGAAAGAGTTAGCGGATCTCCACTCTAGCACTCATGAGGAGTTGAGAGATGCCGCTAAGAAAATGGAGGTAGAACGCTTAGTAGACCTTGCTGACCGTTACTAGAGAGCACTTCTACCTCCCCCGAATAAATAGGTGCGCACAAGTTTAAATTTCAGCATTTCCCTTCCAATCTTTTTGTATTTCCTTCAAGTGTGCGCCCCAATTTGTATTTGAATTATTTATGAATTCAATAAAGCTTGTCTTTGGAATATTGTGTATGTCTCCACTTGTTTTTTGTCTTGTGTAAAAAGAAATAAAATAGGTATAAAAACAAGTGTGGGGAGGCAATCGTCTCTCACAAGTCAAGGTACGCAATGTATAAATTCAAATTTTTGACTTGTGGCATACTTTCTCCTCCTCCAATGATTAAACATGATGCTAAACCTGAACCAAAGTTGGCAAAACTCCATCTCTAGTCTACCAATTGATTCATGGCATGCATACACTTTATTCCTCGCCAAAAACCATACTTTGATGAGCAACTACCCGTTAGGGACCCCATGTTCATCTAAACAATTGAGCTTTGAGATATGGTAGAATGACTTGACACTTGCTCTCTTATGCGATGAGACTTGGTTTTATTTCAAAAACAAAAATCAAATAAAGCATGCTCTGGTATGATTTAGACAAATTCCTACCAAAGCCTGAATAATAACATAAATATCCACTATAGCTACTTCTGCTGTATTGAGTTTTGTCGGGGCTCGTGATCTAGCGTTGAGAGAAGCTCATACTCCCAAGATCGAAAAACACGTACACCCACATATACACGCCGATTCTCACACCGAGAATTGCGCACAACATGCATCTTTTCATCCACTAAATAAATACTCCATGCATTTTGTTACCATAATCATCTCTTGTTATCGAAAAGTATCATGCGAGAAAAAGAGAATACTGAGGCTACAAAAAAAAGTATGAGAAAAAGAAAAAAGATGGACAAATGTCTAGAATAAATGACGAGGAAGTCGGTACTTCAAAAAAAAAAAGAGAAAAGAAAGAAAGTAGCCTGTATTTCTCCAAAAGCATACAAAAAAAAAGAGAAATCATGAGACAAGGAGTAACCACAAAAATACCACAAATATTTCCACACACATTTGCACATTTCGATCTAGGAGTATGGCACTTCCTCCAATGATGGAGCTTGACCCAACAAAACATAGGGGAATGGGTATGCAACACTCCACTCCAAAGATCCACAAAACCCTACAAAAAGATAGGATGAGTGAGAGCAAAAGAGTGCTTTGGCAAAGAAACATAAGCAGTGACTATGTGATAATCAACCATGGAGCATTGCTACTTTATCTTCGCAAAAAATTCAAAAAATCAACCAAGTCTCGCACATGAGTAGTAGCAAGGAGATAGGAATTCATCTTTGTTCCATTGCTCAATCGTTCAAGATAACTTGGTAGCCACTTTTGAATGCTCACAAAGCAGGTAAGGCCCGAAATAACTTGTATGCAGGTCTACATCTTGGAGATTGAACCACTTTAGTCCCCTGTGCCTTCACTTTCGAGGGGACGAGTAAAGGGCTAAGTGTGGGGGAGTTTGTTGACGGTAACCAACTACATATCAAACACCGTCAACATACACCAAAACAACCTAGAGATAGGGATTATAAATTAACAAATTCTATAGTTTTGGTGTATATTTGGCTTTGCAGGTACAACTCAAGTATATGTGCACTTTGGGCCAAAATACAAAGAAAAGAAGAATAAAAACAATAAATAGAAAAAGGCCCAAAGGAGACAAATGGCAAGCCAACCCAACTTACCTCGGTCGGACCAAAAACTCAGGCTTTCCACACCGACACCGGGCCCAAGACAACGAATGAGGACAACACGCCAAAGGCGGGCGGATCGGGGCCGGCCGAGTGCGACCGCACCTTAGGGTGCGAAGCACCACGATCCCGACCGGTGGGCCCGAGCTGGTGCATGGCGGTTCCATTACTCCAGAGAACGTCGGTGGCGCTATGGACCAGGTTCGGTGCACCCCCAAACCGCCTATTCCTGGTCGGTTTGGCCATAATGGGGGTGGAGGACATTTTCAAAAGACCCCCCTACACTCAAGCTATAAAAGGAGGACCTCTACCTCTCCCTCAATACACACAAGAAGGAGAATACAGCACACTTGAGCAAGAGAGTAGATTAGTCTTCTTATCTTCTTCCAATTCTAGAGAGTGAGAGAGCGAAAAGATAGAAGGAAACTTTGCTCCTTCTACTCGGAGTTGTCGGAGTGCCCTCGGTGGTCCGCGGTTCCTAGGAGTTCAGAGTGCGGACTTGCCCGGCACCGCGACGCTTGTACCTCTACAAGCTTCTTACACTTTGGTGAGCAAGCTTGTGATTATCTTTCGGCTTATTGTCTTTTCAAGCATATTATCTTAAGTTGTTATAATCTTGCGGGATCGGTAGATTGTCTCATAAGAGCGTTAGTTCTTGGGGAAGGAACTCTTTGTGGGGGGAACCTTGGCCAACATCAAGAAGCTGTGACCAATAGTGCAAACATGGTGTTTGGACTAGCATTCACCTACCATTTGAGCATCTCACGGTCGTGAGGGTAGGCGGCGAGGGGTCGTGACAGCCTTGTCCGTCCCTTGTAATCCCTCCCCGTTCGGGTGTGACGTAGAGCTAATTGCGGGGACGCTTTGCGGTATTGGGCGTGGGCCGGTGCCCGAAGTAAGGAGATAACAACGTGAGAGATCCCTGCCTGGAAATCTAAGCCCATAGAGATACCTCACAACTCATAGAACCTAACCTTGCCTTGGGTAAACACGGCCCGAGAAAGCCCTCTACGCAGGTCGTCCTTGCGAAATATACGATACCACAGCACCACCGGGTGAAGTGCTACAACGGTATTTCCCGTGCGCTTGCGGACTTTCTTCGCTTTCGCTAAGAAACACCAACACGCACCCTTGTAGCCGAGAAGTGTAGTGCCATTCTTATCACGTAATTTCCCTTTTATCATGAGTTGTCAGTGTTGACACCTGTTATCCTATACTTTTATATGTCAACAAGAGATGAAATAAGGACATAAAATGAATAAATACTTAAATTAGAGGTTTATACTAATAAGTTCCACGAGTTTTGGTGATTTATGTATTTCCAGGGACTTAACAGATAAATGCAGAGAAGAATGGAGAAAGTTCCGGAATATACATCACATATGATGACAAGACTTGACCGTGAAGTAACTCAATCCGAAAAGTGGACTAAAACATTCTAGAAAGTACCAGAGGACACCAGAAGGAACCAGAAGCCGAGGGGAGGTCAACCCCTGGCGGCCGCCAGGCTCATTTTGGCCGGCCGCCAGGTGGGACCCACCTGTCAGCCTCAGCTTTCTAGGTCGGTTTGTAACCGACTTTGAGGTTGTATCTACACCATTATTGAAGGTCGGTTTGATCCAATGGTCATCATTCATCGCCAAGGCCTATATAAGAAAGACCTCTCGCCTTTGAGGGGTTAAACCCTAATTCATATCAAATTCATTATTATCAATTTAGTTGTAAGTCAGGCAGAAGTAGAAGAGAGTATCTCCACCAGAGATTAGGGTTAGCTACTTGTTCTAGTTCTAGTTCATCTAGTTCTAGTTCGTCTAAGTTGATTAGCAAGTCAGATTCAAGTAGAGCTGGGTGTGCCTACCCAGAGTTCTAGATCTTCAAGTTTCACGGTACGGATATTATCTTGTATCTATGACTTTGCTCTTTATTAATAATATGTGTTTGTTTATTATGTTCTTACTTTATTCTAATAGTATGTTTGATACAGATATAGTTTATGATAGATTTATGTATCTATTCATAGAGCGCCTAATTCAATACTCGAGTGGGTTAGGTGGTAGAGATATTTATGTAAGCGTGGTGCTTATATATGATTTACCTGCGAATGCACCTTATATTCGAGTTGTGTGGTAGATCGCGGGAGTGACAGGTCTGTTGAGTCCTTTGTAATCCACCCTCCGTCTATAAGACTAGTGGACAATGAGTACGGGGAATATCTTGTTTTGCTCTTGATTTTCCTTGGTAGTCGCCCGGATACATGATCTAGAGTTTACTATCCTATATATGATAACATATGCCTTAGAATAGATGTAATGACTTAGTAGATTAAATGCTATAGAAGAATTACGTCTCTTAAAGTAGTCCAATGTTAAGTCTAACTTATAGTAGTCTATTCCGTCTCTGTGTATGATGCCTCTGCCTTTATTTATCATTATTATATTATTATTATTATCGACTTACCCCTGCTAAAGTTAGCACTAGTGCTTGATCTCTCTCTCATAAGTATGCCACTTATCAATTAAATATGAGCCCACCTTTAATTATTCCTCCCGTGGTAGAATATAAATGACAAAACCTGGATTACTCGGTGAAATGCTACAAAGTGGTATTTATATCTGTGCGCTTGCGGATAGACCTTTTATATTTATTTTTCCTTAGATTGCAAACAACACATTCACAAGTATCACCTATGTATTTCCTAGCATTTTTGTGGGGATGACAACCTAGCACATAGTAGTGTTAAGAGATGAACCACACCGAGTGTCTCGGCGGCATATAGCCTGAGGTGAGATTAACTCCACCTTATGTTATAGTGACGTTAGAAATACCAACGATCGGCATGTAAGACTTGGATCCAGCGTTATTATCTAGACCCTATTGTATCAGTTGAGACCTTAATCCAGTATGCAATCTATATGTATCATGTTTTATGGTACTTGTGCGGTGTTCACAATTTGCATAATTACTACCCTTTCAAAGTGCAACGTTTTGTTGCTCCTTTGTTTGCAAAATCTTGGTACACATATTGCGTTGACATAACCATGATGATGATGAAAGACCGTATTGAGTTTATTGTTTTTGTTATTGTTAATGAATTTATTTCTCTCAATAAATTCCATGTAACTTAAATTCGATACCTTTATATTGGGACAACATCATCGATGGTTATTGTTGATTCGATTGTGCAGATGCCGCAAACTTCGATCAGTCTTTGGGGAGATCGTGACCACCACCACCACCTCCCCTAAACCCGGGGCAGTTTTTCAACCGGTTCACGGGGAGAGTTGTGCAATATCTCACGCAACACCGGCGGGGAGGCGGAGGAGGAGGCCGAAATGATGCGGCTGGGGAGAGATTCCAGTCGTTACAAGGACTTTAAAAGCCACAGAACCACCAAAATTCACTATGGCAAATGTACCCATGGATTTTTTGAAGAATGGCTTACCCCGGTCGAGGAGAAGTTTTGGTTGGTGAATGCATGCGAGACACGAAGGCGAGTATGCAACACACTTGCTTGAGGGACTCTGGAGGGGATATGGTGGAAGAATCACCATGCCACATTTCTTGCCAATGTTCCTATCACTTGGTTTCAGTTCACAGCAGCTTTTTGTGACACCTACATACCTGCTGGTGCTTTGGCCAAGAAGTTGGGAGAGTTCATTAAGCTCAGCCAGGATACTAAAACCATGAATGAGTACCTACAGGCTTTCAACAGTCTGTCTAGGTATGCTCCAGACATGGTTGAAAGTGAGGCTAAGAAGTTGGCTAGCTTCAAGAGAGGGTTGAACTTGAAGATGCAGAAAACCATGGGAAATTCCACCAGGGATACCTTCCAGGCCTTTGTGACTAATTGCATCCAACAGGAGTCCAGCAACACTTTGTATGCTGCTTCCAAAGGCAAAAAGAGATCGTTTGAGGGAAACTTCGGGACAGGCGGTGCTTCTTTTTTATGCGCCGTCAGAACTATCGTGCACTGCCGCACCTTCGCGGTATGCACCACCACGAGAAGAAGAACCAGGGCGGGAACCCACGCTTCGGGGAAGGCGTATGTGGCGCTGTGCGCGAAAGGAAAGCCGGCGTAGGGGTGCTTCACGCCCAATCCCTTTCAACCACAACAATTGTTTCAATTGTGTTAAGCCCGGGCATTTCTCCAAGTTTTGCCCGCAGCCCAGGAAGAGTTACAAGCAGCATGTGGGGCAGGCACACTTTGCCAATGTTGAGGAGATTCTAGAGGGAGAGACTATGGCCGGCTAGTGCGTGCTTAGTTAACAATCGTAGTGCTATTGTTTTTTGTTTGATTCTGGATCATCGCATTCATTCATGAGTCAAGATTTTGCAAAAGAGGAATAATGAGCAGATAAGCGACTTAGGATTTGGGTATCATATTAGTTCAGGGGCTGATCAACTAACTAGGACGGCCGGTCGGTAAGAATGCAGATTAAGATTGGGGACCTAGAAGTAGTGACTTCCTTGATAGTTTTACCTGGTTTGTGCTTGGATATCATTCTCAGGATGAATTGGATGAAGAGTTGGGGAGTGATCATAGACCTTTGTGAATAGAGTAGTTCACTTGAAGAACCCTCATGACATGACTGAACACCAGATCCTACTGCCCAAAGCCATTGACCTTAACCGTGTTTCAGCTGCCTTACAAGTGACTAGTATTTACGATATACCGGTGATGCACGTGAATTCGGATGTTTTCCGGAGGACCTACTGGATTACCACCCGATAGGGATGTTGAGTTTGCAATGAGCTAATTCCAGGAACCGCCCCCATATCTAGGAGACCCTACCGAATGCCACCCAATGAATTAGCAGAGTTGAAAGTACAGATTCAAGAGTTGCTTGAGAAAGGTTTCATTAGACCTAGTTCCTCACCTTGGGGATGTCCAGCGTTGTTTGTGAAGAAGAAGGATCAGACATTAAGGATGTGTGTGGATTATAGGCCACTCAATGCGGTAACTGTCAAGAATAAATATCCTTTACCCCGCATTGACATTCTTTTTGACCAGTTGTCTCGAGCCAAAGTTTTCTCAAAGATAGACCTTCGTTCGGGGTACCATCAGTTAAAATCGGACCACGGGATATACCCAAAAGCGGCTTTTTCAATGAGGTATGGGTTTATGCAGTATCTCGTCATGTCCTTCGGCCTGACGAATGCTCCAGCTCATTTCATGTGCTTGATGAATTCGGTGTTTATGCCCGAATTGGATAAATTCGTGGTTGTATTCATTGATGACAACTTGGTGTATTTTGAGAATGAAGAAAAGCATGTTGAGCATTTGAGGATAGTTTTGCACAGACTTAGAGATCATCAGTTGTATGCTAAGTTTAGTAAGTGCGAGTTTTGACTGAAGAAAGTGCATTTTCGGGGACACATGTTATCTGAGGACGGAATTTCAGTAGACCACGGTAAGGTACAAGAAGTCATGGACTGGAAGGCACCGGTCTCAGTTTCTGAGATCCGGAGTTTTCTTGGGTTAGCGAGGATACTATCGTCGATTTATACGATTTCTCCAAGATAGCCAAAACCCATGACCCGATTGTTACAGAAGGAAGAGAAATTCGTGTGGACACCGGAGTGCGAGACAGCGTTTCGTACACTACGAACGTTGTTGACTACCGCTCCTGTGCTTGCACAACCTGACATAGAGAAACCCTTTGATGTGTATTGTGATGCATGTGGTACGAGGATTGGGATGCGTACTCATGCGGGAAGGCAGGGGTTATTGCGTATGCATCTCGATAGCTAAGGAAGCATGAGGTTAATTATCCGACCCATGACTTAGAACTCTTTGCCGTGGTACATGCATTGAAGATTTGGCGTCATTACTTACTTGGTAATGTATGTCATGTCTATACTGACCATAAGAGCTTGAAGTACATTTTCACTCAAAAGGAGTTGAATATGAGGCGAGAGGAGATGGTTAGAGCTGATAAAAGATTATAACTTGGAATTGCACTACCATCGGGCAAAGCTAATGTTGTAGCGGATGCTTTGAGTAGGAAATCGCATTGTATCTTTGGGACAAGTCGAATCCGAGGAGATTTTTCCTCCTATGCATCCGACTATCCTATGCAACATCCAATTGCGAGTGAACTTGGGGCGGGATAGTTGAAACTCGAGAAAAACGAGATAGAGGGATATCATTTATCGAAAAGAAGCCCTGAGAAGGAACCTAGTGATCATTTCGCATTGATGAGAATGGTATTCTTTGGTGCGATGATCATCTAGTCGTACCTAAAGATCGGGAGTTGAAGGATCGGATTCTAACAGAGGCACACTCATCTAAGTTATCTATCCATCCGGGTAGTAACAAGATGTATCGGGATTTGAAAACCAGATTTTGGTGGACTAAAATGAGAAAGGAGATTCTTTGCACATGTGGCTAGATGTGATAATTGTTGCGAGAGTCAAAGCTATTCATATGAAGCTTGCGGGATTGTTGCAACCATTACCAATTCTGATTGGAAATGGGATGATATCACTATGGACCTTATTGTTGGATTGCCATGTACCCAGAGAGGAGTTGATTCCATTTGGGTGATTGTGGATCGTTTGACCAAAGTTGCCCATTTTATTCTGTCAACATACGTTATGAAGCACATCGGTATGCAGAACTATACATCTCGCAGTTAGTTCGTTTACATGGAGTGCCCAAATCGATAGTGTCGGATCGTGGATCAACTTGGACTAATCGATTTTGGGAGTGTTTGTAGGAAGCCCTGGGTACCAAATTAGTTCGTAGTTCCGCCTACCATCCTCAAACCACAGGCCAAACAGAACGAGTGAACCAAATACTAGAAGATATGTTGAGGGCATGTGTGTTGTCAGCAAAAGGCTCTTGGGATAAGTGGTTGCCACTAGCAGAGTTTTCGTACAATAATAGTTATCAAGCAAGTATCAAGATAGCACCATTCGAAGCATTGTATGGTAGAAAATGTAGAACACCCCTGAACTGGGTAGAGACAGGAGATCGGACCTATTATGGCATTGACCTAGTAGATGAAGCTGAGCAAAAAGTAAGAGTGATAAAGCAACACATGAAAGCTGCCCGGGATCGTCAAAAGAGCTACGCAGATAAGCGTAGGAAGCCTATTAGGTTCGGTGTTGGTGACTTTGTTTACTTGAAGGTGTCACCAATGAAAAGAGTACAGCGTTTTGGAGTTAAACGTAAGTTAGCGCCTAGGTCTGTAGGCCCATATCGGATCATTGCTAAAAAAGGAGAAGTGGCATACCAATTGCAACTACCACATGAGATGAGAATGGTTTTCGGTGTCTTTCATGTGTCACGATTAAAGAGATGATTGAGAGTTCCAGAGGAACAAGTGCCAATTCGGAATGTTGAAGTGGATCAAGATCTAACTTATTATGAGGAACCTATGAAGGTGTTAGATACCAAAGAGAGAGCCACAAGGAACAAGGTAGTCAAGCAATATAAGATCCTATGGGGAAATCATGGGGAAAATGATGCAACATGGGAAGCGATGAGTATCTTCAGAGAAACTATCCCCAATTTTATCACAAATGGTTAGTCTTACCAAATCTCGGGACGAGATTCTTTTTAGGGGGGAAGATTTGTAACACCCTAGGTGTTAAGCATCTCTTTTGCATGAGCATTTGCATAGCATAATCATCATTTCATGCATAACCATGTTAGTAGTGACATTCATTTTGATTTGACTTCAATTCATACTTGTTTGATCTAGCTACTATAAGATGTTAGCTATAATGTTGTTTTGGACCTAGACTTTGCCTAGTTATATTTTTTTGACATAATTTAGGACCATGTTTAAGCTTGTAAATCATTTTGGAAAATTTTTATAAATCTGCCCTAGAGCTTGTTACCCTCTTTGAGTCATTTTGAAATCCTTTTCAAAATTGCATGTTAGAGTGGTTTCTAGCCAAAGTGTTCCATATATGAAATGTAGTACTTTTATATAGATCAAAAAGTCTTCTATGACCTCCTTGTGAAAATGCTTGCAAGAGGTTCAAATAGGGCCCAACAGTTTGGGTCGATTTGAATTTGAATTCAAACTCGTTTTTATACTAGTGTCGTCGCCATCATTTTGTGCTCGCCGCCGGCCGCCGTGCATGCTCACGGTTCGCACTCGGATGAGCTTCTTCAAGCTTGAAATTGCCATGCATGTCACCCCATGAGTCCAGCCAAGTCGGGAACGAGGTGTAGGTCGTTTGGTTTCGCCACGCGGAATGGCTTGTCGCCGTCGATCCAGCCGATCCCGTCGTTGCCGCCGCGCGTATGTGCACGCGGTGTATGCTCGAGCGACCTCCCTAAGCTCCCAAATCGATTTGCATGTCGCTTATGTCACTTTCGGGGAGTCGAGAACAGATGATGGGGTGCCGTTATTCATCGGGAAACGGCCAGATTGCCACCACCGCGCCGCGGCCGCCCGCCGCCGCCGCGTCGGCGCTAGAGCCGATTTTTGTTGGGGATAGTTGCGGATCGATAGATCTCGTCAAGAGAATGCCGTAGGTGTCCTTAGTTCGCCGGGAAACCTGCCGCCGGCGAGATCCGCCGCACCCGCCGCCGTGCTTTCTGTTTTTCGTGTCGTGACACGCGGGTCCCACACGTCAGCCGATTTTTCTTTATTACATTTTGTTTTCCAGTTTTTGTTTCAAAAGCTTTAGAAATTCATAACTCGGTCATTTTTAGGTGTTTTTGAGTCAAACAAATTTTGCCATGCTTGTTAAGTGATAGGCTACAGTATAAAAATATGAAACCCTATTTTCCAACAGTTTTTATATATGGTTATATTTAGGGCCATAAATGCATGGAAAATGAGAAAAATCCATATCTTTTAATTGGTGCAAGATAAAAATATGCTTCATGTATAAAATGTTCTTATTTTTGTGAGTAGAGTCTAGGAAAAATATCATGCATAGTATGTTCTGTGGAGGAAATGTGATTTTCTATTTATGTGCCATTTTCAGTGTGATCTTTTGGAAAATCATAGGAAAATAATTACTATGGTTTTGAATGTGAAACTTGGTGTGCTTGGTTTTGATAGGTTTTAGTAGCTGGTCATACTCAGAAATCTGTTGTCTGACACTTTTCATAATACAAAGTATTTTCACATCATGTTTTAATGCTTCCTAGTGATTTTTTTGTGTAGGGCTGTGTATGCACGATCTTGCCATGAAATTTTTATGGTAGCCTTTGTAGACTAGTAGGATGCTCTGGTAATTTTTGTAGAATTTTCTCAAGTGGTTATGTATTTATCATAATTGTGTTGCATAGGAAATATCCTAGAAATGCATGTTTATGTTAGGGTAATATGTTTTGGTTGGCTTACTATTTGCTCCTAGCATGATTAGGACCTGTTGATGTGCTTAGTTTGATAGCCTTGTGCTTTTGGTCAATTTATTAATCCTAGCTCTCATATATTTATAATGTGCATGTGTAGTGGATATTTAGGACAAGTCATTTTATGTGCTTTAATTCTTATTTTTGGCTTGACCAGTAGGTTTATTTGGTAGATTATAACTTGTCTTGCTTGCTGGAAAAGTTCTAGATGAAGTACATGCTTGAGTGATTCATTTGAAGTGTCCTAAGTCATAGTTTGTCTGAAAACAGAGCCTCAGTTTTTCCTGTTTTTTTCGAGGCTGTAGATGGCAGAATCAGGCCGGCGTATATTGAATGTTTTGTAGGAAATTTCGTTAGCTTTCCAACGAGTATTTGTTTGCTGAATCTGGAGTTGTAGAACTCTCTGTAGGACTGTTTTACTGACAGTAGGTCTAGCTGTCATTTTTTTCTATAATTAGTAAGTTAGAGTGTTTTGCTTGATGTAGATTACTAGGGTTTCTTGTGTAGATATGTTTGTGTTTCTACAGAAGAGATATACACTTACTAGTATCATACATCATGAAGCATTCATTCATCATTCAAATCTTATTTACAAGCAAGTCTATGTTTATGCATCGTAGTAATCTTTTCTCCATCATATGCATCATCTCGGGATCGGGGAGGTGATCGAGGAGCGGACCGGGAGCTTCACCACCTCGGAGTGCAGCCCGAGGAAGAGGTCATCGGAGGAGGAGAGTCGACCGTCGTCGAGCTTCCTGAGTGCCCGGAGCACGTGCTGCTCACGTTCTGCGAGGCAAGCCCCGGAGCATTCTGCCTTTCCTATGCTTCTCAATTAATTTGACATGAGTCTTTTATATGTTTCATGCATTAAGTTAGGAAATGGTTGAAACCGTTGTTGCACGAGAGATCCTTGCTGAAGTTGCCCTATCCTATTTAGGAGTCTAGGTTAAATGCTCAGTATCATGATTGCAGAGAAGCGGTGATTCCGATCACTTGAGAGAATGTTGTGAACAATCACACGGGTGATTGTCAAGCTTCGCGAAAACCCGATTAATAAAACATGTGAGATTGGATGGATATTGTGGTCTTTCCATCGATCGATTAAGGACTTACCCTTTGTCGGGCTGTGGTCGGAAGTTGAACGTACTGTTCATATAGTAGGCTCTGCGGGGTCATGAGCCACGAAGCTTGTGGGAATGTTAGGGGCTTGCTTTGCCCGCTTTATCGCTCCTCCTTTGGCGTGGTAGGTTGGGATTGATTGGGCGCAAGAAGATGCGCCGCGAAGCATCGTCTTCGTTGCTTTCGCTCACTTGGTGGTCCGAGAAGGAGGGGGTAGCCGGCGGGGACCGAGACATACGTCCCCTAACGTCTGGATGTGATTGGGTCTGCCTTTGCAAAGTAGACCTGGTTTATGACGAGGGGTATTCGCCGGTGGTTTGCAATCGATTCGAATCGCCATCTCTCCTAGTCGGTGAGAACACGGGTTGCGTCCGCGACATCGTAGTTTAATATCACAATATATATTATTTTTATCATGTGCTGCTTTGTTAAAATATTGATCAAGTTACTTATCTTTGTTATTTATATTCTTGAGCAAATGTTTTAATCTTGACTATACAGGATCTATGGTTATGTACATAATAATAACCTTTTAACTTGGAAAATACAAGTAGTATGTGTAGGCTCACTAATCAACTTTATTTTGAAATTAATGTGAGTCGGTAGAACCCCGAGATAAAGCCTAGCATAATCCTTAGAGTCTTTTATTTTATTTGGCGGGTAAGTCTAGCTGAGTATTTGTGTACTCGGGGGTTTTATTCCCATTGTTGCAGGTGAGCATTTGTACCATGGGTACTATAAGACTTGTTTGTATCCTGCCGATGAGGAGTAAAGGCCAGGGCAAGGCATTCCATATCCCTGTCTCATGCTGTTGCAGGGTTGACTATTATTGGCACTACCTTATCTTTATTTCCGCTGAACACTATTTGGCTTTCAAAACTACTGCTTCCGCACTATGAACCTGAGTTTGTAATAAATAGTACATCACACTCGATATTAATATATGTTCGAATTTGGTTTGAAATACCTGCTGATTGTACTACTGAGCTCAACGATCTTGGTTGTATTGTTGATGAGTTTGAAATCACTTTCGGAAATTTCGAATACCGGGTTTATATGGACTCAAGTGTAGACTGTGATTGCTTCGGTGATTGCGAATTATACTTGATTTCTTATAAATTGGTCGGCTCAGTAACAATTCCACACCAAGTGATATAGGCAGGTTACAGCTCACTAATGCGGTTCTTACAACTCTTCCAACCTTCTACCGTAAAACCATGATCAAGCGAATTGATAAATTTAGAAAACGTTGTTTTATGGCATGGAGCAAAAAACCATCAAAACCAGCTTGGCCCTTGGTCTGTGTACCGAAGCCAAATGATGGCTTGGGAGTTACTAATTTGACAACACAAAATAAATTTTTATAATAAGGTGGACATTCCATGGGTACAATTGATTTGGGGACATTATGTTTTTCTCAAAAATGCAGGAGAACTATACTTCATTATATTAAGAAGAAAAAAGGAAAAAAGACCCGAGTACAACACACACCCCACAACTCTAAATAAATATTACATTTGTTCGTAGGAAATCAAGGAGGTGACCAAAGCACCAACCAACAGAAACTACAGGGGCGTGGAAGGATGAGAAGCCAGGAAGGATAGCCCTCTACCCCCTGCCAAAGCCCACAGCCAACCCTCCTCCAATGCAAAACCCAAGGCACCCCCCAAACTGGGAGTAGTTCCGTCAAAGACACATCTATTGTGGTGATTCCATAAGGTCCAAGCTCCTAAGATCACCGGAGAGTTGAACCCTTTCCCTGTAAACCCATCAGTAGCATTGCTTGAGACTTCCCACCACAAGTCAAAGGATAGGTCAGAGGGCTGTGGACAGAATTGCTGGAGCCCAAAATGCTGGAGAAAGTGAAACCCGAACTGCCGAGCGAAGATACAAGAACACCAGAAAATGGTTAATGGTTTCATACTCCTGATCACAAAGAGGGCACTACACCGGATGTGGCAGCCCATGCCTTGCAATCCGATCAGCCATCCAGAATCTATTATGTGCGACCAGTTTTGGGGACATTATTACTCTCAAGACAGGTTACCATATCAAGGTAGAAGGATTAGAGGTTCTTTTTTGTGGTTCTCAGACTAAGGGATCATTGTAAAGGTATGGCAATGGTTTCTGTGAAAGATGGATCACATGCTTCCTCTGGCGTAAGCTTTGGGAAGGAACTGTTTGCTCTCAAACCTATCCTGAACTTTTTTCTAATGCTAAGAGTTAGCAGATTTGTTTGAACGTGGCAGCATCCACTCCTCTCATTTAGAATTTGTTCCATTTGCTGCTCTCTGGGGAAGCATATGCTCAGTTTCAGGAACTCTCACAACCTATTCACAAATTGCATTTGCAACAATATACTGACAACTAGACTTGTATTTGGGGATCCTCTACTTATTCATCCAAGAAGGCTTATAAACATCTTTTGAGTCATCATGTACCTAAGTTTACAGTTCAGAACAAAAGGAAATTCGTTTTTTGGCTTGAAGAATCAACTGAAACCTAGATCTTTATTACGACAGCGCAATATGCATCTCTAGGATTACAATTGTGTTCTGTTTGCTCAATGTTGAGGAAGATCTTCATATTTTATTTCATTGCCCGCTCTCTCCAGCTTGCTGGTTTAGATTAAATGTTTTTTCTACCAAACAATGATGATATTCTGGACATTTTGGACAGTATCAAACAGCAGCTAAGCCAGTCATTCTTCATGGAGATCATAGTAACAATGTGTTGGGCTATTCGGATCATCAGAACGACATCATTTTTAAAAATTTGGCACATTCAGTTCAAATATTGTTGGCAATCTGCCACCTGCAGTAGGTAATCCTCCTGCTGCCTGCTCCCTCTTTCTCCCTGGACCAAGGTAGAAGAAGAGCAGGAGCTCTTCCCTCTTCTCTCACGCGCACACACACACACACACTGCTCAGGTTCAGGTTCAGCGTTGGCGAACTGAACCAAGTCTGGTTGGCTGAGAGCTTGAGGCAAATGAGCTTGAGCTCACTCACACACACGCACACAACACTGGTTCAGTAGTGGCTGAACCCTCCAGAATGTGTTGCACGATGAATGGTGCAGCTGAACTAGTTTGCATTGAAAAAGGAGACGTCCTATTTATACACAAGCTACCTACATGGCTTTCCTGGAAGTTACCTAAGAGAAGAACTTGACTTGGAGTCAAGTCTCCTGCTGAAAAAACAGCCCTAGTGGCTGAGGAAGGTGCCTTGCAATTGCAAGGAAGCTGCAGTGCAGCAGCAAGGAAAACTTCCCTACATTGCAAGCATCGACCTATTGTCAACCCTGCTGTAGGAGAAAACATTAGCTGCAGATTACATCTTACAATCTTCCCCTAATCCTGCTGCTATCCCGTAGCCTTGACCTCTTCCATGTCGATCATGCCTCATAGCTCCATGAACCGAAGGCGCCCGAGCGACTTGGTGAGGATGTCAGCGAGTTGCCGCTCGGTGTCGACGAACTCGATGACGGGGTGTCCTCCATCGACATAGTCACGAAGAAAGTGAAACTTCACATCTATGTGCTTGCTTCGCCGTGGAGGACCGGGTTCTTTGCCGGCGCAATGGCCGGCTAGTTGTCCACCCTTGAGGAGTGGCAGGCGAGACACAACTCCGGTGAGCTCACCTAGCAATCGGCGCAGCCCACAACCTGGCGCGCCGCGGTAGCCGCTGCCACATACTCGCCTCGCAAGTCGCGGCGCCACCATCTTACGCCCCGGTGATTGCCGGGCCACCGACGCGGACCCGGGGAAGACCGGCCGACGCCGGGCGTGCTCCGCCGCGCCCGTCCACATCTCCGGCATGGTCCGCATCGCTGAACGCTGTGAGCTCTTGCTTACCCCTCCTTGGCCTTACGCGGCGCATCGCTGAATGCCATCAACGAAGCCCGCCGCCCTTGGGGAAGACAACACCCATGTCCGGTGCCCTGAGCGCGTACGCGCGGCGGCCGCTTGACCGCCGTCCAATGATCCTCCCTTGGATCTTCGAGGAACCGGCTCACATACCCGACCGCGAAGGAGATGTCCGGCCGGGTGTGAGTCAGCCACCGCAGCCCGCCGACAATGCTCCGTGGCGGCGTCGCGTCCACCTTCACCGCCGTCTTTGTTCTTTGACAGCTTGATCCGCTCCTCCATCGGGCGTCACCATGGGCTTGCGGCCCGTCATCCCGGCCGCTCCGGCAGCTTGAGTGCGGGGCTGCTGCCCCCAGCGACCTTCTCCTCCCCCTACTTTACCCGATGCCGAGGAAGTGCGACATGAGCCGAGGTCGCTCATCCGGAATCGTGCCGCCATCTCCTCCTTGAAGGCGTCGATGTCCCTCGGCCGCGCCCTGGTCACGATCAAATCGTTGACGTACACACCGACGATGAGCTGCTCCTTCCCCGTCATCGGGTGTACAAGGAGTGCTCGTCACACATCGCGTGAACCCGAGCTCCGCCATGGTGGCGGCCGAGCTTGGCGTTCCATTCCCGCGGTCCCCGGCGCGCGTAGAGTGCCTTGCAAAGCCGCAGCACCTTGTGCTCTGCTCCCTTCACCGCAAATCCGAACTGCCCGCACGTAGACCTCCTCTCGCGGTCACCATTGAGAAACGCCGACTTGACATCAAGATGATGGGCTGGCCAATCCTTTGGCGCCCGGCGCGAGCAAGAGTCGGACCGACTCCATGCGCGCCACCGGGCGAAGACTTCCCTCGGTCGATGCCCTCACGCCGGACGAAGCCTCGGCCACCAACCGTGCCTTGTGCTTCACCATCTCGCCGTGCTCATCCATCTTCACCTTGAAGACCCACTTCAGTCAATCGGTAGGCATCCCGCCGGCGGATCGACCAACTCCCAGGTCTTGTTGGCCTCGATCGACCGCATCTCCTCCAGCATCGCCTTCCGCCATGCCGTGTCACGCTCCGCAGCAGCCCGAATGTGGCCGGCTCCTGCGTAACTCATAAGCATGAGCTCGGGTCGTCGTCGGCGGGCGTCTTTGCCCGGCCGGCACCTCTCGCTTCCCCGATGATGTTGTCCATCGAACGGAAGCGCACCTCCTCACCGTCGTGGAAAGCATCCACGAACTTCGGAGACATCACTCGGCGGAGTGGCAAACTCCAACTGTCGGGGTCCCCGTTACGGCAAAACATGGGAGCTTGGTGATGCGGGGCTCGCCCGCTAGGACTTAAGCGGCTCCACCGCCTCGCCCGCCGGCTCTCGCCGCACCTCCTATCGCGCCGTTCGGTGCTTTCGATCACCAACTGCTCGACAGCGAAGTCCCTTGTGAAGCCGTTGGAATCCTCTACTTCCCCATCGTGGTGGTGTCCCACTTCCGGGCCGCCTGGTCGAAGACAACGTCCCCTGGACACCACCACCTTCCCCGGGCCGGGTCGAGCGGCCGGTAGGCGCCGTCCCCCTCCTCGTAGCCCGGGAACACCATCTTGGTGCTCCGGTTTTCAAGCTTTCAAGGCCAGCCTTGGCGGTCTTCATGTGCCGATGCGGCCGAATGCGCGCAGTGCGAGACATTGGGCTTGCGCCCCGTGCCACGCCTCGTATGGCGTCATCCCTTCAAGGCCTTGGTGGTGAGCGGTTCAAGATGAACACCGCTTTGCTCACCACCTCGCCCAGAACTCCGCCGACATCCCCTTTGCCTACGGCATC
Organism: Hyparrhenia diplandra; assembly: GCA_015847255.1. Lineage (NCBI taxonomy): Eukaryota > Viridiplantae > Streptophyta > Magnoliopsida > Poales > Poaceae > Hyparrhenia > Hyparrhenia diplandra. The sequence goes on from JADLZK010004743.1 coordinate 428,868, forward strand.
GGCGCACCATCGGCGATGGCACGGTTGCGCCGCTCAACCACGCTATTACTGGCTGCGGTGTGTATGGCGCCAATAGGCGGCGTACCACCCCCTCACCGATGCGATAGGTGGCGAATTCAACGCCGTGAACTTCGCCGCCCGGTCCATCCTCGGGATGGCGGCTTCTTCTGCCGAACCCGCCTCGCCGCACGCCCTGAACCGCTTGATGGCCTCCGCTGCCTCGTCCTTGCTCGTCGGGGAGCTACAGACCACATGTACCGGTGCTGCGATCGTCCACGGCGGGGAGGAAGTACCTCCAGCCACCATGTGTGGCCGGCGTGGTGGCCCACAAAGGTCGCCATGGGCGAGTTGGAGCACCTCCGCCGCCCGGTACTTTGCCGCCTTTGGGAATGACAGGACGCCTGCTTCCCCACCAAACGGCTATCACACGGCTCGCTAGCGTGTGTGATTTGTGGCGAGTCCGGGGTCACCATCTTGCCGAGGCGGCCGGCGCCTCGAAGCTCAGGTGGCCAAACCTCCCATGCCACAGCCATGGCTCCTCCGTGCACACCGCTACGAGACACACCGGCTGCTCCACCTTCAGTTCAACAAGGTACACCCGGTTCCTAGAGCGCGTAACCTTGGCGAAGGCACCGCTCTCGGTCCCCACGATCCTCGGCACCCCTTCGAGCGGATCGGGACCTCCGACCAGCGCTTCGTCCGCCTGCCCCAAGCTCACAATGCTCGGCGCGGGCGGGGATGTAATACACATCTGCAGTGCACGGTGCTCCCCATTGCGGCACGAAACACGATGGTGCCCTACCCGTGGATGGTGACCTGCGAGCCATCACCGAACTTGGCCGTCGGTCTTGTTCTCGTCGAGGTCGGAGAAGGCGGCCTTGTTCCCCGTCATGTGGTTGCTGGCCCCGAGTCCAGGTACCACCTCGCTCTAGCTCGTCGCGCAGACCGTGCCCTAACGGTACCAGCGCTTGTGGCTCATCAAGCTCGGCGGGCTGCCGCGGCGCGATCCTCCCGCTCCGCCTCCGCCTCCTCGCTTGGCCATCTGCGGCGCCGCGATGCTTGCGCCATTAGCGGTAGCGTGGTCGTCGTCGCTCGTCCTGAGCGAGGTGGGCCTCCTCCTTCTTCTCCACCTTCTTCGTCGGCCACTCCCGCCGCCCGGTGCCCGGTCTTGCCGCACTGCGGCGGCGTTGGGGGTCATAGTTCTTCTTTTTCCCCTTGCCGCCGCTGCTTCCCCAGCGCCTTGTCGCGTCGGCTTTCCAGCCGCGGTACGGAGGAGCTTTCTCGGTCCGCTTCTTCATCCGGCGTTCCACTCCTCCTCGGTGAGCAACAGCTTCCCGCGTCATCCTTCTTCTCCTCGGGCGGCGTTGGTCCGCCCCTCCGCCCGACGGAGGCGACCCACGACATCTCGGCGGAGACCGCAAGTGTCCAAGTCCCACGGTTGCCTCGATGGTCATGGCCATCGCGGCATACTTGGGCGCACGCTTGCATGAGCGGCCGAGGCGACATCCTCGTCCTCTACCTTCTTCAGGGGAAGCCATCGGCTCACCGGCCCCTCGAATCGAAGCGCGAAGTCCTCTATGCTCTCACCGTGGCGGAACTTGGCGTCGTTGAAGTCCTTCCACAGCTGGCGGATCTTCACCTTCCTGGCGCGATCCGGCGATGCGGTACGACTCCAGCATCTTCCATGCCTCGTCGCCGGGCGCTTCCGCCCAATCGCCTCGTGGAACTCCGGCGAGGTGGGAAAGCGAGGGCATCCATCGCCAACACCTTTCGTCCTCCTCGCCGATGCCCATGGTCATCACCACCCGGAGGTGGCGCGCCTTGAACTTCCACTTCATGAGCACCGCCCACTCACCGTGGTTGAGTGCGGGTGAGCTGCGGCCAATCCCGCGCGCTCATTTCCCACACCGTCCGCACCACGACCTCGCGACGCACCTCCGCCCCGCCACCAGCACCTCGTTGGTCTCCTCCGGCTTCTTCTCGCCGGTCGGGTCTCTACATCGTTCGCCATCGCTCGCCCGGCTGGGCTGGGGACGCGATGTACGGAGCTGATACCACTTGTTGGCAATCCGCCACCTGCTGCGGGTAATCCTCCCCGCTGCTGCTCCCTCTTTCTCCCCTGGACCAAGGTAGAAGAAGAGCAGGAGCTCTTCCCTCTTCTCTCACACGCGCACACACACACTGCTCAGGTTCAGGTTCAGCGTTGGCTGAACTAAACTAAGTCTGGTTGGTTGAGAGCTTGAGGCAAATGAGCTTGAGCTCACTCACACACACGCACACAACACTGGTTCAGCAGTGGCTGTACCCTCCAGAATGTGTTGCACGATGAATGGTGCAGCTGAACTAGTTTGCATTGAAAAAGGAGAGGTCCTATTTATACACAAGCTACCTACAGCCTTAGTGGCTTTCCTGGAAGTTACCTAAGAGAAGAACTTGACTTGGAGTCAAGTCTCCTGCTGAAAAACAGCCCTAGTGGCTGCTAGGAAGGTGCCTTGCAATTGCAAGGAAGCTGCAGTGCAGCAGCAAGGAAAACTTCCCTACATTGCAAGCATTGACCTATTGTCAACCCTGCTGTAGGAGAAAACATTAGCAGTAGATTACATCTTACAAATATGTTGTTGCCTTCAAGAAAGAATTTGATCTAGTCATTTTTAGAGCAAAGACTTCTCTTCACCCATGCATAGATTCATGGTCTTTGTGTAATCTTGGCTATTTTATTTTTGACTTTCTTTGTTTCTTAAACCTACTATGTACTACCTCCGTCCCAAAATAAACGTAATTCTTTAACTTTTTAGAAACTATATTTGACGACTGTCTTATTCAATTTTTTTATATAGATTATATAAAAAATAAAACATTATTACAATATCTTTAGTGATGTAATAAGTCATAACAAAACCGATAATATTTATTAAAATGGTTAAATAATACGAGAGGTCAAACACTATTATTATGAGTCAAAGAATTGCGTTTATTTTGAGACGGAGGGAGTAATACTTTGTTTGTTTCAAGTTCTTAATAAATGTTCAGTAGAAGCCCTCATGTTTCCTCTAAAAAAATAAAAAACACAATGTTGAAAGATTGGGTGTGGCGTACCTATTTTGGGTCAACACAACTTTTAAATCTTCTTTTGAGTTGTATTAATTTGGCATTGTCTTGTATCTTTCGTGAGGTGCTGCCGATGCCGCATCTTTGTCCATGAGAGCCGACCTGCATCTTGTGACTTGTCCCGCAGTGTCTTGGACCGCCACTTTGTGAGGCTCTTCTTCCCCACCAAGCTACCCTGCTCCTCCTCTTCTTGAGTAATGCTTCGACGTGTCCTGCTGCTCCTTGTGGCGGGAGTCGGACTCCAACTTTGCTCGATCATTGTTCTTTGTCGGGGATGGATGCGACGCCGCTTTGCGCACTTGAAGACATGATTCACGATGCATCCCAAGGCAGATCCGAGGCTCCTCTTCTCTGGCGAGTGAAAGGTCCCTTGTGGTTTTTGCTAATTGAGTGTCAACATTAGGTGAACTAATATGTGTGGTTGAGATAATACACAGGAGATTAGTTCATGTGTGGTGATGCAATGAAGGAGCTTTATTGCATATGAAACATGACATGGAGTCATGTGACCAAGGTGGTGAAGATCAAGACAAGGCTTGGCTTGATGGACCGGTTGCAAGTGTGAAGGGCAAGTCGAGGCGGTGAAGCGATGGACCGCGAGGCGGTGAAGCTTGGGCAAGACTTGGCGCCGACGGACCCGACACAACGGTGAAGAGCAAGTGAGGTCAAGATCGATGGACCAATAAGGTCATGTGATGATATGAAATGGATCATATCATTCTTGATCGTGTTGGTGCATGTGTTACATCGGCACTTGGAGATGGAGCGGAATGGAAATGCGCAAGGCAAAGGTATAACCTATAGGGCATTTCATTTCGCCGGTCATGAGGAGCTTAGAGAAGTTTATGACCGGATTTAGGATAGATGGCCGTACTATCAAGAGGGGCAAACTTGTTTGCATATCGGTCATCTAGTGCCACTTGAGCGATCTAACTTTGCGATGTGTTAGGATCGAAAGTGGCGTGCTAAGAGCTAACCCGTCCTTTGAAATGATTGTGAAAATGCTAACACACTTGCACATGGTGATGTACACTTGGTGGTGTTGGCACATTTGCAAAGGCGGCGGTGATTGCAGAGTTGAGTTGGGTTTGGGAACCGCAAGCTCGGCGGGATTCGGCGCTTTTGAGAAAATGAGAGGCTTATTTTCTATTGCGCCGGATGCAAGTTGGTGGTGAAAACATGCTATTCCTCGTGCTCAAGTTGGTATACTTGTTGGATAGCATGTCGAAAGCAAAAGCGACGAAGAGAGAGAAGGGGAAAAGGGCGGACGGACGCCTTTTGGAGAGGCCGGCCAGGGACGCGACCGGCCGGACGCTTCCGCCGATGGGTTCCGATCAGAATTCCGAGAGCTTGTTTTCAGGGGTCGTCGTCGGGGGGGATCGCCCGGACGCACCACGGGAAGCTCGGCCGGACGCTTCGAAGTTGCCGTTGGCTATGGGGCCAAGGACTTTGTCCTATGTGACCGGAAGCACTTGTTGGGTGCGGCCGGACGCTAGACCGGACTTCGGTGGTGAGTCCGGTCGGTGCGCGTCCGGTCGACGCCGACAGAAATGGATTTTTCCTCCCAACGGCTCTTTTTGGCTTGGGGGCTATTTATACACCACATACCCGACTTGTTTCGGGTCCGAGCACACTTGGGCCTTGGTGGCTTGTGTTGTGGTGCTTGAGAGCCCTCCTACTCACTTGTGATTGATAGTGTTCATCAAATCAAAGTGAGGAGTGATTCTAGTGCATTCGCGTTGAGAGATCGCATTCGTGGCACTAGGTGATCGTGTTGCAAGCCGGTGTGCTTGTTGCTCTTGGAGGTTGCCACCTCCTAGGCGGCTTGGTGGCAAGAGACTTCGTGAAGCACGCAACGGAGATTGTGCGGTGCTCGAAGGAGGATTTGTGAGAGGTTCGTGCTCACCTCGCGGGGATCGCGAAGAGCGACACTACTAGAGCGTGTCGGTGAGTACCTCCCCCTTGTGCGTGTGGTGTCTTGCGGTGCCTTGAGAGGCTCACTTGAGAGTGGTGTCTTGCGGTGCCTTGCGGGCGTGCCTTGAGGGGCAAGTGATCGGAGAATCACACCGAAGAACCATCTAGGTGAAACACCAAAGGAACCACCCAAGGTGTTGGTCGACACAATGAGGAGTAGGGGGAATTTGGCAAGCTTCCCGATACCTCGGTTAAAAAAATCACCGGTGTCAACTTGTCTACTCTTCTCGGTGGTTTGCATTCTCCAAATCACAAGCTTTGTATTTACATTCATATATACCTTGTGCTTGTGCTTGTGGAGTAGCTCTTGCAATTACTAGCTTGTGTAGCTTGTTAGTTGCTTTGCTTAGTTTGTGTAGCTAAGTAATTTGAGCCTTTGGGTTAGGCGTGTGTCGCTTTGTCCTTAGTGCATCTAGTGAGCTTAGGTTGGCTTTGTGCTTTTGCTCATTAGAATTGTGTAGGAGCTCACCCTTGTTTGAAGTACTAGTGCATAGGTTTGTGTGACCTTGCAATAGAAACGGTTAGGAGCTCAAGCTAGGCTTATCACCTCATTTGCTTTGTGTAGGATCTTTTGTGAGGTGATTTAGAGTCATAGCTAGAGGGGTGAAGTCTTGGCTAAACGAATAGTTTCAATTCCGCATTATATTTGTTTAGCCGTCGCAATTAGTTTTAGTAAGGACTATTCACCCCCTCTTGTCCCCATCTCGACCCCCTACAAATGAGCTGCCTTTGCCGCTATACGGTCATCGCTTAGTGGCATGACTTGGCCTTGTTTAGTTGGCAAATATTTCTAAGGCAAATGTCGAGAAAGTTAGAATTTGACAACAGCGGCGTTTCGTTTGTTTGTGTCAAATATTGTCCAATCATGGATTAACTAGGCTCGAAAGATTCGTCTCCTCGATTTAGAACCTAACGCGTGCAATTAGTTACTTTTTTTACCTATATTTCTTGCTCCATTTATGTGTCCAAAAATTGATGTGATGTTGATGTGATGGAGAGAGATTCAAAAAATTTGCCAACTAAGGTATCTTTGCTTTCGGGATAGCCTCAATGTTGGAACCCCGAGAGACACGATTACCATGGCACGTTGGTCAAACCGATCCCCTGAACTTCCCTGTACAATTCGGAGGCCATGATGGTCTTCCCTACCCCTCCGAACCCGACAATTGCTAGGAAGATGCTCCTCTTGTCCATCTTGTTTTGCATCTCCATCCGACCGTATAGGGCCTATACTGTGGTCCGTGGCGACAAGCTTCAAGCTTGGTCCTAGTTGTCGGCGGCATTAAATCCAGTACAAGCGCCAGATCCTCCTCCTCCTTCTCCTCCTGTGGTGCTCTGAGAGCAACTCCAGCAGAGCCCCCTACTCAAGCCCCAATAGCTAAATATGGGGTCCGAGGTCAAAAATCAACTCCGGCGGGGCCCCTACTAGGGACCCAATTTATTGGCCCAACAAAAACACTCCACACCCAACAAATTTGTTGGGCCAGCAGCTAGAACCCCATCTGCCGGCGCCGGTCCTGCGAGCCGCCCGCCCGTCGCTTCTTGCCGGCGAGCCTCCTCTCTTCTTGCCGGCGTGTGTCTGGATGTCACACCCTGATTTCCAAAGAAAGGCCAGAGTCGCCATATGTGTGCCCGTGAAGTCCACACATATAAACACGAATGCAGAAATATCAGAATACAATGTAATATAGCGGAAAACTAATATATAACAACACTTACAATCATCAGAGTAACGCGGAACGGTAGCTAAGACTTCACTTCAGGCTCCATCTCGCAGGGGCGTCAGGCGGGGGCTCGTGACGCCAAGCACTGGCCGACAATCTTCTTGAAGACACCACAATATCTTTTATCCTTTTTTACGAAAGCAGCACCTCACTACGAGACACACTAGGGTGTGGGGGGGGAATAGCAAGGGTGAGTCCATGTCGAACTCCGCGAAAGTACAGACGGAAAGTATATGATATGCAAGGCTTTATCAAAGGTAGGCTGACACGGTTATACTGCAGGTAGCTCTTTTAATCTTGGTTCATTTTAAACAACCTGTTACTAATCATTGGTTGAGAAAACCCAAACCCTTAATTAAGGTGTAAGTAATCATTAAGTTGTTTAAAAAGAGTAGTTAACAATAATCATTAACGCTTGAGATCACCCCAAGCAACTCGGGAACTCCATCCCGACCAACACGAGGCTCCAACCTCTCCAACACCATCACTATTTCCAAAAGAGAGTAGCTTCTAATCATGTGAGAGCTCGGGGCGCCAGAATCGTGAGCACGGCTAGTATACCGGTTTGATCAAACTCGCGCGAGAGGTGTACACTTTCACTCCAAGTCGTGATTCCCATTTGCCCGGGTTCATGAGGCCCAAAACTCTTCCAAGGAGAGCGGCAGGGGGTTTCACTATGAGACCTTTCACGGGTTTCAAATGTGAGGATTCACTCGCCGGGGAGACACTTTCGGGCGCATGGCGGCGTCCACCGGTGAGCCTTCACGGTCAATGTACCGCGGATCATTCCGCCCGCCATCTTGGAACCCGCGAGCCCCGGACGCCATCCCGGTGGAAAGATCCACCCCCTGGCGAGGGGACGATAATTAGTCAAGCGAGCCCATTAGGTCTCGGAGTTGTCTTGTTGTCCCGCCCAGTGGCTCCACGGCTGGACCTTAGGGAGAGAAGGCCGGATGCCTCGGCAAACGGGACGCACTACAACAATCCGTACAACCCTTTGTACCCACAACCACGATGCATCCCGCATCCATCATCTCCAACCATGGTCGCAACCATGAAACATCTCCATGAGCATATATATATTTATAGCGGCATTTTAATATCATTACGAAAGTGAGTAGATGAGCGAAGCATACTATGCAAGCGACCTATCTACCCATAAACCCCCATTAGGTACATCGGATGATGGTGGCTAGTAGATCCTTAGGGTTCACAATATTAAGACACATGCATGAATAGTAAATATTGCATTTAATGTATAGGAGCAAAATGGTCAAATGGTGTGCGCACTTGCCTTAAATCCAAGATATAGCCGCTCGGAACGTCTTTAGCTTCTATCGTCTAGTCTCCGGTACCTTACGCTCTCTTGTCGATCCTCGGCTCTTGGTCTTCAACACCAACGAACGTCTCTTCGTCTACTCGTAGAAACCAAGCAACACAAACAAAGCGAGACAAAAGGACAAGACTCGAGCGGGCATCAATCACAAGAGAAAAAAAGAGAGCGTACTAGCGATAAAAGCTGGGGTACTATGGATATGCTAACGTAGGGACATCGAAGGGACGAGCTATCGGTAAAAAGGACACACTAACCGCATGCGAAACAACACAAGGAAGAACAACTACACGCTAGCCTTATTTAGTAACCAAAACGTTCATTAGTTTGGAAAACATTTGGCAAAAGGACATTAAGGCGGTTATTCTATAACTCGGGTTGATCTAAACAAGTTATTAAATAAAAGGCATTTATGTAGTCATTAATCAAGTTAACTTTGCTTCATAAAAGTTTACACATATATGCCTAGGTTTTCTTTTGAAATAAAAGAGCACCTATAAAGCTTTAACTGAAGCTACAAAAAGAGTTACAATTTAAATTTCATAAAACATGCTAAACACACTTTGCTAAAGCATAGCTTACGTCGATACGAACCTAACGCAACTTGAACGGGTCAAAAGGAGCTATAATGCGAGAGTTATGGCCAAAACAAGGTCCTAAGGGTATATCTGCGAGGATCCGGGGGCTAGATCTCAATTAAACGTAGTCAACGAGGTCTAACGTGCGAAACAGACAGCTTAGGGACCTAATTCCAATTAGTTTTGAACGGGGCTGGACCGGTGCGAAAAAGGGGAAAACACGAGGACCTTTCGCAAAAGTGGCGGGGCTGACCGCGATCGGTTTATCAGCGGCCCGGGTCGACGCGCGTGCGTGCGCCCGACGTGGCGCGGGACGTGGCTTGCCGTGTGGCGCACGCGCGTGGCGATGGCGTGCCCGGCGTGGAGGCCGGCCGGGTCCGGTTGACTGGTCGTTGGCCGGTATGTGGCTTCTAATCCGGGCCGTCAGTTAGATCGGGCGGCTCCGAGCGGCCGGCGGGCTTAGGGTCCGCCTGGGCGGCCCGGTGGCTCCGCGGCGGCGCGGTGGAAGCGGCGGCGAGGCTCGCGGAGTTCACGATGGGCGCTCCGGTGGTCGGGTGAGCACACGGAAAGCACGGGGGAGCGCGGGTTCTTGCGGGCGACCGTGGCGGCGGATTGACTAACGCGGGCGAGGCGGCAAGATCGCAGTCGCGGCTGGCGGGACTCTCGCCCGCCCATGGCGGCGAGGGAGGCTGCGAGTGCGCTTGGTCGCGCGGCGAGTGCACGCCGCGCGGCACACGCGTCGCGTCGCGGACGCGCGCGCGCGCTCGTTTGGCGTCGACGCGCCGATGCGGGCAACGAGGGCAGCGGGGCGGACTGGGCGCAGCGGCGACGCCATGGCCGCGAAGTGCGGCGAGAAGAGAGGGCAGGGGGACGAGCAGACACCGGGCGTGCGCCTACCTCCGTGCGCTTCGTGAGCGGGTTCTCGTCGACGGAACGCCACAACGGCGGAGATCGAGGCGGTGGCTCTCCTTGGTCCGATGGCGGCGATTGGGGTTAGGGTTGGAGCACCGGTGGCGGCGCGGGGTGGACTAGGGTTCTGGGGGTGCGGCGCACGAGAGGGTAGCCCTTTATAGGCCGGCCATCCTCGGATTGCGAAGCTCGGGCGAGGGCCCACGTTGCGGCGGCACGCGCGGCGTGAGTTGGAGTCCGGCTCGGGGGTTGGGGGACGACATTTTCTTGAGTGGGCCCCACTCGGTGGGCCCCAGCGGTCAGCGGTGCGGCGGCGGGCGCGGCCGGCCGCTGCAGCGGGTGGCGAAGCGGCGCCGGGCGAAGCTGGGCCTGTTGGGCCGCCCAAGCGGCGCTGCTGGCTGCGAGCTGGGCTGCACGCGCTGCTGCTGCTGCTTGCTGCGGCTGGGCCAGAAGCCAAGCTGTGGCCCAAGAGCAAAGGAAAACCTTTTCTATTTTCTATTTATGCATTTGAATTTGAATTTGCACAAAGTTGAGTACAAACTCTAGCTCAAACATTCGAGAGAATTTGATGACAGGGTCTCAAAACCAATTGGGGAATTTAGAACACAAATTCAAAACAAAACCTTGACATTGATTTGAAAAGAAGCTTTAAAAGGCTTTAATTTCACAAACCGAGAAGGACCTATTCGGGGTTAGATAAACCTTTTATAAAAATCCTTTTATCACACAAACAAAACAAGGCAAAATCATACAAAAGCAACCAACCAACAAGGACACTCTTTTATTAACTTCGCAAAATTTTTATAAAGCCAATTTCTCTCTTTTAAATTGGGAACAATTAAATAAATCTTGGTTGATTTTAGGAAAAATTTAAATCCTTGATTTTATTTAGTGTTTTCTAATGACATCCCAAAACTCGGAAATTTTGAGGTGTCATAACAGGCGTGGCACAGAACGGCGGACTCCTCTCTTGCCCGCGGCGCGTACACCGTGGCACGGACGCGGGCGGACTCCTCTCTTGCCGGGCGGCGCGGACACGGCGGCCTCCTCTCCTGCCGGCACACGGCGGGTCTCCTCCCCTCCGGCGCGCGGATGCGGTGGCCTCCTCTCTTCCGGCGCGAGCGCCCCTGCGCCGGGCGCGCCCTCGCCGCTTCTCCCCGCCAGCGGGCGGTTCTCCTCCCCTCCGGGCGAGGGGACGCGGCAGCCTCCTCTCTTGACGGCGCGAGCGCCCTGCCACTTCCTGCCGGCGCCCTGCCTTGCCCCTCAGAAGATGTGGCGCTAGCACCCACAGCCCAGTGCTTCAGCAGATGCGGCGGCTCCCTCCGGCGGATGTGCTAGGCCGTGTGTGTGGACGAGACGATGGGGAAACAAAATGACTCAATGACGCTGGGTCCCCCCGGGTCATTGTTTGTTGATATAGATTTAGAGGCTTTGTTTTAGGTGTTCTTCTTTGGGACTGAATGAAATTTGTTGGGCCAACAAAAGTAGGGGAAAGCCCCAAAATAAAAAGTAGGGGCCTTGTTTTTGGGGCTATTGCTGGAGTTGCTCTGACTGGATTTGGGGTTCTCAACACCATACCTCTGTCGCCGCTCGCTAATCTCCTGCGCCCGCATCTTCAGGTCGGAGATCTTGCTGGCAATGTCGCGGGGGGGGGCCCCACGTGAGAACCTCGTAGATGCTGCTGAGCAGGAAGTAGCAGCAGATGTTGCTGCGGAGCCAGCGGGGATTGTGGATTCGGTGCCCTGACTGCATGGTGCGGAGCTCATCGGTGATGAACTGCAGGTGGCGGCCGACGCCCCTGATGAGAGTGTACTCCTGCGCGAGGAGGCTTCCTAGCTTGACCAGGAGAGACTTCACGGTGGACTCGAGGCATCCACCACCAAATCCATGGTGGCTGGCCACCCGAGGCGGCAGATGCGATTGGGATTTCTGGAGGATTGGCTGCTGGATTTTGGGGAAGGACTGGAACAAGGTCAACGACATGGTCAGGCCACCCACTCTAGTCTACTCCTAGGCAGCCCAAAGTCCATTTTTTTATGAACGGAACAGATTTTTTTTTGAACGGAGAGTCCATTTTTTTAGAAAAAGCCCAAAGTCCAATTGGAAACCCAGCTTGCTTAAGTTGGGCCTGGATGTCCAACACAGCCCAATATCCATTGCTCCCCCTGTTGTGGCATGTTGCTATTGCCCTCCAGTCGTCGTCTCGTCCAGAGGTAACCGTCCGCGCCACTAACTCCCACCGGCCACCGCATCCCCTTCCGCTCACTGTCACCGGCCACCCCCATTCCTAGCTTCCTCATCCGCCCCCTTGCGCTGCGAATTTGCTGTCAAAGCACAAAGCATGCACTCACCCAATGCAAGACAGTGCTCGCTTCTCTAAGATTTTGCTGCTGCCTCCGCAACCGCACCAACCATGTCCGATCAGCGGCGCGCTCGTAGGTGTCTTGGGCACGCTAACTGAAAGCGTTCTCCTCCTCTTCTCCACACGCGGCTCCTCGCCCGGTGCTTCCTGTGATCACCACGACAGTGTACTAGGTGAGCACGGTCTGGGGGTGGCATTCTATCGAACAGATCGCCAGCAACCGCCCGGGCAGTGAGCTGTTGCGCGATTGCGCGCCTGGAATCGTCAACTGTCATGGCAAGTGACCCACTCCTTTGCAAACGCAGTAAGAAAAATGACAGGGTGGCGATTGGCCTCTCCTCGTTTATGAACACGCGACCCTCGTCGGCAGCTGGTGCCCCTAGACGTCTTGTCGCGGATTCGTCTAAGTCTGCAGCTAGTGCTTGTTCGGAGGGCTACTAGATGGCATGGTCGACTTAGATCCTCGAGTAAGTATACAAAACATGTTTAGTGATTGGCTTACAGTTTTAATTTATTTTCAAAACTTCATGACATTGATATTTTTTTAGAAAGGACGGCAAAAGCTTTGCCCCGATTTCTATTAGACGAATAAAGGAAAAGACAAGTCTTTGGCCCAGTTTTTGACCGGAAACCGGGCTTAAAAACCATACAAACCGCTGGAGGGTACCCTACTCCACCTTCACACCTAGGTACCAAAGCAACTCAACTTTGCGCCACAACTAGCGCCCACTCAACTCAACTTAGAGGAGTGTTCCACTCCACCTACAACTTAATACAACAACTCACATCACAACTAGCAAACCACTAAGACAACAAACTGTGGCAGCCACGAAAGATAAAAAGAACAAAAACAAAACAACTCAAAGGTACACCACCATTACACAGGAAAGGAGCTGAAAGCAAGCCGATGAGATTGCGCCGTCGTCACCGACGCCGTGCCACGCCAAAAGCTGCAGCCCGCTGCAATCACGAACAGACTACCCGGACTCCTCCGCCCAAGGGGCTATCCTCCTCAAGCCACACGCCCGATCAAGTCGATCTCCCAGCTCTAGCGTTGCTATAGCAAAACCTCATCGTGGCACCATTGGAAACCACTGATCCCAGCCACTCTGCGTGGGGGCCTCGCCTCACCCAACGCCTCACTCCACTGAAAGGGACTCAGACATCTGAAACCGCTCCGAGAGCAACCTTCGCTCGGCCATCACCAAAATCACCACAACACCTTGTGCGCCAACTCAAGCCCTCCGGCACCCGGGGCCACCTCTCGCACCTTCCCGCCAACACGGACCACGCACCCTCATGGCCTTCATGCATAGGCGACACCTCCAACCAACCATCACCACTGCCACAAGCCGAGACGGGTCTCTAGATGTGACGCCTCCAGGGAGGACACGACGTCAATGGCGCCGCTGTCGCACGTCCAAATGGACTGCGTTTTCACCCTGAGACCCCCACTAGAAAGACACGGTATGCCTCAACGGTGGTGCCCCGGACACGACGGCCCCAAGGGCGCCGCCACCATTGCCACCACGGTGGGGGCTTTCGCCCGAACAGACACCATGATTCCCGCACTCTCATGGCCATGGCGGTAACCCGCGCACCCCCTCCACAACACCTCCACCGGAAGAAGCCCGACACCGCCGAGGCACCACCGGCAAGCACCGACAGCCCCCCCCCGCCACCAAGGCAGCGCCGGACCCAGCATCGTCGTCGAGGAGAAGGGGCGGCACCAACCAACTTGCCGCACATCCATCGCCCGCGCATAGGACGCCCGCGAACCCACCATCACCGGGCCGCCACGTCGCCGAAGAACGCGACGCCGCGAAGGGCCGCCCGGATCGACGAAGCCAGCAACACCCAGGCGCGCCACCCACCGGCGTCAACCGCACCGCCGCCGCCCCCCTACGCGCCCACACACCGGCCGTCGCCGCCGTCACACACCGACCCACGGCAAACCGCGGGGCTGCCGCACTAAGCTGCAACCGCGCCGCCGCTGCCTTGCGCCCGCCGCCGCCCTTCCGCACACCGGCGTGTGCCCCCCGCCACGCTGGCACCGACCGGGCAACGCCGGATCCGAGGCCCCGGCCCCTCGGCACCGCGAAAACCACACCGGCGGGGGGGAGCTCGAGGCGAGAGGCCGCATCCGCCCCGTGCCGCCGGGAGAGAGGAGGAGAGCTCCGCCGCCGCCTTCCCCATGGGTCGCCGAGCCTCCGGCGACCCATTGGCGGCGGCGGCGCGTGGCGGGTGGAGGCGGAGGAGCTAGTGGCGGCGGCTGGGGTTTGGGGGAGCGCCCGTCGCCCTCGCGGGGGCGACGCTGCTCATATTTTCTAGTGATGTTACCTACTCAATGTTCTCACCTTTGATTCCTGGTACATACCTAGTATAAAGTCTAGAAGCATAATACCTAGTATAAATTCTAAAAACATACCAAAGCACAGATAACACAATGGCCATTCACTGTACCTAGTATAAAGTCTAGAAACATAATACCAAGTCTGAGGCTGCCACATAATGCCAAGTTTAGGTTTACACAATATAGCAAGTTCAAGACAATACATAATACAAAGTTCTAGATCACATACTATATATAAAGTTTAAGCCACGGAGTTAGTTAAAGAACTGCTAACAGAATCATCTGGTAAGCAAAAAAAATCATTAAGTCACCAAGTTTCAGTGCCTTTCGGTTCTTTTGGCTCAAAACTAGCGTTTTTGCCAACGGATAAAGAGTTGGATGTCCCTGGATTTACGGAGCGCAGCCCTTTTCGTTTTCTATTTGAAGTGTAGTTTTTAACCTTTAAAAGAAGGCACCAACGCTTTTTCCTATCAGTGAGAGCATCTTCAGCCCAACCTCTACTTGGGCCTCACCCTAAATTTTAGGAGTTTTCAAAAAAAAAAAAAAAAAAATCAACTTTAATGGAGCCCCTAAACGGGACCTCATTTTTCAAGCCCTCCCCCCCCCACCCACCCACCCACACACACACACAATTATATTCTTAACCCCCTACATCCAGGTTCCCCTATTTTGTGGGTCCCATCCCACTTTTTCTTTCCGGTCCATCTCCATCCCAAGAGGTCACCCCCCACGTGTCGCCTGCTAGCATGTCTCCACCCCGACGCCCTCGCCACTCTGCGCCGCCCGCCCCGCCGTCATGACATTGATATATTGATATGGAATGGGAAAATAAATAATACTTTTCAACTAGTATCTATCTCTCTGTTTGCTTGAGCCCATTTGCATTGATTGACAGGCTGAAACTTACTTGACAAATCTGCCTCACACTTTAAAAAAAAAAATCCTCACCTTCGAGCATAGCCACTTCAGTTTAATGAATCATGAGCTCTGTCTAAATATTAGTTATCCTTTTTCTTTTTTTTTTGAAAGATACTTAACTAGGATAACATTATGCTGTTGACAAATCTACCCACCGTAACCTTATGCTTGTTGTGAGGTAAAATTGAACTAAACATGGCGTTGTGGCTATTGTAAAATTGTCAAGCCAAAATTACACTAGAGTATGGTGGAAGTTGACACTGGGAGAAGAAATACGAGAGATGGGGTCCGCTCTATTGCAATGTTGACTGCCTGGGACATCTGGAAAGAAAGAAAGAAACAACCGGGTTTTCAATCGAATTTCAAGATCAGTGGAGCAGGTGTTCAGGGAAATTCAGGAGGGGCTAAGGTGTGGTCGAGGACTGGTAATAAATGAAAGAAATAGAGCTGCTATTAACGCAGGTTGCACGGCAGGTAGGGGAGAATTAGAGTTTATATGTAAAAGTTGGTAGGTAATTAGGGGTTGCTCGGTGAGCCATGCTTGCCAAGCAAAAATGGGCGCTCCTTGTGCCAAACTTGTAAATACGTTGCTCTTCCTTATCAATGAAAGCCGGTAACGGATCTTTCGAAAAAAAAAATAGTATAGTGGAGGTCTTTTTTGTCCCCAAGGAGCTGTTGTACGGAGAACATTTTTCAATTTGATAATGTCAGATTCTCAGTTTTATCCAGTGTTTCAAAGACTTGAGAGATCAATGCATGCTTCTACATGTCATTCAATTTTAGCACCTTTTTTTAACGCAAATTTTTAGCACCTTAGTTTCATACTGTCATCCTTATGTACATTCATTGCTTTCCGTGCATGCTTTTAATCATTTGCAGACAGCAACCAGATTGTTTGAATTTGGGGAAGTAGCTTTTTGCTTTGGACATGCTGCAATTCTTGGCGGCAGGTTAGTTCTCTTAATTCTTTTAATTGTCATATCTGCTTGTTACATTTCAGATGCATTTTTGGAAATGCATATTTTCATTTGTGTCTGTATGTGGGTGGGGGTGGGGGGTGTATTGTATTTAAGGAAATTGTATCTGTTTTCCGATCTGGTGTCTCAAAAAATGCTTTCTCAGCTAAAGCTGAATCTGGAATCTGGAAACTAACAGGTCGTTGTTTATTCTGCAGGATTGAGGAGAAAGTTAAGGTCATTGCTGATGTGTTCTTGAAATGCCACGCAGTTCCTCAAAACTGAAAAGGCTGGCTGTGTTTCAGCACATTGGAGGGCTACACAGAACACCCAAAACTCCTAAAAATGTTATTTTCCTGGTGGCTACACAGGACGACCATTCGACGAACATGGTATTTTCCTGGTGCCAAATCTTCTTGAACCTAAAAATGTAAATTTTGTGTTAAAATCCTAAAACTGTTATACCCTCTCCTGTAGCAAATTTTCTCCTCATTTGCTCGCTTCCCTGGTTGCAAAAGGTTGTCCTCTTCCCTGGGCACACATGCAGGCATGACATAGCAAGGTTCTTGCTCAGGAATTCACTACACAATCTAGAGCTGGCATAAAAATAGTATCACCTGAAAACCTTGGCTCGTTTGTTCTCTTTGCAGTGTAGCCAGCACAAATCAATATAGAGCAGCTGATTAAAAAGTTGGATTAGAAACATGGCTATTTTTAATTTTATTCTGGTAGGGACACTGCTATACCAGAACACCATACTAGAACTTTGAAGCTGGTCTTTTTTTTAAAAGAAGTATTGTAGGTGTGGCCTATCCCGCAAATGCTTCTTGAGTACCGAAATTGTGATCCATAACATGCAAGCATACTTTTACACACAAGCAACAACATCATTTATTTATTCGTCCATTTTGTAGCTGCAAGTACAGCAAAAGTAACAAACATGAACTCAAGCAGCCTGACATGTAGGTCACACACCACACCACACCACACCACACCACACCACGGAGGAGACGGGAGCACAAGCAACAACAGCTAGCTCCTCGCTCACCCTTATTTATATGTTCCTCTACTGCTCAGAGTAGAGATCCATCTGTAACAGACCATCAGTAAGATACCATAATGACAGCAGGGCACCCATTATCAAACCAAAGACACAAATAAGCAGATGACACTGGAAACCCAATGGAATGCAGGTCGATGCAGATGCAGGCTGCAAAGACAAGCTGAGCTCACAAACAGAGACACACATCCATTGCGCACAAACCAATCAACCAATAGAAGGAAGAAGCTCCAGCAGGTGAGACCGAAGCAAAGCAGAGTACGTGGTCGGTGTTGCTTATATTTCGGAGGGAACTGCAAGAAAGAATAGAAGATAGATCCAGTTTATTAATTGGCTCATTCTATGCATACAAGTAGAGACCACGGCATACAAACATTATTGCATCATACCTTAATTAGTCATATGAGCACAGAGCCCCTGAGGAGTTTCTTCTTGTAATATCGCGAGTGGACTGTCCAATAGAGGGAAGGATAGTGCTTGCCGTCCAACCCGTCCCACTCCAACTTGTCCCACCATTCCTTCTCGCAGTCGCACTGCACCTTGTTATTGCTTCTATTGTTGCTGACGGCTGGCAGGTGCTTGAGGCTCCAGCAGCCCCTGATTTTGATGGTCTCAAGTTTGGGTGCATACATCCTCCCAAGCCCACAGATGCTTTCCAGCTTGGGTAGCTCATGTAGGTGGATATACTTAAGATTTGGGAAATCCATCATTGTTATTATTGCTCCTGGTGGCTTCTCCTGCTGCTCTTGGTGGCTCCTCCTGTTGTTGGTGTCTAATAATGGGAAGACCACCCTTAGATCACCACACCACACGATCTCGATGGTCTCCAGGAGGCGATAGTCTGATGATGAGAAAGGGAGTACATGTATGAGCCTGGGGCAGAAGTCTAGGTGCAATAATGTCAGGTCCTCAAATGAACGGTTGTGAATCTGGCTTAATGGCAGTTTGCTCGTATCCCACATGAAGCGTGTCCTGGGGAGCTGGGATGCCCAGAATGTTCTTAGGCACCAACACATGCGCACATTGCTTCCATCTCCTAACTGGGGAGCGGTGAAGATGAAGTCCAACCTTGGGCACCGCTCCACCCGGCACCAAAGTAGGACATCCCATTGTGAAGGGCCTTGGATACTTGTGGTGTACAGGCTGTCATGCATGTGCAGGATAAGAGCACGATGACATATAATACTTGGTATAGTAGCAGTAGCACCACCGTCCATCGCTGCTTTTGTATTCATCTGCAGGTCTTGTGTGTACAGGTAACAGTCAGAGGAGACTAGACGATCAAAAGGGGGAGGGCAAGGCCTTGTCCTTGTGATGGTTGGGGCATCATTACCACTTCCTTGGCCTTCCGGAAGTAGGTATTTCTCAACTATGATGGTAGCAACATCAGCATAACACATCGATGCATTATTATTATATTGGGGCTGTTGCTGCCGCCTGAGCTCTACTTGTGGCTCTTCTCCAGTTTCCTTCTTGCTCCCTCCATTTTCACTACCGCTAACATCAATTGTGGGATAACATCTTGGAGAGGAAATCTCCAGGTGTACCTTATGGTTTCCAATGTACTTTTCAAAAGAGGGCACAAATGACCTGAGGAGCCTTGCGTCCTTTATACAAATGTACCAATTAAATTCAGAGGGTGGTCGAGCACCATTCACTAGTACCATGGGCCATGATGATGCTGGTTGGATGGTGTCGATGTGCACTGGTTGGGTGGTGTCGATGTACACCTTGGGCAAGTTCATGTTCCTTTTGTCTTCTGGTGGCCACAGGATTGCACACAACTTGTTGCAGTTATCCAGAATGAGCTCATCTAGTCTCATGGCTGTCATGGCGCTGAGATCTAGTGTTTTGACTGCTGTGCCTGACAAGTCTAGGATGTGAAGATTCTCAAACAATCCACTGAATAACAGATTCTTCAGCTTAGAATATCCGCCGAAGGAGACCTTATGTATCCCAACACACCCGTCACTAATCACCACAGTCTCAAGCTGGTTGTTGCTGGTGCTTATCCCAAATATTTTTTGTGCTCCACCTCCTTCTTGCATGGCGCGGTTCCTGAAAAGTCAAGAAGCTCCAGCTTGTTCATACTTGAGAACAAGTCATCTTCTGAGTGACCGCTGCAGCGGACTATGGACTTTGTCACTCGGAGCTTGCGGATGTTAGGTAGCCGTCCATGTAGCTGGCCAATGTCCCAATTTTGGGCTCCCATCACATTTAGCTCCCGAAGCTGAGTCATGAGATCTATCATCTGTGGGGACAGGATCCAATGCTCACAGGGTGTGTAGCGCACATCCAGTACCCACAGCCTCTGGATCCAAATCTCGTCTGCTGAAGCTTCAAGTTTACTAGTTACTTGGTTGTTGTCTTGGCAGTGGTCAATCCATAGGAACCTGAGGTTGTGGCAGCAGAGGAATGGCGGCGATGAGAAGTTGAAGGAGCATCTTGAGAGCTTGAGCACACAAAGCTTGTTGTAATGCTGGAAAATGCCTCCGTTAGCGATGGCGCCATCATCCAGGATCTGTGTGACCCGGTATGATGGTGATGTCCAGCTAGGAATGATCTCAGCACACTTTACCAGGTGAGAAAGATAATACTGGTGTTTGTCATGGACATGATAGCCCACATCTAGTCGCATCTCACGCTGCAGAGCATCCGCAGCTCGCCACAGCACAGAATCATCATCAGTAGCAAGTCGGCTATCTTCATCTCCCTGGTTTTGTAAATGTATGGTGCCATCACATATCCAGTAGTTGCCGCAATGGATGCTGAAATCATAGTCCACCATGCATTGACTACCCATACAACATTGCTTCAGCGTATAGCAGAAGCACTCAGAGACCATAGCAGGTTGGTCAAGGAGGCTGCCAGTGGCATTCCTGCGTGCAACTTGGACAGCTTCTTGATGCACAAGGTGGCGCCAGAGCTCCAGCGGATCTTGCTCACGGCGTGTGGCAGAGAGGAAAACATCAGTAGCAGCCACCGGGCCCTTGAGGGCCCTGTCAACTTTCACCCTCGGGTAGAGCCGCAGACTCCCCTGAAATGTCCACAGCAGCTTGTTTCTTGAGTACCCATACACAGGAAAGCCAAATGTGGTGAGATCGATCTGTTCGCTTCTTCCGTTCTGGAAAATCACAAGGAACCTGTGGCTCATCGTCTGCATGTGTTGGTATGTTGCATCGAGGACCTCTGGCATCTCATTGCGGGAGCCTTTGGGGACACCATGGAAGTCGTCGTCCTCATCTTGCCTGTCCAACATCTCCATCACCTCAGCAGGAAGCTGCAGCTGCTCCACAATAACCCGCTGAAGCGCTCTCCTGCTCTCCCAATTGGAGCAGTCGATGTAGATGATCTGATCAAACTGCAGTCCTTCCGGGGCCTCAGACGAGGCCACGTCGAGACGCTGGCGCACGGCTCGGAGGACGGCAGTCGCCCCCAGCCCGTCCCAGCCGTCGAAGTAGACGACATTCTCTCTGTTTCTGGTGATGCTTCTAGTGCTGGTGTCCTCCCTGAGTTCATGGAGGATTTGTTCAACAGCCTCATCGACGGTGTCTGCCTGAATAACCTGTATGCAGGCATGCACGTATACATTAGACAAGTGATGGTGATGACAATCGCTTCACTGAGATTATAAAATGCATTGATTGGTGACGAAGCTAGCGAGAACTTTTATCATTTGGTTCGCACATGCCTGGCTGATCGACCAGGCTGCTACGTACTAGCTATACAGAGGATGAAAAGCTAGGAACCGATGAATTGCTGCAATAATAGAGCACATATGCATGCTAACTGTTTTTTACCTCAGTACGCATGCTGAAGATGGAATGGATTTGATTAAGCAGCAGCAGCAGGTCGATCGACTTGTCAGGATTCAGTAGCTTCAACCAGACTCGAATAGAAAGATCTAACCCATGGCTTCCTCTTGTGCCTGATCAGTGATCACATAATAGATCATCAAACACTTAATCACGCAACTAGCTAATGATTTACAACAAGTACTCTTGACAGTACCATTATCACACACTATATATACATAAAAATTGCAGATATATATTTAGTCAAGGGCCATACCACAGGTAGATTTTGTTGAAATATTGATACTAGCGGCCCGTAGAAGAAATAATTTGCAGATATAATAAATAATCGGCCTGAACCAATGAAGGATGAATGTGTGCGTGTGTCTGTATGTCTCTGTCTATGTGTGTGAGAGGGTGATGCCTGGGTGATAGACAATCCTGATACAAGAATACGAGATGCGTGCTTGCACAGTAAAGGGCGGGTGGTCCTTGCTGTTTATTTGGCAAATATCATATGAGTGCGGTCGAGGGCTTCTTTACTTTCATGTTAGTCCATGTACGTATATCAGATCATTCTTTGCTTGCATATCATGCAAGATTCTCTCATACACATCATTTTTTCCAAAGCCAAAGGTCACTAGTACCCAAAACTATATTTGTGGCGGGCAAAAAAACGGCGTTAGTGGCGGGCACGGCTGCCCGTCACTAACGAAAGGTCACGGATAATCGTGGCCCTTTGCGTGGCGGGCGGCGTGCCCGCCGCGTAAAATATTGACGGCGTGGCGGGCGTAGCGGCGCCCGCCACGCGCATAAAATCTTAACCGTGGCGGGCGCGTTACGCCGCCCGCCACGCAGTTAAGACCAACTAATATAATGGTGGCGCGCGTTATGTTGCTCCCGCCACGCAGCATCAATTTTTAAAAAAAAATAAAATACCAATATATATATATATATGTATATATATACATACATATATATATATATATATATATATATATATATATATATATATATATATATACACATATACATATATATACACATGTATCAATTGATACACACATATATATAACACAGACATGTACTCTAATATACATCATATATACATATATATACATCGATTCATATATACAAGTTTCACCGATCGATCGTCGATCCATTAGTTCATATCCAACATGTACTAGTTTCAATTACAACATATTCGCACAAACATTGCGAGCTATATGTTATTTGGATGAAGATAGTCCTTAAGACCTAGCTCTTCCCATCTCCTTAGCGGCCCAAACTCTAAAAAGACCCCGACTCACCGTCCCGATTGAAGTACAGCTGATTTTCATGAACTACCATGTCTAGAACAAACTTGCGGATGTACGTCTTTGTGCGCCTGAACCGCATCTCGTCGGTTGCCCTTTGTATCACCCACGTGAGCGTGTTCCTTGCGTCCTTTGAGTCGTCGGTAGCTGGATTTGTACCTTCTGCGGGGCGGGAGGTACTCACACGAGACGAAGAATCCACACAAGTTTGATCCGTGCAGGTTGTTTGAGGCCTTTGCACACAATAAACCCGGTGTTATTAGTAATATCGAAGCTATAGCAAGGTAGTCGTACTAAGAAAAACTATGTTTCATTTACGTGCCAGGGAAATATCGCGATTTTGAGTCTATCTCCATTGCGCTCCTTACACTTCTCGGATCGGCGATCCCAGCCGGTTCGGATCCTTCAAGTATTTTTTTGTAAGCGCTATGCGAAATGCACTATATTGTCAGCGATATATGATATTCGACTCTAGTATATAATTGCATAAGGAGTTCATCGATCACTTACAATCTCAAGATTTTTCGAATTGTTGGTAGCCGAGCTGGTTAGGTGCCTCGTAGTGAGTCAAAGATAACGGCCCTCCGTCGAGGAAAGATCATGAAAGCAGATCAATGTCCTACCATCCCGATTCCATATTGGTAAGGCGCCGAGAATACATCGAGGCCCATTTTCCTTGACCTTTTTCATCAGCGATATGGCGTGATACGCTACCTCCAACTTCTTAGCTCTTTTCATTCTTATCCCGGATCTTACGTCTTTCCTCGTCCGTCAAGTTGACCGGGTCGGGATGGTCCGCTCTTAGCTTATAACCGACGATCTGTCTCTCCGCGGATGTGCCATGGAGAGAGGTAAAGAACACCGGTGTTTAACCCGGGCTACATCGGCGCACAACCTACAAGGACATGTGGTCGTGGCATAGGTACCTTTGAAAGAAAGAATCTATATCACGGATGCAAGGGACATGTGCAAGTAATATTGCGCTTACATCGTAAACAAGGTGACTTGGCGGCGTCAATGTCTGTCGGACGAAGTAGTCTCGACATGTCATCGAATGTAATCGTGGCCGGGCTCGGCGGGGTAGTGGAAGCACTCCTTAGGAAGAAGGACACTGAAGCTATACAATCCACGCTTTGCGCACTCCATGTACCATGCATGGAACTTCCGAGTCTCCGGTCCCTCGGCATCGATGAATTGGGCCTTTGGGATCATGAACTTCCCAAACTTCGAGCGAGCGGGGCATTCGTCCGTGACAAACCCCTTATAAGGTGGGGATTTTGGCACGCAAAAGCGGCGGTACAAATGTTAATTACCTAGGGTTGCGAAAAGGGTAGCTAATAACTTATTACAACTTCGTTGTTTCAGCGGTGCATACCTTTTGGATCGAATATCTATTTCTTTGGGCCTCACGGGTAGCGGGTACTCGGGTCTTTGCGACCTCCTCTTTATCGAATGTGTGCTTCTTCGATGCTTTGGAGGGCGTTTGCTAGGTCGAGCTCCTTTTACGCTTCCGGCTTGAGGTGTTGTCCATTGGAGGCCTTGAGTGTAGGCGGGTGTCTCGCTCCCCTCTCGCCTCGGGACTTGCCTTTGTGTTTTTCGCCGATTGCTTCCTCGTATATCGGTTGCTCCTCATGTGGCGGCTCCCGAGCACGAGGTGTCGGCTCACGAGTTGCCCGGCGCTGAGGTGCCGGCTCTTGAGTGTCGGCTCCTTAGGCTCCTCGGGTGCTGTTGTCAGTGCCGCCTCCTTAGGCTCCTCGGTGCCGGCTCCTTCGTTGTCGGCTCACGAGGCTCGTCTTGTCTGCGGGTCCTTAGCGGGGTACTGGAACCTTGAGGAGGGTCGTTGCCTCCGCCGTCCCCACCATCTTCATCATCGTCGGAGGAGTCACCATAGGGGTCGGTGGCGTACTCGGGTCCTTCTTTGTCTTCTTTGTTGAGCCGGAAGGTGGAGTCAACGTCGACATATTCAGCTCAATGTCCACCTTCGACCCGCGGCCGCGTTGTAACCACAGAGCAGCTCCTAGAGTGTTCACCTCGTTATGGCCGGGATAGTCCGGCTCCGGTCTTCATGTTACGGCGCCCACGAACCCAATGTTGACTTGGCACATTCTAGAGGGATCTCGTGCGCCCGTACTCTTTGCAAGATCCGGGAGGAAATACCACCCCCCTTGGCCACTACCTTTTTCTTGCCCAACCTGCCGGCCGGTATCAACATATTGCATGGTGTCTCTTCGGTGATATCATCCACCGGGAAGTCTGTCGGTCGGCCGAGAGGTCTTCTTTGGGGTTCTTCAGGGGTGAGCAGCGGCATACCGGCGTTGCGGAACATACGCTTCCGGACTTCGACCATCGGGGTCGTTGCTCGTGAGGGCCTCTTTGATGGACTGTGTGATCATTTCTTTGCAAGGCCTCATCACGCCCTTCTGTCTCGGACCCTCCTTGTACCTCGCCTGCCGTGTGATGCGAGGACATCTCACCCACGAGCCCACCGTCGCCCAACTCTTCACGGAGCTCATGCCCGCGGGGGCGGCCGCGATGCTCGGAGTTTCCCAAGGCCACCGTCGGCGGATCGTGTCCCAGAACCGAATCTCGAGGGTCCCATTTGTTCTTAGCCGTAGTGGCCTCTATGACCTTCTTCTCGACCTCCTTCATGCGGGCTTCGGCCTGCGGCTTCTTGGGCTTGTGGGCGTAGAGGGAAGTCCGGGTCCTTTCATCCACAGCCCTCATACGGATCCGGCTCTCCGGCTTCTGTCTTTTACGTTCTTCGCCCGCCGCGCCGGCTTGTGTCGGCGTACCCAACACCGCCCAAGTAGTGGGGAAGTTTGTTCCGTTTGGCTTCTTCGAGAGAACTTCTCGCTCTTCGCCTTTGCTTGGGCGTGTTTAGCCTTTTTGCGGGAACTCTTCCCATACTTCTTCGAGATCATGTTGTACTTGGTGAAGGGTAGGCGTCCTTTCTTGTAAAAGTCTGCGTTGAGCCTATACTTCCGATTCGGAAGCTTCTTCTGCGAGGAAGTTTACATCTTCTTGCACCTTTTCCATATCGGCGCTGGCGGATACGGAACCGTTTGAAACCTCGCCAAACACCCATAACTTGTCGGTCTTGGGGGCGGCTTTCTAGTCTTCGATAAGAATGGAGACCTTATCCTTCCACGAAAACCACGACACGAGTCTTTGTGCCAGCGATGACTTGAGGGGAGGCAGCGGTGGCTCGCCCTGCGGCCCCAACTCTTGAATGACAAGGACCTCATTGATCTTCTTCTGCCTCCCACGGTCTCCCCTTCTCCGCCGGCTTGTCTCCCTTTGCTTTGCGAAGAGGTGGCGTGGGCCGAAGGGGGTTGTTGCTTTCGGAGCCGCTTGTGGAGGGAGCGGTGGCGGGCCGTTCAGCCTGTACTTCCTTAACCCGGCGCTTCTTGCTTGGTGCCGTCCCTCGGGTTGAAATTAGGATCTTCTTCCTCCTCGATGCGTTTCCTCCTACCCTTACGGGCTATCGAGGCTCCGCTTGCGTACTCGGGGAGTACCAGTATTTGCCACTTCCATCGCTATCGCTAGGGCGTCTCCCATTCAAGCCGAGGCTGTTCTTGTTCATTTCGCCTTTTCAATACGAGGCTGTTCTTGTTCATTCGCCATTTCAAGCTACAAATATATAGCTCTTTGCTTTAGTACTATAGTATATAGGAGGAGTACACAAGCGTAATTCAAAAGCTGCGGAAAGAGAGAAATAAAAGATTGGCTCGAGATATAGCCCCCTTGTGATCACATCGCTTCTAAAGCCGGTTGCTTTGTACAAGCCGTCCTAGTTTAGAAGCTTCCAAGTATAGGGGGACATTCAATCATCATAGCCGCTGCCTCAGCCCCAATAAGTTCATGTCATTGCATATATGCCACTGCCTCAGCACTTTTGAATTTTTTGGGTTCACATCAGTGTATAAAAGGGTGAGAAACTCAAAGTTGACAGTAAGTAGAGAGAACAGGGAGCCAACGGAAGTCTAGGCAAATTAAGTCAAAAATAGGGACCCAACAGCCATGGCAGCAGAGGTGTAGTTTTAAACAGTTTTAAATACCCAAGATGAGGCAAATTAAGTCAAAAATAGGGACCCAACAGCCATGGCAGCAAATTAAGCAAAAAATAGGGACCTTGGGTCTATCATAGGCATCATAGGCATCACATTCAAAGTAGGATAACGGTGGCATCACATTCAAATTAAATTCACACCAACGAGGTTCACAGCCAAGTTACAGACCATGGCGGTTTAATTGATTCAACATATAAGCTAAGAACTCAAGTTAATTAGGCCATCAACATTGAGATAGTGAAATAGGGACCCAACAGCCAAGTCTAGCCAAGTCTAGGCAAGATAATAAAGTTGTGATCAGACATAAACATCTAGACTATAGATCTTAGGCAAGCCATGTCGAAATATGGTAATTTAAATTAGGATCACAGTGGCATCACATTCAAATTAGGATCACAGTGGCATCAGGCCGACATCGGCATCATAAGCATCGACAATAAGCATCACAGAGATAATATGCATCATGGGCAGTGACATATATATGCTAAGTACCAAGTTTAAGCATCACGGGCAGCAAATTAAGTTTTCACGGGCACATTGTTTCACTAGAGAATGATAATTTGCGGGCATCACAGGAGACAATAAGCATCACGGGGCATCAGGCATCACCGAGTTGTGGCGGGGATGAGGGGAATGCGGGAGCAGGTACGGCGGTGAATGCAGGCGGTGGCGCCGTGCGGTGGGTGGCGGTGAGGAAGGCGAGCTCCTCCACGGAGGTCGCCGCCGGCACCCCTGGGAGGAAGGAGGGTCGCGCGGCACCACGGCGGCCGCGGCCGGAGTTAGGGTTTGGAGCGGACGGGGCGGGAGGATGGCGGGCGCCGGCGGCGAGCCGCGCCGCCCGGGTCGCACACACGGGGCCGGAGCGCCACGAGGAGGCGCCCCGGAGGTGGCGATGGCGGCGGCGGTGGCGGTGGCGGTGGCGGGGGCGGCGCGGTGGCGGTGGCGGCGGATCTGGCGACCCTCGGCAACCATGCGTGTGGTGTGCCGCGGATGGCGCCGCGAGCACGCCGCGGCGGGGGGGGGCGAGGGTCAGCGCGGCGGCGAAGGAGGAGGGCGACTGGCCCGGCGGAGGGCGGCGGCGGTGAAAAAATCCGGCGACCCGCCGGTCGATTTGAATCCGTCGAAGACTTAGCGTTTGGGAGCGGGCGCGTCCGTTTTATAGGTGGAGCATCTTGCGTGGCGGGCGCACTAGGATGCCCGCCACGCAAAAAACATTAACCATGGCGGGGCGCGTTATGCCGCCCGCAAAAGATTTACCATGGCGGGCGAGATTAGGGCGCCGCCATAAAGCGATTTTCGGAAAAATTTTAGAAAAATTATTTTAAATTAGAACAATTTCATTTTAAATGGGATAAAATTTTGAAAAAATTGTTATAAATTGAGAAAAAATTATTAAAATGGTTTTAATACATTTGTATTGAGTTTTTTGAAACTAGGTCGTTTTAGTGGTCCGTTTGACCAAGGTTTGACGGAGTCAAACTTGTGACTTTGTAGCTCTAGTTTTTGAAGCCCTAGGCGTCATCGATTCGAAAAGTCATGAATACCTCTTTTGTTAAGCTCTCCAAGATCTACGTTTGGTATTAGAGTCAACTTTTAGTTTTTGAACTTTTCACGCCTCGAAATTTGAAATTTGAATTTTTACTCATTCGGACGACATTTGAAGCCCAGGGCGGCCAAGATTCAAAAAGTCATGAATACGGAAAGTTCATAACTCATCAAGATCTACATTTCATATATAGGTCATTTTTGCATACGAGAAAGTGTTACGAGCGTGTAGTTCAAAAATCACTAGTCTCCCCGTAGTTCACGAAACTGCATGTGTGAGATATATGATTTTAGGACTACTTTGTTTCTGTCATTTTCTTATATGCAAAAATGTCCTATACACCAAGTGTACATCTTGATGAGTTCTATCAACTGTGTATTGAGTTTTTCGAAACTAGGTCGTTTAGTGAAACGTTTGACCAACGTTTGACCGAGGTCAAACTTGTGACTTTTTGTAGCTCTAGTTTTTGAAGCCCTAGGCGTCGTCGATTCGAAAAGTCATGAATACCTCTTTTGTTAAGCTCTCCAAGATCTACGTTTGGTATTAGAGTCAACTTTTTCGGTTTTCGAACTTTTCACGCCTCGAAATTTGAAATTTGAATTTTTACTCATTAGGACGACATTTGAAGCCCCGGGCGGCCAAGATTCAAAAAGTCATGATTACGAAAAATTCATAACTCATCAAGATCTATATTTCATATATAGGTCATTTTGCAAACGATAAATTGTTACAAGCGTGTAGTTCAAAAAACACTAGTCTCCCTCGTAGTTTCCTGAAACTCGCGGTGAGATATTTGTTTTTTGACTATTGTTTACATCGAGAATAAGCGCAATTACATATCATTTTGGTTTGGTGCATTGGTGGTCTTCTTCTC
Source organism: Hyparrhenia diplandra (assembly GCA_015847255.1). Taxonomy (NCBI): domain Eukaryota; kingdom Viridiplantae; phylum Streptophyta; class Magnoliopsida; order Poales; family Poaceae; genus Hyparrhenia; species Hyparrhenia diplandra. Next base: position 457,743 of record JADLZK010004743.1, read on the forward strand.
GCCATCGGGCGGGTCCATGGCATCATTTTAGTCTTGTCGGGATTGATTACGTCCTCCGGTGCCTTCATCTTTTTTGGAAAATCTGTAAAGAGCTTGAACTCATCATAGTTGTTGTATGTTTCAGGACTCGGACCCCATCGGCTCCCACGATCCATTTGCTTTCTGCCGCGACAATATGTCTATTTTTGTTCTCAGCGTTCATGTAGTAGGCTACTTGTGCGACATCGATGCAAGCACCCAGCGATCATCTTTGTACGGACACTTTGAAGGTTCGCGGTGGTTAGCCCAAAATCGTCCACTAGAGCGCGAAGGCTTGACCCGGCAGCGGAAAGCGAGTTACTGTAGGTTACCGCCGTAGTCAAGTTCCCATATTTCTTCGACTTGTGCGAAGCATGTCATCTTCTCCCCACTCCTGTTCTCGCCCTCATATCGAACACCGCTATTACGTGATGCACTCTTCTTGTCCTTTTCTTTTGTGTGGAACTGTACCCGTTGACATCATACCCTTGCCGCGTGGTGACCTGCATGGGACGGCCACGACACAAGCTTCTTCACGATCTACGCATCATCTCACGGGGGAATGTTACGCTTTTGGAGCCTTTGGAGGAAAGTGCTCTTGTGTTCCTTCTGCCTTGATCATTCGGGACGGTTCTTGCGCTTGCTACTTGCGGCGGAGCTCTTTGAGGTGCTTTTTTCACGTATCGTCCATGATCACCAATTGATGAAGGATCTTTGTAGTGGCGTCTAGCACTTTGTCCCTATGTATGTTGGTGCGTGCTTTTTCGCCCGCGCACCCCATCCCCGAGGTTCTTCCTTCATGTTGATGCCTTTGGAAGCCCAATAGCCCTCCCATCTTTTATGTACTTCACACACCGGTTCATGGCCTCGGCTTGTGTATGCCTCGATCATAGAGCCCTACGGGTAAGCGGTTATGATTGAATCGATTGAGGGTAGACATTAGTCGCTCGATGGTCCACATCGCTTTGTAGGTACACGGGTCCCAATTTGTTCAATCGATCAACCATGTGCATCATCGGGTGTGGCATAATGTCGAAGAACGGCGGTGGGAAACACATCTCTATCGGCACATTGTTTCAGCGATGAACTCTTTCGGCCTTGGGCGGATCTGCTTTGGCAATTACCTTACGGTTGATTTGGTTAAAGAAGTATGAAATCCTTGTGACCACCATCTTCACGTATTTTGGGCCGAACAGCTTTGATCACAATTGGAAGGAACACCGTCAGCATGATGTGAGCATCGTGCGCGTTGAAGTTCGTCATTGTGAGGTCTTTCATGGATACCAGACTCTTGATGTTGGAAGAGAAACCCGTCGGTACCTTGATACCCCGCATCAACCGACACATAGCCAACTTCGTCGTCTCGTTAGGTTGTAGGCGCACTGGGAGTTCGACTTTACCGTTCGGAAGCCGTGTAGCATGAATTTCGGTCGGATGCCCATGTCAACAAGATCGGCGTGACTTCACACCATCCTTCGTCTTGGTCTTGATATCCATCGGGAGACCGATCTCGCTTTCGAAGACATTTTCTCAAGGTGCATCCGATCGATCGCGTGGGGTGTATGCGGTATCTTCCGGTACTTTAGATACTTGAAGAAGATTGACTTCTTCTTGAAAGGGCGGTGGAGGCGCTCCTTCCTCCAGTTTATCCCTCTTTCGCTTCTTTGTCTTGGAGGTGCCGTCTTCCTTATCATCGTCTTTCTTCTTCTTCTTCTTTCCAAACTCGCACTCCAAGTCCTTCACCATGTCAAACACCTTCGGACCATAACTAGTCGGTGCGGGCCGAGGTTTCGACTTCGCCCTTGTTGTCAAAGTACACATTCATTTTTGGATCTGTACCTATGCTTGCTTTGCGGAGGGAAGCGTCGTGTTCCATGTACACGGTTTCTTTGGATCCCTTCAGGTAAGTGGAGCAGGTTTCTTCAATGCAAGCTACACAGGCGGTCTTCCCTTTAATCTGCCCCGATAATGAAAACAGGCCGGGGTAATCAGTGATGGTGACAAAGATGATGGCACGAAGAGTGAACTTCTCCTTGCGGTACGCATCAAACATGCTGACCCCATCATCAAAGCGGTACCTCCATCTCCTCCATGAGCGGCTCCGGGAACACATCTATATCGTTGCCGGGCTGCCGGTCAGAAATGAGCATGGTGAGCAAAACATACTTGCGCTTTTGACAAAGATGTGGAGGTAGATTGTACATGGTGAGGACGACCCGGCCGCGTGCGCGGCGTGCTGCTCAGGTCACCGAATGGGTTCATTCCGTCGGTACTCAATGCGAACCGAACGTTCCTGGGCTCCTCTGCAAAGTCAGGGTAGGCGGCGTCGAAGTCTTGCCACTGCTTAGCATCCGAAGGGTGCCGTAGATTCCCGTCATCCTTCACACGATCGCTAGATGCATGCCACGCCATGTGCTTAGCATCCTCAGGGTTCCCATATAGAGCCGCGACGTCGATGACGGAAGGTACCACATTGACGGTATTTGGGCGTTTCCTCTGCGTGTAACCTTCCTCTTCCTCGTCCTGCGTTGACATGATCTTCTTCGCGGCCGCCAGCGGTTTTCTTCGCCCCCCTTCTTCTTCTTTCTCGCCGATCCTGTTTCCTCATCGGCGTCATCGTCCCGCGACATCCGGCATTCCGCTTGTATCGACTAGCGCCCACAGTGCGGACAAGCTGGTCAAATTTCGTCTTGTCGCCCGATATAGGATACGATGGTTGGGGCAGGCATCAAACTTCTTCACTTTCATCGCCTTTGGGCGGATCAACTTCTTAGCGCGATACGTGCTAGCGGGAACCTTGTTAGGCGATGGATACGTCGAGGCGGGTAACTTTACGAGCTCATTGAAGCTAGTGTCGGACCAGCCATGGCGAGACTTCAACATCGGCAAGTTCGAGGGTAAAACTCAGCGCCGTGCAACCCCTCGGACTGTCTTTGTAAAGAGGATCAGCTGCTGCCTACTTTTCTGTTTGAAGTTTTCCAACCATCTCGGGCACCCAAACAGAATGTCGTCCCTCACCGAGTCGGTTGACCAAATCTTCAAAACCGGACATCCTCGGCTGCGTCATAGGATTCTCACCGCTCGCCGTCCCCTCCACCACCACCACCGTCATCGTCGACATCGGTAGTGGTTTTGAACAAATCGATGGAATTGGACCGGCTAGTGGACTTTCGGTCTTGCATCGGCCGGGGGACTGCACGGTAACTGGTGGATCGAAGGGTGGAACTTGCCGTGAAAAGTCCGGACCAAATAGTCAGCGAAGCCATGCATGATTAGGTGAGATCGCCGCGGCGGTGTCGAGAACGCTTTTTGATTCTTGCATTTTGCGCCGCGGACGGATGATCGACCTCTGTTGAATTATCTCATTATGTGTCGCTTCGCTCGAGCAACAAACTTCTTCACCTCATCAAAGTATTCGTCATCAACCCTCTTCATCTCATACATCCAGTGGGCTCGGTGCCTCTCCATCCGATCGATCCCTGCTCTTCCAAAAGCTTAATTAGTGCCGTTACATAATACTCAAACCAAAAAAAAAAAAGGAGAACAAGTCCCACCATAGAATCTAGATCTAGAGAAAGGCAGTTTTTCTCTCTCCTCCAAAACAAAAAAAAAAGATGAAGTTGCACGAGAGATCTAGATCTAGAGAAAGGCAGTTTTCTATCTCCTCCCAAACCAAAAAAAAAAAAAAAGAAAAGTCCCACCATAGATCTAGATCTAGAGAAAAGGCGAGTTTTTCTCTCTCCTCATGTGTCTCTAGATTTGGAGAGGGGATGAAAAAGAGGGAAAGAAAGATCAAAAGAGGCATTAATCGACCAATTAGTGTCTTCTCCTCCACCAAATCAAAGCCAAAACACCCAAATCAAAGTTTTTGTCGAGTTTTGGATCAAAACCTCCCCACAAGAGTTGGAAGAGGAAGTTCGTGAGAAGATGAAGGGCGGCCGCCCAGTATTTATAGGCTCCGGCCTTTTACGTGGCGGGCGCCCTAACGTGCTGCCACGCAAACGCAAAGCGGAGGGCAGCGTGGCGGGCGCACAGCAGCGCCCGCCGCGGTTAAGATCTTTTTCGTGGCGGGGGCGTTGCAGCGCCCGCCACGCAAAGATCATCTTTTACGTGGCGGGCGCCGCAGCGCCCGCCACGTAGCCCGACGGCGGCGGGGGCCATATCTTTTCCGTGGCGGGTTCAAGTTGCGCCCGCCACGTAAAGATATGGCCCCTCGCTCGGAAAAAAATCAATTCGTTACTAGTGATAAAGAGCAGAAACATGCATCATCACTCCCTAGATAGTACTAGTAAAAGTCGTGCTGTCGGTGTTTGGCTGCCTCAGCCATCGGGGTCTGCCACTAATACTTTGTGTTTCGCTAGAATCTTAGGATAACTTTGTATTAAATGTTAATTCTTCAGGAGAAGTCCATTTGTGCCACCCAACTATTACTCAAGTTTGTTTTTCATCACCCAACTTTTTAACCAAAAACTTTTGTCCACCAGACTGTCAATGGACAAATGTGATCATGAAATGTGTCGTTTGTATTTTTCTAAAAATAACAAACACTGGCCTCGTTTTCTTAAATATAACATGAATAATTAATTTTAAAAAGAAAAGTATAAAACCAGTAACATTTTTTTTTCTAACAATATAAGTTGCATATGGGCTCTAGAGTTGGAGATATATATATATGTATCTTGTTTGTACTTGTTTTAGTGTTTATCCCTCATACTCATGGTTTTCATTTATGTAAACTATTATTATATTCTAACTAGAATTAAAGATCGAACAATCAGTACTATCAACGGAGTTCCTAAGGGCATGTACAACCCACAGACGGCGGGTCGTCAGTAGAATCTCAATTTATCATACAGTTAGATATGAAGACAACTCATACAACCCATAGAAAGAGTCCGTCTATAAGTTATTTAATGTTTTGCATGTACCTTAAGATCAACTACAAATATATTTGTGTATACCATTATATGGCTATATTTGATAGAATAATATCAATGGAAAATAATAGCATGATTTACAATGCCTTTTGTCTAATTTTCCAGTGGAACACAATCACGTTCACAATACAGATGCTAGTGGAGCACAATCACGTTCACATTCACATAGTGGGGCACTAGTGGGATACATGCAGCAACATTCAATAGCATTCAGTAACATTCAGATAGCAGTTAACAGGTATCATCCAGGTAGCATTCAGGTACCATCCAGGTAGCATTCAGTAACATTCAGTTTTCTAAAAAGAAGGCAGAGGATAAGCATTCCATATAGTAGCACGCATGTACCAGTTCGGGATGAGCAAGAAACATCTAAGAAAATTCAGTAAGCCAAATTGACCAACATTCAGATGACACATATTCAGTTTTTTCATACAGCTATACAACATTCAATTTTCTAAAAGAAGGCAGAGGATAAGCATTCATATAGTAGCACTCATGTACCAGTTCGGAATGAGCAAGAAACATCTAATAAAATTCAGTAAGCCAAATTGATCAAATAAACATTCGTGGCTGAGCTGCCACCACAACCTGCTGCAGCAGCAGGCGCCGTAGTCGTCCCAAAACCGCGACCTAGGGTTTGGCCTGGGGTCGTCGCCGCCCGCCAAGGCGAAGGTGTTGATTTGTTTTTCCTCCGTGCTGCGCCGGCCATGGACATCTCGCCGCACCCTACTCCGGCGAGAATAGCGCTGGAAAAGCTCGGCACCGGCTAGCAGAGTGCAAGGCGAGGGGAAAAGCAGATGGCGGGCTTGGGGAACTGGTGGTTTTGGCGGGGGAACTCCAGCGCGCGGAGAAATTGGAGAGAGGGGAGAGCGCGGGCGCGGGGGATCCCGGCGGCCGTCGCTTGGAGAAGACGCGCAGTACAACCGGGAGCTCAGTCGTCTGCACGACGTTGGGGAACGGGATGGGGCCGTCCTTTTTGGTGAGGCAACGAGCGCGGCGTCTACAGGCTGAGGTGGGGCGAATTGCAAAATTTTACATTATAAAGACGGGCAGAGGCACCGGGTTGTACATGCCCTAACGTGTTGGTTAATTAGACAAATTAGTTTTGGAGGACTAGCATTCCGGTGCTCCTGCAGGCTGCAGTGACTAAGGTCCTATTTGGTTCAAGGGACTAGGGACTATGCACTAATAACTAGTCCTAGTTAGCATCTTAAAAGAGTCTGACTAGAGACTAAATGAGGCCACGTCGAGATGCTAGCGCACGGCTCGGAGGACGGCAGTCGCCCCCAGCCCGTCCCAGCCGTCGAAGTAGATGATTCTCTGAAGAAGCTTCTAGTGCTGTTGTCCTCCCTGAGTTCATGGAGGATATGTTCAACAAGCCGCATCGATGTTGTCTGCCTGAATAACCTGTAAGCAGGCATGCACGAATACATTAGACAAGGGATGGTGACGACAATGGCTTCACTGAGATTATAAAATGCATTGATTGGTGGTGAAAGCTAGCGAGAACTTTAATCGTTTGATTCGCACATGCCACGTACTAGCTATACAGAGGATGAAAAGGAACCGACGATAGACAATATAGTGTACAAAATCAGAATTGAGGCAATATGGAAATAATAGAGCACATATGCATGCATGCTAACTGTTTTTACCTCAGTACGCATGATGGAGATGAACGTACTGGATTTGATTAACCAGATCGATCAACTTGTCAGGATTCAGTAGCTACAACATACTTCGAACCGATCCATTTCATTTGGATCTCAGGTCAGGGCGGCAGCAGCTGAGCTATGTTGTTTCGACACAATAGAAAGATGCAACCCATGGCTTCGTCTTGTGCCTGATCAGTGATCACATAATACATCATCAAACACTTCAGCATGCAACTAGATAATAATTTACAAGTATTCTTGACAGTACCATCACACTATATATGCATAAAAAAGCCCAGATAATTGATTTCCATATATATGCATGCAGTGTGGATATACATTTAGTCAAGTGGCATACCTCAGGTAGATTGTGTTGAATATTGACACTAGCGGCCGGTAATTTGCAAGACGATATTATTAATAAATAATCGGCCTAATAGACTGAAGCGATCGATGAAGGATGAATGTGTGCCTGGCTGTCTATTTGTGTGTGAGAGGGTTGATATATGCTTGAGTGAGAATCCTGATACAAGAATACAAGATGCGTGCTTGCACAATAAAGGGCGAGTGGTCCTTGCCGTTTATTTGGCAAATATCATATATATGCATGCGGTGGAGTGGAGGGCGCCTTTACGTACTTTTTGTGTTCATCCATATATCTATCAGATGATTCTTTGCTTGCAGCCGTATATAGCATGCAGGATTCCAACATATATACTCGTATCATCTTTTCCAAAGCCAAAGGTTAAAGAGCGGAAGCAGGCATCAAAGCTCGCTAGCTGCAAGTAAAGTCGTTGTAGTAACTCACAAGCCTCAGCCTTCGGGGTGTGCCAGTAATAAATAAATGTAATTCTTAGGAAGAAGTCCATTTGTCAAGCTTGTTTTTCATCACGCAAGTTATTTTTAACTATAAATTTTTGTCCACCGAACTATCAGTATCAGACAAATTCGAGCATGAAAGGTGCCTTCGTATTTTGTAAAAATAATTAATAAACACCGGTAGGTATTGTTTTGTAAAAATAATTAATAAACACCGGCAGCCATAAATTTATTTGTCCGTGAAAAATACATCCATTTTTAAGGGCAGTTTGTTTTAGGTCAACCGTCTCTAAAACCCCTAAAAAAACAATTTAAGTAAGCTAAAGTGCAGCACAACATTTATAGTTGTGGCTTATTATATCAACCGCCTTAAAGAAAGGATTTTTTTTTACAATGGTTGGGAGGCGTCTCACGAGGCGTTTCCTGTGTGTATGACATGTGGGGCCAATATGAGAAAAGGTGTTGGGAGGCGTCAATGGAAAAGCTTCTAGAGGCGTTTTCCTGTGTCTATGACATGTGGGTCATATGAGACGTAACGTCTCCCAACGCCTCTAAAAATTTATGGTATTTGGATCCAAAATAAATAGGTGTTAATTGCTTTTTATAATTTTATTTTTTAACCGAGGGTAAAACTGTACATTTACAATTAGAACAAAAAATTTATGATATGATCAAATGATTAAAGTAGTATAGTTAGATGAATATTTTTTTTTAGGATTCATTCGAGTTCATCTCATCTCTCTCGTATCCGTGCCAAGCCGCCACCCGCCATCATCGTCGCCCGGTGGGAGGAGACCGTCCGGGGTCGCCATCATCGCCGCCGCCGGTGGGAGGAGACCGTCTGCGGGTTTGTCGTGTCGGGCCGCCCTTGCCTTGCTCGGCTGGATTCTCCAAAAGCGCCATGAGGAGGAAGAGGCGCCCGGTAACCGGTTGTCGCCGCCCGGTTCGCATGCATGTATACGCATGATGAATGAATGGTCGATCTAAAGCCTACCTTGTCGATGATGAGGATGATGGGTGCATGCCTGGAAACACTCGCTGAACATGCTGCCACCCATTTTTTCCTTGGCCGCCCTTTTTTCTCTTGCCAGCGTGATAGCCGCGCCCGGATCGGTGGCCGGCGATGCTGAGACGTGGGAGGTGGTGGCGGGGCGGTCGTTTGGGCCCGACCACTGATCTAGTTTTGCAAAAGGACTATAATACCCTTAATCAAATTTAATTAACGAAAATTACAATTTAGAGGAGGCATCGGGAGGGGGTCTGGAGGGGTTGGAAAGCATTTCCAACCATTGTAAAAGGGCTAGAAAGAAAGAAGAGAACACGTTTGTTAAAATCATTTGTGCAACGGTGACAGTTCCTTTGGGGGCAAGGGCTGGACTCAGGGGCTGGGTGCAAACGTGGCCCAGGCAGAAAGTAATTAAGAGAAACATTAATTACCTTGATTTGAGATGGGTGCAAATTTTTAGGGGAGGAGCACCGGACCACTATGCCAAATATGTAGGCGACACACACACACACACGCACACACACACACAAACTTTGGAGTTTCAGGGAAAAAGACTTGGTCCTTGTTTGCTGCATATAACCAGCACAAATTAGTGAGAAGCAGATTAATAACAAATTGCACATTTGAATTTCCAGTCCATCAACTAAATATGGGGTGCATGTCTCCATTTCTCATAGTATCACAGTCCGGATAGTTTCAAACTAGCTACAATACTTACTTCAAATTTCAAAGTAATCTTGAGGAGGGGCAGTAGTATTCTAGCCCCATGCAAAAGAAGGAATCACACGCGTTGCTGTTACAAACAAACCATGCACTCAACAAGCATCAACATTTTATTCATCCATCCATGTTTAGTCAATAAAGTACAACAAAAGTATTAAAAAGTATGAGAACAAACGACTTAATCAACCTGACAAGAGAATTACACACCACATCACACAACAAGCTGCAACACACGAGATCAGAGCACGGCAAGCAGCAACAGCTAGCCAGCTGCCTCTCGGTGTCCCTTATTCATTTCTCTACTGCTCAGAGTAGAGATCTATCGATCTGTGTCACACCATCTTATCATCTCTCTGACAATAAGATAGCATGATCACCACACTCACTCTCAAACCAAACAAGCACATCAGCGAACCAACAAGCACCAGAAGACGCACGTGCATGTACATACTTACACCATGTCACCATGCCACCAAGACAAGCAGAGACACGCATCCATGGGTGCACAAACCAGAGAACTGGGGATGAAACAGAAGTAGAGTATCACCATGACACCATCCATCCACACACCAGCGTTGAGAAAAGATGAAGCAAGCAATTAGTGTGTAGGTACCTTCATTTAATTATACAAATTAAGCAGAAACTAAAGTGTAGGCTACCGGGAGAGATCACCCATCGACATGAATACATGCATACCTCAGTCATCTATCTAAGCACGGAGCCCTTGAGCTGGGTCTTCTTGTAGTACCGCGAGTGGGTCGCCTTGTACAGGGAAGGGTGGTGATTGGCGTTCAACCCATCCCACTCCAGGGTGTCCCACCATTCCTTCTCACAATCACACTCCACCTTCTTGCTTCTGTTCTTGTTGACGGCCGGCAGGCGCTTGAGGCTCCAACAGCCCCTGATTTTGACGGTCTCGAGCTCAGGCGCAGATATCCTCCATTGCCCACAGATGCCCTGCAGCTTGGGCAGCTCATGCAGATGGATGCGCTTCAGACGTTGGAAGTGCACGGTAGTTGTTGCTGATTGTTGCTCTCTTTTAGCATCCTTGGTGTACAAGGGGAAGACCTCCCTCATATCACCACACCACATGATCTCGACTATCTCGAGATTGTATAGACTGTAGTTGTTGATCATTTCAAGGGCCAAGGGCAGTACATGTATCACTCTCGGACACAAGTCCATGTGCAATAATTCCAACGTCCCAAATGATTGCTGCTGAAACAAGAACACCGATGGTGGATTCCAATTCCATATGTTACGTGCTTTAGCGAGCTCTGATGCCCAAAAATGTCTTTAGCCGTTCAAAGACGACCACATCACCACTTGCTTGTAATTGGGGAGCGGTGAATGCATGTTCCAACTTTGGGCACCGCTCGACTCGACACCATGTTAGATAGTACCAAGTTGAACCCACTGCTGGAGCAGGGCCTGGAATACTGGTGATGAACAAGCTATCATGCACATGCAGGATACAAGCATTGCAACATATCATATCCGGTATAATAATACTATTCATAGTCTGTTGTTCACCCTCCGTCAATGATTTGGTACTCAGCTAGTGATCTTGTATGTGGGTGTAGCATGTCAGGGCCCTGTAAGAAGGAATACTCGGGCATGGCCATATTTGGGTGAGCATTGGAGCATCACCTTCACTTGGCTGAAGAAGTGGATGGTCTTTCAAGGTGACCTCAAAATCTGCATACAGAAATCTATCTGTAGGTTTATCCACCTTTTCTAGAGGAACATGCTGCTGCTTGATACTGCTATTGCTACTGGCAGCTTTATTTTCGTTGCTGGAAGAAAAAGCAGTGGCAGGAGAGTAAATCTCCACTTGTACCAGAACATCGTCATCAAAATACTCTTCGAAGGGCACAAGTGACCTGAGGAGCCTTGCATCTCTTACCCTGATACACCAATTAAATTCTGAGGGTGCTCTACCACCATGGACCACACATAATGATGATGATGATGTGATGCCGGCGGTAGTGCTGCTACCCACTGTGGAGTTCTCTTTCGTGGGTGTCGATGATGCAGCTGACCACGTGGTGTCCATGTAAAACTTCTTTAAGTAATTTTTCCTTTTGTCTTCTGGTGGCCAAAGGATTGCACAAAGCTGGTGGCAGTCATGTAGGAAGAGCTCATCAAGACTGAGAGCGGTCATGGCACTGAGATCCACTGTTTTGACAGCTGTGCCTGACAAGTCTAGGATGCGGAAATCCTCAAACAATCCACTCAACAACACATTCTTCAGCTTCGCACATCCCCTGAAACAGAACTTTTCAATCCCAACACACCCATCGATAATCTTCACAGTCTCAAGCTGGTCGCTGCTGGTGCTTATCCCAAATAAGTTTGCTGCTCCACCTCCCGCTTGCATGGTACGGCTTCCTGAAAAGTCAAGAAGCAGCTCCATCTTGTTCGCCCTCAAGAACAAGTCATTTTCGGGGCAACTAGTGCAGCCGACTGTTGACTTTGTCACTCGGAGCTTGCAGATGCTAGGCAAACTCCGCTGGAGCTGGCCAATGTCCCAATCATGGGCTCCCACCACATTAAGCTCCCTGAGCTGAGTCATCAGACCAATCATCCGAGCAGACAAGATTCGGTCACAGCATGAGTAGCACACGTCCAGCACCCATAACCTCTTGAAGAATCGGCGGATGTCGTCCTCCTTCTCTGGATCTCTATCCTTGTTGGTTACTTGGTCGTCTATGCAGTGGTCAAGCCATAAAATCCTCAGGTTGTTGCTTGAGAGGAATGGAGGTGATGAGAAGCTGAAGGTGCAGTGTGAGAGCTTCAGCACGCCAAGCTGGCCGAATTGTTGGAACATGTCCCTGACCGGAGAAAGGAGAGCCTCGTAGGGTGCTGAGGTCCAATACGGCATGCAAGCCATGCTGTCTGCAGACCTTACCAGGTGAGGGGGCAAAGATTCCAGGTTATGGTGCCAGTGCTCCACATCTAGTAGCATCTCACTCTGAAGAGCATCAGCAGCTCGCCATGGTCCATCGTCGTCATCAGCATCACTGACCAGCATGTCACCCTGCAGCACTTGTTGTTCTGGCTGGAAGCTGATGACGCGAGTGTTGCTCTTGCTTGCTGCAGCTACTAGGTCGGCAGCCTCTTGTTGCACAAGGTAGGACCAGTACACATGTGGATGTCGCTCCTTTCGTGTGACCGCTGAGAGGAAAACATCAGTGGCAGCTCCTGTTTCTGTGCTGCTCTTGTTCAAGGCCCTGTCAACTTTCATCCTGGGGTACAGCCGGAATCTTCCTTGGAATGTCCACAGCACCTTGGCAGTTGAGTAGTATCCGGACAAAAGGAAGCCAAATATGCCCAGATCAATTTCCTCGGTGCTTCCATTGTGGAAGATCACCAGGAACCTGTGACTCAGCTCCTGTGTGCGTTGAAGCATCGCCCTGAGAACCTGTGGTATCTCAGTGCGAGAGCCCTCAAGGATCCCATTGAAATCGTCCTCCTCATCTTGCCTCTCGAACATCTCCATCATCTGGGCAGGGAGCTTCATCTGCTCCGCGATTGCCTGCTGAAGCGATCTCCTGCTCTCCCACTTGGAGCAGTCGATGTGGATGATCTGATCAAACTGCAGTCCTGCCGGGGCCTCATCAGACGAAGCCATGGCAGTAAGGCGCTGGGCCACGGCTCGGAGGACGGCAGATGCACCCAGCCCGTCCCAGCCGTCAAAGTAGATGACATTGTTTCTGCTGCTGATGCTTCGAGCAGTAGTAGCAGGGTCTTCCTTGAGCTCATCAAGAATCCGCTCGGCAGCCTCATCAATGCTGTCGCTTTGATAACCTGCAGCATCCATAGCAATCAGTGCACAGTAGGGGACGTGAAAAGGGAAATGGAGCAGCCCTGTTTTAATTATATTATTATTACCTCAGTACGCATGATCGACTGGATTGGATTGGATTGAATTCGACCAACCAGTAATCAAGCTCGTCAACTTATCAGCTGTATATGTGTTGCTATGGTACTAGAGCTAGCTTGACCTTGAGCAACGGCATGCAACCATCTTCATCTCATTTGGATGCAGGAAGAAGAAAGCGCCATTCATGATATATATACACCGACTGCACAATATCATGCAGGCTGCTGCAGCTGTGGCTTCTGTTTATTTGGATTACAAATCTAACCCATCGCGTGCCTGTGGACAGGTCAAAAATCACTAGAATGAAGCTAGTACACATTTACATTATTCCTGCAAGTACCATCACAAGTACACATATATGAAGTCAAAATTTTGCAGGATTTAATGTCCATGCTTCTGAACATGTTCTGACCCTATGTGTATGCACACTATATTACAGAAGATAGATAGAAGGATATATTTGCAATCGAAGCAGGGAGTAGTTACATACCTCGGTTTGATATATTTGGCACTGGCGTCCAGTGTGCAGGAGATTTCGCAGAATAAATCAGCCTAAAAGATTGAGCCAAATGATAGATGGATAAATGATGTTTGTATGTGTTTCTGCAGTGTGTATGTGTGTGAGAGAGAGGCGATGCCTGACCCTGATGAGAGACAATCCTAATACAATATGTGTGCTTGCATGCACAGTAAAATGGATGGCGGTCCAGATAAGCCAACTTTGCTTCTTTGGCAAATAATGTCTATCAGATGATTCTTTGCTTACATCTGGAGCATGCAGGATTCCATCATATTATTTTCTTCAAAGGTAAAGAAGGTTAAAGGGCAAAAGCAGCATTCCAACGGAGCAGTGCTAGTAAAGTTGTTGTGACACACAAGACTGTCTAGAGTTTGCCTGCCTCGTAGCCTTCAGGTCTGCTACTAATAGCTTCTGCTTTATTTGGGTGCGACGCAAGGCACCAAGTTTTTAACAAACAAAACAAGCGAATAACAAATGTATGAGAAATTCAGAATTAGCAAGGAGAAAACAGCCAAGCACCTGGACCTGGATGCTCTCAGACTTGTGATGGCAGTCAAGCATCTGGTGATTGATAGAGAACGAAGAGCAGTTCCCAGGCTATTCAGTAGACGACGCAATGCTTGGTAAATGCACCGTCACTCCGTCACTACGTGCCACTGTCTGGACAGGGTGTAAACTACGACACCTGACGAGGGTGACCATTAAGTAAGTACTTTTTTTTTTTTTTTTTTTTTTTTAGAATGACACGAGTCTGGCGCAGACGCTCACAATACGCACGCACACTCACCCCTATGAACACACGCCACGCAAACCCTACCCCCTATGAGCACCTCAGGAAGGACTGGGCAACCAAGCAGATCTGGAGATTCTCGAAGTCACCGTAGAGGCGCCTCGTCGTCGACGGGAACGTCGCTACCACTTAATGCATAACGCCGGAAAATCCACGAGAAAATCCCAAGAAAGGTGCGAGCACCGGGATTTGAACCCGGTGGATAGCGTCCCCTTTGGACCGTCCTACCATTGGACTACAAGCCAATTCGCATTAAGTAAGTACATGAGCAATGACAATGTATATGGACCAAGTGGTCTTTATATCTAGATCCATCGAAGTAGTAGCAACGTTCGAAGTCCACGTTTTAAATAAAGCTAAGTGATCGATTGGGCCTAGGACAAACTAAAATTTGATCCCTTCTCCTCCGGCCCATTACACGGTGTACATCAACACCCACCACCAGTTGTGCAGCTTAGTGAGGGTCATAGTGGGCCATGGTCCCCTAAGCTAGAAATATCCTTAATGAAAGTCTTAGTTTTGACAATTTTAAGTGACGATGAAACACCAATCTGCACGAGGCTTGTTAACCGCCGCCCAACTTGGAGTTGGGCGGCCCGCCGCCCGCCAGCGTAGCGGCTGCGGGGTCATCTTCAACCTCTCGCCATCTCGCCCCCGCCCCCGCCTCCGCCCCCGCCGCCCGGCGCCCGTAGGAGCTTCGCGAACTCGGCCCGAGCCCTACGGCGCCCGGCGCCTTCCCTCCCCTTTCTTCTTCTCCATCGAAACGCTAACCGCGCGACATTCTTCTCCAACGCCCGTCGTCGTCTGGCTCCCCGCCGCCGACCCGTACCCATCAAATGGGTCTCTCCCTGGCCGGGCTCGGCGGCGCCCGCCCGCCGAGCTCACCGCCCGGGCCGAGCCGCTGCCGCCGCCGTGTGTCGGCCGCGGCCGGCAGGCGACCGGGCCCTTTCTATGGCGGGGGGAGAGGCATGGAGGGAGGGAGGTCGGCGGCGAAGCTCCAACCCTAAAGCTACGGCGAAGGGCGAGCTCGGGGCGAGATCCGTCGTCTTCAACCTTGGGGGGCGGGCTTCTAGCGGGCTTGGACCGTGGGCCGGGTGGTCGGCGCAATGTTAGCTTGCCGGCGGTCAGCGAGTTAACATTGGCCAATCTGCCCCTCTCTTTACACTTCATATCATATTGGCCCCTCCTCTTTTCAAGGCCAAGCTCTATCACTGCCCATTGCATCGGAAGAGCAACGCCCCTGTCCCCAGCGACAGTGCTCTATTTCCCATCTTGTAATAACTTCATTCTTGTGATGAAAAATAAAATATAAAACCTCAACAAATGCTAATC
This sequence comes from Hyparrhenia diplandra, assembly GCA_015847255.1. Lineage (NCBI taxonomy): Eukaryota > Viridiplantae > Streptophyta > Magnoliopsida > Poales > Poaceae > Hyparrhenia > Hyparrhenia diplandra. The sequence continues at coordinate 473,429 of JADLZK010004743.1, forward strand.
TCAATAAAACAATGCTAAAAATAAGTGACCACCTTCGGAGTGAGGGGGTAGTGAGACCCTGAAAAATAACCACATTAGTAAAGTAAAAAAAGATGACATCGTTAAATTTAATGGTGACCCTAACGAGTTAGACCAAAGAGAAATTGCCTGAAACGTTAATTATTTAATTTCAATAAAAAATTTAAGGGAAAAACCAATTTCATTTCCTTATGTGTGTTGCGGGAAAAGAATCAAAGATACATAATCAAAGAGGAGTCCATGTAAAACGCAAATAGTAAAGAAAATTTGACCAAACACTATGTAGAACTATTTGAGAAAATAATATCCATTTAAATTATAATTAAGAATCAAAAAAAACTAAAAACAATAAAAATATTTGGGCTAATGATAAAGTGTAGGCGAATTAGAAAAGACAACTATAACCAAAGAAATAAAAAGAATTATTTAAAAACATTTTTAATTTGGGCTATTTAATTTGCTTGTGAACTTGTGATGAACAGCAGCCGACCCATGGTCCATCGAGCGAGCCCAATTTTCCGCGCAGCCCAGACCAGCCCAGCACACCAACACATGTATGTACTCCCTCCGTCCACGTTTAAGTGCACGTTTGCACTTCAAAATTTTTCCCAAAATAAACGATCACATTGTGGACAGCCGTACGTCCAAACGCACAGTCCTGACAGGAGCAGGAGGTAACAGAATTAAAAAAATCAGAAACAGATCCTTGTGGCTTCTCCTGTCCACTCGTTCACTGGTTTTGTCAATTAAAAAAAGGAATAGCGAACGCCCAGCCAGCCTGGATCCTTCGAAACATTTGAGTTCGGGAACCTTCAGTGGGCATCAGACTGAACTTCCTAGGGGTATTATTGTAATTTTACATATGTCCTTGGTATTTGTGCCTGGACCTAAACGTGCACTTAAACTTGGACGGAGGGAGTATACATTACGAGTGCAAAAGCAAAGCCCAGTCCCGAGTGTTGCTCCGCCACCGCTGCCAACTCCACCTCTGACCTCCGCCGCCGCCGCCGCCGCCGCCCAGTGCTTCCACCTAGCTACAGTAGTAGGGTTCACGAACCAGCAACCCGCCAGCCCCCGCAGTCCCCACAGCCCACCCGCCAAAACCCCAATCCGCCCCCGTCCCCAAATCTCGCGGCTCGCCCTCGTCGCCCGGCCTCTTGCCCTGCGGAGCTAGGCATCCTCCCGCAGCCGCCGGAATGCTGCGGGAAAGCCCCCAAGGAAGCGCCACAAGCATCTCCGGCGAGCAGCGGCGGCCGCATCAGCGCCCTCCCGGACGAAATGCTGCATCGAGTCCTCTCCTTCCTCCCAGCGCAGCAGGTAGTGCGGACATGCGTGGTCGCCCAGCGCTGGCGCCACCTTTGGAAATCCGCCCCTAGCCTGAGCATCGTCGGCGCCAACGGGGAGGCGTCGGTGTGGTTTGAGGAGATCCGGGAGTTTATGGATGGCCTTTTGCTCCACCGTGGAGACCAGCCTGATGGAGACTCACCTCTCGAGAAATTTGAGCTCAACGTCGTCGTAGCCGCTGTTGACGTTCCCCACGTCTGGCGCTGGGTCATGTACGCCGTGGAGTGCAAAGTCCAGCACCTGCGGCTCGTGTTCCATGGGATTTCTGCTTGCCTTCAGCCGGATTTCCCACCCCTCGCCTCCGAGCACCTGACCCACCTCGAGCTTAGCGGCCCAGTGTTTAATAATGAAGTCCTTGACTTCTCGAGATGTCCTCACTTGCAACGTCTGAAGATTCTACTCTGCAACTTGGAGCATGCCGAAAGGATCTCATCCCAGTCCTTAAGGTATCTAACTATCGCAACAAGCAGATTCAACCAGAGTTCCCGAGCTCGAATTCTTGCCCCAAATCTTTCTTGGTTAGAGTTAGCCGGCATTGTCGGGAGGACTCCTGTACTTCTGAAAATGCCCTTGTTGGATATGGCAGTTGTTGCAATCTATGGGCTTTGTAGAGACTGCTGGTTTGGTAAAGACTTCTGGCATTGTAATAAAGACTTCTTGCATTGTAAAGACTGCTGCAGCCGTTGTAACTATGGAGACTGTGGTGATGGGAGCTGCGGTGGTTGCATACAGGATGACAGTGCCTCTGTGCTTTTGGATGCTGTATCTCAAGCAAAGTCTTTGGGGTTGGTAGCTCACCCTGAAACGGTATGCTTAGACCTCAAATAATCGTGTTCATGTTCATCTCTTCTCAAACATCATGTTTATATTAAATTTGTTGACTTGTCTGGCTGCTATTTGTGATCCACAGTTCATTTTCAGAAGGGATTTGAAACTTCGCCCTATTTTTAATCAGTTGAAGAGGTTGACTCTTAATGAAAACTGGTGTGTGCCTGATGAGCACCCAATGGCATGTATTCTTGAACATTCGCCGGTTTTAGAGGACCTCATACTTCATCTAGAGCTCAGGGTAAACAATTTCTGACATGGCAACTGTTGCATCGTATAACTTTATGTAGATTGTTGGTTGATGGTGGTGAAATCTTTATCATAATGCAGAGGCAGCCATTTGAAGCTCGTGTGACAATGGAAGGAATGTTTAATCCAATGGAGCTACCGCCAACCATATCATCACGCCTTAAGAGAGTTAGAATAATTGTGCAGTTGTTGATGGAAATGGTAGGGTTCTTAAAGTTTTGCAGTTCTTGAACAAATTTAACATCAGTAAGTTCGCTAGCAACACTCGCATTTTTAATGTTTCTTTTGTTTGGCTTAACATATGGGAAGAAACTCTATCCTAGTTACTATAGTTGTGATTTGGCTATACCAAGTTATTGTTGACATGAAAATCTTGCACCACATTTTGTGATGGGAAGTTGAAAAATACCATCCGAAGCATTTTACATGGGTGTTTGTACACATAGGCTCGCCATGCTTCTGTATTACAATTGTTTGTGTATGTGGGAGAGAGAAAGCAACAATGAAATTCCTAACTTCTTTAGGTAGGTGACTGAACTTAGCTAGAGAGAAAGAAAACACGTACACTACTTTTTGTGGCAGAGCAGCACTATAATGTGTTGATTATTTCTGTACCGTAAGACAAATATGTCCATATGTCAGTTTTTTAATAGCTCCTACTTTATATCAGTATATGTAATTTCTAAGCTGTGCTAACTGTTACTTTCAGAAGTTCAGTTGATAAATCCCGTCTTTGTTCCTTGGGAATCTCTCCCCCCTCCCTGCATACCTGCCTCCCTCCCTCCTTCCCTCACACTCACTATGGTTTGAGTGTCTTAGTAGAATACTGTTATCTGTTTCCCTCATTGTTTCATTTTTTTAATTGTTAGGTTAACCATTGTCATATACTTTGGAACCCTTGAATCTTCTTTCACAATCTTAGAAAGCTCCAGGTGTTGTTTGAACAGTCCTATGCAAGGATGCAAACTGATAATAATGCGATACACAAATTTGTTTCCATTCAGCCACTTTAATTACTCAGCTTTGCTATCCATAATATCATCTAGTATACTGAATTAATGACTATCCGCCCCTAATGAATATCTGGATTTCCATGGTTGTTGTGTTTGTAGTGAAGATCTTACTTCAAAACTAATGAAATCTTCTGCCTCCATGTATAAATATATAAAATAATGTTTAGATTGGTCAGTCACTTTATAATTATGTGCAAACAAGTTTTATTTAAAAGGTGGCACTCAAAATTGCATGTCAAAAAACACCATAATATACCATGAATTTATGTAAAATTTGAAGTTGCATGACAAAAACACAATAGTAAGGATACTTATTTAGTTGAAATTCAAACTTGCATGTCCAAGACTTGCAATGTCCTAAAGATCTCATGTCCTTGAATGCAGGAAGTAATTGATTAAGGTTTCTACTATAGTTTAGTGATATAGTCAAGTGAAATTTTCAAGTGCTAGTCTTTTCATGTATCTCTTGTTTAAATTTTTTTTTTTACCTCTCAATCATTTGTCAGATGATACCCCTTGGCACTTACTGTGCTTTTTGATTTATATAGGTTTTAGTTCCCCTGATAGAAAGCTTAAAGCTGAAGACACATCTTCTGCCACTTAGTTACATCAGGAAACTACAAGTGCCATGGACAACCGATATCACTAAGAATGCTGCCTTCTTCCTATGGTGAGGGATTGTTTTTAGTTCCACCACTTGCTCCAACTTAATAGTATCTGCTTGGACCTGATAAGTTTCATATGGGGAAGCACTTATCTACTAATTAAGTAAGTGTGCTGCCTTTTGTCTAGGATTGTTTCCTAGTGCTACCTATATTGTAATGCCAACTTAAGTCAGTGATTAGTTGTTCCTGTTATCCTGCTGGAGCTGGTTTACCGTGCTATGTTGTTTCTTGCAACCTGAGCATATCTTGCTCAAGGTGCCTACCTGTCTGTTTCCTGTTAGTATGCCAGATGAACCTAGTTGCATGTATCTTCTTGTTATCTGCATCTATATTGCCTTGCTCTTCCTAAATGAGACAAATCTGTGGCCCGGTACTTTTAGTGTCCATGGATTGTAACTTTGATGTGTAAAATGGCGTTCAATGATGATGGGTTCTGACTTCAAAACTTTGGAGTTCTTTTATGAAACGTAAAAGTTGGGGTTTTGTTTCCTGATTTCTGTAAATGCATATACTGCAAACCAAGGTTGTTAGGGTTGGGATTGTAGGCAGAATTGTTTTAATTTTTTGCTTGACAGTATCGGATCATAGGACTAAAGGTTCAAAATTTCAGCGAACTTTCACAAATTTTGGTAATTTGGGGTTGACTGAAAGGCTGTAATATTGATTTTGGTTAATTTATTTTAAATATTTAAGCTATTTATTACTAGTACAAATTTAAGGTACTGGTTGGATCAGTTGTTTTGAATTGGTAGGATTGTAAGATTCTAGGATATAGTTCAGGGTATTAATAAGTAATAGCCTTGCTGCAAAGTGATGTTATATATTACACAAACTGCTTCGCGTCTACAAGTAGTAATAATAATTTAAAAAGCGACGGGAACTCAACTCCCAAGTTTGGGTATCTACTGGTTGGACTGGATACATAACAGAGTTGACGACATTGCACATTTGCACTCGTACTAGTTCACGTGGATTTTTTTTCCTGGCAATCCGAGCGTTCATTTGGCTTTTTCCGGCCGTTCAAAACAACGTTAGATTGGAAAAGGAAAACAGTCATGTTGCTTTTTCGTAAATTAAAAATTGATTTGGACGTGCCTAGCAATTTTTCCGTTGAGGAAGGGTTATGCGCTCTCTCCATCCTTTTTTTTCTACCCTCTAGACGTGGGCTCACACAAGTTACAAGCTCATTGTGGGCCACTTTGCTCGAACGATCTGTTTGGAGGCCTGGGCCAGAAGAGACTCGTATAACGATGACCTGGATCAAGCACTGGGCTGACTGGGCCATGCCATGGTTGCACAAGCACTGGGCATCACGATCAGTGTATATGAATGTGATGTTTGATTTGAGGGGATGGAGCTTGATTATTTACTCGACACAATATGTATGTTTCTGATAGATGTTGACTGATGATAGACACTGAACATATTTATATATATAATAGCTCACCATCTAGCTAGAGTAGGAAAGCTATAGGATCCCGTGCTTAAAGTCGCCGATGCACGCAGGAATCGTAATCAATTGCTCCAGTTGCCCGGCGGGCTTCTGTAGGGAGGGAGATCGAGAGAGATACAAGTGAAACTTGCTTCTGTTAAAACGTTTGTTGTTAATAATAGCAGCAGTGGGGATCAGGATCAGCGGGCTCGGCCTGTTCAGCGTCCGCGTCCTGGCCTTCATCTTCGGCGGTGCGATGGCCAAGTGCGTTTGACCGTGTCTTCCTGGAGTGGAGCTCCTCATCAGAGGAATTGAAATTTGTTTTTTGATTGTGTTGTGCATCTCAATCTTTGCATGTGTCTCTCCTATATATATAGAGAGAGGAGTATAGATGTTATCCCACTGGGAAACAAACCCACATTAAAATCAACAAGTTTTCTAGTTTTCGATTGGTTCCTGGCCAACCGGCTTCAAATTAAACTTGTCAAGCTGAGTTTGATGTTTTTAATTAGATGGGCAACAACAAAACCAGGGAAGCCAGCCTTCTCATTAACCTGGCCGAGCCGGTTTTGCTGCTTGTCCCAATACAATTATCAAAACATCAAATGGCTGTACATATATTCCAAAAATAGGACAACCCCTGCACTGTAACGCCCAACACAAGTGAGTTTGTTGATTAAATATAAAAATATGGTAGAATCAGCAACAGGGCCGAATTATTTACAATCCTGTTGGTTGTTGACTTCATTCATTTGAGAATCTCAACCGGTGGCCATCCATGCTAACTATATATAGTAGTAGTTTTAAATGTATATTTATATGACGAAGTGGTTGTTTCCTGTATAATGTGTGATAGAGATGGATGGATCAGTGACTGTATGATCCAAGTGACATTTATTGATCATGTATCAAAATATACATGTTATGTAGGCCCAATCTGCAAGTTGCCTCTATAAAAGCTAGTACACCAGTAGCATGCCCATTGCATCTCTACAATGCAAGTTGAAAGATTATTATTAAACAAAATGTGATGTATCGGTCTGCATTGCATTGCATGCAACACGATTCTAGTGAGTAGGAGTTGGGGATCCATATGCACCCATCCATGCTCTGCTCTGATATACATTCCTTAAATCTGGCATTTAAGTGCTGATTAAAGCGGAGGAAATACAGGGAAATATGGTTATGCATATGCTTGTTCTTTCCAAACCACAAGGACTTTTGAAAAAATAGATCCATGGGGAGAAGGCCAGGTGACTCATATTAGAGCTTGCCTTCCCCAGCCTTAAAGTCACCCCATTTGGGGCTAAACCTGGCAAAATGGGTAATGATCAACTAAAGCAAAGGATAATATGTCGAATCTAGATAGCACAAATAAATTTTTGTTCATTTCCAAATTTCCAAACAACCTTTGATGAAGAAAACCCACTTGTTCACTCCCGCGAGCATAGCTTGCCTAAATTTGGTGGCCTCCAATGTCTCAAGACAAGCACTAAGCTTGGATACAATAGATACTTGAAGAATGTCACTGATCAATAGCTACTGAACTAGAAACAGTCTGCCTAATATTTGTATTGCAATCATCTTCATCTTCCCTTGAAATACATATACTCTGCATTTTCAATCCAACATGTAGTAGTTGTACCATTAATCATGCATGACATTGCTATGAGCAGCTAGTGAGCATTGTCAAGCATTTCATCCGTAGTCCCAACGACAATTTCTTGAAGAGTTAACTGGTTTCTTATCGATCTGTTGAGCAGCATGATTGGTAAAGAGCTTGGTTCGATCCCAAGGACAGGGCGCCGGCCTTCAGCAGCTACGATCCCTTGCTTAAAGTCACTGCTGCTCTGTTCTTCCCCGTTGCTCTGCACACTTCCCAGAAGACGCCACTGATCCCTGCCTGCACACCTTGTACCCTTCTGTTGCCGCCGTTACCTAGATGAGGAATAGTAATCAGCAGCAGCCATGTTTGTTACATTAAGCTAAAAACAACGTTCAATTCCTCCTTTGTGACTGAACGCAAGTTAAGCTGAATATCATCATATCATACAACTATGAAAGCAGCTACCTAATCGATCTCCTGGAGCTGAAAAGGCGTACGTACCTAACTATGATATGTGAAAGGATTCAGTTACAAGGTCAGCATGCCTACAAAACAAAATTATATTTAGTGAAATATATAAATATTCCTGCTGGATGGACGTCTTTGTTCAAACAAATTACATATCACTTGATTAACGCAAATATTTGTTAGTGCGTATACTGACAATGCAAGTTGAAAGGTAGGAAGCAATGCAGGATGCATGGGAATGAGCATGATCGTTGAGAGTGGTTTGAGCTGACTTTGTTGTCGGTATATACTCACATATGCATGGGGGTAGCAACAATAGTACGTGTCGGCGGTACGGCCTATGGACCGGATCCGAGCTTGCGTCTCTTGAGGTTCCACCCAACCCAGAGTTGATGCATCACATGAGCCTGCCGATACATACAGTACTACACATACGAATCAAGTAGTACTCGTACATTGCTATCGGTTAGTGGAATAGGACAGGGCGCCGCGCCGCGCCGCTCATACCAATGCCTGCGAAACCCTGCTCTGCGCCTGGCACACATCTTCGATGAATCCACCGGCGGGAGCGGGCCTCCTTTCCGTTGCCAGACGCCACATGCGGCAACTGATCCCTCCCTGCCCACCTTGTGCTGTTCCGTAGCCGCTACCTAGATCAGGAACCTGGCATTGTTGCCTTGTTACTAGTATTCCTAGAGTCCCCTAGTCTCCTACAGTATAATGAGAAATTATTAATCCTCAACTGCAAGGGGAAAAGAGAGAAACACATACACTAACTACATTGTACTTCTCTTAAATGGAGACTTGAGGCTCATTTTGGTCTGTAAACTTTGATAAATGTCAATTGACTTGCACATCAATCTCGTCATCCCATAGTACGTGCGGTGAAATGCCATTGCTGCCTCCTCACTCCATCCTTAGAGCATCTCCAGCAGACTACCCAAACATCCTACATATCCCCAATTTAGGTAGTGGGGTAAAAAACCAACTCCAAGTGATTACCTATCGGACCCAACAAATCTAGGCTACCTAAATCCTCCTCCATCCTACCTATTCCGTTGGGCCAAGCCGGACTACCTAAACCTTCTCTCTCCCCCGGTAGCGCCTAGGCCTGCCGCCCGGCGGTCCTTCCCGGCGACACTGCCGCCACTGGCGGTAGTCCTCCCGGCGTCTTTGAGGCCTTCCGGTCCCGGCGGCGGTCCTCAATCCCCCGGCGTGCGGCGGTCCCTCGATCCCCGGCGTGCGGCGGTCCTCTTGGCGGGAGGCATGACCCTCCATGGCGGCGGCGCGGCCCTCACCGGGGTGGACCTCCGAGGCAGCTGCGAGGCACGGAGCTGTCCCCATCCCGGCCGCATCCCTCCACAGCGGCGGCGTTCCTCCACGGCTGCGCTACGAGGCACGAGCCTCCCGGCGTGGCGGCCCTTCCCCGGTGGCGAGCTGCTCCTCTCCTTTCTAGGAAGCGTTTTCATCGGTGACCACAATGAAAGAGATGACAAGTGGGGCCAACATGTCATTATTTGGTCGAATAAATTTAGGTAGACTGTTTTAGGTAGTCTTCTTTGGAAAACAGAAGCAAAATTTAGGTAGAATGAAAGTTGGTAGCTACCTAAATATCACATTTAGATAGCAACTGGCTTTGGAGATGCTCTTAGCAGCTAGGGAGGCACACGGACCACCGTTTCCTCCCTCATGGCCATATAAAAACCATGAGCAGCGGACATGTTAAATTTATTTTTGCATCCATTCCACATGACCTCAAACATTGGTTACACAATGAACCATACGCCACAAGCAATTACAAAGCTAAAACAGATTAAGATGACAATGCTCAGGATCTCCATGGGGAAGAAGAAGAAGGAAGGAGGGAAAGAATAGAAAAAGGTGATTACCAACTAGAGTCCACACCAAGACGACTCAACCAAACCTAGATATAGGATTATCTCATCCTTGAAAATTGAAATGGACGTAACCCACCTCTCCTCGTGTTTGAACCAAACCAAACCTAGTAGCAATACCACTACAAAATGACACCCCCTTTTGCAACACAAATATGCGTTGCTAAAAGTCTATATATATGTTGGTAGGGTCTATACCAACGCATCCAATATCGTTGCTTAAAGTGGCGTTACAAGGATCTATTGCAACACTTGTTTATGTGTTGGTAACCTATGCTAATAACCGTTGCAAAGTTGCAACACATAATGATGAGTTATGGCAACACTTATATGTGTTTGTATATACCATGGGTGAACAACCTCTATGGCTTGTTGTAACATACAGATTTGGTATATTGCAACACTTATATGTGTTGTAAGGAATAAACCATTTGGTCATTAATATCATATAATAATTTAATATTTGAGATAAAAATAGAGATAACCCATGTACAATTTAATGAATGATGTAATCATACTTCCAACACAGAAATGAGCACACTGATCCATATATATATAGTATAAATAATTTGTCGCATTACAAAGTTCCATCCACATAATTCATGACAGAGTTTTTGTACAGAGAACAAGTTCCTATATGTGAGAAAATATGAAACATATAAAGGAATCCTCTTAGTATGCAAGCAGTCCTCCTTTCTCCTTCCTTCAGTTTAGTGTTCCATTGATGTCATCATAAATCTATCTTCTCGATCTACATATGAAAGTTGAGTTAATTAATGACAATTATAAGAACTGAAATCATATTGGGTTATAGAAAAGACCGTACAAAAGTTGAAGGCCATGCAACATAGACTCCTCCTTCTACGTCTCTAAGAACCTTGTAGCCTTTGTATGGTCGTATCAATGTTTCATCTTCTTCCATTACCAAACTTACAGAAACCATCCAAAATTCTTTGCCTAGAGGAACACCATCAAGTTTCTGTGTTGGATCACAACTCATTAGTGTACCCATTGCAACAGTCCTATTTTGATTTTTCCATCTCTGTAGGTATACTTTGCTGCCAACCTGTTTCACATATATAAGCGTGCAAAAAAAAAATAAGCACATAATAGATCAGTACGCCCAAGAAATTAAATAACAAAACCTTCATTGAATTGCCACTTGAACAATTTGGTGTGCCATGATGATGTTTCTACAAAAGTATATACGGGGATTCTCAGACTCCAGCTGTAAGAACAATTAAGAAAATGATAATGTGAGGTTTTAAGAAAGGTGTCTTATACACTAGCGGGTACTGTTGCACTAGGTCTTGTTGAGGTCTTGTTCTGCTGATAACAAGTCAAAAGAAATAACTTAGTAGTGGAAAATAAGATACCAAAAAAATATCATCGCTAAAATAATATTTACGTGGTAGTGAGCTGCTTCGAAATTTGATGGCGTAGCAGATGTTTCCTTTGCCACAACCTGTAATATATGCTAGTTTAATACAACATTTGACAAATTTCATAGAATAGAGAGTTATTTATACGACACCTTGATTTCCCTACACTTGCTTTTTATTCAGCATAACATCATTGTGGGTATGTTTTCCTGGAATTAGATAGAAATTACTAGTCAATTTGCAGAAAGAAATGGTCAAGTAGAAATGATCCATTTAGGAACATATGATAAAATTTAACACTATACTGTCATTCAGTACTATACTGCCTTTGTTCTAGAAAGAAAGACATTTTAGGAAAGTCGAAAAGTAGAATATATTGCTTTGCATCCATGTGTTAAGTTGGGTGTGCAAACCTTATCTTTATTACAATTATATGCGTAATGTGCCGACAGATCCTCGCTCCACATAATTATTTTGCTCTACCTATAATGAATAAGAATACATTAATACATGAATACATGTAAGCTAATAATTAATGTGGCTGGGGTAGATAAGCCGAGATTTGTGGTGGATTTGTGGTTTCATGAGTGCTCAGCCACCATCTTTATAGAGGAACCAAAAGAATCTTTAACTAAAATACCTTACAATGATTAATCACTGGAAAAACAGCTTCCTTACTTGTTTCTTTGAGCTAAGAACATCATCTACTTTTCTCTGCTTCGTAATATTCTGCCTCTGCAAGTGCAAGGCACAGGCCACTGTTAATTGACATCATAAAATTGTAGTTGAGGCGACAACCATTACTAGCTTTCCAGTGCCAAACATACTAAAAGGCTCTCATCCATATTAGTGTGCCCATTATCAGCACAATCCAATTCAATTCTACCAAATGGTATTTGTAATGTGGCTGCTAATCATCATCCTCCACATTATCAGCTTGCCCATCCTGCAGTGAAATGAAACAAATAAATCTTCGACATAAATCTCATATGCAAAATCCAATTCAATTCTACCATTGTATCCTCCTGAGGGTCACTATATACTTGCTGTCCATCCATGCTGTGATCTTGAGGGTCACTAAATACTCTCTGTTGATAGACAAATGACTACAAATTAGAACCATCTATTTAAAAAAAGAAATTTACAGTAGATTGTTTTTCTTGTCAAATTTTCAGAGGGGTACGTACTTTTCGTTTTTCGTATTTGACACATCAGCACAATAGCCATCTTTAGGTGCATAGACAGGATCATTTACTTTGACAGAAGCAGTAGCCAAGAACAGTATACATATAGTGAAGAAAAAGGAAAAATTCAGTCACAAAATCATTTACTTTGACAAATAAAATTATGGGTGCAACCATGGAAGTCAAAAGGGAAATATCATGAAAGCTACTTATCTATTTTAATCTGTTAGTATCATAAGTGTTATCAGTCAGATTGCCTGCTTACTTATCTTTTTGTCAAATACGTTTTCCTCCTGGAATCTGATTTGTTCATCTCGAGGGAGGTTTTGACATGGCAAATCCAGAGGTTTTGATATTGTTGGCATTTGATTTCTTGAAGAATTAACATACAACTGATGGGGTTATATTACCAAATGAACTCTGATTCAAGAGTTCGGACGCTGATCTGAACCAAGTCAAACAACAACCGTATTAGTTGGATAATAGCCATCGATGCAGGCTGTCGCCTTGTTGGCCAGACTAGAACCCAATCTGACAAAAGTTGAGAGAACGAGAAAGTGGGGAGGGGATTTGGGCGCATGGATTCGCGAAGGCCGGTGGGGGAGAAAGAGTGGGCATACCTGTCGTCACTGGTGAAGGGTCCGACGACAACCTGGGCAGATGCCGCAGGGATGTGGCGGCGGTCGTACAGCCGTCTGGTCACTGCTCTAGTGAGAACATGTGCAAGGTGAGGTGAGCGGGAGAAGAAGAATCCAGTAATGAGATGGCCTTGCCTTCTGAATCAACGTGATGAGACTTGCCTGCCTTCGATGGTGGCCCTGTGGCCAGAGAGGAACCGGAGGGAAGGGAGCCGCCGCCACGCAGACCTAGGAGCTTCGGTCAGTTAAGGAAATGAGAATAGAGGGCCTTCCAGTTTTGTCCACCAGATTAGATTGACTGAGTCACGCCCCACGCGCAACTGCCAAAGAGCGGCAAATGCTTTTGCGGGAGAGGGAAAATTTGGTGGGAAATAATTTCAGTCAATATTTTAAGGAGGGAACCTAATGTGACAAATTAGTTTTGGCGGGATATAATTGTAGTCAATTTTTTGAGGAAGGAAAATTAAAAAGTATACGTATATTGGTTTTGTGATAAGACTAATAATATGTGACAAATTAGTTTATTTGAAGTAATGATATTATTTTTAATATTAACGTTAACACATAATTGAAATTTATTTCATATAACTCATGATATCAATTTCAAATTGCCAACTATATTACTTTATATTAATATGGCCCACACACACACAAGCGTTGCTGTTGCTCGAATGAATTAAGCGTTGCCAAAAGAACTAAGAAGCACACAAGCGTTACAAAGCCTTATTCCTTGCAACAAATAAATTAAGTGTTGTCATCTATTCGTTGCAAAAAGAGGGGTTCCTCTTGTAGTGTACCAGTGTACTCAGCTCGTCCCAAAAGGAATGTACATTCTAATAACAAGAAATAATCTCAAAATTCGATCAAAAATATATAAAAAGAAGATATATTTATAGTATCCAACTTGGTAGTAAAGATATTTAAATATATAAATGCTTATACTATTTTATTTCAGTGTGGGATCACTGAATGGAGAGCTGTAGACAAGCGCATCTCAGGAGAGAGAAATGCAAGGAGAGCCTTGTGAGTTGCGTGGGTGCCTGTGCCGCCTTTGCACTTGCCGCTGACTCTAGCTCATGCTCCGGTCCGGTGTGATCGACCCATGCGGACTGACGCGGTGAAAAGAGAGTGCGAATCCCAAGGAGGACGAACACAGGCGCTGAGGCTGGCATCGCTTCCTTTCACATGCCGCAGCAGCATCCCCAACACACGCTCGTCGTCATGGTTAACAACCTTCCGTCGGCTGCAGCAAACACGTGACAGGCCCAGCATTCCAATCCCAATTATATTTTTGAAATCCTGAAACAGCAAGGTCAAACACTAGTGTGTGTGTGTGTGTGCAGGCGAGCCCAGAGAGCCAAAGTCAAAGCACCGGTGAGTGCAGCAAGCTTGCTTGTTGATTACAAATCCCTTTTTGTGAATTTGACCACAAGATGACCGCAGGCACACGCAAAGCAGCCAGCCCACCTCCACTAGTGTCCTCCGTGTGTTGACAAATGGTCCCTCGCCAGTTTCAAATCCTACTAGTATATCCAATCCACGTGTCAAAACAAAACAAAACAAACAGCCTTTGCATGGTTTGTCTTTGTGTTGCTTTTGACTTTGAGCTTCACGCACTTGAAACTTACATGACCACAATCATTGTTTCCATTTCAGATGTTCTGTTTCCAGTGAAGTGAGCTCCACACACGCACCCTTTGATTACCAGCTCGCTGATTGTCGACGACGTGGGAGACGGGTCGACGCATGTGTAATTTGACCCCATTTCGTTCTCCCTTCTCATGTCTAGTTTCTTTGGACGGTCGAAAATCGGCCATTCATGTCTCTCGATTCTCGTTTCTACAATTTGAACAGGCTATGTTAACACTTGACAACTTCTATCTAGTGCGCTAACATATTTAATGATGAGAACATCGAAAACTTCATCGACGTTTTTTTCTTCCAAACTAAATATATCTAAAGAAGAAGGAATCATACGTACCACAGTGTGATAGCCTTTCCGTTATCAATGAGATTAGGACTATACAGAGCATACCCAACAAGTGGTACAATATCCGTTACATCGAATCTTTTGACGCATGCATGGAGCATTAACCGTATGTAGTCAAACATAAAAACTAATTGCACAGTTTGGCCGGAAAGTGCGAGACGAGTCCTAGTTAGTATAGGACAATAATTACCAAATACAAACGAAAAAAGCTGCGAGAAGTTTTAACCCAACATATTTCACCAACTAAACACCCCCTAACTTCCACTACAATTGTTGCGATCCAAAACTGGTGTTTTTTTTTTTTTACAAAAATGATACTCCCTCCAACCCAAAAAAAGAAAGCAACTATATGATTCGTGTCGGGTCAAATTTGATGAAGTTTGACCAAGTTTATAGTGATTAACATTAACATTTATGTCTCAAATAATATTTATTACAAAAATATATTCCATCATTAATCTATTGATATTTAATTCGAATTAGGAAGCAGGAGCAATGGGTGGTTTGTAGGGCTGATAAGCTAGATGACGTTGTTCTATTGTAAGAGAAGAACGTTGTACGATGGATCGATGGTAAGTTAAGTTGAAGCAAAGAGGGCTGATAAGCTAGTGTAAGAAGCAATGTGATTCCGTATTGCTCCTTCCTTCCTCGCCTTATACTTATCTTTTTCAACTACTCCTAATTAGTACGTTCAGTCTAAAGTTGGGCAGGTTGAGTTCCACTAAGGAATGCTCGAGTTCACTTTTTGGGGGCTTTTGTGACGACACAAGTCGCTTGGACTGGACGCTGGACGGTCATCTATCCGGGTGGCGTGGCGCTGCACAGTTTCTGCTGCAGGCCGCCGCTGTGCCTAACCAATCATTCAGAGATTGATTCATCAGCATAGAGTACATGCATGTGGTGGACGGATCGACCCGTCCAACTCCCGCGAGTCCTTCCAAACGCCAACGTCAGACCAAGCTACCATGCACGTCGTAGCTAGTCATCACAACACAGTGATGATTATATAATATATAAATAAATAGCATGGCAGGAGAGAGAGGAGAGGGAAAGATGATACATGCATGCTCACAAGCCGATCGCATAGAACATGGTTGATGGATACTCCTAGACAAGTAGATGATGGATCGCTGATTCGGTTTTTTTTTTTTTTTTGACAAACCGCTGATTCGTTGGTTCGTCTGCAGAGAGGTGGGGTGTTTAGTTGGTGAAATATTTTGGGTTGGGTAACTGTAACACTTTTCGTTTGTATTTGATAATTATTGTCCAACTATGGACTAACTAGGCTCAAAAAGATTCGCCTCGTACTTCTCAGCCAAATGTGCAATTAGTTTTTTATTCACCTATTTTTAATACTTCATGCATGCATTAAAAGATTTGATGTGATGGGGAACTGTAGCACTTTTTGGGTTCTTGTTTGGGAACTAAACATGGCCAAGGGTGTGTTTAGAGCCCAGATTTCCTCCCAAATTCCACTATGCAAAAAAAAAAGATTCCCCATCACATCAAAATGCCGGCATATGTATCGAGTACTAAATGTAAAAAAAAAAATAAACTAATTACACAGTTTAGATGTACATTGCGAGACGATTCTTTTGAGCCTAGTTACGCCATGGTAGGATAATATTTACCACTAACAAACGAAATATCTTCTGATTGTACGATGTGACATACATATCCCATCGGTGCAAAATTTGGACAAAAATTTGGGGTGCTAAACACACCCCAACTACAACTGATGCTCCGATCCGCCGTCCGTCCGGCCGGCCGGCGGGGGCCATGCATGCATTTACATTGCAACTCCGGCCGGCTGGCCGGGTCCCAGACCAGAACCAGATTAAGTATAGTAGCAGAGCTTGCAACTGCAAGGGGCCAGGAGAAGGGGCTACGAATCCCGAATTCAAAGCCGATCCATGTCCATCACCATGTGCACGGCTTGATCATCAGATCACAACACATCATTGCATTGCACCCGCCGTTGGCACCAAAATGTTAATGGTAGATCAATTTCTCATTATAATAAATAAATATAATAAATAAGCTGGCCTCAAGGAGGATATAAAAAGGACAGCCAAATATATAACATTGGTTTCCAAATTCAGAAAGTTTAATTGCAACTTACTTTTTCTTTATTCCATATAGTACGTCCAAAATTGGAAGAATAAAACGGTTATATTCCGTTAGTCTATCTATACTAATCAATTAGGAGGTTATTCCATTTCTTCTCTTTTGTAAAAAGAAAGACCGCTTTGTGAGTTTCTCGGTTCATTTTTTTTTTATTCTACTTATGCATTCTCCTCTCTCTCTCGCTCTCTCGTTACGGAAGTAAGAATATACACATACATGTAAGTCTTTTTAGTTAACAACATGTGAATCTTAGTTTTTTTAGCATTAAAGTGTGATGGGGCGTGCTTGGTTGCTTTGGAAGCCATACATTTTGAAATGCAAAGGTTTTCTCTTCTATTGTGGGCTGGAGAGCTTTTTATTAACTTTTTTTTTCCCCAAAAGCGAAGTTGAGCTCGTACTTCGTTAAGAGAAAACGGATAGCTAAAAGATACACGGCCTGTCCTGTTCCCATGGCGAGATACCGGGAGCGGGCACAAGTAAAACACTAACACATGACACCAGCTCTAAGAGCAACTCCAACAAAAGTTTCGCAAATGAGTTCGGCATTCTTGTTTTTTTGCCAAAAGGTCTAAAATGATGCTCCAACAGTTTAACAAATGCGTTTGGCATTTTAGTGAGTTTGGCAATTGCAGACCCTCCTCGCATATTTGCGCACGTTGGGAGCTTTGACATTTGGCATGCATGGCGCTTTGTATGGCTCTGTTGAACACTATATTTAGCCGTAGTCTCACGAGTGGTGTCCGCGCGCCACAGAACCCAACTATCGATCTCTTCTTGAGTCCACTTTTCTCATTTGCCAAACCAAAATTGCGAAACTTTTGGAGAAGACCTTCTTTTTACTTGGCATCTAGATTTGGAAGTTGGCAAACAAGGACAATTGCTAAACCATAAATGACAAACTGTTGGAGTTGCTCTAACGGTGGCGCACAAAGGTGTAAACTAAGAAAGAAAAGAGCGGTGCTCCTTTAGCTTGGCGCGACCACTCAAAGAGGCAAGAGCGCTGCGAGCAGCGGCAACAGCCCCCAAAACCCCCCAGCAGCCCAATCGTCACCCTTGATGCGGATGACGTCAAACAGCGGCGGCGGTGTCTTGGACATGTTGTCAAATGTCCGCCGATTCCGCTCCTTCCAAATCTGCGGGAGACGAGGAGCACGAATGAGTTGAAAGCCTTCCCGAGCTGCTCCGGTGCGAGGGCGTGCACACTCAGCCACCTGTTGGCGAGGAAGGACTCCGGCGTCGGGCAGAAGTGCGCTAAGCCCACACAAGAGAGCATAAGCTAGGTGCCACACCTACCGAGTGTAGACACATGAAGCGAGCATGCAGGTGGTCGATTGATCCGTCTTTCTACGAGCAAAGGGCGCAAACCGCAAAAGTCTGCAGCCCATGGCGCCTCCGGTTGTTCGGCCGTCCAAGGCCAGCGTGCATGTTTTATACACTATTGAGGACTAAGAGAGCCAATTTTGCTTCTCTAGTTTGGCAATGATCTGCTAGCCTAGCAAGGTGCACAAAGTAAGGCAAGCCTACGAATCAAACACACCCTTTTTATCCACTCCCTCCGTCCCTTTTTTTAGATGTCGCTATGGGGTTCGTGCGGTCAAACTTTTCCAACTTTGACTACGTTGTAGAAAATACGTGCAACATTTACATCTTCAAATAAATTTATTAAAAAACTAGACTTAAAGATCTTTTCGATGATACTAATTATTTAATGTAAATATTTATATATTTTAATATATAATTGCCGGTAGTTTGAAAATGTTGACTTTCGGGATGCGAGAATGACATCTATTTAGGGGACGGAAAGAGTACAAGTACTCCAGAAAAGAGAAATACTGCCGGTTCCAAAACTTATATCACTTCCGGATTTGCAAACTAAGCTAAGTAGCATAAGCTCAAGGGAGAAAACACTCCTAGGCAGCAGCAGCAGCTGGTGGGCAGGCACACACGCTGTTGGTTGATGCGAGCTGATCGAGCAGGCCACGGGCGATGGCAAGTCACCTCACCATGGATGCGGATGCGATGGCTCCGGCCACATGGACCCGTGCCGACCAACGTCGCATACGTGGAAGAAGCCCCCCCCGTAGGTCGACGTCAAGCACGACCTGATGAGATGACAGCCACCACAGTAAATACACCAGGGGCGCGCCGGGCACGCCACAGGGATTCTCATGGCCTCATCGTCCCTCCCAACGAGCACGGTGGCGCCGCCGCAGCCAGAGCAGTTGCTCACTTTGCTCTGCTGGGGAAAAAAGACAAACGGGATTTTTATGACCAGAAGAATGGACTGTTACTTCCCACACTTGAGAAAATAATAAAAACGTCGTCTGAATAAATTAACAGAAACCATTTATTCATTTATTTATTTACATCCGGATCAAACAAGTTCAGAATGCGTATTTGTTTTCCCCCTGTGATTCATCGAAATTAACAATAATTAACATCATATATGTCACTTCTTTTCATCAACTCAGAGATTCTTTTATGGTGCCACTGGTGGTGGTTGAGACTTGAGAGTTGACCTACACACATAGATTATATACATGTTGTCACATCTCACCTCTCTACTTGTCACATGGCTACACAAAGATGGGCATGTGGTAAAAATATAAATTGCGGTATCTTAAGTCATTCCTCCTAAAGATATATACGGAGCACCTCATTGTACTGATTCCTTGGTTGTGCAATCCATGGCAAATTATATATACATTTTTGCTGAAAACAAATTTTGATATCAATAGATTATGTTCAAAGTGACTCTAACCGTGTTTTTGCTTGGTTCAACACGGATGAAGCCAACCCCTTTTTTTTTTTTGGCTGTTTGGTTGTGGCTTGGGTGGGGAATGGAGCCAACCCAAAGGGAACGTTCCCCTAATATGTGGGTTCGCTCCGTCCGCGGGGGGCCGACCCACGTGGGTTCCGTCGAGGAGAAACGGAAGAGAAACGAATGTCACCTTCGCTCCGCCAAAGACGGGTCCCTCCCTCCACCTCGCGTGTCGCGGCGCTCAAGTAGGGCCGAGGACCGCCGCCATCGGAGCTCCACACTATCGGCGCTGGAGGACCGCCCGGCACCGGAGCTCCACACCGCTGCTGCCGACGCCCCGCGCTCGCCATCCAGCCTACCCGCGGAGCAGCTCCTACACCGGGCGTGGTCGGCCGCGTGCGGATCCCCGCCGCAAGCTCGGGCTCGGGCGCCCGGATTTGGCGTCGGCGAGCTTCGGGCATGCCGGATCTCGCGGTGGCATCGAGAGGAGATGGGGAGAAGAGGTCTTGAATAGAATTTTATTCCACTCTTAGGGTTGCTTTGGCAAAAGTACCGAGAGAAGGAATTTCAGATCCGTCCCCCGGTGGATTTCGATAAGCTCCAGGGGTCCTGATGCAAAGTGGCCCAAGTTGACATCCCTCCTTCCTTCCCAATGCCTCCGGCTAAACATCAAATGGAGCCGCTTCGTCCCCAAAATTAAGAATACAACCAAACAAAGGATGGAGCCGCTCCATTCTACTAGTCCCACAACCAAACACACGGTAAGGTAATGTCTATATATCTTTAGCAAACATCAATATATATTGTATAAGAAATCTAGTGTCAAAATACATTGAGTAAGCTCTAGTTCATAGTCAATCATTAAACTTGAAAGGGTGTGCCATTCTGGTTTCGAAATTTTGGTCAACAACCTCTCTTGAAATCTCTCTCTAAGCAAGTCCATCGAAGCAAGACTCATGCCTTATATGCTGACGTGGCATGTTGACACACATGGATCTGTGTCTCCTCTCTTTCTCCTCAAGAGGTACCCCCGGTACAATAGCGAAGGGTGCGCCACTGGAGCCCTCATGGATGGCCACACTGTGTAGTCGAGCGGTGCCCAAGCTTAGCATAGCCCGTAGCTTCCGCTTGCGCGCGAGATGGAATGGTACATGTGGAGCTCAATGGAATTTGGCTAAACTAATTAACAAAATGGAATTAGACTGCTAATTCTAACAAGTTGTTGGAGTTGGTCTATGATCATCATCCATGCAAATTGAAGAGAACTGATCTTATGACTTTCTCTAATCCAAATATATGCTTAGTAAATTAACGAGCCGACCTAGTAGATCACACTAATTTGTGTTCATATCGGCAATTTCTACCATCACTCACAAAATTAGAGTAACGGCATATTCAGGTACAACTCCTAGATAGATGAGGGCCTGTTGTATGTAAAGCCTGAATGTGCATCTTTTCCGGTTCAGATGTGACACGGTATCTCTCTCTCGTGTTCACTGCTCCTGCCAGTAGTAGTCTCTAGAAATATCATCGTCCTGCTGCATCTGTTGGTTTATCCTATCCTATCAACCAAAAAAAAAAGCTACTGTACAGTAGGTAAGGTGGCGATCGAATCTTGGAGGTGCAATGTGCAGTTCTCGAAGTCCGCCCGCGATGATCGGTTTGGGTTACTACCAATAACAATAGAGCCCGGAGCGGAGAAGATACAGTATTGGGAGTCGCCATCAATTTGTTTTTGTGATTAATCAAATCATGATTCCATCAGGGGTGTTTAGTTTCGAAAAAGCAAACCCAAAAAAGTGATACGAAGATTGTCACATCAAATCTTTTCGACGCATTTGCATGAAAGACTAAATTTAGATAAATAAAAAAACAAATTGTATAGATTGACTGAAAAGCATTTGAGACGAATCTTTTTGGCTCAATTAGTCCATAGTTGACATGATAATTACCAAATACAAACGAAAAAAAGTCTTCAAGATGGCAACCCAAAACATTTCACCAACTAAACACACTAGCTTATTCAGAGCTGAGCTTACTTGGGACCCCCACCCCACCCGGGTAGGGTAGGTTGAGATTACTCCAGCAGCTAGCTGCTGCAGCACCACCCTCCAGTCCCGCCCCGCCATTAATAATTGCAGCAGCTGCTCTTGCTTGAGGAGATAAATAATGGCAGACCGGGTCGTCGTCGTCGCACCACTACTACTTCGCTCGCTGAGAGTAGTTGCACACACAGCACCAAACAGAGAGAGTAGAGAGAGAGAGAGGAGCAGAGCACCCTTCGACCCGGGTGATTGATTCCCTTGCCATGCCATTCCCATGTGATTGATGCTCTCTCCCTTTCATCCTCCCGCCGTCCTTCCTCCCTAGTATTATTAGCAGCCGCAGCATCCGTGCGTACTAGCAATTAAGAAGGAGAGCGAGCGAGATCAGCGCCACCAGTTGCAGCTCGCCACCACCTCGCCACCACCTTCCTCCCTCCCACACACTCCCCTTCTTGCTTCTTGCTTCTTGGGGCCATATATCCAGCCCGCCTCTGACCAACCAAGACCCAACGAGCGAGGAGGAGAAGCAGCAGGGATCGATGGGGACGGGGTGGCGCAGGGCGCTGTGCACGTCCGTCCAGCGTGACGACGACTGCCACGACGCCAAGAACAAGAAGCGCCGGCCGCAGCACGACGCGCCGACGCCGAGCCCACGCGCGGCCGCCACCACCGGAGGATTCTTCTCCGCCGTCAAGAGCGCGGCCACCGGTGGCAGCAGCAGCAGCAACCCGTCGACGCCCACACTCCGGTGCCGCACCAGGCCGCCGCTGCAGCAGCCGGCGGACACCGCCCCCGTCACGCCACCACCGTCCGCGCCGGCGCCCGCCGCGACGAGGAAGCACCGCGTGCCGCTCTTCCAGGCCCTGTCGGCGCCGGCCTCCCCCCAGATCCCCTTCCAGATTCGCGCTGCTCAAGGCGTCGCTGCTCCCGTCCAAGGTAGTGTTATCTCTATTCACATTTCTTTTCACATTTTCACGTTTCTTTCAATCTTGCCGTCGGCCTCTTCGTTTGATCCAAGAACTCAACTGAACTGAACCGCAATGATGGGGATGGGGAAGATGGATCCATTCGTCCTCGTCTCTCGTGTGATTTGGTTGACCAAGCGACCCTTGCTGCTGCTGTTCAGCAAAGCCAAGGCAGCCGGCCGACGAAGAAAACTGAATCGAATGCACTCCACTCCACTCCGCCATGATAACTTAGTCTATCAGCAACGAGCTTGTCTTTTGCCATGGACGCTCGTGATTGGTGATCCCCATCTCCTCTCTCTCTCTCTCTCTAGAAACAAAGAAAGAAGAAACCAGCAATGATTGCCACCACCCCTCCCCCTGTTTTGTCCTAATCCACCTTTCTTCCTCCTTGAGATTCTTCCTCTCCATCTTGTGATGATTGAGCAATTATTATTATTATATCATCGTCGTCGTCGTCACTCACAGCAGCTGCAGCTTTAGCAGCTTTTTTTTTCAATCAAGGCCACTCGTTTGTTTTTGTTTCTGTTTTTCCTCCCATCCCACCCTCCTTTTCTGATTGCAATGCATTGCATTGCCATCTTCCTCCCTCGATAGACCGACTGCCATGGCTAGATCACCAAGCAAGCATTCACCAGAGATCCTTATTCTTTCATGGATTGATTCTCATTCTGGATGCATCTCATGCATTGGAAGGAAAAGAAAACCCTACTGCTACAACACCCTTTTTAGACCTCTGTAGCAGAAAATATTGTACAACACTTTTTACTATAGTACAGCAGGTGCACAGCAGGATGCAAATCCCCTGCTTTTGGAGAAGGTGGAGCCTAGAGCACAAAAAGATGGATCCAATCAGATCAGATTTCCACAATGGGGGAGAGGAGATTTTGATTTGAGTGCTCCAAATGATCCTAGTGCTAGCACCCAAAAAGTTCCCTCATCCCAACGTTCCCTCTTTTTAACTTTCTTTCTTTGGGAAGGCAAGAAATTTGTTGTTTTCTTCATCAAATGATTCTGATGGGTGTTTTGGATGCAGTCCCGGTGCGGCGTGTGCTCGCGTGGCGTCAAGAGCAAGAGCGGCGGCAGCTCGGCGGTGTTCACGGCCGAGTGCTCCCACGCCTTCCACTTCCCCTGCATCGCCGCCCACGCGCGCTCCGCCTCCGCCAACGGCGTCCTGTCCTGCCCCGTCTGCGCCTCGCCGTGGCGCCAGGCGCCCTTCCTCGCCTCCCTCCGCCTCCACTGCGACGGGCGCAAGACGCCGCCCTCCGCCTCCACTGGCGGTGGCGCCAAGCTCTACGACGACGACGAGCCGCTGCTGGCGCCAAGGCCGCGGCCAACGGCGGCGGCGGATTCAACCCGATCCCGGAGGCCGACGAGGATAACGACGAGGAGGAGCAGTCCGCCGCCGAGTTCAGGGGCTTCTTCCCGCGGCCCAGGACGACGTCTGGCCTCGCCGTCACCGTGGCGCCCGAGGCCGCGCTGGTCTCGTCGGGCCGGCGCCACGGCAAGTACGTGGTGGCCGTCAAGGTCAAGGCGCCCGGGCTGCGGTCCTCGTCGGCGGCCCCGCGGCGCGCGCCCATCGACCTGGTCACCGTGCTGGACGTCAGCCAGGGCATGATGGGCGAGAAGCTGCAGATGCTCAAGCGCGGGATGCGGCTCGTCGTCGCCTCCCTCGGCCCCGCCGACCGGCTCTCCATCGTCGCCTTCTCCGGCGCCGCCAAGCGCCTGCTGCCGCTGCGCCGGATGACCAGGACGGGGCAGCGGTCCGCGAGGCAGATCGTCGACCGCCTCGTCGTCTGCGCCGCCGCCGCGACTACTACGACCCAGGGACAGCAAGAGCAGGGGCAGGGGCAGCAGAGCGTGTGTGTGGGCGACGCGCTGCGCAAGGCCACCAAGGTGCTCGAGGACCGACGCGACCGCAACCCCGTCGCCACCGTCATGCTGCTCTCCGACACCCAGCAGCAGCAGCCGCCGCCGCCGGAGAGGAAGCAGTTTGGGCGGCCAGCCGTGGCCCCAGCGACGCGCTTCACCCACGTGGAGATCCCCATCGACGCGCCGCCTCTCGTGTCACCCGAGTCGTCGGAGGAGCCTCCCGTGGAGCACGCGTTCGCCAAGTGCCTGGGCGGGCTGGTGAGCGTGGTGATGCAGGAGGTGCACCTGGAGCTGGCGTTCCCGACGGGGAGATCACGGCGGTGTACTCGTGCGGGCCAGGGCAGCAGGCCGTGGCGGTGTCCGGCGGCAGCGGCGCGGGGGGGGTGAGCGTGCGTCTGGGCGAGATGTACGCGGAGGAGGAGCGCGAGCTGCTGGTGGAGGTGCGCGCGCCGCTGGGCAGCCACCCGCACTCGCTGTCCGTGCGGTGCAGCTACCGCGACCCGGCGTCGCAGGAGACGGTCCGCGGCGCGGAGCAGCCGCTGCTGCTGCCGCCACTCCACGGCGACCGAGCGTCGTCGCGGCGGCTGCACGACCTGTTCGTGGCGACGCGCGCCGTGGCGGAGTCGCGGCGGCTGGCGGAGCTGCAGGACCTGGCGACGGCGATCCACCTGCTGTCGTCGGCGCGGGCGCTGGTGCTGCAGTCGCCGCCGACGCAGCAGCAGCAGGAGCTGGTGGGCAGCCTGGACACGGAGCTGAGCGACATGCGGTGGCGGCGTTCCAACCAGTACCAGCAGCAGCAGCAGCAGGAGCCAGTGACGCCGACGTCGAGGAGCGGCAGGAGGAGGGGAGACGCGGACTCGACGACGCCCGTGGGGACCCCGCGCGCGTCGGCTGGCGAGCCGCTGACGCCGACGTCAGCGTGGCGCGCCGCGGAGCAGCTGGCCAAGGTGGCCATCATGCGCAAGTCCATGAACAGGGTCAGCGACCTGCACGGCTTCGAGAACGCGCGCTTCTGAATCAAGCCGTCATGCCTGTCTGTAATATTTTGTTTTCGTTTTCGTTTTGGCTTTGTGAAATGAGACGATGAGAAGCAATCTCACAGGAGGAGGAAGAAGAAAGAGAGCCCCTGGCCCTGCCAACGGTGGCTAGTAGAAGAAGCAGTCGGTCAGAGCTGCTGTTGTTCTTGTTAATTACCCCCCTTATTACATATGGATTATCGATTATGATGATGATTACTCAACCCAAACAGGATGAATCCTTCATCTTTCATTGTTGCTATACATATCTACTGTAGAAGATAATTGGTGGCAGCTGCTTGCAGTGTCAATCAGGTCATGAGCAACAGGGGATTTCCTGCACTTGGCTGAACTCACTGCTGTGCTGGCTGCCTGATGCAGTGATAAGCTCATGATTCATTCATCACATGCTCCTCTTATTCATGATTCCGATTCCTAACAGTCAGAGCATCCAGCCAGCCGAGCCTGAGCAGCTGAACCGGGGTCCGGGCAGAGCAGCCATCTCTGTCATGCTTGCTCTGTTTGGTAACAGAAGAACAGCTGGTTCATCTCAATATCTAATCTAATCTAATCTAATCATACAGGCAGTAACAGGGAAAGGTTCACTCACCCCTTCTTCTCAGTCAGTCAGTTTCAGTGGATGCATCAAGATTCAAGATGCCCGCCTTATCAGATCCCGTTAGAGGTCTTAGCAGTGCAAAACTAAGACCTCTGCTCCTCCGGTCGCTGTTACAGCACCAACACATCACAAGAGAAAAAAAAGATACTCCTAATCTCCCATACGTATAACTGTACAAGCAACTATACAGCACCAACTAGTATACATCAGGCCATGTTTAGCTGCCATGCAACCTAAAAGTACTACCCAAAAAGTCTACAAAGTGTCCGTCAAATCGAATCTCTTGACACACGTCGTGGAAAGCATTAAAAGTAGGTAATCAAAATAACTAATTGCACAGTTTTTTGCTCAAAAGTACTAAGCGAATCTTGTGAGTGCGGTTTAGTCTATAATTAGACAATAAGTATCAAATACAAACGAAAAGTGCTACGGTAGTACAACCCAATTTTTCTTTGGGTTGAATGACAACTAATGATGCTCCGAGAAGAGAAAAAAAAAAAAAAAACGTACAACTGTTGAAGCAACTATGCAACACATGATGTGGATATAGCATAGCACAGGGGATGTGTTTGTTTGTGCACATTGCAGAGGCAAAAGTCACCTATAATGCATACAAGGACACGATCCTCCTTTTCCGTTCCTTTTTCCTTCGCCTTTTCCTTTCTTTTCATCTCTTCATTCAAACAGTGCATTCCTTTTGTGTTTTTTCCCCTATATACGGGCTACGACTACAGTAGTATATATAATAATCAGAATCTCCAACAAGAGGAACAAAACAAGCACATGCACCAGATGTACATAATACCTGTTTCTATCTTTCTGCACATTATTATTATATTATCTATATACACAATCAACCAGGCACAAAAAGGGTCGGTCCTTCTCTGATGATGCAGAGGCTTGTGATCATTGCATTTGGATCGGTAGCTAGCATATGCATACATATGCTCTCGGACAGATCCAGTCAACAAAGCACACAAAAGCAAGTGCCGCCTCCTCTTCACATGACCCCTGAGGCCATGCAAACGCAAAACTACTTTTGGACCTCAACAATAGTTCAGTTCAGTTTAGTAAAAATTTAACCAAAAGAAAGGGCTAACTAATTTATATTTATAATCGAGACATATAAATGCCGGTGTTATATACGTTGTATGTGTATGGCTCGGCAAACTTGTATTTCTGTCAAACCAGAGATGTGTATCGATCCCTTCTCATTACAGGCTGCAGATGCTGCTGATTATGAAGCAATCTCTTCATTATGTTTGTTTTCGTTCAATTTTGCTCAGACTGCATCATAATAATCTAGCAACTACTATTCGTACAAGAGGTTGCAGGCTGGGAGGTCATGGATGCCATTCAGATCCTCCAGTGAGAGCTCCCTCTCAAGCTGCTGCTTTGTGGCCTCCAGTACCTCCTGCAATTGTTTCATCCGTTTTAATTTGCATCACAATCACGTACCTAATCATAATTAATCAATTAACCAAAGATCGGCTTACTCTGAACTGCATATATGAGGCTCGCATTGCTAGCCACTGTGCATCCATCATCTCGAAAGCTATGCAGTAGAGCATGTCAAATGCATCCTCGTGTTCTGAAGATAGAAAAGATCCATCCATGTGGCAGAAAACAACATTAAGCTCTTAATCAGGTACGCCATATGCGTGAGAAATTGCAAATCACTTGGTCCTGGATTTGATAAAAAAAAAAATAACACCATCATCTGCTACCTACCTGTCAACACTTTGATGAAGTTAATCCCTGGCAAAGATTTCGGACGCACTGAAACACAAAAATGCAAAAGCAAAACAATTGAGTACAGTCAGCAACATTTTCCTTTCTTTCAGGTATCGCAAATCATCATCTGAATCAATAAGCAAAACCAGCACAGCTACTAGCTACCAGCAGTTATGAAACCAACAATCATTCATTCAGTTGTTGCTTTCAAGGAGATAGTACACATGGACAACCATACAAAATAAAATGAATAAATAAGCCTCTCTTTTCTGTTTGAAACCACATGATGATTCTGGTGAGAAGTGGCTTCTTCTGTATACTGGTATGGATGATCACGCAGGGCAATCATGGGTGGCACAACGCATATATGCAACGGGACGAGACGGTTGCGCATCGGTTAGCAGTTAGCACCAGCTGTGTCCATGTGCCTATTATAATGTTCATCATCGAACAGTCGTAATCAAATCCAAAGATTCCTCATCTTGAGAAAGGAAACAAAACCTAATACTATACTGCAATGTGGCTGCACAATGATGGGCCGTTTGACTCGTACGAACGCGATGCACATGGTGGGTTTAGATGTACGTACTCTGATTACTACTTTTAATAGTGCTTTGACCAAAACAAATCTGATGCGATGCGATGCAATGCCATGCACATAGTCTATACATGTAAATTCTTATTAATTCCAGCCAACTAGACAGTTTCACATGTAGAGATCAGATGCCATGCCTGGTCCCGAAGTTAAAAAAAAAATACTAGCGGTCCTTATAGTGCTTGTGGAATGGTCCAATACCTATGTATAATGCATACCTGAGTTGAGCTCCAGCAGTTGAATCAGCATGTATGAGATGTTTACACCTGCGACCGCGAAGGGGTACTCCCATGTAGCTCGCTTTCCTTGCTGCTTCAGCATTAACCTCTTGAAAGAAGCCTGCTTAATTGTTGGATCATCCACCAGCAACCGTCAGTCATATGCATGACACGGTCGACACTTTGCTCACTTCGTAAGGAGGAGTTCATTCATTTTTAAATAGAGGATCAAGGAACCAGATCCCCAACCCCCTGGTTAATTATTAAATTAAAGAAAAAAAAGGCCTACCGGATATGTTCTTGCAAAAAATAGAAGGTTCTCAAGTGAAACAAATCCACAGCCCCTGAAATCAAAGTAAGATGATATTGTTAAGACTCTTCGTCTGTCAGGAAAATACAAGCATGTTTGTCAGAAGAAACCATTAGATGATTTTGGGCCTCTAAGAAGAAAGATACAAGGAGCGTTTTAAGCTTTTTTCCCAGGAAATGTGAAAAGGAACAGTGTGAAACTTATTTTAGACAACTTAGAATAGGGCAGAGAGAGAAAAAAAGAAATCTTGAAGTAACCTGAAATCAGTCGCTGGGTTCATGCCCTGCCACCCCATATCTTTCCACTGCGCTGAAACTAGGCTAGTGAGCTCTTTATCAGGAAAGGAGATTTTCCAAAGATCCCTAAGCGATTCCTAAATCCAAAGCACACAATGTAATAAAATTCACAAGTCAACATTGGCTCAAAGTCAATAAGGTATATATAGCAAGTGTGCCAAGTGTTGCAGTGTTGCAAGGATGAACTGAAATCATGGTGAAACTATAACTTTTCATGTCTCTTTTCTCTCCACTAGAATGGCATTGCTGAATATTTGATTTCTTTTAGATTACTACTGAAAGCTAGTTGTAGCCTGTATCTACGTCATTGGGATGCACGGAGCCCTATGACCATTGCTAAGTACTACTCGGGAAGCTAATTAAGTCTAGAGTTTCTTACTTGATGATCTTGCCGAGTTTCATCAAAAGGTATATTTAACCTTTCCTTCAAATTTTGCAGTCTCTGTTCCTGAATATATTTAAGAGAAGGTTATTTCAGCCACAAGAAGAGACATAATTTGGTTTCGTCATAAGGTGCATTTAGCCTTTTTATTCACTGTTTCGTAGAAACACAGGTCGACCCAAAATTCTGCATGGTAGTGATGGTAGTGCGTCTGTACCTGTAGAGGGGTTAGATCAAGCAGTATCTTCTCTGCACTGACTTGTCGTCTTTTGCCTGAGCCATTGAAAAGCCCTCCAAACCATGCTCGATTTCCAACCATGGTAGCATCAACTGCAATGAGGTTCTTAGGAAGCAACTGTAAGAATCATTATACTATCATCTATGGATAGTTACCAGTAGTTCTATTAACACGTATATCTAATATTGGCGGTAAATAGTGTTCACAAGCGTATATAGATGCCAAAATTCAGGAAAAAATCTGTAACACTTTCCCTAAGTTCTTGTACATAAAACTGCTTCCTCCTAATACAAAGATATGCACGTGCGTATTATGCGAAAAAAATAGTTTCCCTAACTTGAAAAAAACCAATCCTTGTGATTTAAAAATAGGGGAACAGTATCACATGATTATAGTTATTAGTTCATTGGTTTCAAATTATAAGGAGTTTTGTATTTTGTAGGTATATTATTTTTGCAATGTAATCAGATATAGTGTAATCGCATATAGTAAAAAGCTATGTATCTAGAGAAGAGACAAAAACATAATTTGGCATGGAGGGAGTATATTATGAAACAATTATATGAACAAGATAGTCATGATAATACAGACAAGAAAGAAGATCTCCATTCAAGAAAACAAATAACATGTACAACTCTCAGTTTAATTTGCCTCAGTATGCAATGCAATGGGGCTATTATTATTGTTAGGGTAGATAGAGAAATGTACAAAAGAAAAATGGTACTCGTACCTGTTGGCCTTGAAGTTGAGATGGAAACTGAATGCCCATCAAATTGAAGGAGGCACCCTTTCATTTACCAGTCAATCAATATAATAATGTGAATGGAGTAGCTTAATAGTAACGAAATCAATGAATGTGAGGGGAGGGCGGTGCGTCAGGAGCTAATGCAATGAAGTGGGAATGCATGATCCATGAACACACACATGCGGGCGGATTCAATGGAGTTGTGGAACATCCCCCTCGATGCCGTCGCTCCTGGACCTGGATTGATCGACGCGACACAGCGGAGGGGAGGGAAGGGAAGGGAGGGAGGAGAATTGGGGAGCCTCCGTGGACCGCCCAACCTCTCCTCTCCTCTGCCCTTACCCTTGCCCTGCCGTGCCCTGCCCTTGCCCTCTCCGGATCGTCGCTACTAGGAATGCTAGCTATTTCTCTCTCTCTCCCTCCCTCCCCATGGTGGCGGTGGCGGTGCCCGCGCATGCCGGCCATCCATCCAGCACCTTCACCTTCCATTCTTTGTCTGCGACGGCCGGCGAGCATCAACCCAACAAGGCCGGCCCAACGTAACCACATATGCCGCTGGGCCTGGGCTTCGATCTCATGCAATTTTCTTGCGCAAAATCGGGCTCCGGGCCGACCGGCGACCTCTGTGGGCCTCGTGAATGTGCAATGGCGGTAGCCCACAAAAAAGAAAAAGGAAACCTCATTTACCTTCCTCACTATCATCATGGTTGTCCCTCCTTAATCTAACCTCCCTCAAAATTTGAGAACCATGCAATTTTGCATCTTGACGGTTTTATGGCGATTTTACTGATGTGGCACCACACGAGGAGTTAATCTGACTAAGTTGAAAGTTTAAGGACGTAAAATTCAAAAACATTTCTACATAGAAATATAATGCAATAAAAAATCCTAAAACTTAGTTTAATCTTGAAAAAAATATAGAAACCTTGTTTAGCTTAGATTTTTTTAAACAAAATTTTAACTTCGAGAATTATGAAACTTGTTTAAGATTTTTCTAAAAATCATGCTCTGGTTTACATCTGAATTGAGCCAATACCATTGCAAACAAAATCGCGCTCAGGCCATAAAAAAAAAAAGAAGAACTATCTGGCTCTACAATAATGCAAACATGATTGTTGACTTGGAGTGCCACATGTGTAAAGTTTTTATCTCACTCTCTATTGAAAAACATGTGTGCGTGTATTAATTTGTTTATTAGGAATCACGCCATCCTAGATGAGATGGTGTATCATAAGTATTAAGTCCAGGACAAACAATCAAGATAATCCTCTTTTGGAAAAGCTGGATAGAATTCTTGTAACCAAGTCATGGGAAGATATATTCCCTACTGTGCTAGTCAAGAAATTACCCCGAGAGGTATCAGATCATAACCCTTTGATACTCTCAGTGGATGATAAGATCCCATCCAAAACCATTCAGTTCAGATTTGAAATGTCTTGGCTCAGTAATCCCGATTTTCTCCCAACAGTTAAAAACATCCGGGAAAAGCCATGTAGGGCTGATACAGCCCCGCACAAGATCAGGCAAAAGTTAAAATTATTCAAACAATACTTCAAAGGATGGGGGTAAACCTTCAAGGAGAATTTAAAAAAAAAGAGAAGAAAAAAATAGAAAAGATCTAGTTATTTTAGAGGAAATGGAGGAAAATAATGATCTATGTGATGATCTTTTTTTTACATAAGAGCCATTTGATTCAAGGAAAATCTGATGTTATTAGATCAAGAAGAGACTTATTGGAGAAACAGGTCTCATGAACAGTGGCTCCTCAAAGGGGACAATAACACTACTTACTTCCACAAAATTGCCAATGGCAAGAAAAGGAAAAGTACTATTGTTTCCTTTGAAGATAATGGTGTAACTATTGAAGGAGACAACAATTTGTTGAAGCATGCTATGAATACTATACAAAACTTTTTGGTCCTGAAGAAGAAAATAATATCCAATTAGATCGAGTATTTGGGAGGATGCTCCAACTGTAACAGAAGAGGAAAATGATTTTCTATGCCAACCTTTTTCTGAAAATGAAATCAAAAGAGCTCTTTTTTTAGATGGAAAAGAACAAGGCTGCTGGTCCGAGATAAAATTCCTATTGAGTTCTATCAAGTTTGTTGGGATATTATCAAAGAAGATGTGATCCAATTCTTTGATGATTTTCATAAAGGGAAAGTCAATGTCAGTAGAATCAATTATGGAATTATAACCCTACTTCCCAAAAAATCGATGCAACTACAATTCAGCAAGATAGACCCATATGTCTACTAAATTGTATGTATAAGCCGTTAACAAAAAGACACTTACTCGAGAATAGAACACATAGCGAGACAAGTTGATACACAATAATCAAAACTCGCCTTTATGAAAGGTAGGAACATCATGAGTGGGGTTATGATTCTTCATGAAATCTTACATGAAACCAAATTAAAAAAAAAACCTGGTATTGTTCTCAAACTAGATTTTGAGAAAGCATATGACAAAGTCGGTTGGAAATTTCTACTTCAAGCCCTACATGCTAGAGGTTTTTGTTCTAAATGGTGTAGTTGGATTGAGCAAGTTGTGACTGGTGGGGACGGTTAGCATCAAATTTAATGACACAATTGGTAGCTACATTAAGAGCTACAAGGGTGTTAGACAGGGGATCCATTGTCCCCTATACTGTTCAATTTTATTGCCGATGGTCTCACCGTAATGATTCTTAAGGCACAAATGTAGAATAATCGATAACTGGACTTATTGATCATATTATTGATAAAGGTGTGGTAGTCCTTGAGTACGCCGATGACACCATAATCTGTCTATAGAATGATTTGGATGGGGCAAGAAACCTTAAACTTTTACTATATCTGTATGAACTTATGTCAGGACTCAAAATCAATTTTACCAAAAGTGAGGTCATCAGTATCAATGATGATGAGGACCTAGATTACACTTATGCTGAAATTTTCAATTGTCGATTGGTTCTTTTCAATTAAATATCTTGGGGTACCGTTAGCCCTAATAGATTGCATATTATTGATTGGATTCCTCTGTATGAAAAGAATGCTAAAAGATTGGATATTTGGATGGGGGAACCATGTCCATAGCTGCGGGAAAATTCTAATTCGAGACTAGTTTGAATAATGCTCCAATTTATCATATGTCAATGTATCTCTTTCCTAAAACCATTATTTACAAATTAGACAAACAGAGAAGATCCTTCTTCCGGCAAGGAGGAGGTACCAAGAGGAAGTATCATTTGATTAAATGGGTCAAAATCTGTAGAAGCAAGAAACAGTGGTGGCCTTGGTATCAAAGATATAAGGAAAATGAACATAAGTTTGTTGTGCAAATGGTTTTGGAAATTAGATAAGGAATCGGCTTATGGCAGGATATTGTATCCTACAAATACCTAAGAAAGGATTCAATCAAGATGTTAAACCCAAACAGACTGATTCAGCCATGTGGCATGATTTGTTAAAAATTAGGGATGTGTATCTTCATGGGAGGAATTTTTTTGGTAGGAAATGGGAATAAAATTAGATTCGGGTTGATACCTGGTTAGATAATAAATCTTTAGCTACTGTGTATCCAGACTGTATCTCATGGCAACCAATAAACACATTCTCGCTGAGTGAAGTGAAAAACAATCCAGCTTATGTTACTTTCTCTAGATGGCTGGTGGATATCTGGAGGACTCAATGGATCAGATTGTTGATAGGTTATTAGAAACTCAGTTTTGTGCACATGATGATTCTGTTATATGGAGGTTTGGAGCTAAGAAATTGTTTGATTAAGTCAAGTATATAATCTCATGACTGCTAATGATGCCTGGTACTTATCATAGAAATATATGGAAAAGCAAAATCCCCTGAAAAAAATCAAAAATTTTTTCTTTGGTTAGTATCAAATAATGCCATCTTAACAAAGGACAATATGATTAGAAGAAATTGGAGTGGTGATCCACACTGTTATTTTTGCTCTTATGATGAAAGCATTGTACACCTTTTTCTTTCAATGTAGTACTGCTAAAACAATCTGGGCTACTTTTTGCAACATGTTTAGGGGCTTCTAATATCCCTGGTAACCTTGAACAAGCCTAGAAGTGGTTTATGGTTTGGATGCCTAACAGCCAACAGTTTCATACTCTGGGCCTAGCAGCTCTTTGTTGGGCCATTTGGAAGGCTAGGAACAATGTTTGCTTTAATAACAAGAAAATTCAAAGCCCCCCTTGCTATCATATGTCATGTTTGTGCTCTAATTAGTTACTGGGCAGGATTTTACTCTGATTCTGAGAAGCAAGCGCTGCAAGATGGAGTTAATACAATGATGGAGATCGCGGTTCGGCTGCTAAGCAAGAAGACTAAGAAGGACGAGGTGCAGAAGCAGATCGAATCCAAGGGCGACCCTGAAGACTGATGTAAACACCTGTGGAGTTGGTGGTTATTGTGGAAAAATTCTCTCAGTTCACGACGTTGGTGCTGGAGTCCCAATCTGTGGAACCTTTTCTCGTATGTTTGTGCTGTATGGTTACCAGTCTTTTTGAACTTCTGTTTGGGCTGTAATAAGTAGCACTTTGATACTGTGATATTCTAGTTCCGTTGTGCGTTTAGGCATAGTACCCTAGAGCGCGCTAGCATCAGGCCTTAATAGCTTGTTGCTTTTATTTTCTGAATCTGTCTCAGCCCTGTATCAAACTCTGTTCGGTATTTCCATTGCTTAATGGAAATGGGGTTTCCTTGTTCAAAAAAATAAGTATTAAGTCCATTCCTGAAGTTTGGTGGAATAATTTCACTCATGCTAATACTAATCGTTAGCTTATGAGGAATGTGGTGATTGTACATCAACTCATTCTATTCCATAAACCAAACAAAAAGTGAGAAGTAAGAACAGGATGGACTAACCCTTTCATCAAACCTAACGCCCTAAGGCCTCCTTTGGTTCGTGGGTGAACCGCAGGAAAACGGAGGAATCGTTCCTCCGAATTGGCTAACTTCATCACCCCTTTGGTTACGAAGGAAAATTTCGGAGGAACCGATGGAGGATAGTGTTGACGCAAAACTAGGGCTTCACACCAACACACCGGGAGGGCCTTGGACGCCCACCGAAGATCGTGATCGACCTTGTAGCAGCGAGCATCAAGAAGGGCGTGGCGCCCTAACCGATCTAGGGATCGGTAGGGGTGACGAGAGCTCGGTGACGGCCGGAAGAACCTCGAACGCACCTCGGGAAGACCCGTCGGGAGGACGCACGCGAGGGGTGCTCTAGGACCAGCGTGGCCGCCTAGAACGCCGACGAAGAACGCGGAGTTCGCCGCCCAACAGCAACGTAGGGGGTTGAGGGAAGAAGATGACCTACAAAGCGGGGACGGGGAGATAGATTGGTTGTCGATTGGATGTAGATGGGATCAAATCGGCCATGAACCTCTTTTTATATATAGAGGAGGGTGGTCTTATCCTTTTAGGAAACCGCCCTTGGACGTTTTCAAGCATCAAAACCGACCTAAACACGATTGGAAACAAATCGGTTCGGATCGACGGACACGGGCTGCGTCGGGTTGACCGGACGCCGAATCGCCCCGCCCGGACGCGACCGGTCGACGGGTCCCGGTCGAATTTCCGGTAAGGTCTGCGGCCGGCTCGCGACGCGCGACCCGGCCGGATCCGGGACGGGACGCCGACCGACCCATGGGTGTGTCCGGTCGATGGACCGAAATTAGCTGGTTCCGGCCGCTGACCGGACTTCGCAAGGGTTGGCCGGACGCTCCGGTCAACGCGTCCGATCGGTTTGAAAAGGTCACGCAAACCGATCGTGGGCGCGACCTGACGGACGCAGGCGACGCGCCGGTGGGTCCGTCGCATTCCGCAGAGCCCTCCAAAATATGGCTAAGTCCGGATTTTGGCGGTGGGTTAGCTCTTCGAAAAATATGGCTAAGTCCGATTTTTACCGTGACTTAGACCGCGCCATTTTTGGTGTCAACAGATAGGATTCGGCATAGGATTCTCACTGTACACGCAGAATCCAAAAACCGCTCGACTTCATGTTCCAAGGACTCGCCGCCCACGCCGCTTCGCCCGCCGGAGCCACCGCCCACGCCGGGTCCAACCGCCGATGTTCAACCGGCTGTGGCGGAGCCACCGCCGCCCGTGATGGGGCCGAGCGCCACCGTCCCACGGGGTCGTGGAGCCGCCTCCGCCATTCGCTTCCGACCGCCCCGGCTCCGCCCTCCGGGGACCAAGACGCTACCAACAGCCGCCCTCCGCCATCCTCTAGCTGAGAGTGATGAGGCGAGGTGGAGGAGGTGCGCGATGGCGGATCCCGGTGGCGCGAGATGGGGCCGAACCGCCTCCGGCCGACGGCGAGCGCATCTGCCCAAGGCGAGGCCGTCCGCTAGAGCGAGGCCATCTGCCAAGACGCCCGCCAGCGCCCGCCTCGCTTCGCGTGAGAGAGATGAGGGAAGGAGGCAGAAGGAGCACTGGAGGGAGAAGATAAGGGGTTTTTTTTTTCAGGTGGGGAGAAGATAAGGTCGTACTGTAGTCAGAGGATTGGGGGAGCTATCTTATCCTGAGACATTCCAATTCTACAAATTTCCTATGGTTACCCTATAAGCCAAAAGGGGCCTAAATCGTTTCTCCCTGACTACTCATTTGTTTAATTGAAACATAGTAATGCACTATGTTATCGTTAGATCATGGCTTTTGAGGCTCAAAAAAGGTAAGCGACTAAGGATTGTTCTTCACTGTGTGGCCAGAAAAAAAACTTTTTTGCCGCAAAAAAAGAAAAAAAAAAAAAAAAAAAAAAAAAAACTTTTGTGTCGAAGAAGCATCCCTTAGATACAGCAGTTAATGAATCTTGACCTTCTGCCACCCTTGTACGGCAGACCAACAATCCAAAGGGCCAACACACCAACTTTCTTTTGGTTTTCACTCATTTTTTCAAAAAAAAAAAAAAACTTTGGCCCATTCATTACTCATGTGACAATTTGTCAACGATTACAAATTAGCGCCTCCTTCTCGAAGCATCCATAACCTAAACCGGCCGACACATGGGCAGGCTATTACCGGTCCTACCCAAGAAATTACAAACAAATTCACTGAAATTTAAACTAGACAGGGACTTAAGCTCCTCAATCAAGCCTCCCTCCGGAAACACATCAAAACTTTGGGACTGCAGAGCTAGCTGAACGTTGAGCGCATATCTTTCTCAAAAATCAACCTCCTGATACCCATATTGCACAGCACCTGATGAACGCCTTGTAGACAGGCAATCAACTCAGCATGAAAAGCACTTAGGACATTATTGATTCTACCACGGCCTGCCATTACCACATCTCCATCGTGGTCACGGATCAAGAGGCCAGTCTTTGAATCAAGGAAAGATGCATCACAATTTGCGTTAAAAAAAAGACGCATCACAATTCAATTTGAGAAACCCTCCGGAGGCTTTTGCCACCTTGGGTCAGTACAAGTTTGAGATTTGACCTTATATGTTTTTTATATATTTGTTTCCACAAAAAATAAGTTACTTTCTTTGATCTATTAATTAGTTTTTAACTAAACAATAAAATCAGCCCGTTAGGGTTACGTTTGGTTTTTTTTTTTTTATTAACTGTGGCGGTTATCTTTAAAAAACCGCCACGGTTAATATTTACCATGACGGTTTTTTTCTGGTTGAAAAACCGCCACGTGACCCTAGCTTCGGTGGCGGTTGCAAGAACCGCCATGGAAAAAAAAAAAAAAAAACAGCCACGGAAAATCAGTTGTCTAGTAGTGAGGGGTCTAGCCGCCCGCCATGGAAGGAGCGGGAGGGGGGAGTATGCCGCCAAGAGGTGGATCAGGCCGGGAGAGGCGCAGATCCGGCCGTCACCACGCCGCCATGGTCTCCGGTAGGTTTGAGGTGGAGGAAGGAAGGAAAAGGGGCTGGCGGTGGAGGGAGAAGGGAGCGCGCGGTGGTGCCCCTTGTTGAGGGCAACCGCCGCTGGCCGCCACGGCCGCACGGCGTCGGGCGGGCGATAGCGGCAGGAGGAGGAGCTGCCGAGGGGGGGGGGGCTTGATGGGGGCGACGAAGTCGCCCCCGAGACACCCATGGGAGCGGGCGTTCGGGTGGAAGGGACTCGCCCGGGACTATGGACAATCGATAAATTGGATTTTAAAAAATTTCAAAGAGTTGTTATAAAATTATGTAATTTTTTTTCATAATAATATGTAAAGTCTCTCCATCACCAACACTACACTGCAAAATTAGTTTTAGGAAACAACTTTTATTTATAGTAGGTGGGCCAAAAATATACTTGTCTCCAAAAGTACTTAGTGATTTTGAAAGGTGGTCATCCCATTTGCCAAGGCAGCTCACCACATCTAAAAAATCAATTAGGGGACATCCCATTTTAGAGATGGCCCTCTTAAAAGACACGCCTTTATATATAAAAGAAGCCTAGCCTACAGTGAAACCCTAATAGGTCGGTCGGTGGGTGTAGGTCTAGATACTCAAATCTTCCTCTCAGTCAACCAGGGAGATCCAATTGTTTTCTCCAACTCTTATCTTCTCTCTATAGACATCAACCCCAAATTCTAAAACTCTGATCCCTATCGCCCCTAACTTCAAGTCTTAGATTTTCAGCCACGGAAGGATCTAGGATGTGTTGGCGGATCCCCAAAGGTTCCTCCTCAAGGCGCGTGCAGCCCTCCAAGGTTTCCCTATTTCCGAGTGGATCGTACACTCGTTTGTTGACCCCTTGAAGATCTCTTGTTTGGTTTTGGCTAATTAGTGACACCTAAGGACTAATCTCTCGATGCTAAGTGTTTGATTAGATTGGAGATTTGTCGTGCCGGAGTTGGTGCATGGTGATCATGGAGGATGGATCGAGATGATTCAAAAGATGATCAAGCATCCAATTCGGTGTGGTTTGGAGATCAATTGACCCCAAGGCAAAGGTATAACCATAGGGCTTTTGATTTCACACCCAAGACACCATAGAGGGTGTGGGTGATTATAGGATCGATAAGCCGTACTATAAAGAGGGGGAAAACTTTCGTACATATCGATCCTCACGTGCCTTTAGGTTCAAAATTCATATGTATGCATTCTAACCTAAAGAGCTAACTCCGCACTTGTCGAAAATGTTTCGAAAATGCTAACACATGGTGTCGAGGTGTTCTTCGACGTGTCGGCAACAAGAATCAAGTGGCGGAAGTCGGTTTGGAGCATAGGCGAAGGAACGGCGATTTAAACGACGAAAATTCGCAGCTTCGGCGTGACCGGACGGACGCACCGACCCGGAAGCAGAGGAAACCGACCGGACGCACCGGTGTGCGGGTCCGGTCAGAATTCGTAAGGGTGTAAACCGGGGTTTCGCCGAGGGCCGGCCGGACGCTATCGGCCGGATGCTTCCGGTGCTGACCGAAGCATGACGGACGCTGCTGACCGGACCCGACCGGGCCGGGGTCCGATCCACCGTTCGGGGGTTGTCGGTTGTGACCGGACCCCCACCGACCGGACTCTTGGTGAGTCGGTCGGTCAAGGCCCCGGCCGGGCCGCGTAAAACCGTGGGTTTCCCTCAACGGCCACATTTCGTGGTGTGGGGTATTTATACCCCCCTTGGCTGCCCCTGCTCTCTCTCTTGGTCATTTGAATCATTCCTAACACCTTTGAGCAAGCAAGCAAGCCTCCCTCCTCTCTCATTCTTGATTTGAGCTTCATTCTTAAGAGAAGAGTTGATCCAAGTGCATTGCATCGAGTTCTTGCATCTAGAGGCACTTGGGGATCGTTGTGAGACGGTGGATTTCCCGTTTCTCTTGGAGACACCGCTCCCTAGCCGGCTTGGTGGATTGGTGGAGTTGTTGGCAAGAAGAGGTGATTGTTTCTTGGCCACCTCCGGTTGATTTGTGAGAGAATTACGCACTCCTCGTCGGGAAGACAAAGTGCAAGGAATACATTGCTCGTGCTTTGGGTTACCTCACTTGTGAGTGGTGTGTTGAGGCTAGCAAGGGCACCGCCTAGCTCAAACACCATCCTTGTGTTGGTCGGCATAACCGGAGAGTAACTTGTCGGTGTACAAGCAAACTCCGGGTGAACAAATCGACTTGTTCATTGTCTCGGTGTTTGGATCATCACCTTCGAGTGATTGATAGTTCATCTTCTTCCCGGTGATTGGTTCATTGCCTCTACGAGTTGGTATAACGCTCTCACACTTGCATTTACATTCCTAGTTTATATTGTGTAGAGAGCTAGCACTTGCCTTGTGTAGTTGTTCTTGCTAGCATAAGAACCATATTAGGATTGCTCACTAGATAGTGTAGTGACATAGCCTTTGATTGACTTAGAGATCATAGCATTTTGCTAGAATTGTCACTAGAGGCTTGCAAGACAATAGAGCTAGTGCAAACCGCTTTACGCCGTGTTTTATACTAATCGGTTTGTTTAGTTGAGCTTGTAGAAATTTTTTTATAGGCTATTCACCCCCCCCTAGCCATCTAGGACCTTACACCCCTTACTCTTGCTCGGCCTTCACCTACTTGTGCCTCGCTCTCCCTCCTCAAGCTTGCCTCCTACTTTGAATTCGACCTAGCTTTATTAAGTCTGGACCATCTTGTTGGTTTCCTCTCATGAAGCTAGGTTGGTGCTATGGCTCACTGATCACCATATACTATGAGTAAAAAAATCCCCTTCCATTCCATCATCTTTTTCCTCCTCCAATCCCCCCATGTTGTGCTAGTCTGAAGTGTGTTTATTTTAGAGGTTATTTTATTTTTAGAGATGGTCATTTTTAGGTATCTCATCTTATAAGCTACATATGGTCCAAATAAGCTAAAACCAACATCAAAAGGATACATTCATTAGCTTATTTCGACCGTGCTTATCGTTTTAAAATACTCTGATGTAAACATTTTTAAAAACTTTTGGAACAAGAAAATATTACCACTCTCTGTCCTAAATCTTAGTTTCTTTTGGTTTTTTTATGCACCTAGATATACTATACTGACGATATGCATAATTAAAGTTGTGTATATAGAAATGTCAAAACGACCTAGATATGCGGAGTACTTTTTTTAGGGTGAATTTTTTTTTTTGAGAATTACACAGTACAACGCAGACACTCACAACACGCACGCACACTCACCCCTATGAACACACGTCACGCAAACCCTACCCCTATGAGCACCTCCGAAGGACTGGGCAGCCGGCAGATCTGGAGATTCTCGAAGTCACCATAGGCGCCTCGCCGCCGACGGAACGCCGCTATCACTTAATGCACAACGCCGGTAAAATCCTGGGAAAATCCTAAGAAAAGGTGCGAGCACCGGGATTTGAACCCTGGTGGGTAGCGCCCCACCTGGACCGTCCTACCATTGGACTACAAGCCAATTCGCGGGTGAACGTTTTTTAGGTGAACATGAAACATTTTATCTCTTTTTTTGTTTGTTTATACTAGGATCATTTTATTATCATAGGAGTCGAATCCTAGTAGATATTTGTTGTTAAGGGCTGCTGGCCTCGCACAAAAAGAAAGCAGAGTCGACCGGCGCCGGAATAGATGATTAGATTATTGACGCATTAGCAGCTTGGTGTGCCTTTGACTTGGAACCTACATGCACAACCAACAGCTGGTGTGCGCATCTCGGATTCTCGGCCACCCCAACAAATCATTCCCCATGTTTTTTATGCAACTCTTCTTATACTAACGACTATAGTGATGTATAACCAATGTTGATTAGCATTGTTGCCGGAAAAGGAATATAATAAGCGCAACAAATCATTCCCCATCTTCTATACGCAACTCTTCTTATACTAATGACTAGTTTGTATAAGTGTATAACCAATGCAGGGAAACTCCACCTGTCCTCTTGTCAAAAAAAAAAAAAAAAAAAAAAGAAAAAAAAAGAAGGTAGGGGAGGGCGGCATTCGTGGAGGTAGGGGAGCGGCGGCAGCGGCGGCGGGGGCGCTGGCGTGGCCGGCAGCTGGCAGTGCTAACGGCGCGGGCGGCGGCGGGCGGCGCATGTGTGAGTGCGAGTGTGTGAGCTGTGTGAGAGAGTGAGGGGTGGCCGATCTTTTTTTAAAAATAGATTACGCCTTTGCCGAGAGCGAGATCCGGCCGCTCTTGACAAAAGGCCTCCCTTTGCCGAGAGCGGCCAGATCTCGCCTCGGCAAAGGCAGGTTAATTTTTTTTTGAAATGCCGCAGCCGCCACGGTGAGGCCACACTTCACCTTTGCCTAGGGTAACCTATAAACTCGTCAAAGAAAGCCCCTTTGCCGAGAGCAACCCTATATGCTCTCGGCAAAGACAATTTCAGAAAATTTGTTGGAACTTAATTTGAAAATACCTTGTCACGTTCACTCATCAATGCATAGTTGTTGGTTTAGCAAAAAAATTGACCATTATTTCATGTCGTTTTATCTCTAATTCTATTTACTTAATTAGAACATAAAATTATAATTATTATCAAAATGATCCGGAAAATCACCAAAATTTCACATGACACAATCTCTAATGTCTATTGCATGTAGAAAAAGTTTCATAGTCAAACCAGAACTTGTCCGCCACATCCAAATCAAATCATCTTTGGATCATTACGAACAAACATGAAACTTCTATGTAGATGTTGGATTCTATGAACATCGTGGTGTGCCAACTTGCGCGAAACCTTCTCAATTTTTTACCATAGCCTCGGCATAAGATATCATGACATATTATCAAATTCCATGATTTTTTGACTTGATTTGCTTTTTTCTAGAATTTTAAAACCACTCAAGCACACCTTAATGTTCGTGTTTTAAGTAATAAGATGTTCAAGATTTAGTTTTATTTTTATACATAAGGCCTTAATTCGTGTTGAATAACAGTGAAATATCAATTTTTACTCTATTTTTTAAAAAAATTTCACTCACTTGTAGTTCAAATTTGGCTTCATTTTAAAAATCATCGTAGAAGAGAATAATTACCTAAATATACCAAATAAAGTCAAAAATTCACTAAACTTGAACATGGAGTGTCATATGATGTATATGAACCGCAGAAAAAGTTTGGAGGTCAAAAAACAAAAACAAAAAAATGGTCAAGTCTTTGCCAAGAGCCCCGGGTCGGCTCTCGGCAAAAAAGGGGGTGTGGAGGAGGGGGGTACTTTGCCTAAAGCTTGCAAACCCTCACAACAAAGGGGGCTCCTTTACTTACAGCTTGCTAATGCTCACGACAAAGATGGAACACGAGAAACGCTTTGCCATGAGCTGGATGGCGACGTCTCGGTAAAGGGGGACGAAGGACGGTCGGCGTCAGGCCGTGGCCTTCGCCGAGAGCAAAGGCCTCACGGCAAAGTCCTGTTTGCCGAGAGTGTCGCCTTTGCCGTCGGGTGCTCACGGAAAAGAGGGTCCTTTCCCCCGTGAGCTCAATAATTTGCTCACGGGAAAAGATTTATCCCCGGCAAAGATTGGGAATCCGGTAGTGACATTTAGTTTTGGATGGAGGGAGTAGTTTCGTGCACCCTTAAATTCCAATAATAAGGGGTTTTCTAGGGTAGTAAAAACGAATGATTCTTTTTAATTTTAACTTAATACAAATGCCCTATAGCAACGTTATTATGCCCCTGATGATGTTGGCGCCTTTTCCCCTGACAAGTACTCCTAACTGAAAAAAAAAAACATCAAATAAGGCAAAAATGCAGTCTGCGTGCTGGTTGATGTAATGCTTACGTCAGCATGAC
Source organism: Hyparrhenia diplandra (assembly GCA_015847255.1). Classification (NCBI taxonomy): domain Eukaryota; kingdom Viridiplantae; phylum Streptophyta; class Magnoliopsida; order Poales; family Poaceae; genus Hyparrhenia; species Hyparrhenia diplandra. The sequence goes on from JADLZK010004743.1 coordinate 517,731, forward strand.
ACTCCACAAATGTCTATGCATATTATATAGTACATGAGATTATTAATACTACATAATAACTGATCGAGCTAGCTTCTTTCCAAAGGGGAGGATGCGTGCTGTATGTCATCCATCTCCACCAAACCACCAGCATGTAGCTCGATGGGCCATCATCAATCGATCAGCATCCGATCTGATCAGATCACTGCAGCAGCAGCTATACCTACAACCGCGACGTGACTGCGACTCCCTGTCCATCGTCTTTGTCATCATCAGAGACACTGCTGAAGAAGAATGCTCGCCGACTTCTTCCAAACCTACTACCATATTTGCCCTTAAAAACAGATATAAGCTACGATAGATTTTACAGAATCTTTTTCAACAAATTAAAGCACGATTTTATAGAAAATTATAAACGACCATCTTATCCTACTGCTCCATCTGTTTAAAAATACAAGGCCCGCATTTTTTAGTTGTTGACCATCATTGAGTACGATCATAACAGTGGCGCATTACAACCACATAAGAGCAGGTATTATAAGCATGTTTCAGTCGGCGAAATGGATACACGTCATCAAGAAAACAGCCACGTTAGCAGAGAGAGAATGCAAAGCGGGCGATATACTTCTCGCCGGCTGAATCACAAGACCCGAGGAAAAAGGCATCTTCTTCTCGCTCCTCCCTGATCCCCTGCTCCGCTCCATCTATGGCCAATGCAGAGATCCCTGACCCCTCCGTGGCTGCCATGCAGTGTCCACGAATGGCCACACAGATGTCCAGCACAATAGATTGTGTGCACATATGATTATTATATACTGGTAATCTCATTGCCATCGATTCCATAATATCTGTCGACTGTATGACCGACTATATATATGACATGGCAACTGCTTACCGCCAGCAGCCGGCTAAATTATTAAACTTGCTCTAATAAACTTATATGCATCCGCGGGGTATGTTGAAGCCGAGAGTGATTATGCTTCACTGCCGAATCATAAGCATCAGACTAGGCCATTAATTGACTCCAAGAGACACGGCAGTGGAGACACCTATCATTGCAGGGTGAATTAAGCTACAAACAACCGTAGTGATAGTTGGTCGGTTGAGATCCCCAATAGCTGGCAGTGAAATACTAATGCCGACGCGTCATAACTTGACCTGGCAGTGTCATCACATCCTGATTTTTTGTTGATCTTGAAGTTGTAAGGACTGTGATCACCACCTATTACATGCTTCTCCACTGTCGATCGGTTCCAGATATATATACTACCTTTGGTTCTTGCTATAAAACATGCGTCCAGACACAACACATCCCTCACCCAAGGACATATGAGATCTCCCCTATCGCTTGTAGTTCCACACAGATCCACCACGTAACACTAGTCCATTGCTTCACCATTTCCCATCTCAATATGTGCTCTCTGTGGAAGAAACTCCTCCAAATACATACACATTCCATTGGTAGTCAAAATGGCGCACAAGAGGTACTTGAAGTATGCCAAAGCCAGCGCGCAACGGTGAAAGGATTGAGGAGTCGACTAAATAGTTGTTTCTAAAACTTAATCGCCGATCCTTACATGTATGGGTTCCACACGTGATGAAACCATGTATTGGACGAGATATGAGATATATGCGGCGACACCTCTGACGAAGCTAGGAAAAATATTAGGGGCTAAACGCATCTTAGATGTACAACTTGTTCTCAAAGGCAACAATGGTGGAAATTTTTAGGGGGGGCTTGGACGGTCTTCATGGACTCACCAGTAGGGGCTCGAGCCCGGATTGCCCCACTGTTGGCTTCATCCTATCTCCTAAATATAATCTAAAAAGATGTTGGAGATGCTCTAAATACCCATGCTCTTTTGTCAATGATGACACGTTTAATATGATCACGCCTGCAGTACGTACATATATAAGGGCGGATTGGATATTGGAAAGAAACGTTAAATGAACAACACCCTTGTTGGATTATTTCTTATTGCGTTGGCAAGTGTTCTTGAAGATAGAGAAAGCCCTCTAAGAACGCTTTTGGTCTTTACGTACGGCCTCATGTCTTAAAACAATGCACCGGAAGCATCGGCGGGCATGTGGCCTCTCTTGATCCATGACTCGCGTTTGGGTATGTTGAATCAGTTAAAGACTAATTATTAGCTGTGATGTTACTATCTAAGAGTTAGGTATCTAAATTACTCTCTCTATCCCTAGTCTATTTTTAATTTTTTTTAGAGCACGTCTAGGCGTGTTTTTGTTTTTTTAAAGAATTGACAAATCGCTTCTAAATAGACAAAATAGGAGCGATTTGTCTATTTTTAGAATTCATACCGTTCACGGATCAAAGACCGTGCTAGTGTTGACATGAGAAACAGTATTTCCGTATAATAGTCGGAATAAATCAAGGGCCTGAGGCACACTGATCTAGACCGGCGGCAAGCAAGGCAACATTTTCAGAGCAACCGTGATCTACACACCAAAATGCAGCTTATGGGACTAAAATATATATTCTCTACCAGACGACTGAATCATTATAAATTAAAACCTGTATAAATTAATAGACTAGTAGGTACTAAGGGTGCCTCGTGCATGTACTGTATAGATTTAGATTTAGAAAATAGTTGTTGTCGGTAGTGTAAACCCGGCAAGCATCTCTTTTTCGTCAACACCATCAATTCTGGCCACCTCCACGAGTATATAATAAGAGAGAACCGACACCAGATTATACACAGAACACAGAGCAGTTCTCTTCTTCAGTTGAAGATGAGCTAAGAGCCTGATTAGTGCACGTACGTAGTGAGGAAGATAGTGCCGGTAGCTAAGCTAGCATCGATCATGGCCACGGAAGAGCAGCTGCTCAGCTCCATCTCCAGCCCCAGCACGGCGATCGTGTCGCTCGCCAAGAATAACCCAGAGGTCGTCCTGGCGCTGGTGGCCGTCGTCACAATCGTCGCCTTGCGCCACTTGATCTCCTCATGGCGGCAGCAGGCTCGGCTTCCCCGGGGCCGACGAGCCTCCCGGTGATCGGGCATCTCCACCTGCTCCGCCCGCCGGTGCACCGCACCTTCCAGGAGCTGGCGTCCCGGATCGGACCCCTGATGCACATCCGCCTCGGCTCCACGCACTGCGTGGTGGCCAGCTCGCCGGAGGTGGCCAGCGAGCTCATCCGCGGCCACGAGGGCAGCATCTCGGAGCGCCCGCTCACCGCGGTGGCACGCCAGTTCGCCTACGACTCTGCCGGCTTCGCCTTCGCGCCCTACAACACGCACTGGCGCTTCATGAAGCGTCTCTGCATGTCGGAGCTGCTCGGCCCGCGCACCGTCGAGCAGCTGCGCCCCGTCCGCCGCGCCGGCACCGTGTCCCTGCTGGGGACCTGCTGGCCTCGTCGGCGCGCGGGGGAGACGGTCGACCTCACTCGCCACCTCATCCGCCTCTCCAACACCTCCATCATCCGGATGGTGGCCAGCACCGTGCCTGGCAGCGTCACCGACGAGGCGCAGGAGCTGGTCAAGGCCGTGGCAGAGCTGGTCGGCGCCTTCAACGCCGACGACTACATCGCCGTCATCCGTGGCTGGGACCTCCAGGGCCTCCGCAGGAGAGCCGCCGACGTCCACCGCCGCTTCGATGCCCTGCTGGAGGACATCCTCAAGCACAAGGAGGAGGCGAGGGCGGCGCGAGACGACGGCGGCGAACGTAGCAAGCAGGATAAAAGCACAGCAAGGACCTGCTGGACATCCTCATGGACAAGGCGGAGGACCCGGCGGCGGAGGTGAAGCTCACCAGGGACAACATAAAGGCCTTCATCATCGTAAGAGCCATCAGCTTTTTACTGTTTTGTTTTGCTTCTCGATCATGAGTGAGTCATGAGCCATGCATGCATAGGACGTCGTGACGGCTGGGTCAGACACGTCGGCGGCCATGGTGGAGTGGATGCTGGCGGAGCTGATGAACAACCCGGAGACGCTGCGCAAGGTGTTGGAGGAGCTGGACGCGGTGATCGGCGGCGACAGGATCGCGAGCGAGGCGGACCTGCCGCAGCTGCCGTACCTGATGGCGGCGTACAAGGAGACGCTGCGGCTGCACCCGGCGGCACCGATCGCGCACCGGCAGTCGTCCGACGAGATGGTGGTGCGCGGCTTCACGGTGCCGGCGCAGACGGCGGTGTTCATCAACGTGTTTGCCATCGGGCGCGACCCGGCATACTGGGAGGAGCCCCTGGCGTTCCGGCCGGAGCGGTTCATGCCCGGCGGCGCCGCGGAGAGTCTGGAGCCACGCGGCCAGCACTTCCAGTACATGCCCTTCGGCAGCGGACGCCGGGGATGCCCCGGCATGGGACTCGCGCTGCAGTCCGTGCCCGCTGTGCTGGCGGCGCTCGTGCAGTGCTTCCACTGGGCCACCGTCGACGGCGACGGGGACTCCAAGATCGACATGTCGGAGTCGGACGGGCTGGTGTGCGCTCGCAAGATCCGGCTTCTGCTCCGCCCTACACCTCGCCTCAGCCCCTTCCCGGCCGTCATCTAGCGTGCATGCATGTTTTCGATTGCATATACCTATACCAAGCTACCATTAGAATCAAATCCGATCGAAGAATGTGTGGATGAAATATGCCATCATCTATCTCGATCGTGTGTGCATGTGTTGCGAGCTTGACGACGATGTTTCTCAGCTGTGAAAAAAATATGTCATTAATTGTCTGCTTTTCTCGATCGAGCACAATCCATCACCATCCAAGCGTGTTCCAGGATTCGCGTGCCAACACCAACGACGCTGACATGACATATGATCTGCATCTGTCCATGTCTCTCAACCATAATACATGGTAAAAGAAATAGATCTATACTATATATTTATCGTGTGGGGCACTATTTTTTTGCGATAAGGAAAAATTCCATTGACACTGAAGCATTTTACATCCTCTCATTACAAAAGTAAACCACACTACTACACCTTCATTAATGGGAGACAAGAAACCTTGAAAAAGTCATAAATTCCACCATATAGGATCATCTTCCCAAACGGATATGCCAAGGACGAAAGCTCCGATCCGAGCGAACATGGCCATCTCACCATTTACCGCCCGACATCCTCATACCCATCACTTTTGTAAAAGAGGAGTAAACTGCTAAAACTCCACATGCGAACATAATGAAATTGGTGCCGCCCGATTACGTCGTTGAACTCATCGTTGTTGCCTTCACCAGATTCGTCATGAGAGAACACAAGTCCAAGCAACATCCAGATAGATATCGTTGGAAAACTAAATCTCACTAGCCCATCACCATGGCTGCATAGAACCACAAAGCGAGACAAAAGAAGAGCCGGAGTACCTTATTCTCCATCAATGGTGATGTCTTCGTCTTGCCATCACCGCCGAGGAACGACATGATCCATTGCTCCATCAATGATCTTGACGACGCCTTTATGTCGTGGCCAATCTCTTCGATTAGATCTTCAAAGAAACCTTGAACATTGAAGACTCGATCTACTAGAAAAACTTATTAAAAACGATGGATCCCCACTCCCTTCAACCACCGGCGTGATGCCGAGGAGAAGGGAGGTGGACCAGCGGTGGTGGAAGGCGGGGAGCCGGCGGCAGCACCCTAGGGTTTGGGGACGGCGCAACTCCCAGCCCGTGTGTGGGGCACTATTAATATTCCTTTGTGTTTATCATATGATTGAAAGACATTTTTTTAATAATATAATTAAATTCCGGCCTCTGCGGTAACGCACACAAAGACAAAGCCTCTGCGTGATCACACACAGCCAAAAGTGAACTAGGTGCATAGCAAAATCAGTGTGTGAACTACGTTTTAAAACGGAGGGAGTATATCCGAACCACACCCATAGCAGCATTCGCTTTCGATCCAAATCCAACCACTCCAATCGCGTCTGTTTTTCATGCCTTATTGAAAAAGCTGATAGGATTGGATTTCCACTTCAGTCACCAAACACGCACAACCTAACTAATAATAATATTAGAAAAATGATTTCCCGCTTTTATTTTATTTATTTCAAAAAAGAAAGGAACAAAACTCACAAAACTGTCACAATTCAGTAAAACGTATTCGATCGAGACGCGTCCTGTCCACGTTATCCACGTGTTATCTATACTATATATATACTTATATACGTAGTTCAGAAAATCAAAAAAAAAAAAAACTCGCATGGATCGCTATATGATCAGGTAAGGCTGTCCGCAGACCGCTATACTGGACCAATTACTCCAGTACCCATATCCAAAAAAAGAGCTGCACCGGTACTTTATGTGGTACGCCGCAAGCGGCCCGCCCCCCCCGACGGGATATCAAGCGGCCTTCCCCGTGCTTCCGCCAAGACGCGCAAGGGCCCACCTCGCTCGTGGGAGAGGGAAGGGAGACGGGGACCACGAGGGACGACGCCGGTGACCTGCGCAGTGGAGGCCGCCGAGCCGCCCCCCGCCGCGAGCAGCCCCGCGCCCGCCAGCCCGCGCAGGGGGGGGGCCGCGAGCAGCCCCGCCGCTGCGAGCCGCGCAGGGCAGGCCACCGCGAGCTGCGCCGCCGCCCGGAAGCCGGCAGGGCAGGCCGCCGCGAGCAGCCCCGCCGCCGCCAGCCGCGAGGGGGAGGGCGCCACAGCAGCCCCGCCGCCCGCCGGCCCGCGGGGGGGAGGCCGCCCGAAGCCGCTCCCCCGGCTGCGAAGCCGCAAGTGCAGGCCGCCACGAAAGCACCGGGGAAGGAGGGCGCGGCGCGCGGCCAGGTCCGGGAAGGAGCTTGGGCGCGAGAAACGCGCGGCGGGCGGCGGCCGGGCGGGCGCCAGCGCAGCGCAGCGCAGCGCGGCTCTCGGCGAAGGAGAGAGAGAATGAGATTGGAGAGGACCGAGAAGTGATTTGCTGTGTGTATGACGTGAGGGACCCACAAATGGGTGGTTGGGATAGAGTATGATAGAAAGTATGGACGGGTGGAGAAACCTGGATATAAAGTGGAGAATTTTGATGACCAGGATGGAATATTCCTTTAGAGTTTGAATTTAAAGTACCACGAGTGCGGATAGCCTAAACAACTGTGTTGGCTTTCTCAAAGCCGAGTTATAAAACTCTTTTCAAATATATGATCAGGATGCGACGATTCTATATAAGAAAAATTGATGAGACTTTCTATAAAAATATAAGTTAGCTAGGATCTAAGACGCTACTGCATCTTTCGGGCTCAATTAATCCGCCAGTTCCATTGGAGCTACCTGCAGGTTCTTGACGTGTACCTGATCCTCGGTGGTTCACTTGTCTTGTCTTAAATTTGTCTCACCACTCACCGCAATGTTTCAGCTTCTCCGAGTCTTGTTGCTTGTATACAGTGCGAAACCTTCTTCACATCTTTGTCACCATCTTCAGCACCAACATCCTCGGTCCTAGCTACTATGTTGTCACGTGCCAACCTCCATGAAAGCCAAGCCCATTTCACTACAAAAGTGATCTTTAGTGACATCTGGACATGTTTTTTTCCATCTTATTAAGCCTACAATCTCTATAAATCACTTAAAATGCAAGTATGACTCTTAATGTCCATTACACAAGGTAACATTCTTATCCACCTGTTTCACCACCTCTCTCCATGCCATCGTGGCCCCTATACCCACAACACATGCCTTTCTCTTGCACCTCTGCTTTTCGAAATTTTGCCCCTCCCTAGTGCCCTAGCCGCCTCCACCGAGTCTGCCTCTCCCTATCCATCATAACCACCACCGAGTACATCCTGCCCTCTACCAACTCATCTTTTCCCTCACCTCCTAGGACCTCACCACCGTTGTTGATCCCACCTTGCATGGCCGCTGCCTTTTTTTTTATAATTACACAAGACAACATAGACGCTCACAAACACACGCATACTCACCCCTATGGCCGCCTTCGCCGCCTTGGTCCCTCGGCCCCTTTGTTACCTCATCGCATTGGGCCCGCCGCCACCGCTGCCGCTGAGTCTGTCCCACCCCAAGCCCCCCACCCACCCACCCACCAATGACAAAAGAAACCTGGAACAACTTGTAATGGTGTACTAGAATTTTAATTTTGAGAGCATTTGGTAATGATAATTTAGATTACTTCTCAAATCCATTTGCATCAAAATACATGCTCTATACAATATCTTTTATTTTTGTTTTTAGTATATCATTGAAAACATCTCTAATTAAACAACCAAATCTTCAGGAACTTGTTAGACAAGTACCTATCTTGCTATGATGTATTATTGAATGTCATTTAATTTGTTTAGAATATTTTGGCTACCAAATTATTTGATTTAAGGATCGTCAACAAGCTCATTCATGCTTAGATCTTTGCTTGTTCCTAGTAAAGACTAAAAATTAGGAAAGGGGATTGAGCAAGAACAAAAGGTGGTAATGATGCACAACCTCTCAATTATAAAGCAAGCATAAAATTTACTCCAACACACTACTCATACCTATGAGGTTTGAAGTGACCATGATACTTGCCTTGCGGCTGAGAGATGAAAAAAACTTGAATGAAGATAACTCCCCTTTATCATGTATGCTTGGAGTTTTTGATAAAATTTTCCAAAATAAATCCCTAACTAATTGTACTCCTCAGATGGTATTCTCATATCACTCAAGTGGATATGGTACAAAAAGATGCCTGTGAAAATCAGTATAGCACTGGCGTCATCGTTAGACAAACCGCTAGTGGAGAAACAAAAACTATAAAAGACGCCACTGAAAATTCGCTTCCACTGGCAGTTTTTTCGTGGGGCCCTCTTTTTTCTTTACCGGCTCTTCCCACTTCTCGGCCGCCAGTAAATATTTGGGGTATGGCGCCATGGAAAAAGGATTTTCCACTAGTGGATTTTCTATGTCCTAACCAAGGGCCGGTGGCCTCTCTTTCCTACCAACTATAGGATACAGAAGGCATATCTATATGTCATGTATGTTGATAAGTTAAATAATGGTTCAAGTAATCGTTTGAAAATCAGATTCCGCAGCATGGTTTGAACAAACAGACATGCTAGCTCCGACGGACCAAGGCCACATTTTCCATCAGCAGCTTGTATACTCTACTCCAGTAGCATTCCTTTAGTCTGCAAGGCAAAAATGCAGATGCCAACTCCGCTTCTCTGGTTATGGTGGGATGAACGCAATAAATTGAGAGAAGAAGCAAGAAGGACTGCTTGTGAAACAGCATATGCTACTGCTGCTCTGACGGACAGGTTTCAGACAAAAACACAGCTAAGTCTGTTGTCGGATTTTCGTCAGGTGCTGGAATAGGCCGAAGCAGGTAGAGCTCAAGATCAACTCAGATGGTTCCTTTGATCCACGTACAAGATCCGGTGGCTGGGGTTTCAACATCCGAGATGAACAAGGATTGATGATCCTGTCAGGGTTTGGAAAAGAACCATTCTTGCTTGACGCCTTCCATGCGGAACTGCTCGGATGCTTGGCGGCAGTCAAAGCAGCAGTTCATTGGGGTTGGGGCAGCACAGAATTATTTTGGAGCCAGATGCTTCTTTAGTCATGATATCTTTGGAGAGTGATGAGTATAGACTATCGGCCTTGGGTGGCATCGTTACTGAGCTGAGACTTCTTCTAATGTCCGAGTTTATAGATGTGTTAGAGCTCAAATATGTCCAGAAAGAAAATATCCAGTGATGTTCCAATCACTAGGAAGACAAGTACCTCACTTTGTCGAGGATTTGGTGTTAGCACAGACACTATACTTTATTATGCTTGTTATGCACATACAAGCATAATAAAGCATATTCAATATTCAAGAAAGAAAATGATTTCATTAATGTAAACCAATATTACGCATGAATCTTGTTGAAGTCTCAACTCGTCTAATAAAGTTGGCGTCAAACATTACAAAAACTCACAGAATTCAGCACTGCAGCTTCAGATATGAAACCGTGGATTTGGCAAAAATTCGAGATTTGTATCTCTCAAACTGTTAACTTCTGCACCGACTTCGGCATTCCATCGGTAGACACTAGCGAACACATGGATGCGGGAAATGAACCGTTACGGCCCCGGACGAACCTCCGCTCCGATGATGCTCGCCCGCCAAGGGCGACTTCGCCCCAATCTTGTCGATCTCCTTCCATCCTCCAAATCCCCAAATCAAACCACGGATCCTTGCTCTTCCTACCCAGATCTATCGATTGGTGGGTCGCATGATGCTCCCGAGGTGGCATGCGACTCTTTACGTCGTGGAGAAGAGGACCCGTTACCACGCTCTCTCGCCCCGCCGGAGGATTCAGGGGGCGGCCATCCCGGCCGGGTGCGGCCGGAAGCTCGAGCCCACGCCGAGGGGCCGGCGTCCGTCTCTCTCCTCCGCCGGTGCTCGCTATGGATGGAAGGCCACCGGCTACCGAGGATGCTAGCCGCTCCACCCCGCCGCCGAGGTGTGTGTGTGTGTGGGGGGGGGCAATGGTGACTTGTTGTGCCCCCCATCGAGGTCCATCGCGGCTAGCCTGCCGCTTGGCACACTCGCCGTCGCCCCGTCCCGCTGTGCGGCCCGACGACGAAGGGGAGGGGACGAGATGTTGCTTCTCGTCGAGGATGTCTCGGAAGATGAGGAAGAAGAGGAGGATGCAAAGCATGCTTTCGGGCATGCCCTCGCCGTCCGCCCTCTCCTCACATGCCCCTCCTTTCTTCCATGCGTCAACTGGCAGGAGTAAGTTTCAGCGTTGGGAGGATGACACCGGCGCGTGCAACTTCGACGATGAACTCACTTCTCCGGAATGCGTCATACCACGGACACCGCTTCGTAAGGCTCTCCGCACCATGCCTTCTCCGTCGGCTATGGCTCCAATCGCGGCGCGAGGCGGAGTCGATGTGGAGGATTCCCATCCGCCTCCACGAGGAAGCGACGCCATCGACATAGGACTTCTCCATTGAACGCCACGCATGAGCGAGCGCGATCGCCGCTGCGGGTTCGCTACTGGAGGCGAGAATCCGGTGCACCGGCGCCTCGGCCCGTGGAGTAGGGTGCTCCCGACATTGCCGCGTGCCCATCACGCTTCCTCGACACCATGCTCCTCGCGTGGGCTGCTTTGTCAATGGCGATGGCTTCACCGGGCCGCCGGTCGATGAGGAGGGGCTACACGCTCATTGTGAGCCATCGCCGCGAGCATCGTCGAGGATGTGTCAACAAATGTCGGCGCCGCCCGTCCCGGCTGCCCTCGTTGGCCTATGCTTCAACCGCCTCACCAAGGACCATGTCGTTTGTTGTGTGCGGTTGCCATCGCACCGCTTCCCTCCCTCTGCAGCGTGTTGATCACCATGCTCACGAAAGTGTGGCATGCGCCCGCACTCCTCGATGTGCTCACAGGCATGTGGACATCGTGGTCGCTTCTGCGCCGATAGCCACGCCAACAAGTGTTCCAACAGCGCCGGCGCCGCCCAAAACGGCGGTGGAGGTGACCCGCAGCAAGCGCCTTGTGTTGTTGTGGGTGCCATCATGTGCCCGCCGAGTGTGGGGCGGTGCCATGGAGGGTGCCACGCGGCGTCCGTTGTTGACGGCGGCGCCGCCGGCAAGTGGCCAAGGGGGTGGCTACGCCGACAACACCACCACGGACCCACTAGCACTCAAGGTTGTGTCGTGGTGCGGGGTGAAGGGTTGAGATGGGGACTAGAGGGGGTGAATAGTCCTTTCTAAAACTAATTGCGTCGGCTAACCAAATATAATGCGGAAATAAGACTATTCACTTAGCCAAGACTTCACCCCTCTATCTATGACTCTAATAGCACCTCTTAAAAGATCCTACGCAAAGCAAATGAGGTGCTAAGCCTAGCTTGAGCTCCTAAACAATTTTATTGCAAGATCACACAAACCTATGCACTAGTATTTCACAAACCGGGGAGCTCCAACACAATTCTAATGAGCAAAAGCACAGAGCCTACCTAAGCTCACTAAATGCACAATGGACAAGGAGAAACACACCTAACCCAAAGGATCAATTTACATAGCTACACAAACTAATCAAAGTAACTAAACAAGTTACACAAGCTCGATAGTCACAACAACACTAAACAATCACTAGCATAAGATATATGTATGTAAGTAAATAAAAGGCTAGTAATCAAGAGAATGCAAATCGTCGCGAAGTGTGGACACAAGAAGACACCGGTGATTTTTTTACCGAGGTATCGGGAAGCTTGCCAACTTCCCCCTACTCCTCGTTGTGTCGACCAACACCTTGATGGTTTTTGGAACTAGGAGGCTCTCCGTTAGTTGGCCCCTCGAGGCTCTCCAAGACACCACTCCAAAGGGTGGTACTCAACGACACGCTCTAGTAGTGTAGCTCTTCACGATCCCCGCGAGGTGAGCACGAACCTCTCACAAATCCTCCTCCGGTGCACTGCACAATCTCCTTGTGTGCTTCAACGGAGTCACAATCTCAAACCGTCTAGGTGATGGCAATCACCAAGAGTAATAGGAAATCCACAATTGCAATCACCGCTAGTGCCACCAAATTGAATCACAAAATGGAATACACTAGGTATCCCAATCCCCTCACTCAAATTGAGAATAATATTGAGAGGAATGGATAGGGTAGGAGGTGGATCTTCACCCTCTCATACACACCCACCAAGGAACTTAATCTCTCTAGGAAATTTCAGCTCAAATCATGGGAGAGATTGAAGAGAGGAGGAACCCTAGTCTTGTTTTTGAGAAGAAATGCAGAATCAGAGAGAGGTCATTGTGCTTAGGAGGAAGAGAGGAGAGCTACCAAAGATATATCCGCTGCAGACCCCATGGGCTCCCAACGGGCAGCCGCACCACCCCAATGGTCGTGGGCTCCCCTCCAACGGGTAGGAGTAGCACACCGTCTCGAGTCCCATGAGCCGTGGTCGCGGCTTCTCAACGAGAGGAAAATGGATTAGTGCGTGCATTGGGGAAATGGACCAGTATCGAACTCTTCTTTAGCCAGGCAAGCAAGGGCAGTTTTTTTAGAAAGGCAGCTGAGCGGCACACGCGGTGGCAGCCAGCAGCAACGCGTGGCGAGCGGCAGAGGCCCAGCGCTCAAGTAGCAAGCTGTTGACACCTGTTATAGCATAAAATTACTAGTCAACTAAACATGAATAAGGGCTTAAAATGAATATCAACATAAGTCTAGGGGCTTAACTAACATAATTCCACGAGCTTTGGTGATTCATATATTTTCAGGGACTTAACAGATAAATGCGAGAGAAGAATAGAGAAAGTTCCGGAATATACATCTCATACGATAACAAGACTTGACCGTGAAGTAACTCGACCCGAAATGTGGACTAAAACACCCTAGAAGGTACCGAGAGGACACGAGGGAAGAAACAGGAAGCCGAGAAGCGGACGGACCCCGGCGGCCGCCCGAGTTTTAGGCGGCCGCCGGTGGGGTCCTCCTGTCGGCCTCACATTTTTTATGTCGGTTTACCACCGACCTTGAGGTTGTATCTACACCATTATTGAAGGTCGGTTTGATCCAATGGTCATCGCTCATCGCCAAGGCCTATATAAGAAGACCCCGACCCCGTGGTGAAACCCTAATTTATTATCATTCATTATCAACCGGTTGAGACCTCGAGTCTCCCTCTAGGTCTAGACTAGAACTAGAACTAGAAGAGTTAGTATGCAAAGAGGATTAGAACTCATTAGTTCTAATCTTTAGAAAAAGAGAGATAGAGAGAGGGAAGGAATCAAAGGAAGTACCGCCTTGTTGATTGCTATCTCCATACTTGTACCTCGGTGGAAGTTAATCTACACTTGGAATTACTACGGTAATCTACTTCTTCTTTTAGTAAGTAATATTGTTTATATTTATTCTTATTGGTCTATGAGTCTCTTTTGAGTGCTTTAACGGTACCTAGATTAGAGTAATATTCGCAATGCAAACGTGGTGTTTGGACTCGGGTATCTCGTTAGATACACCCTACCTTCCTGAGTGTGGTAGTTTCGTGGTAGTGACAATTTACCATTGATTCCTTTGGATTCCACCTCCCTTTGGATAGGACTAAGTAGGAACCGATTCATCGGGGAATAGTAAGTTTTGGCCTTACTTTCCTTTGAGTACATCCCCATAAGAATACTATCAACATCACTTACCAAGATAAGAATTAGATATCTTAGTAAACCTCTCTACACTCTCAACCCTCTTAAGTCTTGTGCTACCCCTGGTTAAGATTAGATCGTAGTCTCCCTCACCCGTTTCCCCGTGGATTCGATATTTAAACCCCTCTCGGGTGAAGTGCTCGCCAGTATCCGTGCGCGCTGCGGATTATACAAATTATAAATATTTACGTGGGCTTATCAAATACCAACAAGCATTTTCGACGCGTTCACGGGAAACGGTTCTTGAGTTGACCGAATCCACCTTATCCTTGTATCATATTCTTTTATTCTTTTATCATTTTATCTCTTCTATTCTTTTCTTTCCCTCTTCATTATGGATTCCACACCTATCTATAAATATCATGTACCCACAAGCGAAAGCTTTAGGCAACCAAAATCTTTTTAGAGCCTATCCTAGCAAAGTCCTATGAGCTACGCTTGGGTTATATAAGAATGGTTCAGGAACTAGCCTTCTCGGGAGAAGGCGAGGCCAACCCACACTCACACCTACAAAAGTTTGAGGAACTCATGGGTTGCTTTTCGTTTGGAAGGCATATCCGATAATACCTTACGCTGGAAGTTCTTTCCGTTCTCTCTTTGACGGGAAAAGCTAAACAAAGGGTATTACTTGAACGTGAGAGAGAGTGAAAGGAGATTGGGAAACTTTAGTGTCCAAATTTTGTACATATTTCTTTCCCACCTCCGAGTAGCCCGTCTTCGTATAGAACTTCTAACTTTTAAACAACATAAAGAATAGTCTCTTAATGCATCATGGGATCGTTTTAATGACCTTATCAACATTGGCCCAATCCTTGGTATTCCAGACCCAATCCTTCTTCAACATTTTTATTTAGGTCTTACTAAGGAAGATGCAGAGGACCTTAGTGCAGCTTCGGGAGGTGCATTCCTTTATCTGTCTGCTAGAGAAGCAAGAGATGTCATTGACAGATGTTGTGGATACGCCACCTCCACTAGAATTTTTCCCGAGAAAAATTAAGAATCATCCTCGAATCAAGGAGAGGAAACTACGATAGCTAATTCAAGCAAAGCAATTCCAAACGCAAGACCTAGCTATCTATCCTGAACCATCATCATCCCCAAATCTCCCAAAGGAAGAAGAAATTCCACCTTTGGAAGATCCTTATGAACCTACCCTTAGTGATTTTGGGAGAACAATAAATTCTCATCTAGACAAGAGACCTCTAAGTGACTACAATTCAGATTCTTTTGAGATGTCTCTTATTGAAAGTGTTTACAAGAGATCTCCAAGTAATTATAATTCGGATTCTTTTAAGGAGAAGTCTCTATTTGAATTTGCTTATTCTTTCAAAAGACATTGGGAAGAACCTAAGGATGGCATGTGTGATCATTCCATAGAAGAAGAGCAAAGCTATCTAGAAGACAATCTTATCTTCACCCCTTCTATGCCTAGACAAGATGATTTAATCGAACCCATCTCTAAACCCATCCTTGTCCCCGATGAATCTACATATGCTTCCTTCTTTCAGACTCATGATGAGCCTAGAATTTTACCGCAACAACCTAAGCAGAGGAATCATCAAGACCACCAAGAAGACCCACAACAATGGCTTGAGAATGTTAGAAACCTATGTGCCACGACCATTGATTGGATGGACGACATTTTAGATATTATTAGCCTGAGAGACACCAACCCAAGGGATCCCTTAGATAGCCATGATGAATTAACCTTGGAGTTTGGGAAGGAAGACAATATCAGTGAATATGAGAGCTGCCTCATAGACACCTCATCTAGTCCATGTTCACATGATAACCTTCCTGAATCACCTAGTCTCTCTATCACTATCCCACACGAGATCTTCAACCCCCTCATTTTCTCTCCTCCTATAGATTTTGAAAGGGTGGTTGTAGATGCATACATCTATAATAAATATTCTAGATCTCGTTGGCATAAAATCTTGAGGTAGATTGATGTTGGAAGGGAAACCACCTCATCATCATGAATCATAATTCAATAGGTTTCCCAAGGACGAGCTTGCTGTCCTTAAACAAGCACTTATTGATAAATAACATGAGTGTTTATCTTATTGCTATAGTACCCTTGTGAAATAAGCATAGAGATATAAATGAGGAAATATTCCTTCGGGTATTTTTTGTTGCTAACCATTTCAGGTCTAGAGCAAAAAAGAGCTTAAGGATGACAAAGTAAGGTATGTCCAACCAATCATTGTGCAACATGAAATCACATGCATAGAAATATTTCCTTATCATGTTGCTACACTATCTTGGTTGCCTCTACCTTTTGAGACATGCTCAATCTGCTAAAAAATATTATCATGCTCTTCATCTCTCTCGCTTGAGTCAATCTCTATAATGCCTTCATGCTACCCTTTATCTACTATAGTATGCTTTGGTTTGGGAACACTACTACACTGCAGCTTAGTGTGTTTCCAAAGGCTTTTAAATTAAGCATGGTGCTTAGGTTAGAACGCCTTCCTTAATTGAATTAGACATGGAGTCTAGTTTAGTTATTGAACTAAAAGTTGCTTGTATGGACATTGGTATACCTTGTTGGACTAACCCTTGCAGACAAGAAGAAACTCACAAATAAGTTTGGGGGAGGTCCTGAGATAAACTCATACTAGAGATGAAGCAAGAGAAAGAAGAGGAGTGCCACAAACAAAATCTACAAACAAAAGCACTTGCTCAAGGATTAACTTAAGGATGAATGACACATGGAGAAGGAAGACCAACTCCACCAAGGATAATCCAATCATGCTCTTCCTCCTCACATGCTCCCATCACATCCCACATACTTGGTTTGTAACCTCTTCCTTATTGCTCTTTTCTATAAGTTCGAATGATTTTGATGCATGAAAATCAAACTTAAGGTTTCATAAGATCATTCCTTTAGAAAAGCAAGGTGAGTATGGAAATATGAGATAAAATATCTATGCTAAAATTTTCAACCAAACTTTTCTGTAGCATAGAAAGTGACCTTAGCCCTGTAACAACACTATCCTGGTATTACTTGCATATTCCTTCGGGTATGTGTTGTTAACTAACGATGCAGAAATAAAACCATGAGAAGAAGCAAGACACAACAAATCTTTCACAAGGAGGACACGCTCATTACACGTAAGAACCTTATGGAATAAAAGAGAAAGAAGACAAGTTAGGAAAAACTACACAAGAGGCCAAATCAAGAAAGCTTCAAGCGTAAAAGGAAAGCACCACCACAAGTTGCTACAAAGTGCCATCATGCTCCAATAATAAGGTAGTATCTTAAGGTGAGTTGTTAATAAATAAGCTTTTCTCTTAATTATGGCATGTTCACAAATAAAGAACCAAACATGTTATAGTAACACCCTTGCTTGATCTCGACTTCATTAGCTCAACATGTTTTGTTTCTTTTGTTGTTCTTAACACCATCTTCTTTGATCTCATAGTCCTAATCATACTAGCAAAAGTATTGCAACATTCATGTTTTATCTTCTGATCTTATCACCTTTGTTATAGAAAACTAAACACATAAACATTAACTTTATCATGTTTGATGTGCCCGAGGTTTTAGAGAAGAATGAACTTTTGGTTCTCGTTGGTGTTTTTCCCACCAACGGGGCCCATGCACTTGATGATCTTTGCCTTGTCTTTGCACGCAGGACACAATTGAAAGCAAAATGTGGAGGAGTCTTCACTACCCCAAAAATTCTACAAGTGAATGTCCCTGATTTCACCAAGCATGCACACAAAACAAGAGGTTGGCAACCCCCATTATCAAACTTTTTACTTCTAAATGATGGACCAAAAAAAGAACATGGGTGACACCATTACCAAGTTCGAAGATACACTCAAGGAGTAACCAAGGTAAGTAGTCTTGTTCAAAGGACTTAAAACATTGAACCCTCGCCGAAAAGGTAATTCGGTAGTTATCCCTATTTAATTTCTAGCATTGCATATCATATTTATCTTTTCGCATCTTGCATTAGCATATTTACTTCTTTGCATAATTATTTTCCTTTAGCATATTTAATTTCTGCATTAGCATTGCATTAAAAATTCTAAAGCCCTATGTGAATTCTTGTGGTGTGTAACAACCCATAAAGATATTCACCGTGGTGGCATAAAAATAATTATTCATACATCTAGTTGCATTTGCATCATAATTCTTTGCATGCATATAAATTTATAAAACTCCAAAAATATTTCCTCGCTGAAGTTTTACCTAGAATAATCATGATCCATCTCTAGACACATAAAGCTAATGTGGCTAACCCCTAATGCTTAATCAAGTTCCATTAGCTTTGTTGAGACATGATAGGTCGACCTCATCATCGCCATCTACCTCAACTTCCTCATCATCAATGACCCTACACTTCAATTCAGCTTGGGGGAGAGCACCCCTAGTTATCCCGATAAGTGTCTCTACTATAGTATTATTATTATTAGCTAAATATTTAGTTTGCTTGGTTTGCTAAAGAGTTTGTTAGGAGTCTAGTTTTATAAAAGTCTAGTCGTTTAAAAGAGTCTTTGCTAGAGTTTAGGAATAAATAAATAGGAATGTACCAGAGGTTTTCTTTTCCACCAACATAAAATGATCTCTGAAGCTAAATCTCATGCATGGAAATGATGAATAGTTGCTCCGTCGTAATTCCTTTTCAGTGCCTAGCTTTCAAGCTTAATTTCTCTTGAGCCTTAAATGAAAAAATGCTTTGACTTGAGATTTACTCGAACACGAAACCGTGGGTTGCAAATTGCTTGCTCTAAAGTCTAGGTAATTGACGGATATGATATATGAGAGTCTGAGCTGCTATTGATCTTACTCCTAGTGATGCTAGATTTCTGGAGATTTATTTGGAAACTTTAAGTGCACATGATAAGTTCCTGTGTGACAAAGTGTTGAACCTCCTACCACAGCCATATATACATTAAAACGATAGACATGGGAATGGCTTCCTGCGCTGAACACATGCCCACGTCGTCAAAAAACTTCCCGCCGTTCGATCTTGCGGTGGGACGGTCAGATTCCATCCGCCGGCCAGACTTCTCCAGATTCTTCCTAGAAGCTGGCTTCTACCTCAACTTCTCCAGCTTCCATCCGAATCCGGGTAAGTCAATATATACTCAGCTTCTTGCTTCTCCCCCACTCAAAAAAAAAAAAAAAAAAAAAAAAAAAAAAGAAACGCCATCTCCCGTCATCTCCCGTCTCTCTCCCTCGCTCCCTCTCCCGATGCGGCGACCCGGGGCGACGGCGGCGCAAGAAGCCATGGTGGCCACCCTCCTCCTCCCGCCGCCATCTCCTCCTGCTCCTCCCCTTCCCTCCTCGGCTAGCGGGGCGGGAGCGACGGCGCCGCTGCGGCAAACCCTAGCACCGAGGTCGGGCCCCAGCAAAGACGGTGGCGTGGCGGCGTGGTGCCCGGGCGAGCCCGCTTCCCGGCATGACGGCTCCTCGGCGCAGCCTCCCGGCGACGAGCACCCACCGTGTATGCCCATCCCTCCTTTTCCCCGACTGCAGTGCGACATGAACTATCCAAACCCTAGCTTAATCCTCTTCTCATCTTGCCGGCTCCAGAGTTGACCATCGATCTGTGCTTGTCGCCATTCTTTGCTGAGACAAAACCCTAGCTTTCCCCAGCCTCATGGGTACTCAGATGTGCTCATTTTTCGTTGTTCCATTTACCCTCAGATTTTGTTTCCTCGTGCTGTAGGGTTTGTATATTCAGTTTGGTGTGTGAGATTCAGCACAGTTCTTCGTCCCACCCTTCGCCGGTAATGACCACCTAGGTATGCCGTCCCTTTCATTACCCTTCCTGCTACACAAAATTGAGCATTCAAACTCTAAGCTATTTGGTTGATGTAATTGCAACTTTTAAGCGTATAAACGTATGATGCTTACCGATTTTGTTTTTTTTTATGTATTGCAGAAATTATCAGTGGACACATAGCTCATGAGTACATTAAGGTACGCCATCTTAGTTTTGCTTGTGTTATTGGTCTTGATGTGAGTTTCAAAGCAAAGACATATTGGTGTTAGTATTATATTACTTTTTAAATGCCTAGCAAAAAGATTCCAGGATAAGATAGAATTGAAATTTGTTCTGGGCATATATTCCATTTTTTCGCATCTCTTACTGATCACGTGTTGCGTAGGTAAACAAAGCTACTTATCTTCAAAACTGATGAAGGTTAGACAACTCTGCATTCTCCCCTTTCACCTTTTATTCATATTTTTGCCTTATCAGGAATACTCTGAATTTGCCTTACCATGATTATTTGTCTTTTGCTATAGCACACCATGTGTCTCATTTAATTATCCCTCAGAGCAATGTGTCTGTGATTTGGGGATATATAACATTGGATTCCTTCTCTTGACAAATCTAACACTCCAGTTTTTGAAACATGTAACAGGTATGTCCTTGCCTAATAAATTCAGTCAGTTATTTCTGTTTCGAGCTATTCTTATTGTAGATTCATATTCATAGAAATGTAAAGATGCCAACATGCTTTGTGTGTTTATGTCCATTACGTCTCTACTTTATTTTAATCTCGTCTCTTATCTCCTATGTGTATGCAGGTACTGGGGTATCCATGTCGAGGCAGCCTCTAATCATGTATATTCTGCTGGCAAGTGTGTTCAAGGGTGGTTCTTACCATGCCTTGCAGGTCTCAGATTAGTGACCACGCTGGGAGCTCTGTTTCTACCATGCTTTATATTGTAGATCGCTTCACACCAATGATGGCTTACGATGGAGATAGAGGCCACGCTGGTATTGCACTGCTTCTATTTCAGATAGGACAGATGTGTATTACAAATATGACTTCTATGTTAGTTTTCAACTCACGATATTATCTGAAATTTTTTAAAACATGGTTTTTTTGCCACTTCTGTATATTCTTTCTGAACTTAAATCATGTACCTTCTGTATCTTTTTTAGCAACACTTGAATCATACAGATTATATATATTTTCCTAAAAATGATATCACTGTGCAAGCTATGGCTTCTTTGGAAATGTCATTGTGCAGTCTATGACGCTGTGCAAACTGAATGTCAGTGTGATCTTGTTCTCTGGATACATTGTTCTATCAACTTCGCTCCACCATGCGCTCTGCCTCTGCTATGAGGAAACGGCTGCGGCTGACCACCTCTACCACTACTGCTGAAGGTGCACATTTCCCCTTCTTTCAAATTTTGTACACCTCTCAGCATTTCCTTTATTTATAGCCATGAAAACCAAGGCGACATCGGCAGATTGTCATGGTTTCTTATTACAACGTTGCCTCCCAGTTTACCATGCATTCCATGTTTACTTATGGACCAAATCATTGCCCTTCAGCTATTTCTATTTCCTTTTACAATCTAATAATAATAAATCATTTTATTATGCAACAGAGAGATGACTGCCTCACATGAGAACCTTTGTGCTATGTTTCCTCGACCTTTCAAACATCTAAACTGCTATGAAGTTTGATGAAGGCCAAACTATTCCAGCTTGATTCCTTTGTTTGGTTGTTTGAAACAAGACTTCTGAAGATTGTAGTGAAGCTTTTCGACCTGGTGGGGATATGTGGGTCACTGCCACACTTCTGAGTTTTGTCGCATGTTAGTAATATCTAGGTATTGTTTTTACATATTACATGTTGTTAGAGTTTCTAATCTCGAAAATTTGAAACAACATGCAAGCAACCAGTTCAACCCAAAAAAATCTGCATGTCAATGTTCATATTATTTGTCAATTTGCTGCCTACATATATACAGAAAATAAGTAATATGTACACATTGCTTAAGCAGAAACCAAACCATTGTTGACACCTTACCTGAATATAATGTGTGTCCTTTTTCTTCTACATGTTTTAAAATCAATTTATTTATTTCCTATATTGATGGGATTGTTACTACTGTTGCAGAATGCAGCTTGCTGAATCTTGTTTGGCGGTTTATTTATCCTCCAGTATATCAATGCCATATTTTCTTTCAGAATTCAGAATTTGTTATGGTTCATCCGGATTGACCAACCTTATGCCCGCCCATAGCATTATTGTCTTCCTACAAGTTCTTGCCTTTTGGTGAGTATTTTCTGTATGTGGTTACCTATGTTCATAATTTCCTTCCATCTTTTTTTTTATTCATCCTATTTTTTCTTATTACAGAATTTTGCTCTGTCTCCACATTTTAATTATTGATATATTGTCCCTAATTAACTCATGTGTTAGTTTTGATCATTTTCTGTGGTTAATGTCGTATTCAGTTAACTCCATCTTCTGTAAGGTCCTTATCATCATATTATCTTCTAGACAGGAAATTGATGGATCTGATTTGATTATTTAAATGTCCTTAGTTATTCCACTAACTATTTAATTTCCATGTAGGTTTCTCAAAAAATATAATTTAAAGATCGAAAATATGTGATCCCCTTCTTGTCCTCAATTCTCTTTTGTCAGTGAGTTTGATACCTGACTCAGTTTCAATTTCAATTTGTAATGAGCACAGATGTACATATCCGAACTTTAATGAATTTGATTAGTTCTCTAATATGTCAACATGAATTTCACTTCCTTTATTTCCCAGCCGCTGGCGGCAGCAAGTCAAAACAGTGATCAATGCCTCCATGTAAATCCTGGTCCCCAGTTTTGAAAGCTGTAGTGAATTATATTTGAAATGGTAGATGTCGTTCCTTGCTTGGGCTTCCAGTATAAAATTGAGTCATTAAGTATCGTTGTATTTTCCCAACTCTTTTTGCCTGCTGTTTTTTAAAATCAGTAAACAAATTGCAGGTGTGTGTGCTTTGTAATAGGCTATCACAATCATCAGCAAACTTTGCGACTGGGTTGACATATTTGGAGATTCAGTGGACCAGACAGGTGTAAGAAGGTTCATAATCAGCAGGTGGAACTTCATAAATCCTTACTGCTTTGGCACAATTATTATTGCCTTCATTTGTCATATGGCTCCACTAAGAAAGGTGTATCCACATATACTCTGTTTAGTTTTGATACTGCTCTTATAGGCACCAAAATGGCATTCTTTGTATGTATGTGCCCATGGTTGAATGCATGACTTAGAAGAATATATTGTAGCAACGCTCTGTTGTACAGTGTACAGAATACTAAAAAAACCTCTAATTCTAGATGAAAAAAAGAATTACTTCATATCCTTCTCGGTTGATTATTCTATGCCTTACTTTGGTACCCTCAGCCTAAATAAAAATCAGGAACTAGCTTTTTAAGCCAATGTGGTAGTCAAGGTTTTGTCAATACCAAATCAAAAATCCTGAAAAATGAAGCATGTGTGCTTCTATGGATTAATTGTGTTTTTGTTCTGCTTTTGCTTTCGATTAAGTGGCTAAAAGTGCCCAAACAGAGAAAGGCGGTATGCCTTTCCATCAGTTTTTTGTGCCATTAAATGGTGCATTGGTTACTGCATTCGTTGGATTGACCTCCTGTTCATGTCTGATGGAAAGTATATCAGATCAAAAGAGTCAGGATTGCAAATGCTAGGAGTGTTTACAGGCCTGTCGATGGGACCTTCATGATGGAGTTCACTGAATTCACCACAGCAGAGTTGGTGCACGATCCTCCTGCAACAATTCCTACAATAGTATACACACTAACACCTTTCACTGAATTAAAGGCTGTGTCCGGACCAGTCTCCAGGTACATAGGTATATGGGCTTAAAAACTAAAGCCTTGTTTCACCTATTGATAGTTTATCACTGTCCTCTTTTTTATTTGACTGTTCATTAGGTACACTAATGGTTCACTGCCTTATCATAGATGTTATTGGCTACATCACCAAGTACGAGGAGGTGTCAAGTTTTGTTCCCAAGAATAGGGAAAAAGGCCATCAGCCTCAGAGAGGTCTACATAAAGGATTATGGGTACATATACTATCTGTGCGCCTTAAAAATACTGTAGTGGTAGTAGTGTTTTTACTTAATGGTCGTCCTGTTGATCACAGCGGCAATGAACTGAAGATAACCCTCTGGGGTGACAAGGCAACAGAGTTCAACATCGATAATGTTTATGATGACAGCGCTGGTAACCTTGTCGTGCTTCTTCTTGTCGGTGCTATTCCTCACACAATGTTCTGTCAAGGTCCTGGAGTCCCAGGGAGGGAGGGCCTTGGCTTCTCAGCTCGTAGCTAGGAGATGGTGGCGCCAGTGTTGGTCTGGCGCCTACAGCAGGGAGGTGAGATTAGAGATAGCAGGGAGATGAGGAGTTTAGAGATAACTTCATTGCTTAATCGTTCCATCAACTGGTTCAGTACATATATAGGAGTCTAGCTCCTTGTTCCTGCTGCTGGCTAATTACTCCAGCACGCTAATACATAATAGACTTAATGACTAATCCCTCCAGCTGCTCAGGTCTCTTCCTCTGCCCCTTGACCATTTGCAGCCTGGGTTGCCTCACCAGTGGCTCCTCGAACACGGGGTCGACGGCTGAACTGTCGTCCCCACATCACATCTCTCCCTCCCTCGACGAGCAGCTCGTCCTCGAGCTGGAAGGAAGGGTACCGGTCCTGGAAGCTGGAGATGTCCTCCCAGGTGGCTGAAGCTGCTGGCTCGCCTTGCCAATGGATCAGTACTTGACGAACGCCCCTGGCCAGCCGGGTGCGGGTGGCACGTTCGGGCACCGGCTGAATGGCGCCATGGTGGACAGGCGGCAGAGCCGGAGGGGCAGCCGGTGGAGTGCCGACGAACTTCTTGAGGAGGCCCACATGAAAGACGTCGTGGAGGCGGGCGCGCGGAGGTAGCTTGAGGCGGTAGGCCACCTCATTGATGACTGCTGTGATGCGGTATGGCCCATAGAAACGGGGCCGCAGCTTGCCCTTTGTGGTGTCGGGCAGGGAGGCCGGGGTGCGGTGGCGGAGGCGGAGCCACACCCAGTCCCCCACGGAGAAGCTGACGTCCCTGTGATGCTTGTCGTAGAACTTCTTGTACACAGCTTGAGCTTGCTCCAGGCGGGCATGGGCATCAGCCAGCAGCTCATCGCGTTCAGCCATTGTCTTGGCCACTGCTGCCACGCTGGCGTCTCGCCCGGGCTCATAAGAGCAGATGGATGGGGGCGCCCGTAGACAATCTGGAAGGGAGTGGTGCGGAGGGCTGACTGGTAGGCGGTGTTGTAGACATATTCTGCCCACGGCAGCCACCGCAACCACTGCTTCGGTCGGTCCCCAGTCATGCATCATAAGTACATGACGATGACCTTGTTGGCAGCCTCCGTCTGGCCATCGGACTGGGGGTGGAAGGCAGTCGTCATGCGGAGCTTGATTCCTGAAAGGCACATTAGCTCATCCCTTAAAAGAGATGTGAATACCGGGTCTCGATCCGAGATGATGGAGTGGGGAAGTCCATGAAGGCGCACGATCTCGGAGAAGAAAGCTTGGGCCACCGATTCAGTATGGATGAGCTTGGCCGGAATGAAGTGACAATATTCTTTGAAACGATCGACGACGGTGAGGATCACCGTCTTGCCGCCCACCTTAGGCGGGGGCCTCGATGAAATCCATCCCAATGTCAACCCACACCGAAGATGGCACCGGAAGAGGCAGCAGTAGGCCGGCTGGGTGGAGGTGCTCGGGTTTTATACCGCTGACAAGTGGAGCAGGCGCGGATGTGTTCTTGCACGGCTGCCCGGAGGTTGGGGGAGTGGATGTCGCGGAGAAGACGGTGGAGGGTGCCCCTGGACGCCCTCATGGCCGTCCCCCATGCACCATGTCCAGCAGCTCCGGTAAGAGGGGCGCCTGGGCCGGGGTGCAGCGCCCCTTGAAGGTGACCACCCCGTCGGTGATGGCCCAAGGCGCCTGACATTGGCCTGCAGCGATCTCCTCCTGGAGGGCGGTCAGCACGGGGTCCTCCTGGTTGGCTCGGCGAAGACGATCCACTTAAGTCGGCGGGGGCCCGTGATGGCCATGGACATCGCCTCGTCGATTGTCACGCGAGAGAGGGCGTCGACCAGCGTGTTAGCGCCGCCCGCCGGTACTCCACCGTGAAGTCAAACCCCAGCAACTTCCCCACCCAATGATGTTGGGGGATGGTAGAGAGCCTCTGATCAAGCAGAAATTTGAGGCTAAAGTGATCTGTTCTCACCAGGAAGGGACGTCCCCACAAGTATGGACACCAGTGCCGTATGGCGGCACCAGCCCAATCAACTCTCGTTCAGATGCCGCCAGGGAACGGTGGCGTGGGGGGGGCTGGTCGCCGAAGAAGGCCACCGGGTGCTGGTCTTGAGAAGAACGGGCCCGAACCCGTGTGTTGAGGCGTCGCGATTCGACGATGAACGGGCGGCTGAACCGGCAACACCGAACAGCGCCGTGGTCACCGCCGTCTTGAGCGCCGCAAACGCCGTGTCCGCGGCAGGGGACCAAGAGAAACCCTCCTTCTTGAGCAGCGCCGTCAGCGGAGCAGCGATGGTGCCAAACTCCTTGACGAACTCGCGGTAATAGCCCGCAAGCCCGAGGAATCCTCTGACTGCGCGGGCTGATTGGGGCTGGGGCCAGTCCATCACAGCCTGGACCTTCTCGGGATCCATGGCGACACCGGCAGCAGATATGGTGTGCCCCAGGTAGGAGATGCGGTCGGTGCTGAAGGCGCACTTCGAACGCTTGACGAAGAGCCGATGTTGGAGGAGAACAGTGAGGACTGCCCGGACATGTTGCAGGTGTTCTGCCCGTGAGCTGCTGTAAATGAGGATGTCGTCGAAAAAGACAAGGACGAACCGGCGAAGGAATGGCCGGAGCACCTCATTCATCAACGCTTGAAAGGTGGCCGGCGCATTGCAGAGGCCGAACGGCATCACGAGGAATTCGTACAAGCCGTCGTGCGTCCGGAACGCCGTCTTCTCGATGTCGTCGGGGCTCATCCGGACTTGGTGGTACCCGGAGCGCAGGTCCAGTTTGGTGAAGAACCGGGCACCATGCAGCTCGTCCACGACGGGGATGGGGTAGGCGTCCTTGACGGTGATGGCGTTGAGTGTGCGGTAATCCACGCAAAACCGCCAGGACCCGTCCGCCTTCTTCACAAGCAGTACCGGCGAGGAGAACGCGGAGGTGCTGCGCCGGATGAGGCCCTGGTCTAACATGGTGGAGCACTGGCGCTCCAGCTCGTTCTTGTGGGCGACCGAGTAGCGATATGGACGAGCCGCCACCGGTGACGAGCCGGGCACCAGGATGATGCGATGATCCCGCGCGCGTGGTGGTGGCATGCCAGAGGGCTCGGTGAAGATGGAGGAAAACTCCTCCAGCAGGGTCGGCATGAGGTCGGCGGAGCATGCGCGAAGTCCCGGAGAGGCCGGGCCTGCCACGCCCTTCCAGCAGACACGATGGTCGCCGTGCCAGAAGGACATGGTGAGGGAGCTGAAGTCCTACAGGATTGGCCCCAGCGTGGCCAGCCAGTGCGTGCCGAGCACGACGTCGTAGCCGGCGAGCGGTAGGGCGAAGAAGTCCATGGAGAAGGAGGTGCCCTTGATGGAGAACGGGGCCGCGCGGTAGATGCCCAGACGGGGCACGCGCTCACCACCGCCACCGTGACCCGCATGCCCCCATGTAGATGTATTTTGAGGTTGGTGCGGGCTGCTGCTTCAGCGACCACAAAATTGTGGGTCGAGCCCGAATCGAGTAGCGCCGGAGACGCCACCCAGCGGGATCGCTTTTGCATGGTCTCCCCATGCGGATCCCCGATTGCGTGAAGGGAGATCAACGGGTCGTCCGTGGCACCTCCAGTCTCGTCCTCCACGCCCTCACCATCATCCGCAAGATCAAGGAAGAAGAGGCGCGGGCAGACTTTGTTATGGCGCGCCATATCTTTTGTTGCAATTAAAACGAGAGTCCCGCTGCGGCGGTCATCCATCTTGGCAGCGGACGGGGACGCCGGATCGACCGCCCACCGCGGCGGGCGCCGGCGTGGTGGAGCTTGATGAGCATGTGGGGAGGAGCCATCGGGGCCCGGCCGGGCCGGGTGGCCGACAGCGGGCGCGGCGACGCGAGGCGAGGTGGTGCCGCCGAAGCGCCGGCCGGGGCGAGAACACTCTGCTCCGTGTTGATGCTCACTAACTCATATTTTTTATGCATCAACCATTCATGGAAAAGAACTAAAATAAAATTAGATAACCTTATTAGGGTTTTTCTACTAATGAATTCCATGAGTTTTGGTAAAGTTGTGATTTGCGGGGACTTAACGTAAAATCAGCGAAATGACGTGGCATACGACCAACGTAACGCAACGCAATCCAACCTCAAACAAGTCCGAAAGGCTACGGATCTCTCCCCGACGTGAACTAACCGGAACCAAGAAATACATTATCTAGAAGACTCGAGAAGGCACGACGATCGGCGGGACCCGGAGGAGACCCCCCGGGCCGATCGGCCTCAACTATTAGGCCGATCGGCCCCCAGCCGCCGTCTCAGCTCCTCAGCTCGGAGCGTTCCTCAACCGCCTCCAAGACTCGATCTAAACCGGTTGATTTGAGTCGGTTTGATCCGAGGGCGACGAAAGAAGTGCGGGATTGATTCAAGGTTAATACCACATCGCCTTTTGTTGAAGTAGAAGAGAAGGAGGAAGACCGATATATAAACAGCCCAAGACCCCTCAAGCCAAGACAAGTCCAAGTTTGATCTAAAGCTTCACGTTCAATAAGAAGTAGATCAAGGAAGAGCCAAGACAGGGGAACAAGAAGAGGAGACACCACGAGATAGGATAGCTAATTCATAGCTCTTTGAGCCTAGATTAGATAGAAAGTCAGGTTTAGAGAAGAGAGAGTGTATGCTCAGGTTACGATCGATAAGTTACACTATGGATCAATATAATTATTGTTTTCATACACCTTCGTGCTATTTAATTATTATGCATACAATTAGTTTACTTACACTTTATTCTAGTCATAGCATATTTGATATAGTCATTATTCATGGTAATTCGAAGTACTTATTCGTAGAGCTCTAGTATATTACAATTTGTATGCTAGGTAATAGAGAGTATGTAAGCATGGTGCTTAGATATAATTTATTTTGCTTGATTCACCTTATATGCGGGTCGTGTGGTAGATCGTAGTGGTGACAAAGCACTATTGAGTCCTTTGCAATCCTCCCCGTGTATAAGACTAGTCGATAATGATTCTTGGGATGATCTTGTTTCATTCTTGATTTTCTTAAGTAATCTTTCGGGGTACACATTTTTATTTATGGTTTTGATTTATATATGATCTTATGCTATGCCTGTTTATTTCCACTTCGTAAATTCTTTGTATGCTACATAAGAACTGTCCCGTCTGTCATAAATCCAATCCTAATCTAACTAGGAATTAATCTTATCCTATTGTTCACCACGTGCACCTCACCTGTCTTATATACCTTATCATTATTATCTTTTATTGGCTCACCCTGTTTAAGTAAATGCTAAACCACCGAATCTCATTAGTCTTCTATCACTGTCCTTAATCAAATGAATTGTTAATCTTATCTTCCTCGTGGATTCGATATTTAAAACCCTCCCCGGGTGAAATGCTCACTGGATATCCGTGCGCTTGCGGATCTATTTCTCTGTAAGTTAACAAATACCAACAAGCATTTTCTCGGGTGCGCCGTTGCCGGGGAAGATTTAGATAACTTTTCTTTTTGATTATTGATAGATGAATTCTAAGTGTGGATTTGCTACTTAGCATCCCTGCTTAAACAGATTTACCCGTTTATTGTCTTTTTCCATCTTACTTGCAGGGTATTAACAGGTTAGACTGTGATTCACTATACTTCATCATCCGAATCAAGTCAACCAGCAACACCAAGTTCCTGAAGCCATGCCTGAAAAGACGTTGCGAGAGTTCTCTGCTCCAAACATCGAGAACATTCGCACTGGACCTACACTTCAAATCAATCATGAGTTCGAGCTCAAGGCAAGCCTCATCAACATGGTGCAAGCTAACCCGTTTGAAGGAAAGACACATGAAGATGCAAGCACTCATCTCCAGACTTTCATGGAGATAGGCGCCACCATCAATATCAAGAACATTCCCAAGGACATGATCCTGCTCCGTTTATTCCCTTTCTCACTATCAGGAAGAGCGAGGCAATGGTTCTACTCCAGTGAACAAAAGATAGACACATGGGAGAAATGTTCAACCACATTCTTATCAAAATTTTTCCCCATAGGCAAAACCAATGCCTTACGTGGAAAAATTACCAACTTTCAGCAGCAAAAGGGAGAATCTATTCCAGAGGCATGGGAACGTTTTCAAGAATACATATCAGATTGCCCTCACCATGGAATGGAAGAATGGATGCTCTTACAAGGATTCTACCATGGACTAATTCAAAAACCAAGAGAGCATCTAGATGCCCTTCTTTGGAGGATCATTCTTATCACTCACACCAGGGAAAGCCAACATACTTATGTGTAAGATATCAGAAAATCAAGGCTGGACCCTGAAGAACACCCAATACTGTCATCAAAGTGAAGAAATAGAAGAAGAACAAGAAGACTTGAAGGCAGTATCAACTGGGATGGACGTGCTACTAAATTGGCTTGAGGAGCGAGCCAACTACAAGAAGGATCGACAAGCTTTACAAGACTACATGAACGCTTCAAGAAGTTCAAGCTTGGTGGTTCACGAATCAGCACCAACCCAAAAAAAAGAAGACCAACCACCCGACCAACTTACGCGAGGGTAAGTATTCAGTAATAACTTTAATTCGGTTAATAAATTCAAGCAACCTTCTTTACGAGAATTAATTGAAGAGCAAGTTAAAATTAATGATAATTTCTCTAAGAAGTTAGTTGCTAATGATAAAATTCTAGAAGATATAAATGCTAAAATGGATAACTTTTTCTGCTATGATAAAAGAGCAAGTTGCTTTTAATATCAAACTAGAATCAAAATTATCAAAATTGTCTCTTTGCTATGCTGTTGCCACTAATCATGAGCAGGTACATAACATCCGAACGAGAGGTGGTAAGCAAACTACCGATCCACCATACCCGACAGGGAGCAGTAAGACCTTCGGCTAGGAAACCTCACGGCACTGCAGCCTCTGCGCACCACCCGTAGTACCGGCCAACATTCGAAGACAAGGATGATGGCGTAGAAGAAGTTGTGCGCCAAGAACCCGTGGGACAAGACTTTTCACGACACCAACTTCCTACCATATCCAAGAAGAATAAGAAGACCTCAAGTTGATGATCAATTCGGCAAATTCATAGAGGTAATCCAGAAACTTTATATTAATGTACCTCTTTGGATGCCATGCAGGTCCCTACATACGCCAAGTACATTAGAGATATCTTAAACAAGAAGAGACCACTACCAACCACGGAGATCATCAAGCTAACGAGGAAGAGTGTAGTGCGGCAATCCTAAACACATTACTCATCAAGAAAAGGATCCAGGATGCCCCACTATAGGGTGCTCAATCGGAGATCAATATTTCAACAACGCACTCGTGATCTTGGAGCAAGTGTCGGTGTTATGCCCAAGGTTGTCTTCGACAAGCTCAAGCACCCTACCTTGGTTCCAACATCAATGTGTCTACAATTAGCGAGATCAATCGGTTCGCTACCCGTTAGGAATCGGGCCGAGAATGTTCCGGTGAGGATCCGGGAGTTCTTTGTGCCGATCGACTTCGTTGTACTGGACATGCACCCAGACTCCAGGGTCTCACTCATCCTCGGACGACCATTCACGAGCACCGCCAACGCTAACATCAACGTCCGTCTTTGAGAGATCACCTTTGAGATCAATGGAAAGGAGGAGAAGTTCGCCTTCAAACCCGGACCAGAACTCGCCACCAATACGAACATGATCGATCAAGAGAAGCGATGCCGGACGAACCATCCTCTCCGATGGAGGATGCAACGGAGGATTAGAAGATTGGAAGGTCCGTTCAAGGACCTTAACTACGGACCCTCGCCGTCGTAGGTAATTCGGTAAAAATTTAAAATCAAAAATATTTTATTCTTTGCATTTATCTTTCTGCAATTTAAATTCTGCACTTTTACATTCACCATAAAAAGAAAAATTACGCCCCATGATTAATAATTTATACGGAGTAAAGCCCGTTTAATTACTTTTCTCGTGGTGGCATAAAAATAATTTTTTTACTTCGCTACTTTACATCTTTCATTTTTTTTATTCAGAAAATACAAAAAATTTTACAACCTTACAAGTGGGACCCATATATGTCATAGGGACAAAACATAAAATCATCACTTTCTTTATTCCCTTTTCTCCTCCACCATCCAATTTCCACCAGCATACTTCCACTTGACCTAACATATACTATTCTAGCGTGGAATTTCAGCAAATAATAGATGGTGGAGAGGGCACCCGAAGGGGCCCACTTGTGGGGCCGACCGGCCCAATAATCAGGCCGATCGGCCCCCCCCTCCTGGCCTATAAATAGAGCCGCCAGCCTTCTTCTCTTCTCATCCCAATCAACTAGAAATTCTGGTTTCCAAAGAGAGAAGAAGAACTGCCTTGAGCAGATTAGGAAAGAATTAGAGGAGAGAAAAACTTAGAAGAAAAAAATCCTTTAGAAATCCTCTCGCCAAAATCCCAGAAAATGTCGTCCTTGCTTGGAAGGCTTCGCCGGTCACGCTCAAACTCTCGGGCTGGTTCCGAGCAATCAATGAGCACCGACACAAGAGCAACGCCATCACCTCTAGCTTCTCCGTCTCCAATGCCTTCACCAAGCCAAGGTAAAACTCGACCTTAGACGTACACCTTCATTTGCAAGCAGGGAGAAGAAAGGAGTAGGTATAATAAACTTAAGAACAGAGATTTCTCACTTACTCCTATGCTAGATAATACATTCATGGACCGTATAGGAATTTTACCAGAATTCAATACTATTTTTCAAATTCTGGGATGGTCTTCTTTCTACGACACCTCTGAGAGGGGGTGCCGGCTTCTCACATTAGAATTTTTGTGCACACTAAATTACACTGAGGATGGTACCGGAGTGACCTTTCGGTTATTCTCGCAGACTTACACGATGACATGGAGACAACTTCGGTCTTTGCACTAGGTTTTGAGTCAAGCTGCCCCATAAATGTAACCTCCACCTTAAGCGACTTCAACAGGGAAGTATTCGGAATGAAATCAGCGGGGAAGGGTATGTTCCAACCGACCTCGCACAAATGACATCCACCTTCCAACACTAAGATTCTTACACAAATGGATGGCCCTTGTCCTTTTCCCACCGAAAGGACAATATCACCGTCATCTGAGCATCGAGCCGGCATTCCTATATGCCGCATTTGTTAGAAGGACATCCGTTTCACTGTTATGTCACTAGTAGACCATTGGCTATCACTCCCCAACTTAGTTGGAGAGATAAGCTGCACTTCATTAATCACTTTCGTATAGCCAATGATCTAGGCCCCGGGAGATGACACAACCATCACGTACATAACCACTCCACGAGACATCATAGGGTGCGACTATTTCCGCCAGGGGCCGTTGGGTAGAAAAAGACCGAGAACAGTATTACTACCTTCATAACAACAATGCAATCCCGTTACCTAACCCGGGATTAGGCATATACTGCGTGCAATCTTTCTTGATATATCGCGAGCACAGCCCGGTCCAACGTCGACCATCCACGTCAAGCGAGCTTCAACATCCCAATACGGAGGAGCTGACCAAACTCCGGAGGGTGCAGCGTACCAAGCATACGAGGGCTTCGTGCCACCACATCCCGTCGCGCCTACCCGGGAGGATCGCTGCCCCACAGGAAATGCGGAAAGGTAGTCATCTTTGCATTTATGCCGGCCCGTCATTCTTTTGCGGGTTACGAGTACGCGATCCGGCAATATCCGGGGTATGCACGCGACAATATCGCACCCTAATCAACACTCCGAACGCCCACTCCGACATCTTGTACAATCGGCAAGAGTGGATGCGCAAAGGGGGAGAGCATTTGGACGACATCCGGGACGCGGTGGAGACCAACACGAACAATTTGGAGAGACTTTTCGGCGAATGAGACATAGGTAAGTGCATCAAGCGGCTTGGGGGAGTGGTCCCCGTTAAAAACCCGGTGAGGGGAAACCACTGTCAAACCAACAAGCCGTCGGACCCTTTGGGGAAGGAGTGCCCCCAAGGTAAGTATCTATCTACCTATTTATCTATTTATCTATATTACTATGGTTTTTAATTATTTAGCTATATTTGAGTCCGTCTATTTAGCTAGTATAAATAATATTTGGTTTTTAATATATATATAGGCGTGCTTAAAAAAAAAATGAGAATAATAATTATATTGATATGTGAATTATGCTATAAGAACATGATAGATGTTGTTCCTCCGTGATCAATGCCTAGTCTACCATATTTATTTCTCCCAACATGGATATAATTGTTAAGATTCTAAAACATGCTTTGAACTTGAGTTCGTGGGAGTATGATCTTAAATTTCAAGTCTAGGCAATTGACGATATGATATGATAAAAGTTGAGCTACTATCTATCTTGTTCATATGTGACACTTAAATTCTGGAGTATTAATCTTTGAATTTTTAAATGAGTTTCTGTATGACATAAGCCCGATAAAATGAAATAAATGCCTTGTTGAAAATATGCTAAAATTGCACATTTATATATCTCTCTATGCTTTCAAGAGACTTGGGCATGACAAGCAAAAATAAAAAAAAAAGAAAAAAAATATATATATGAGAGAAAAGTGAGATGAGAAAGAGGGAGAGAAATGAACAAGTGTTCTACTAGGCGAGAAGGGCCTACCTCCCTAATAAAAGAGATGAAAATGAACAAATGTTCGGAGCGAGTAGAGCTCACATCTCGAAAAAAAGAAAAAGAAAAGGAGAGAGAAGAATGTGACAAAAAGTCAATACGAGTGAGAAGAGCTCACCTCTCCAATTAAGTTGTCATGTAACCCGAGGTTCTTTAAAATTCATTGCCATAAAGAGAGATATATTTTCAGAAACAAAAAAGAAGCAAAGAAAAGGGCTAAGAAATTAAATGTTCACTATTAATTGTTGTCATACGGGGAATACTACGTGCTTTCACTTTATAATCTTTTGTAAAACTCGGGGTTATAGTGAAACCACGAACTTGAGACATGGTGTTTGACTTAATTGTTCTATCTTTCAATAGTCCAAGATTCATGATGATAAAAACCCCATGCTCTCAAGTAAATATAAGCAAGTTTATGATTCTAAATTTTTCATCCTATCTTGGTCGAGATTTGATTTGGTAACACACACGAGTCTTGCTAGGGACTAGCAAGAGGTAAGCTTGGGGAGTTTGTTGATGCTCACTAACTCATATTTTTATGCATCAACCATTCATGGAAAAGAACTAAAAATAAAATTAGATAACCTTATTAGGGTTTTCTACTAATGAATTCCATGAGTTTTGGTAAAGTTGTGATTTGCGGGGACTTAATGAGAAAATCGGCGAGAAATGGCGTGGCATACGACCAACGTAGCATAGCAACGCAATCCAACTCGAAACAAGTCCGAAAGGCTACGGATCTCTCCCCGACGTGAACTAACTTCGGAACCAAGAAATACATTATCTAGAAGACTCCGGAAGGCACGACGATCGGCGGGACCCGGAGGGGAGACCCCCCCCGGGCCGATCGGCCCAACTATTAGGCCGATCGGCCCCCGGGGCCGCCCGTCTCAGCTCCGGCTCGCGGAGGCGTTCCTCAACCGCCTCCAAGACTCGATCTAAACCGGTTGATTTGAGTCGGTTTGATCCGAGGGCTTAATTTAAAGAAGTGCGGGATTGATTCAAGGTTAATACCACATCGCCTGTTGAAGTAGAAGAGACAGAGGAAGACCGATATATAAACAGCCCAAGACCCCTCAAGCCAAGACAAGTCCAAGTTTGATCTAAAGCTTCACGTTCAATAAGAAGTAGATCAAGGAAGAGCCAAGACGGGAACAAGAAGAGGAGACACCACGAGATAGGATAGCTAATTCATAGCTCTTTGAGCCTAGATTAGATAGAAAGTCAGGTTTAGAGAAGAGAGAGTGTATGCTCGGGTTCCGGATCGATAAGTTACACTATGGATCAATATAATTATTGTTTTCATACACCTTCGTGCTATTTAATTATTATGCATACAATTAGTTTACTTACACTTTATTCTAGTCATAGCATATTTGATATAGTCATTATTCATGGTAATTCGAAGTACTTATTCGTAGAGCTCCTAGTATATTACAATTTGTATGCTAGGTAATAGAGAGTATGTAAGCATGGTGCTTAGATATAATTTATTTATGGATTCACCTTATATGCCGGGTCGTGTGGTAGATCGTAGTGGTGACAAAGACTATTGAGTCCTTTGCAATCCTCCCCCCGTGTATAAGACTAGTCGATAATGATTCTTGGGATGATCTTGTTTCGTTCTTGATTTTCTTAAGTAATCTTCTTGGGTACACATTTTTATTTATGGTTTTGATTTATATATGATCTTATGCTATGCCTGTTTATTTCCACTTCGTAAATTCTTTGTATGCTACATAAGAACTGTCCCGTCTGTCATAAATCCAATCCTAATCTAACTAGGAATTAATCTTATCCTATTGTTCACCACGTGCACCTCAATTGTCTTATATACCTTATCATTATTATCTTTTATTGGCTCACCCTGTTTAAGTAAATGCTAAACCACCGAATCTCATTAGTCTTCTATCCTTTGTCCTTAATCAAATGAATTGT
Source organism: Hyparrhenia diplandra (assembly GCA_015847255.1). Taxonomy (NCBI): domain Eukaryota; kingdom Viridiplantae; phylum Streptophyta; class Magnoliopsida; order Poales; family Poaceae; genus Hyparrhenia; species Hyparrhenia diplandra. The sequence continues at coordinate 554,419 of JADLZK010004743.1, forward strand.
TAATCTTATCTTCCTCGTGGATTCGATATTTAAAACCCCCCGGGTGAAATGCTCTTTGAATATCCGTGCGCTTGCGGATCTATTTCTCTGTAAGTTAACAAATACCAACATCCCGCTACTCCAATTTGCGGGCCATACTCATGGCGACGATGAGAGTCCCCTGGATTGTGCATCTCGGCGTCGTGGCGAGAGGGGGGCCGAGCCCCGCCGTGAAGGCTTGGACCCTCTGTCGTTCCTCGGCGTCCCGACGCGAGGAAGGATAGCCTCGAAGCGGTCCTGATAGTCGGCGACCGTCCCCGTGCGCTTGCACGCCATGAGCTCGCCGAGGGGGTTGGAGCGCGTCGGAGGCCCGTAGCGGAGGTTCAGGAGCTCCGAGAAGCGGGGCCATGATGGCGTGCCCTCTTTCCCCCCGCACTGGATATACGAGCTGCGCCGCCCTCAAGGTTGTAGGAGGCCATCCAAACTTGCTCCTCGGCTGGGATCCGTTGCTGCACGAAGTACGATTCGCAGCGATTGCGGAAGGCCAACGGGTCGGACTTCCCGTCGAATTTGGGGAAGTCCAGCTTCTGGAACCGGGGCGGACGGTCGCCATGATGGTCGCCATCACCGGAGCCCCTGGAGCCCGAGTCGGAAGACGCCGAGCTCTGCTGCAGCGTGACGATCTGCTGCTGCATCGCAGTCATGTTCTTGGAGAATTCCGCCATCATCTTAGCGAGGTCAGAGATGGTTGGTTCGGTCATGGTGGCTGGAGTGGAGGCAGTGGAGCGGGTGGGCGAGTGGCTGGCGGAAGCGGAGGAGGAAGCGGCTGCGGAAACAGAGTGGTGGCCGGAGGATCGCCTGAATCCAGATACCAAGTTGTCAAGGTCCTGGAGTCCCAGGGAGGGAGGGCCTTGGCTTCTCAGCTCGTAGCTAGGAGATGGTGGTGCCAGTGTTGGTCTGGCGCCTACAGCAAGGAGGTGAGATTAGAGATAGCAGGGAGATGAGGAGTTTAGGGATAACTTCATTGCTTAATCGTTCCATCAACTGGTTCAGTACATATATAGGAGTCTAGCTCCTTGTTCCTGCTGCTGGCTAATTACTCCAGCACGCTAATACATAATAGACTTAATGACTAATCCCTCCAACTGCTCAGGTCTCTTCCTCTGCCCCTTGACCATGCGCAGCCTGGGTTGCCTCACCAGTGGCTCCTCGAACACGGGGTCGACGGTTGAACTGTCGTCCCCACATCACAGTTCACTGGTCCTGGTGAGTCAGCATGTATCCCTATTATTTCCTGTGCACAGCCTGACGCATGTAGATGCATGTCGATACAAACATCAGAGTTTCTTCTACTAAACACATCTAGATCAACCTGCAGCGCTAATTCTTCTTTTTCTTATTGTCCTCTTCTATGCAGACAAGATTTACCTCAGTGGTGGGGCACCATGCTTCTACTATTTTAACCCATAGATTCCAGAGGCTGCACCATACTACTCTAGGTAACATGAACACATTCATGCGCAACAAATTCCTTCCACCTATGAACCATCATATGATACTGTTGGTACACAGGTTCAGGGACACAGCGATCTTCATAGAACGACCCGCTCCTTCGGAAGAAACAACAGATGCACCTATACAGGATGCACCGCTTTAGCAAAAGACCATAGCTTAGCTAAACAGCATTGAACCGTTTGACTTCGAGGTAAGCAAAGCGCCCTAACATGCAATTACAAGCAGCCAGGATAAATTGTTTGTGCCTAATGACTGATATGCCCGTCAATTTTAAAATAAGATGAGATGTATAAATGTGCTGTGACAATTTCATCTATACCATCTGATGCAAGTGCTACTTTCAACAACTATGGGTTGCAACCCATATTATCCAACGGCTGCAGCTCCTCCAAGATTCGCGCCGGTTTCTTTCCCGTGTTCTTGCTGCTGCATTCCAGCCTTCCACGTTCCATTCCTAACTCCCTTCACCATTTGCATTTTTCTCCCCCTCTATCTTCGCTCCTCACTATTGCTCTCCACCGCCGCCGCTCCATTCCTGCAGCTGCTCTCTCTCTCTTACCTTCGTCTTCTCCCTCTCTCCCTCTGTCAGTCTCCCCCGCCGCCGCCGCCGTCCTCTACCAGTATCTCCACCCCAAATCTCTATTCTCCATTCCTCCAGCTGCTTCTCTCTCTCCTCTCCTTACCTCCGGCACATCAAGGCGCATGTCCACCTGAGCCCCTCCCTCTCAATCTCTTTCTTCCATGCCACTGAATCTTTCTTCCAGATTCGAGGTTTTCTTTTTCAGCTATTCTCTCTTCCGTTCTCAATCCCTATCATTTTTCCCTATCGGCATTCTATTATCTTTTCCCAAGCTGCTTGTTCGGATCTATGGCTGCCCGAACTTTCCCTCTCTAATTTCTTCTGCCATACCTGTCTTCCACAAACTACTGTTATCCTCTTCCACAATATTTTTATTTGGTTTAGTTCTCTTCTATTATTGAGTAAATTTTACTCAATAGATCTGATATCTAGTTCAATTTCATTATGGCGTAATGAAGTAGATCTGCTATCTAGTTTCAATAGTTGTATTGAAGTGGATCTGATATTTAGTTTTCTAGTTCAATTTCATTATGGCGTCCCTGCTGCTACTAGCCTCCAAAAAATTTATCCCGTTTTTCTTCGTATTTTCACTCACGTTTGTCCATCCATCGAGTGTCAGGTACATGTGCTTTAGCAGTTTTTCAGGCTCTTTGGAACAGTGAAAAATGCATCCTCTTTAATTGCCTGTTTTTTAGATTCGTTCTATCCTTTCTGTTCAAACTGATCGATGAAGGCACTGCCCTGCTACTTAGTTCACGTTCTGAAACTGCATAAATTATTTAGTTGCATATTTATGGTACAGCTACTCAGGAGTAGGCTGTAGCACAGAGGAACTTTTCACTTTATGTCTTGCTGCTAGCTGGAGTAATTGCACTGTATGCTTTTCTTTTTGACATTTAGTTGACACCGACAACACAGTTATTGTATTAGATATTTAGATGTGCCACTACTAACGAGGCATGCCAATGCATGGATTGTGCTTTTGTGAGTCTAACAGGGTATTTAATTTAATCTATGTCCCAATAAAAAAGAAATGCATATTTAGTTTAGTTTAAATCATGTATTTCTTAATTGTGCTCTGCTAACCTCTGCTTCTATTTTTATGACAGATCCATTGCTTTTTTGTTTCTTTTAGGATATATCAGTTTATGTTGTACCTCTCATAGGAATGCACAATATTTTTGAACTTCTTGTTCATCCAAATTTTGTTTGATCATACTTATTAAAATTCTAAAGCAAGCATAGCTGATAAAAAGTTTGTGAAAACTGTGCCTTGAAATTCTTAGATTTGTTAACTCAATTCAGTGTGGTCAGCAATTGGACTAAGAATACACATGCTGGCTTTAGAATTTCAAGGCAACCCATAGTTGTATGATGTGTAGTTGTGGTAGATTTGCCTGGTGACTATGATTTCTTTTTTTCCTACAGACTATTGCCTTCATTAGTCCCCTATAAATCTGAACTTTTTTTTTTTAAAAAAATGTTTTCATGCTAACCAATCAAAGCCCTTGCTTGCTGGATTAGCAACTCAGCGAAAAAACATATGATCAACTGCCCCTTGCTGACCGGGTAGCAAACTTGGAAGCTCTGTCTGAAGCTGCGCCAGAACGCTTCTGCCTATTTTATTATCTATCTTTAGATTTTTTCCCCCTATAGATAAACTAATGAGCCACTAATGTAAATTAACTGACAATATTTATCTTTTTCCTCCAGATTACTTCTACTCTATATTATCTCTGATTCTTGCATTGTTGTGGAAGGCTACCAACAAGAACCTGCCTAGACAGTCTAATAAAAACAATACATGGCATAGCAGTTTTCTGTATTAAGGTATTATGATGTCCTTCTCTTTTTCCCTTTGGTCACTTAGTCTATTTACTTGCTTTTTTCCCCTTATGATAGTATTTGCTTATACTGTACCATTAAATGATGGGCATTAAGGAAATATTTGGCTTATACTCTACCATGTTGAATGTTTGTGATGTTGCCTAGCCAAAGTTAAGATAGCTACCAGTTGACTTTTGCTCCTGTTCCTCAATTAACCTATGCTAAATAGACCTGCATTATTAATCATGGTGTATCTGTGTATGTATTGGGCTTAATTGTTTGTCATCCCAGTTTAGTCATCAGGAGCACTTGTGTGCGGTTGGCTTGCCAAACATGACAAATGTAGGTTCAACGTCGGTCTGTGAAGGTCATAGTAGAGGAGAAAGTACATGCTATTATTGTATGCGTGCTGATATTGTAGATCTAGAACTTCAGTCATAAAAAAGTAGAATAGTTTGGTTTAATGCAATGCCTGTTAGTTCCTCTTTCTCTTTCTTTTCTTCCTTGGATCAAACGATTTTGTTTGTTCATTAGTGCAACTAGCCTGTAGACTGTTATTGTATTACAGAACAGGTTCGTTGTTGTGCAAACTGAGGAGGTAGTCTCAAAGCTTGAACAATGAATTGCATTATGAACCTTCAGGCCACACCTCCCACACTTGATCACATGTCCTGGTTTCTTTTTATTTTTCTTAGATTTCTTACCACCTAACAAAAGCAACACTATTTGTTAAAGAACTAGCTATGTTAAAGAACCAGTCCAGCCTATTTTATAAAAGGAAGCTTAAGAAAATCTAAGAGCCGTCGGTGCAAACCTAATATAGCACTAGCCATATGAACTAAATGCTCAATCACATTGAATAACATATTGAATTAAAAAAGACAAAACAGTGCTACACCGAACTCAGTTTCATAATTCTGTTACAAACTCAGTTTCATAATTTGAGATGTATATTAATTTAACTTGTATTCTAGTACAATTTTGGTCTGTATGGTACCAAACTCAGTTTCATAATTCTGGTACAAGTTTGGCATGTATCACAAATTCTAGTACAAGAACTGGAATAGAATATTGAAGATATGAGGGACTGGAACAGAAACTTTTACTTCTATACTTCTATACAAAGTAGCACTAAAAAATATGTTGATATGCAGTGGATAATATGTTTCATAATTCACAACTTTCAAAGCATTGTGTCACCCAAACAACACTGATTGAAAGACAAGTTTATTTTAATGATGACAACGACCCTGTCGCAAAAATTCAATGTCTGCAGATCAGTGCCAATGGTTGCTTCCAGTAACATCTTGTACAACCTTATTCATTCCTTGTAGGATATTATGTAGAATTTTTACAAAAGATACTTTTTATACATGTTTGTCTTAAATAGTTGTATTATTTGATCAACAACGCCACACTGTTGATATAAGTGATTCATTATTAGTACCGCATGATTCCTGCTTGTCTTATTATCCTATTTGTTGTCTTATTATCCTGTCTGCAGCAAATGTGGTCTTAATGGTCATACTGACAAGGATTGTTTGGTTGTTGATACGGAAGCTTCCTTCTTCGAGTAATTTGCAGTGTTAGTGATTGACATGGATTCACCTGGAGATGTTTTGTTATTTATCATCAAATGACTCTTTTGAATGCAAGAAGTTCAGCTTGGTTTTAAGGATCTGAAGAAGCTGTAGAATGAATTGGAAATCGACTAAGGCGGATTTCCTAACAAGGAACTTTTGGAGATGTGTGATCTGCACATCTTGACTCAATTGTAGAAAAACTCATCTTCTAGTGTCATGGCATTATCAGTATTAGTCAACTAGTTAGACTTGAAATTCGTGTTATGGATTGTTTCGCCATGCTGAAAAATCGTGTTCATAATGAGCACGTACTTATGTAATAGTTATACTCGAATTGCACTTTGCATCATCAAATTCTGTCTACAGTTTATATATTGCATAGACGGGAGAACTAGTCTTTTTTATCAAAAAAAGTCAAAGTGACTCATAATTTAAAATGGAGGGAGTAATTAATATCTGAAATGCATTTTTGGAAGAAACGATAAAATAATTGATAATAAAAATGCCTACGGCAGAGGTAGAATAAGAAATCAAAGAAAGGATGACCATAAAAATGAAGAATGGTAGAAAATAATTAGAAATGTGCAGCATGTGACTGGCCCTATTGAATATTAACAAAAAGATACAGTACAGTACAGAAAGGGAATGACCGACACGTAGTAGTTGTTGTACTACTGCTATTGCAGTACTGTTGTTTTTTAAATGGACGAGAGTACCTGTACCTGACACATGAAAGATAAGGGAATGGCTGGACATATGGGAAAGGAGATTCGGTGGAGGGAATGGGAGAGGTGGGAAAGCTAGTTGACTGGTGCACGGATCTTGACGCACATTCATAGGCTGAGATAATATGTGTGGCAACATATAGTTGTTGCAAGAGGTTTCCGCTGGCCCTTTTCTTCCATGTCTTGCATGACATATACCACCATTTGACATCAGATGCAGCAAGTTATTTTACAAAAGCTACCACGACGTGTACCTACTACAACTGCAGATCCCAGGAGAGGTTAAGGAGAAGCAGCTGTCATCGGATCTTCTAACCTAATGATAGGCCAAAGTACAGGCACACCCCAGTCTGATAATAGTGCCGTCAGCATTCACGCCGCTACACAGGTTGTGCAGTTTAGTTAAACTTGCCTTCTTCTTTCAGGCACTACACTCTTCATACATATGCACTTAGTCCATCGACCACTAATACCCAACTAAAAAGTTTCAGCAGGTTCAGAGTGACATGTCGCTTATTGAGGCTGGTACAGACATGGCATTCTCTATATACTTTTAGACATCACATTGCACTGAAAGTTTTCTAGGTTCATATCTGTCGCTTTACTACCATCCTATACGTGCAGACCCCAGTTCCATCACTCCAAACAGATGATGATCTCCCAAAGGAAAGCACCGACAGGTATCATCGAATATCTTGCCTATAAACATCCTGTAATATTTAAGACAAATTATGCTTATCGAAGAACATGAGTGTTTGCTAAATGCTCTCTCTATTAGGATGTCGTCCAAAGCTCGCAAAAACTTGATTGGAGACCTCAATGCTGCAGACAAGGCATGTTCACAGCAACTCCATGCACCTTTGTTTTTATATTACCATGCATAATCGATACCGCCTCTGCCTCTAATATGTTTCGGTGTTATGATCAGGACGCTTCTACTACTATCTACACGATGCAGGCCAGCCCAGTGATGCAGACGTCATCCAACCGAAGGGAAAAAGGTATCATTTACAGGACCTCACACTACACAGTAAAGAAAACCAAAAAATGGATCCCGCAAATGTTTCTAACAAGATATGATAAATGCCGCAGGCTCTCAAAACTGGCGCTACGAAGGCCGGTAAATCAGCCCAGCTGAACACCGGGAAATAGGTAGGAAAGAGATTCAAATCATGCCATTGCTTTCTCCTCATTGACTACTCATCATATTTTTTAAAAAAAACTACTACAGTTGCACGCGATGGCCAAACCACATTATCTAGCACGTTTAGCACCACACCTACTGCACGGCCGCGCGAATGAGAAGGTCAGGGTCTTCTTTTCTACTCATCAACGTCACTATTTTACAGTTCCCTTAGTCTAGGTTCTCTCTCCTACTCTACTGAAACAAACTTAGAAAGTGAGCTGAGAGCAGCAATATTTCTTGTCCTGCTAGGTAATAAAGATCAGGAGATTGCATTTCTTCAGGGCCTGAGGTGCTATGTCGAACACAGTTTACGTTGTAATATATAAAGAGTGAGACATCATTCTGATCAGTGCAATATCAAAGGCTAATCTTTGCTCGCAAACCTAGACGTGATCGAGCAATTCATCTTAGTTCAACCAGTGCATCGTACTAGATATAAATACATAGCGAGTCATATGAGAGAGACATCTATTCTTGTCCAGTTAAAGTCACTGAATTATCTTTGTAAAGTTTTATCTTAAAATATTATATTCATAAACAAAACATGCTGGTATTTTCATATTTACATGGCGTTCTTGCAATATAAGTTTTTTTTGTTGCTACTGTTTATGGCTCCCGCAGGTCTTCTTCAACTGATGCTCCTAATTAAGACACCAAGCCGATGGATTCGGACACACAGCAACCAAACAACCTGACTAGACAAGATTACTCAGCTGAACTATGAAATTAACTTCCCTCTTGGCGTTTTATGTCTTTTTTAATATTATCATCTACAATTAGCTTTACTATGGCTTTGTATCAGACAAAAACTACTTTCTGTATATACGCAAGTTACACTTTCTATATATACGCAAATTATAGCTGTGCAATATGGAAACACTTATATAACACTAAGATTATATCTTAGCTATGTTTTTTACCTGCTATTATGTCTCAATGGTTAGTATCAAATTAGCTTCTCATCTATAATTTGTATCTGCAGAGGCGCGCGGAGGCGCGCGCCCTTCTACTAGTGCTCCCTAGATTAGGAAAACCCTTTTGACATATATATAGGCTACTTGCTTTGCATTGAGTTTGTTCAATCTTTATCGACCCTTAGAAACTTGTCATGCTGATCATGTACACTCCACCACTATTCCATCTCATTCACTCTATTGCACTCCACTCCACTCCACTCCATTCAGACATATGCTATTTCCATACTGGAAGTACGCATCCACCACTACCATATACACCCATTATGCATCCACTATATCCACAAAAAATGTTGTACTCCTATCCTGGGATAGAGCAACCAAAAATATTCCCTATACCCTTCCACTCTTTCATATCCAGCCAATGTCTTTCAAACTTCCATTACTCTTGTCTATCTCTCAAAAAGTTATTGCGAAAGAGGTTTGGGTTGTATTTAAAAAAAAGAGAGAAAGAAGGGAGATGAAAAATGAACAAGTGTCCTACGGGCGAGTAGAGCCTACCTCCCTAAGAAAAAGAGGAATAAAGGAGAGTTAAAAAATGGACAAGTGTCCGTTGAAAACAATGGGTACTTAGATACTCACCTCTCCATAAAAGCAAAATAAAGAAAGAAAGAAAAAGATACAACCCAAGTTCTCTCAAAGTTTTCAGGTTTCAAAAAAGAGATGATTCCTCAAGGAGCAAAAGTAGAATTAGGCTTTCCCCTCATTCATTAGATACACCTCATTGCAGTCATTGCATTTCCTACCATTACCTACCACCATACACATGCACCACTTGATCAGTGTGACTCGTGATATTGGATTCATTGCTTGAACTTACAATATATGCTTAGTAAGTATATGTAGTTTCTCCCACCTATGAGCTCCAGATATAAGCCTTAGATATAGGGTGAGAGAGAAGAAGGCATAGTGTCCTACTGCCTTAGTCCAAAAATACCACATATCATGAGAGAAAGGCAAAACAACCTTGCTGCCTTAGTGAGGATCCACCAATACCACAAATGAGAGACTTAAGAGAGTCATACCAGGAACTTTGAGTTTTATTTTGAAAACTTGCAAAAACTCCAGAAGGACAGTTGAACAAAGAGTTTGCGACATGGTGCTTGACTTGATTGTTCTATCTTTCAATTACCCAAGATCCCAAGAAAAAGCTATAAGCTCCATGGTTAAAGGTAATATGGGTAAGTTGAAAGTCGAACAAGTTTATTCTTATCTGGAGGAGAAATTTTGTTTGAAAGCATGTGTACTTTTGAGGTGTGAAAGCGTTGCAGCAACACCTGATCCATTGCTAAGTTTGGCTTTGCTAGGGACTAGCAAAGGGTAAGCTTGGGGGAGCTTGTTGACACCTGTTCTAGCATAAAATTACTAGTCAACTAAACATGAATAAGGGCTTAAAATGAATATCAACATAAGTCTAGGGGCTTAACTAACATAATTTCACGAGCTTTGGTGATTTATATATTTTCAGGGACTTAACAGATAAATGCAGAGAAGAATGGAGAAAGTTTCAGAATATACATCTCATACGATGACAAGACTTGACCGTGAAGTAACTCAACCTGAAATGTGGACTAAAACACTCTAGAAGGTACCAGAGGACACCAGAAGAAACAGGAAGCCGAGAAGCTTCTGAACCCTGGCGGCCGCCAGAGCCTTTTAGGCCGGCCGCCAGGTGGGGTCCTCCTGTCAGCCTCACATTTTTATGTCGGTTTACCACCGACCTTGAGGTTGTATCTACACCGTTATTGAAGGTCGGTTTGATCCAATGGTCATCGTTCATCGCCAAGGCCTATATAAGAAGACCCCCTGACCCCAGGGTGAAACCCTAATTTATTATCATTCATTATCAACAGGTTGAGACCCTGAGTCTCCCTCTAGGTCTAGAGTAGAACTAGAACTAGAAGAGTTAGTATGCAAGAGAGGATTAGAACTCATTAGTTCTAATCTCTAGAACAAGAGAGATAGAGAGAGGGAAGGAATCGGAGGAAGTACTGGCCTGTCGGTGCTATCTCCATACTTGTACCTCGGTGGAAGTTAATCTACACTTGGAATTACTCTGGTAATCTACTTCTTCTTTTAGTAAGTAATATTGTTTATATTTATTCTTATTGGTCTACGAGTCTCTTTTGAGTGCTTTAATCCGGTACCTAGATTAGAGTAATATTTCGCGATGCAAACGTGGTGTTTGGACTCGGGTATCTCGTTAGATACACCCTACCTTCCGGAGTGTGGTAGTTCGTGGTAGTGACAGTACCATTGATTCCTTTAGATTCCACCTCCCGTTGGATAGGATTAAGTAGGAACCAGTTACTGGGGGAATAGTAAGTTTTGGCCTTACTTTCCTTTGAGTACATCCCCATAAGAATACTATCAACATCACTTACCAAGATAAGAATTAGATATCTTAGTAAACCTCTCTACACTCTCAACCCTCTTAAGTCTTGTGCTACTCCTGGTTAAAATTAGATCATAGTCTCCCTCACCCGTTTTCCCTCGTGGATTCGATATTTAAACCCTCTCGGGTGAAGTGCTCGCCGGTATCCGTGCGCTTTGCGGATTATATAAATTATAAATATTTCTGTGGGCTTATCAAATACCAACACAAGCCATGGCCCGATTGCCAGCCGGCGGCTGGCCCAAGCCGCGCCCGGCAAGGGCAGCCGACCCGGCCAGGGGCGGCGGCGGGGCAACCAGCCAAAGCAAAGGGCGGCGTCAACGGGCGGCCCGGTGAGTGGAGGAAGCGCGACCTGCGAAGCAAAGCGACCGGCCAGAACCACGGTGCTTCCCATCGAGCAGAGCAACGAGCCTAGCCCAGCGAGGCGCCATGGCCCAGCATGGGTTGGTGAAAGGTCCTAAATGGCTAGAGGGGGTGAATAGCCTAATAAAATTTCTACAAATTCACTAGACAAACTTGTTAGAATAACAAATGGCGATAAAAGCATTTGCTCTAGCTCTACTTGTCGGCAAGCCCCCTATCAACAATTCTAGTTTCTATTGTCTCTAATTCACACAAGAAGCTATGTCACTACTTTACTCCTAGGTGAACAAGCTAATTACTCTAGAAACCTAAGTAATACTACTCAATCTACACAAGCACAATATATATCAAAGTAATGCAGGAGTGTAGAGATGATATACCACAATGTCGAGGTTAGTCAATCCAATCACCAAGCATGATACAATGAGATAACCAATATGAAGCCAATCACCAAGAGATGACAAAGAGACAAGTGGAGACACAATGATTTACCCCGAAGTTCACTTGAGCACCCGTCAAGCTACGTCTCCGTTGTGCCGACCTTCTCACGTGTGGGGCAAGGTGGAGCTCACTCTAGCCAAGTGCCTTTAGGCTACTTGCACCCAAAGCAAATGAGAGGTACCCAAGACACGAGCAATGTACTACTTGCAATTTGTCGTCCCGACGAGGATGCACGATCCTCTCACAAATCAACCGGAGGTGGCCAAGAACAATCTCTTTCTCTTGCCAACGCAACTACCAATCACCAAGCCGGCTAGGAGTGGTGCTCTCCAAGAGCAACAAGAAATCCACCGGCTCACAACGATCTTCAAGTGCCTCTAAATACAAAGATCAAAGCAATATGCACTTGGATCTCCTCAACTCTCAAGAATGAAGCTCACAAGCAATAGATGAGAGGAAGAGGGAGTTTGCTCAGCTCAAGAGATGTTAGGAATGATTCAAAATGACCAAGAGAGCTCCCAAAGCCGGCCAAACTCCTATTTATACACCCTCACACGAAATAGAGTCGTTGGGGGCAAAAACACGTTTCTCTGCGAGCTGACCGGACGCCCGGTCGGGTGACCCGACGCTCGGTCGGTGGCCGGATGCACCCGTCACGGGTCCCATCAAATACGACAACTAGCCGGGCCCACGGTGAGAAATAAAAACGATCGTCCGGTCGCCGGCGTCCGGTCATCGGCCGGATGCACCGGTCGGTCAAACCGCCAATTTTGATGCTTACCGGAATCGGCCGGAAGAACCCTAACCGGACGCTCCGGTCAGGACCCTAGCGTCCGGTCAAGCGTCATGGTCGCGGGGTCGGTCGGCGTTTCTCGCCGCGAAATGTCGTTGTTTCTCCGTCGCCTTCACTTTGACATGCTACCCAACAAGTATACCAACTTGAGCACGAGGGTTAGCATATTTTCATCACCACGATGCATTCGACGCATTGGAAAATAGATGTTTCATTTTCTCAAAAGCACTGAATCCTGCCTCACAAGCTCGGGGGAGGGTGAGCGATACGCAAACCCATCTCAACCCCCGCAACCATCACCGTCGCCGTAAATGTGCCAACACCACCACATGTACATCACCATGTGCTCATGTGTTAGCATTTTCTCAATCAATTTCGAAGGTTGGGTTAGCTCTTTAGGTTAGAATGCATGCATATGATTGTTGAACCTAGAGGCACATAAGGACCGATATGTACGATAGTTTTCCCTTGTTTATAGTATGGCTTATCGATCCTAAATCACTCACACCCTCTATGGTGTCTTGAGTGCAAAATCAAAATGGCTCTATGGATATACCTTCGCCTTGAGCCCATTTTGATCCTCGAACCACTCCAAGTTGCGCACTTGATCATCAATTGGATCACCTCGACCCATCCACCATGCACCAACCTTGGCTTGGCCAATCTCCAACTAAATCAAACACTTAGCATAGAGATTAGTCCTAGGATGTCACTAATTAGCCAAAACCACACTAGAGATCTTCAATCTCCCCGGCGCTAGCGGCTTGAGCGGCAGCTAGTAGCCAGCGCCTTTTGTGCGCGCAACATAACATAGGAGGAGTGATGATGGGCCAAGCGGTCGGCAGTTGCAATAGCGAATTTCTAGTTCGACTAAGTTGAAATTCCAACAATGCCTCCTCTGTCTTTTTTCTTCCAAGAAATCAACAAAACTTGATCCAAATGATATCATGCCTCATCCGCACATTGCTGCAGGAATGCAATAGATTTTTTTTTCACATGTCCCTATGATAATTAGCGATAATTGATGTGGGATTTACAGTCAATTCTAAAACTCACACCGCACCACCTCCAACCCACCATACATCTCCACCATGGGCAACTGGGATGTTGAAGGGTCGAGATGGGGACTAGAGGGGGGGTGGGTGAATAGTCCTTTCTAAAACTAATTGCGCCGGCTAAACAAATATAATGCGGAGTTGAAACTATTCGTTTAGCCAAGACTTCACCCCTCTAGCTATGACTCTAAATCACCTCATAAAAGATCCTACACAAAGCAAATGAGGTGATAAGCCTAGCTTGAGCTCCTAACCGTTTCTATTGCAAGGTCACACAAACCTATGCACTAGTACTTCAATCGATGGTGAGCTCCTACACAATTCTAATGAGCAAAAGCACAAAGCCAATCCTAAGCTCACTAGATGCACTAAGGACAAGATGACACACGCCTAACCCAAAGGCTCAACTTACTTAGCTACACAAACTAAGTAAAGCAACTAACCAAGCTACACAAGCAAGATAGATGCTACAACACTACTTCTAGCTACACAAGCAAGAAGGCAATTAGAGAGCTACACAAGCTACTAATTGCTAGAGCTACTACTCAATCACAAGCACAAGATATATAAATGAATGTAAGACAAAGCTTGTGATCAAGAGAATGCAAACCACCACAAAGTGTGGACACAAGATGACAGGTGATTTTTTACCGAGTTCTCGGGAAGCTTGCCAACTTTCCCCTACTCCTCGTTGTGTCGTGACTCTTGGACTAGGCGGTGCCTTCGCTAGTTGGCCTCTATGCGGCTCACCGCAAGGCTCTCCAAAACACCACTCACAAGGGTGGTAACTCAATGACATGCTCTAGTAGTGTTGCTCTTCCACGATCCCCCGCGAGGTGAGCACGAACCTCTCCCAAATCCTCCTCCGGGCACCACACAATCTCCCTTGCGTGCTTCAACGGAGTCTCTTGCCACCAAGCCGTCTAGGAGGTGGAAACCTCCAAGAGAAACAAGCACACCGGCTTGCAACACGATCACCTAGTGCCACACGGTGCAATCTCTCAAAGCAATCGCACTAGAATCGCTCTCTCACACAATCGGATGAACACTATCAAGCATATGTGAGTGGGAGGGCTCTCTAGCACCACAACACAAGCCACCAAGGCCCAAGTGTGCTCAGCAACCTGCCATGGCCGACCACAACCTCTATATATAGCCCCCAAGACAAATAGAGCCGTTGGGCACAAAACCACAGCCCTACGTGTGCTGACCGGGGCCGCGACCGGACGGGGCGCCCATGCGTCGGTCTAGAGTCGGTCGAGAACCGACAACGCCTGGCCCTGGCCAGCACGACACCCGAAGCATGCGTCCGATCACGGCTTCCGGTGGTGACCGGACTCACCACCCAAGCGTCCGGTCAAAGCTCCAAACTCGGCCCGAATGCGATTAAAGCATCTTGGACTCGGCCGGACCCGTCGACCGGAGCGTCGGTCCAGCGTCGATCAGCAGCGTCGATCGTTGTTTCTGCGAAACTTCCTCGTTTCTCCGTCGCCTTTGCTTCGACATGCTACCCAAAAAGTATACCAACTTGAGCACGAGGAATAGCATGTTTACACCATCATGATGCATCCCGGCGCAATAGAAAATATGCATCTCATTTTCTTGAAAGCGCCCGAACCCCTGCAAACCACCGCCGTCTTTGCAAATGTGCCAACACCACCAAGTGTACATCACCATGTGCATGTGTGTTAGCATTTTCTAAAACATTTCAAAGGACGGGTTAGCTCTTACCACGCCACTCGATCCTTACACATCGCGAAGTTAGATCGCACAAGTGGCACTAGATGACCGATATGCAAACAAGTTTGCCCCTCTTGATAGTATGACCATCTATCCTAAATCCGGTCATAAACTTCTCTAAGCACCAATGACCGGCGAAATGAAATACCCTATAGGTTATACCTTTGCCTTGCGCATTTCCATTCCGCTCCATCTCCAAGTGTCGATGCAACACATGCACCAACACGATCAAGAATGATATGATCCATTTCATATCATCACATGACCTTCTTGGTCCATCGATCTTGACCTCACTTGCTCTTCACCGTTGCGTCGGTCCGTCGGCGCCAAGTCTTGCCCAAGCTTCACCGCCTCGCGGTCCATCACTTCACTGCCTCGACTTGCCCTTCACACTTGCAACCGGTCCATCAAGTCAAGCCTTGTCTTGATCTTCACCACCTTGGTCACATGACTCCATGTCATGTCTCATATGCAATAAAGCTCCTTTATTGCGTCATCACATGTGAACTAATCTCCTGTGTATTATCTCAATCACACACAATTAGTTCACCTAATGTTGACACTCAATTACCAAAAACCACAAGGGACCTTTCGGATGTCTAATTTGATGTTGAGGACGCTTAGGCGTGTGCAATGGGTTATAAACAATACGCACCATGCATGGCATGTGAAATGAGACCAACATGTGCTCATGGAAGAAGTGCGAGGAAGCATGAGCAGAGAATGTTGATGTAGTGCTCTTGAAGGCCTCTGCTCCATCATGCGCATATGGTGGAAGGCGCGCGTATGTGTGACGCGATGGCAGCCTTGACGCCTTGACGAAGTCTTTGCAACATATATATGGCCTTTTGCACCAGCACCTTGTGCAGTCGTCATGTTGAACCCCATGCATCATCTTTGAAGTTCATCGCTCTGCATTGATTTGGATCATGCATATAGTAAAGCGAAACAAAAATTGCCGTCGGTAGAACAACGAAGTAACGAGAGATGTGAAAACGGAGAGCATGGAGAGGGGAGATGAAGACTCGTGTCATGCAAATCGTGACCAACAAATGCATGAAGGTATAAATAGAACTACCATACAACCGCTCAATTTCTTGAATGGCAGGCATGACATGCAGGGAAGCGTAGACGTTTTCCATTCCATCGGCCCCGTTTGGATCCATGGGTTAGAGTTAGTTTGAGCTAGTTGGAGCTCAACTAGCCCTAAAGGATCCAAACGGGAGGGTTAGATTGGAGTTAGTTGCATCTAACTCATCCAAAAACTAGCTCACCCAAGAGGTGCTAATTAGAGTTAGTTCAGCTTGGGTCCACTAAAAGTGCATTTTCTTTCTTCCTCCACCCACACCAAATGATTGGACAAGTACATTTAATGTCAACCTAACTCTTCCATCCAAACACCTCTAGGGCTAGAGTTAGTTTAGGGCTAGAGTTGAAGTTAGAAACTAACTCTAACTCTAACTAAGTTAGAGTATCCAAAACAGGACCATCACGATGCATGTGTGTGATAGTGGCCAATTAATGATGCATGTGTGATAGCAAGTGGGGGGGCGGGGAGGCTCCGGGATCGGTGGAGCATTGTGCGACCTAGAGGAGAATTGCAAGCATTAGAAAGTGTCAACTGTAGATGATCCGGTATCGTGCATGCAGGATTGAGTGGACGGTGAGCGCTTCTGGTGACATGGCCAAAGGAGAGAGTAGAGAATTGCTAAGTGGGAATTCACTATATAGGTGTAGTAGATTCCAAACCTACGTAAAAGATATGTCATTTTCAATCCTTTTAAAACCTAAATCCAGTCATAACCTTCTCTACTCACCTATGACCAACGAAAATGAAATGCCCTATAGGTTATGTCTTTTCCTTGCACATTTCCATTCCGCTTTATCTCCAAGTGCCATTTGCAACGCATGCATCAACACAATCAAGAATGATATGATCCACTCCATATCATCACATGACCGTCTTGATACATCGATCTTGACCTCACTTGCTCTTCACCGTTGCATCGGTCCGTCGCGCCAAGTCTTGTCCAAGCTTCACCGCCTCGCGGTCCATCACTTCAAAGCCTCGACTAGCCCTTCACACTTGCAACTGGTCCATCAAGCCGAGCCTCATCTTGATCTTCACCGCTTGGCCACTTGACTCCATGTCATGTCTCATATGCAATAAAGCTTCTTCATTGCGTCATCACATGTGAACTAATCTCATGTGTATTATCTCAATCACACATAATTAGTTCACCTATTGTTGTCACTCAATTACAAAAACCACAAGGGACCTTTCATGGGCCTCCCATATGGGTGGACTCAATGATTGATGAGCTCTCACTTTGCCTCCCTCGTGTCGCGGCGCTTCTACCTCGATTCGGCCGCCGCCGCTCCGTAGGCCCGAACAGTGCTATCGGGT
Organism: Hyparrhenia diplandra; assembly: GCA_015847255.1. NCBI lineage: Eukaryota > Viridiplantae > Streptophyta > Magnoliopsida > Poales > Poaceae > Hyparrhenia > Hyparrhenia diplandra. Next base: position 571,982 of record JADLZK010004743.1, read on the forward strand.
CCCCTTGTCACCGCCACGGATGACCCGGCTTTGCTTCGCGGTTGAGGAGTCCGAGGAGGTTGGCGGGGATGCCACAATAGTGGGCTCTCCATTGGTGGCTATCCCGCTAATGTGGCGCCCGAAGGCAGGTGGTGAGGACGCTGATGACGATATGGGACAAGAAACCAGAGGCCACTCGATCGCTCGGGCAATGCCATGATGACCCCGTGGCACAAGTCCGACCTCCCTCTCCCCAAAGACAAGTGCACCATAGGGCCTAATTGTAGGGTCGAGATGGGGACTAGAGGGGGGTGAATAGTCCTTTCTAAAACTAATTGCGCCGGCTAAACAAATATAATGCGGACGAAGAATCGAGCATTGAACCCTCGAAACTTTCGATTCACGAACCCCCATAAAAAGCTTTTTCCCCAACAATATGTTATGTGCGAAGAATCAAAGTGAAAACTTGGCGCGGCGAAGTCACGCCTAGTATATTCGGCAAACATCATGCTCGATAAGGTATATCTTTGAAGAGATCAACAAACAATGGCCACAAAGGCCCAAAAACACAAGGCCGTGTGATGGCCAAACTTTAGCAATCCAAGCATGACCGAAAGGGATCATAATCGGCAATAAAGCGTAGAAGCCTCAATGAAAATAATAATAATAAAAAAAATAAAGAATATATATATGCATATCTTTTCGGCTATAAAATATTAGCCAAAGTATTCAAGACATAATCGGACGCCCCTCACCTCAAAAAGTTTGGGGAGTTGGCGCCGAAATAATATAAAGGTGCCGAGGGGCTCGTTTCGCTTACATTCGCCCCTCAAAGGTTTGGGGAGTTGGCGCCGAAATAATATAAAGGTGCCGAGGGGCTCGTTTTACATTCGCCCCTCGCCTCAAATGTTTGGGGAGTTGGCGCCGAAATTATATAAAGGTACCAAGGGGCTCGTTTTCGCTTACATTCGCCCCTCGCCTCAAAGGTTTTGGGGAGTTGGCGCTTTTAATGATAGCTCGAATGCTTGCCGAGAGGCTCATTTTTAGCTCACCTTTACCTATATTCGCCCCTCACCTCAAAAAAGTATGGCAAGAGTTGGCGCTTAGGTAATATGAATGCGCCCGAAGGGCCCACCTTGCCTGTGTTTGCTCTATGTGTCCATAAAATCGAGGTAATCGACGTAGGAACAAGATCGCGAAACAATAAAAATGTGCCAAGGGGCTAGTTTCTTCGCTCGGGTTCGCCCTAGGCCTCAAAATGGTGTATGAAGGTTGAATAGTTTGGCTAATCCTTTGGGAAGAGGTCACTAACGCCGCCTCCCGAAACCTAAATTAATGTTTCGACATTTGAAAAAGTATCCTCGGTATCCTTGATTTCTTCATCAATGAGTATCACAAACGTCGATAAAGGGAGTTGGCGCGATGCGCATTGTATAAACAATCCGCCGATGGTAGGAACCTGCTTCGACGCTTTGTGGAGGAGAACAATGAAGGCACAATGTGATCCCCCACAACCATTTTTGACAAAGCACCCAATTTGCTACACATGCCTCAACCGTTTCACGAGAAGCAAGGCGCCAAGGATGACCGGGAGGCATGAGCAAAAGGACCCCTCGAAGACTATCCAAAAAAGAGCTAAAGACTATCAAGAAACGAGGCAATCAAGAGATTAGGCAATCCTGAGGCCATCCTGGTACGATCAAAGAGTGGGCATCGACATCCAAGCTACAATTGGGGCTGTCACACCTCATTGTAATCAACTATTCGGTTTTGAACGAAGGTTCACATCCGAATAGGGCGAGGATACTTGTTGTTGGGGCATACCAACATGTTGGTAACCCCTAGTTGTGTAATAGGCCCAATTAAGTAGTTTGGAGTAGAACATATGAGGATTAGGCCCATTTTGTAGCCCATGATGGCATTCTTGTAAATACTGGTCACATTTCGGGTAATAAAAAAGCCCCTCCCACCTTCCCTATAAAAGGGGAGAGGGGGGAGGAGAGAGAGGAGGAGGCGGACACATGCTGCTATCCACCTCAGCCATTTCGTCACTTTGATTTCGGTCGTCGCCTTTCGATTGGAGACATTCGATAGTCTTTTCGGGCGTGACTTCGTCGGCCGGGATCGGTTCGGACGTCGTCATTCACAATCATTTGGGACTTCCTCAGCCGCTATCGGTTAATGACCGTCAGCCACATTCGGCTAGGATTTCCTTAGCCGCTTTTTCGGTTGTGACCTCGTCATGTCGCGTTCATTACCGTGACGTTCATCAGTCACATTCGTCGCCGTGACATTCGTCAGTCACATTCATTACCGTGACGTTCATCAGTCACATTCGTCGCCGTGACATTCGTCAGTCACATTCGTCTCTGTGACATTCGTCAGCCACATTCGTCAGTCTTCTAATCTGGCGACCTGGGGGTGGCACGATTCGGTGCTACTCCAACATTGGCGCCCACCGTTTTTCGGCTTGAATTTTCCACGGAGCAAACAATCATTTCGTCAAAGAGTAATGTCGTCCGGTTTTCTTTTTTCTCTCTTTTCTTCGCAGGGGGAGAGAAGAGCGAATGTGTCCCGCATTCGGGGAAAAAAAAAAATCCTCTTTTCAATCGTCGAAGTAGAGATATTCGGTTCAAGCATTCACACTTCTAAAAGCTTGTCAAAGCCAGCCAACCGAAAAGGCTAAAGGATTCCTGTCACCTCGGGAATGACATAGCATGGCACTCGAAGCTCCGTGCTTGACCGAAGTCAGTCCAAGCCCGGGTTTTGTTCGTCAGCCGAAGCAGACAAAGTTTAATTATGAACAAGCGAAATAGCAGACGAAATAAAAGCGAAGACAAGCTTTCGCATGCTGCTCACCGAATAGCTAAGTTTTTGTTTCTTCCCTTTCCTACACATGTTTAACCAATATCGACCTGTGGTTTCGATCACTGATTGACGAACTCATCCTCGCTTCCAAAAAACTCTTGGCTCTCAGTAGGCTCTCAGTAGCAAGCCTGCGAAATGGCAGATGTTCAGAGCTGTGCTCTGTCGCACCCACAAGCACGTGTCTATCACGAACATCCATGCTCTGAACATCCACATGCTCTGCCCATGGACCGGAGGTTCTAGGGTTTCATTCTAATGCTTTCGCATGCGAAATATTACTTTATAGCTCAGATCACAGAATAAACAACCGAACTTCATGCATTCGGTTCATGCATTCGGTTGTCCAAAACAACCAGTCTTTTATTCGTAACAATATATACTTGTTTATAACCTTCATTGCATTCGGTTGTCCAAAATAACCGGTCCTTTATTCGTAACAATATATACTTGTTTATTATCTATTTGAACAAGCCAACCGAGCTGCATGCATTCGCTTATCCACGACAAGGGCTACGCGCATGAAGAAGCTTTGGATCGGTAAGTAGCGAATTGTTGAACGCTTCAACCAAAGCCATGCAGGAAAAGCCATGCAGCGAAGTCTTCACTTCAACCGAAGCCATCGCTTGAACCGAATTATATTCGTTCGGTCCATGCAAGCTAAGGGCGACACACTTGAACCGAATAGAATAATATTCGCATGTTCGGCTTCATCTTTGCATGTCTTGCAGGCGGCTCGCTCGGCTCGTAAGCCAAAAGCGCCGCTATCGGCTCTCTTGGAGACGAAAGCGGCACATTTCGGTCTCATCTTCTTATATCTGGCAGGGAGTCTGCTTGGAGCGCGAACCGGAGGCGCCCCTATCGGCTTCAAGGGAACTGAGAATGGCGCTGGCAGGGGTTCGGCACCCGAATCGACCAAGAATGATGTGGGGTGGTTGAGAGGCTGGCGCAGAAGGACCAAAAGACCCGTCGTCGCCAAGGAATATCCGGGAGGATAATTCAATACAGCTCACACTCCACTATTTTTAATCTCAATCCGCATGCTGCTTTGAAAATATCAAAGATGCTATTTCATTTCGATTTGATCCATAATTTTCGCTCATGCATTTTCTATTTTCGGCATGATCTATAAATAGTATTTCCTAAATCACCTTGTGCCCAAGGGATGAAAAGCTGGCATCTGATCGAGCTGAATGCATTCGGTTCAGAAGCTGGCACCTGCGTCATTCCTTTATTCGCAACAATATGCTTGTCTAAGTATCTACTTTAACATGATAACCGGACTGAATAGATTCGGTTGTTTATTATTCGCAGCGCCTGGACAAGTTTCTGCACGCTACATCGGGCGGATAGCCGAACACCTCAGCATTTCAAAAGAGGGGAGCGAAGGAATTTTTGGAATTCTTTCTTTCGCTCAAGTATCAAGAACTCCACCGCTGAAATGGTGCATCTCCGAGCCATGCACCTCATCCGAAAGACATGCAGTCAAGCCAAAGAAATCAACCGAAGCCATGCAAGCCAAGGCTGACGCACTTGAACCGAATCCATGCAGTCAAGCCACCATGTTCGGCTTGAATTTTTCACGAAAAAATGAGCATTTCAAGACTAATTTTGTCATATCTCTTCTCCTCTCTATTCTATGCAGGGGAGACAGAGAGCGCGAAAGCATCTCCCATCCACGAGCGAAGGAGTCTATTCGGTTGTGAAAACAACTTCGTGAGCAGGGAAACATGCAACGAATTTCCCATGAACGAACTCCAAAGATACTATTCGGCAGATAAGTCGCAACAGCTTTACACTCCGCTATTTTTAACCTCTGACCGAATAACCGGCATGCAGCTGCACCGAAAAGATCAAATGCTATTTCGCTCGCTCCAGCTCTGACTTATAAATTTTGACGGAGCATGCATTTTCCATTTTGGCATTATCTATAAATAAGTATTTTCTAATCAGCTTTTGTTGAAGGGATGAAAAGCAGGCATCCTCGTGGATTCGGTCTGCATGCATGACGAACTTCGGTTTGTACTAGAGACCGAGACCGAGTACAGGGTCTTCGGCATTGGGCTCGGTCGCTTCCCTTGTCTACCGAATGCAAGGCCTTCGGTCTTGTAATGACCGCAGGCGAATAAGACCGAATACAGGGGCGGACATACCGAAAAGTAGTGGCTCACTGTGTTCGGCTCAGATTTTTCACGAGCAAACACAAAAGCTGAGCGAAAGACTTAGACAACAATATTAGGCCATAAAGAAAATTTCAAACCAAAGGACCATCACGTATGGCAGCCTTCAGCAATGTGGCAGGCAGCCCTTTAATAGCATTCGTATTGCACTCAAGCCTATGCGAAAGATTCATTTCGAACACTATGTCGAAGCACCTCCATTTCAGCACAAACATCTCTGCAGAATTGGGCGGATAAGTTCACTGCAACTCACATTTTGCTATTTTTAGACCAAATTGCATGTTCTCTTTTCGTTTCCGACTTCTTTGGATGTGATGCGAATATATATTCGTATCGTCGGACGGCATGCAGCCACAGCCTACGTCTCCCGACGGAAGATAGTACCTTCGGGCTCAAACGTTTCGTGCCCTGCACTCTGCATAGGTTGACCGATAGGGCAACGCATGAACCGAAGGGTATCGCCTGTGCCCTGCTGTCCTTTTCGCAGCCACTAGCCGTCAGAGCAAGCCACAATTTTCGGACAGACTAGAGCAAAGCTCATGAACTCCTTTCCGAAATCTTTCTACCTTTTCGAACAAAAAAATTATTATTAATTCTTTCGCTCAGGTCTCAAGGAACCCCGAAGAACACTTACTCGGCATTGGCGCCACCATCAAACCGAAAAGCACGGTATTTCGGTTGAATCAGCATTTCGGTCCATAGCTAGCTACCATGGTTAAGCTGCATTGGCTACAACATATCATTTCTATTTCGGCTAGCACTTCCCTGGGAGCTTGTGCCTGCGTCCAAGTCTATTCGATGACCATCAACCGAAGGACTATCCGGCGAGCCAAGCAATTTTTTGGGCCGAAACTTCAACCTTTCGCTCTCCCAGCCTCCCAGCGTCGCAACTCGGCTTTGTCATCAGCAATGTCGTTTCGGCATAGCACATCTCAGAGAAGCTATATATGACATTTCGGACTTATAAATAACCCTTTCTTTGTAATCAGTTTCTGCAGAAAGAACGAAAAGCCTGACACATGACAGGACTGTCCATTCGGCCGTCTGGCCGAACACAATGGCATCGGTATTTAAGGCACCGAGCACCAACCGTCCGACCGAGTGCTCTCAGCCGGAAGCAGCTTCTTTCGGCCCTTTGACCGAAAGCCCGACCATTCGGCCGTTCAGCCGAATGCGACGGCCTCGGTAGTCTTCGGCACCGAACACCAACTGCTCGCGCAAGCGATCTTACCCGCACGGCCACCCCTGGCGGGCAATCTCGATGGTCTTGCGCATTACTAGAAGTGTTTTACCTATTCGGTGCCGCCTTTCTTATTTTAATTGCATTGGCCAGCGTATTTACAGGCTTTCAGAACATGATTTCGAAAGTCACGCAGCGAAAGCAAAGCCACTACTCCAGATAAGTTATTTGCTTGACTATTCCTTCATGGCTTCATTTATTTTCGGCAAGACATTTGCTAAAAGAATGCAGGGCTAGGAAAAAGCAATACATGCAGCAAAAAGCAAGCCATTACCCTTCGTCAATGAAAGCCATGCAGCGAAAGCAAGCCATTCGTGAAGGATTCTTCACCAAAACGAGTCGACCAGCAAAGGTTTCGGCAAAGCACGGATCAGCGAATCCACATCTTCAACCGAAAGCATAGTATTTCGGTGTTCTATGCAGAGCAGCACTGCTTAAGAGATAAGTGTGTAAATCACATGATTTACTTTTTTCTAATCTGCATTTTAACTTCCTAAGCACAAGTGTTTGGGCATTTTACTGCCGTATTCACATATACATACAAGAGTTTACGTATATAACAAACCAAACCCCACTCTTGTTTTTACTCTCATCTTCAACCATCAATATGGTTATGGAAAACCAAGCTTCATTATTATTCTTTTTATCACCTTTAAGCATGTTTCTTGTTTGATTATAGATCTAGACGTGCACTCAATTTACAGAAGGGATAATCTATAAATAGGCATCTTCGCGTTGGGTGAACGAACAGAATCAACCATATTCACTTAGTGCATTTATGCTTTAGGCATGATCCATAAATAGTATTTCAGTTAAAGCTGGTCTTCAACTGAATGCACCGTATTTCGAGGTGTGGTAATTGCTCATGCATTTTCTATTTTTGGCATGCTTTTTATCGGCACGAATCCCAGTCCTGGTGCCGAATCCAAATCTACATTTCGGTGAGTCCATTCATAGGATGCATTCCGTTGTCCAAACACAGCCATTCTTTATTCGATTTGTTTATTATGTCTAACTAGTTCACCAACCCGTGCTCTCGCACGGGTTAGAATCTTAGGAGACACTGATTAATAAAAATGATTTGTATTAAATATTTTCTCTTCACTAAAATAAAAGGTATGATAGGTAAGTTTTGATAATCTATCAATTATTGATTTTTATATGCTTATCATCCATATCCATTAGTTTTTTCTTTATACAGATCCTCTATTTGTCTCCAATTATGCTTTTCATCCATATCCATCAGTTTTGATAATCTATCAATTATTATTTATTTCCTTTTAACTGAAACATTTGTTTAAACTATTAAGGTTTTAGTTACCATCTATATTTTGACGATATGATTGATTCTTTTTCTAAACTTTTGAGCTTATAATTGCTCACAACGGCTATTGATTAGGTGATTATAGTCTACCAGTTCAATTGTAAAATGTTCCTTTTTTACTTCTAGCGTTTTCATGAGTAATAATTTCTAGGATTATTACTTTTTTCTAGCACGATATGTGTTTAGTTGAAACATAAACGCAAAGCATGTAAATTCATATCGCTTGATGTGATGTCATAAAATATTATATTTTAACTTTCATCATCTTTTGATGACATGTTAATTTGATCCAATGCTAAATATATCCCATAGTCAAAATTTTTTTTTTTTTTTTATTTGATCAAAAGAATATTCTAGGTCTTATGCTACCCTTAGTTCTCGCAGTGGCAGAAATAGGTGGAATAAATAGTTGTTTCAACATGCATCATTGCACTCAACATGTTGCATTTTATATTGTATTAATATTATTTTATCAAACAAATAATTGTAAGAACTAAATTACTAATATTCATATATGATACTCCCTCCGTCCTAGAAGTCAACAGATTCCAACTTTGACATAATTTATATAAAATATTATTAACACTTATAATAAAAAAAATAGTATCACCAGATTCGTGAGGGAATGTATTTTTATAATAAATTTTGTTTGAGACATAAATATTAATATTAATTACTATAAACTTAGTCAAACTTTAGTCAAATTAAGCGACACAGTTCTCATAGTTGCACGTTTTTTGAGACGGAGGGAGTATAATGATCCAATCAAATTGTTTAATCATTTTTGAGATAATGACTTGCAAAATTTATTATCAAGAGTATTAATATATATAACTTAAAGTGAAGTTTAAGTCTCATTACTATATGATTTGCTAAGAATATTTTTCCATGCAATAAATATTTATCTTCATACAAACATGTTTCAATATAATTTTTGGCGAAGTGTGTATTTCAAATAGCTTTGTGCATATATGGTACTTATAGATATGGAATTATTTTCAATAATAGCATATATTAGTATTTACATGTAGATTTGAGAGATTTTTTTTGTTAACTTGTAATAACTTACGTGGACAATTTCAGTACAAATTATATTTGTATATATTACACTATATTATTTTTTCATTATGCAAGATATGGTTAATTTAAATGCAAACTTAGGGAGCAAAGGCAAAAAAAAAAAATAGGCTAGGTTGTCGAGCTCTAATAAAGTTTAGCCCCTCCTAATCTATGTAATTATTCATATCTGAAATTTTTGAAATATTGCTGTTTTCGATGATGGCCGATTTTTTTTTTTTATATCGGTATTACCATAGCTCGATATATTATTGCGGCTCTACTTCTATGAGATAGTATGTTATTTCACCGATGTTATATAAGTTTGCGAAGAGTGATTGATTATAGAGTTTTTCAAATGAAATCATGCAAGAAAAAATTGAAAAAATCAATTTAAATATGATCTGATATTTCTGAAATTTCTAAATTTTTACATTTATCGCTAGGGACCAAATTTTTTTCTTACTGGTAGAAAAAACCTAGCGCTACATACCTGGGGTCTGTAGTTGGCGCTAGAGCCCGGCTTGATCAGCTGCTTCGTCACTAATGATTGAGGTGGATAATTTATAATTCTGGAGGCTTTAGTTTTTACATATATGCTTTATTGATAACTCCATGGATCATGGTCCCTAATATGTAAGCATCATTAACATCTAATGACAAAATAATTTAATGGAGTTATTAGTGAAGTGAACAAAAAATTATAAGGATTATATCAGGACTTATTTGTTCAAAGTAATTGTAGACTATTGCTTTCATTTGTCGCAATTCTTTCCTTGGTCTCTCACCTAAAGTTTTATTGACCATGTCGAAATAGTATAAAATAAGTACTTAGAGAAGTCAAATTAAATTGTAGTTTTAGGATAGCCAAATTTAGTACATCTTGAATTGTAATATGGGATTTAGCAAGATGGCCACACCTTTAGTCCGCTCATGCGGACCGTGCAAGCGTGTTGATGTAGACGCTAGACATCGTGGCACCAGGGATTGCCTGTTCCCATGGCCTCCTTTGCTCACTGAGACCTACATGCATATGCATTCATATGTTAGACAGATGCATGTGTCAAGATGGATGCATACACATACAATGCATATTATGCTCAGATGGCTTTGGGTCACGCACTTGTGTGATGCCGACATTGTGCCTCCTATTTTCACGTCGCAGGCATGCACACCGGTGGCCGGAGTGTACCGGCGATGTGTGACCTCTTCTTGCCGTGGTGGTTCTCGCGGTCTGGTGACCCGTTCATGCCGCGGTGCCTCTTGCGGTCTCGCACCATCTCGATTGTCTGGCTGTTGCGCCCAACAATTCGTGAGGCTAAAAGTACTTTGACATCTACCAACGTGGTGAAGGTAGTAATAATCAGATTTAGTAGTCTCACCCATCATGGAAGATCAAGATATGACGTGAAGCCATCACCCCTTCTTGATGCCTTGCTCCTAGTGCTGATCATCTTGGTCATGGCTCCGGGCTGGTCTAGATGAGTCGCGAGGGCATGGATGATTGATGACGTGAAGCCATGCATCATCCTCCTCTCCATGGAACAACGACGCTGCCTGTGCTAGATTAGAGGAGATGTTGCGGTTATAAAATAATAGATTTATCTTGATGGAACAATGTCGTCGCCAGCCAGGGGCTGGATAGGTGTTGCGGTTAAAAGAATAGATTTATCTCTTTTCTTGCTTTTTTATCTAATATATTAATATAATGGCAGATATTAATATAATGGCAGAGTGGGTAATTTTTATGAATAGATCCAATGGTATAGATCAGTAGAGCCCGTAGATTTAATGGCCAGATGTTTCTGATTAATGTGAGAATTTCTAGTATTTTTCCTTTTTTTCTAGAGCATCTGCTGAGAATTAACGTGGAGGCTTCGTTGGAGCCTCCAATTAGTAATAGTAAGATTTAGCAAGCTAACCGAAATACATGCTTTCGGTTGTCCAAGCAGCTGGCCCTTTTGGTTCATAGTTTCATACACTTGTTTATCCACTGGTTTCCTAAAAGCGGTGAAAAGCATCTTTGCCATTCACGTTCATCTCATTTTCCAAGTTGGCTATGATATATTCTCCGAACCATGCACAGCTATTAGGAAGCTTCAGCTAAGTACAAACACATTTTAATATGGTTGGCTTAAGTAGCAAAGCATGTTGAGCGAATCAAATACTCTTTAGATTCAAAATCTAGCACATAAGTTTTCGCGGATTAACATTTGTTAATGTTACAAATCACTGAGCTGGCTACTGTCTGTAAAGTCCAGAGTTCAATATCATTTCTGCCGCTTCAGTAAAAGGTGCTTGCATGCATTTAACAATGATTATTTTTGTTGGGAGGCGAAGGTACTTTCGCATTTTCAGGTACCTAATATACTGAAATGGTGAGGTTTCACTCGAAGCCGCGGAAGATGTATTCAAGAGGACAGACCACCTGAATACTTGTAAACGACGTAAAAAGAATTTCTGCCATGCAAAAATTCCTATTTACAGATTATCTCTGCCGAAACTAACAAAAGGTTTACTCTTTATGTGTATCATTTGGCTTGTCTCTTTTCTTATAAATACTTTCATCACATGCATGAATGATAAGAACCCAAAGGGCTTAAGACTTCGACCCTTGATACTTGAGAAGAGATTGGTGTCCAAGATCAGCAAATATTGGCAAAAATGCCATAACCAAAAGGCCCAAAGCGGCCGAAAAACCCCGTGAAAAGAAAGCCTTTCTCGGGCGAAATCCCAAGGTGACAAAACCTTAGGGTCGGAGGACAATAAAGGTGTATCTCCACGAAATCCCAAGGTGAAAAACCTTAGGGTCGGAAGACAATAAAGGTGTATCTCCGCGAAATCCCAAGGTGACAAAACCCTAGGGTCGGAGGACAATAGAGGCGTATCTCCGCTGCTGCAAGGCGAAAAAAGCCCAAGCGAGAAAAGGCATTCGGTTGATAAACCCGAAGCCAAATCACATAGGGGCAGCTCTTCAAAGATGGCGCTCGAGATACGACGTCGAGCATTGATTGCAAAAACATGATGACTAATCAATAAACACACCTATCTTCCCGGTGATTGTGAAAGAAATACTTCGATCCTCCAAAAAGGTGAGAGCGAAGCTAAAAACAAAAGCCAGAGAGGCTTAAGACTTCAGGTCCCCGGAAATTGGGGTGAAGCAAATGAAAGCCTAGAGGCTTAAGACTTCAGGCACCCGTAAATTGGGGCGAAGCAAATGAAAGCCTTAGAACTTAAAGACTTCAACCATCCCGGAATGGGGCGAAGCAAAACGAAAGCCTAAGGGCTTAAGACTTGACCACCGGAAATGGGGGTGAAGCAAACAAAAGCCAAAGGGCACAAAGACTTCGACTTTCCAAGCATTTGAAAGAGCGAAGCAACCAATGGCCTAAATCATGCGAAAAGTCACCCTATTCGAAATGCATGCATGCTCGGTCCTCCCCTTTTTTCGGGTCGCTTTCGGACACTGTTTTCGGCTCCTCATCAAGCCGAATGTAATTTCATATCCTTTTGCATTCATCTTGCCCCAAAAAGCGCCCGACCAAAAATGGCGCCACGAATGGTTCCAAAGAAAGAAGCTGAAACGTCTACATATAAAAAAACACACACATTTTTTTCGTCAAAAAAACTAAGATCGATGAGCTAACGAAGATTTTCTATTCTCTCGCCAAAACATGTCTTTTCGGCCATAAACTAAGGCGAAAGGTCAAAAAAAATCTTCGAGAGGCCTAAGGTCTTTCAATAAAGCGACCTTTTGTATCCCTCTATATTCTATGGATTTATCCGCCGGGTTGCAAGCAATCATTTAGCCGCAAAAGGCTAGAATCCGAATTCAGCGGGGATGTTGAGTCCATGCAAAAGAGCACCAAAATGGTTGGGTATATTGGCTCCCGAACAAGCGATCACGCCACTTTTATCGAATAAATGGATACGTCGAACCGAAAGTGTTACATTTGGTTTCAAATTTGGAACTGAAGTGCTTAAAGTTTTTCGGCAAGATGCGGCAGGCGCAGCTGGAGTAGGCTATTCACGTTAACTTCCGAGGGTGTGAGGGTTTTTAATCGAGGCAACCCTCGAAACTTTCATTTACGAACCCCCATAAAAAGCTTTTTCCCCAACAATATGTTATGTGCGAAGAATCAAGTCGAAAACTTGGCGCGACGAAGTCACGCCTAGTATATTCGGCAAACATCATGCTCGATAAGGTATATGCTGAGAAGAGATCAGCAAACAATGGCCACAAAGTGCCCAAAACACAAGGCGATGGCGGCCAAACTTTAGCAATCCAAGCATGGTGAAAGGGATCATAATCAGCAATAAAGGCGGGGAAGCCTCAATGAAAATAATAATAATAATAAAGAATATATATATGCATATCTTTCGGCTATAAAATATTAGCCAAAGTATTCAAGACATAGTACGGACGCCCCTCGCCTCAAAAAGTTTGGGGGAGTTGGCGCCGAAATAATATAAAGGTGCCGAGGGGCTCGTTTCGCTTACATTCGCCCCTCAAAGGTTAGGGGAGTTGGCGCCGAAATAATATAAAGGTGCCGAGGGGCTCGTTTTCGCTTACATTCGCCCCTCAAAGGTTTGGGGAGTTACATTAAGCCCCTCAAAGGTTTGGGGAGTTGGCGCCGAAATAATATAAAGGTGCCGAGGGGCTCGTTTCGCTTACATTCGCCCCTCGCCTCAAATGTTTGGGGGAGTTGGCGCCGAAATAATATAAAGGTACCAAGGGGCTCGTTTCGCTTACATTCGCCCCTCGCCTCAAAGGTTTGGGGGAGTTGGCGCCGAAATAATATAAAGGTGCCGAGTGGCTGGCTTCGCTTATATTCACCCCTCGCCTCAAAAAGTTTGGGGGAGTTGGCGCAATATAATAGCACGAATGCGCCGAGGGGCTCGTTTTCGGCTCGCATATACCTATATTCGCCCTATGTTCGCCCCTCGCCTCAAAAGTTTGGGGGGAGTTGGCGCTTAATGATAGCTCGAATGCGCCGAGAGGCTCATTTTTAGCTCACCTTTACCTATATTCGCCCCTCACCTCAAAAGTATGGCAAGAGTTGGCGCTTAGGTAATATGAATGCGCCCGAAGGGCCCACCTTACTGTGTTCGCTCTATGTGTCCGCAAATCAGAGGTAATCGACGCAGGAACAAGATCGCCGAAACAATAAAAATGTGCCAAGGGGCTAGTTCTCGCTCGGGTTAAGCCCTAGGCCTCAAAATGGTGTATGAAGGTTGAATAGTTTGGCTAATCCTTTGGGAAGAGGTCACTAACGCCGCTCACGAAACCTAAATTAATGTTTCGATCTTTGAAAAAGTATCCTCGGTATCCTTGATTTCTTCATCAATGAGTATCACAAATGTCAGCCAAAGGGAGTTGGCGCGATGCGCATTGTATAAACAATCCGCCTGATGGTAGGAACCTCGCCTGACGCCTGTGAGGAGAACAATGAAGGCACAATGTGATCCCCCACAACCATTTTTGACAGCACCAACTGCTACACATGCCTCAACCGTTTCACGAGAAGCAAGCTGCCAAGGATGACCAGGAGGCACGAGCAAAAGGACCCCTCGAAGACTATCCAAAAAGAGCTAAAGACTATCAAGAGACGAGGCAATCAAGAGATTAGGCAATCCTAAGGCCATCCTGGTACGATCAAAGAGTGGGCATCGACATCCAAGCTACAATTGGGGCTGTCACACCTCATTGTAATCAACTATTCGGTTTTGAACGAAGGTTCACATCCGAATAGCCGAGGGCTTCTTGTTGGGGCATACCAACATGTTGGTAACCCCCGGTTGTGTAATAGGCCCAATTAAGTAGTTTGGAGTAGAACATATGAGGATTAGGCCCATTTTGTAGCCCATGATGGCATTCTTGTAAATACTGGTCATATTTCGGGTAATAAAGAAAGTAGCCCCTCCCACCTTCCCTATAAAAGGGGGAGAGGGGGAGGAGAGAGAGGAGGAGGCAGACACATGCCTCGCTATCCATCGCAACCATTTCGTCACTTTGATTTCGGCCGTCGCCTTTCGGTGGAGACATTCATCGATCTTTTCGGGCGTGACTTCGTCGGCCGGGTTCGGTTCGCGGCGTCGTCATTCACATTGGCTGGGACTTCCTCGGCCGCTATCGGTTAATGACCGTCGGCCACATTCGGCTGGGATTTCCTTAGCCGCTTTCGGTTGTGACCTCGTCATCGCGTTCATTACCGTGGCGTTCATCGGTCACATTTCGTCGCCGTGACATTCGTCGGTCACATTCATTACCGTGGCGTTCATCGGTCACATTCGTCGCCGTGACATTCGTCGGTCACATTCGTCTCGTGACATTTCGTCGACCACATTCGTCGATCTTCTAATCTGGCGACACGGGGTGGTAACACGATTCGGTGCTACTCAACACCGAGGTATCGGGAAGCTTGCCAACTTCCCCTACTCCTTGTTGTGTCGACCAACACCTTGGGTGGTTTCTTTGGTGTTTCACCTAGATGGTTCTTCGATTGTGATTCTCCGATCACTTGCCCCTCAAGGCACGCCCGCAAGGCACCGCAAGACATCACTCTCAAGTGAGCCTCTCAAGGCACCGCAAGACACCACACGCACAAGGGAGGTACTCACCGACACGCTCTAGTAATGTCGCTCTTCGCGATCCCCCGCGAGGTGAGCACGAACCTCTCACAAATCCTCTCCCGGAGCACCGCACAATCTCCGTTGCGTGCTTCATGAAGTCTCTTGCCACCAAGCCGTCTAGGAGGTGGCAACCTCCAAGAGCAACAAGCACACCGGCTTGCAACACGATCACCTAGTGCCACGAATGCGATCTCTCAACGCGAATGCACTAGAATCACTCCTCACTTTGATTTGGATGAACACTATCAATCACAAGTGAGTGGGAGGGCTCTCTAGCACCACAACACAAGCCACCAAGGCCCAAGTGTGCTCAGCACCCGAAACAAGTCGGGTATGTGGTGTATAAATAGCCCAAACCGAGAAACTAGCCGTTGGGGACGAAACCCACGGCAGCTTACCGACCGGACTCACCGGCCGAAGTCGGTCGCGAGTCCGGTCATAGCGTCCGGTCGACGCGTCCGGCAAAATTCCCTCTGCAGAGCTCTCTGCCGGACGCACTGACCGGAGCCTCCGGTCGGTGCGTCCGGTCGCGCCAATGTGCGTCCGGTCACCGCGACCGGTCAGACCACTGCTCGGTAAAACGGCGATATCTCCTTCATCCGAACTCCGTTTTCGATGATCTTGGACTCTTTGGAAAGCTTACTCAGAGGGCTATACAACCCACATGGTTACTTGATCCAACTCACAATGGATCAAAGCAGTATTCTACTCTAAGAGCAGTCCAAGTGTCCGAGAAACACCAAAACAACTTCTCCTTTGCAAATGTGCCAACACCACCAAGTGTACATCACCATGTGCATGTGTGTTAGCATTTTCACAATCAATTTCAAAGGATTTTCTCTTGCTCTTACCACGCCACTTTCGATCCTAACACATCGCAAAGTTAGATCGCTCAAGTGGCAACTTGGATGACCGATATGCAAACAAGTTTGCCCCTCTTGATAGTACGGCCATCTATCCTAAATCCGGTCATAAACTTCTCTAAGCTCCTCATGACCGTGAAAATGAAATGCCCTATAGGTTATACCTTTGCCTTGCGCATTTCCATTCCGCTCCATCTCCAAGTGCCGATGCAACCAATGCACCAACACGATCAAGAATGATATGATCCACTTCATATCATCACGTGACACTATTGGTCCATCGATCTTGACCTTACTTGCTCTTCACCGTTGCGTTGGTCCGTCGGCGCCAAGTCTTGCCCAAGCTTCACCACCTCGCGGTCCATCACTTCACTGCCTCGACTTGCCCTTCACACTTGCAACCGGTCCATCAAGCCAAGCCTTGTCTTGATCTTCACCACCTTGGTCACATGACTCCATGTCATGTCTCATATGCAATAAAGCTCCTTCATTGCGTCATCACATGTGAACTAATCTCCTGTGTATTATCTCAATCACACATTATTAGTTCACCTAATGTTGTCACTCAATTACCAAAAACCACAAGGGACATTTCAACGACGTCAGGGCCACCTTCACCATCAACCACAACCCGCCCAGTTCGGATGATGATGCTCGCTCGGACTAGGAGGTGTTGGAGGTAGGTGTGCCTCCCGCTTCACACACCGATCCTGCAGTTGGGTCCGAGTCTGCGCAAGTTGTGGATTCCCATCACCATCCAGACACTCAGGAGGAGCAGGCGCATTGCAACGTGCCCGCATGCAGCTAATGCAACCAGGCAGGCACAAATCGTTCTCCTAAAGAAGCTCGACTTCAGTATTGAGGAGGACACGATCGATGTGGACATCGATTCTGTGCGGCGTTCTTTGCTCAATGGGAACTTTGATATGTCTTCCCTCAACCTGGACCTTTCGGGTTGGAGGGACGAGATCGCCTAATTTGTTATGGTGGATGTTGGTTCCTTTGGTACTTAATTTGTTTTTGTCATGTAATCTTCTTTTAAATCGTTTAAGGGTGTGGCCTGTGGTAACCTCATGTTATTGTAGGTGTTGTGTTGTGTAACAACATTTTTTCTACTTAATGAAAAACGCGCCTCAGCGTGATCGGAAAAAAAAGTTAACTTCTGCACCATGGCATGGTCTAGCTTTATAATTTGAAGGACCCTTGAGCAGAAAAACAATAGGGCTTGGACATTTAAACAAGTTTTCCGCTTTGTCATCATTGTTTTCCCTCCCACCGAGAAGAACACATCAATGGCAGATTGTTTTCCCTCCCAAGATGACTCCATCCTCATGTCTCCAAACCAAATTTAGCACCAAGTGGAGTCTTACCTTACCATAAGGGTGCTCCTTGTCGGGGTCGGGGGTAGGACAGTGACGAAATGACGTATTCCATAAGAGTGTTGTGACGGCATATTCCATAAGGACGTTTGGTTGGAAGGTGGGACAAAACCACTCCTAGGAGGGAATATTCTACCAAGATGCCATCTCACCTTGTCCCCACAAATCTAAGTACTGTGTTGTCCCTTGCTGATGTCGTTTCTTTCTTTGTCTTCACGCTTTCTTCCTTGGTCCGTTTGCGCCACTACAATAGCCCTCCACATGGTGCCAGTCCAAGTTGGCTGCGTTGCCGAGAGGCCACGCCCACTAGGCAACTGTGTTAGTGGGGGATGGGGCCGCTCGGGCTATTGCGTTGGCGTGGGAGGAGCAGCCATGCGGGGCTATACGTCGGCGAGGGAGGACCTCCAAGCGGGACGTGCAGCCAAACGAAAGCGTTGCGCCGACAAGCAATGGAGTTAGGGTTGCGTGAGCACTGAGTGAGATTCTCACGAGCACGAGCGCGAGACCCACACGAGTAAGTGGTGGAAGGAACAAGGGTGAGTTAGAGAGGATGACAGATGGAGCCCCACCTAAATAGATGCCTAACAGATCACCAACAGCAACATGTCCTGTTTCATCCTCGTCCCTCCAACCAAACAGAAAACAAGGATGACCCCATACTCCAACCGTGTGCTTGGTTGAGGGACTAGTAGGATGGAGCTGCTCCATCCTTTGTTTGGTTGTAATCTTGATTTTGGGGATGGAGTGGCTCCATCTGATATTTGGTTGTAGGTATTGGAAAGGAGGAATGGATGTCACTTTAATAACGTCATATTGAATGTTTTGCATCAGGACCCCTAGAGTTTATCAAAATCCACTAGGGCCAGATCTGAAATTCATTCTCTCTAGTACTTTTAACCAAGCAACCCTGAGAGTGAAATAAAATTCCATCGAAACCCTCCTCTTCTTTGTCTTCGGTTTGTCGTCGCAGCTTCCGCTGGGTCTGTAGCACAACGTCCGCCATAGAGGAAGGTCAGGGAGAGGGATAAAGTCGCCGGCGCCGTGCTGAGCCGCTGCGTCAATCTCCGTGTGCCTAGGGCGCCACTGATGCGCGGGCAAGGAAGGAAGGGCGCCGCGGTGAGCGCCGCCCGGCGAGGAAGGACGTCTTGGCGTGCGCCCGCCCTCTCGGACATGGAGATTCCCGGCATCGAGGCTGAGGTGATGAACCGGCGCGCTCCACTCACACAGCTTGCCTACTGGCAAGGTCAGCTCCGTCCGCCAGATTTCAGTGGACGGAGCAAACCCGCATCTGGAGCGAATATTTGCTCCCAGGACTAACCCACCCCCCGCCGCTCCCCAACCAAACACCCCATAAACGGGTTGGCTCCATCCAGGTTCGACTTATTCCACCAACCAAAAAGACGGCAACAAAACACAAAGATGAAACCGTTTTATCATTCCCATCTCTCCTGTCCCAGAACCAAACACACCTAAACCAAACATACCACTAGCCAAACCTCTATGGTCCCCAAACCCCAACTCTAATATATGAATCTGTAAATCACTCACAAACCCCGTCGAACATGAAAAAGAGTGGTGAAATTTCAATTGGGATAAAAGAGAGGGTGAGTACTAAGTAAAAATTGAGGTGTGGGAGGTAGAGAAAAACAGAAAATGGCAAGGTGTCAGATACAGTAGCAATTTCTGTTACAACCCATAAACAACACTTACAAATCACCGAATATCTGATCGACTTCCCAGAAACAGAACAAGAACTGATATAACATTTACTCAATAAGCCATGAATGATCTTTGTGCATATATCTAGGATGTATATTTGTATAAAAAAATATTTACGGAGGCAAAAACTGAGAGTCTGAGATCATGTACTAAATTAAACTACCAGGACGTAGTGTCCCTAACTCTTTTCATTCTGCTGTACTGTACGCGAGTCAATTCATAACTAGATAGCCGCTAACTCTTCTACCTGCTGCTCCCATATCATCCCATCAGCCCGGTGCGGTCTGCACAAATCCTTAGCTGTCAGTCATCAGTCAGAATCAGAAGAGGAACTAGAGCTGCGTGCCGCGGCACTCCTCCTATCTTTAATTGCTGGCACTAGTTGCTGTCTAGGATCGCGGAAAGACGAAGAAGACTGCGACGGTTGCCTTCCCTTTGATCCTGGTCCTGCTGCTGAAGGTTTCTTGTTGTTAGCAGCAGCCTTGGCAGCTGCCTCTTTCACCTCTCTGCAAACCTTGTCCAGGATTCCTAGGAAGTCGCGGACGACGACGAACAGCCGTAGGCCCTCATCCTTTCCTGTGCTCCCGTGGAAGTAGTCCACAGTAGTGCGTACCAGCGCCCGTAGCTTCTTTTTCCTCCTCCAGAAGTTGGGTCACACGCACCTGAGACAGCTCGATGAACTGAGCAAGCTTGTGATGGAACCCACTGTCCTCGTCTAAGCTCTTCATGCCCGTGTTCAAGAACTCATTCGCCTTCACCAACTTGTGCCCCAGGCTGGCCACCGAGATGGTCAGCGCATCAGCATCCAGGATTGCTGCCTTCCGCACATTCTGTAAGTCATCTCCCAGGCTGGAAACCACGCCCAAGCCTAGCTGCTTGTAGTGCTCTGTGTCGTCGCTGACGTCCTCAGTGAGGTCATCAGAAATCACGCTGGACATGCTGCTGTTGCTCTCTTTGGCAGCCCGCACAGCACGCACCCCCTCTGAGCGAATGATCTCCTGGACAACGAAGTGAAGCAGCGTCGTCTTGCCATCGACCCCCTTCACGTCTGCGAGCTTCAGGAGGGTGTCCAGCTTGAACGCCTGGGCCCCGCCTCGAAAGGTGCCATCATTCATTCGGTTGCCAGTCTTGAGGACAGCCTCTAGCAGCTTCTTGAATAGCCGGCTGTTCCGAAGCTCATGGCAGGCCACCTTAATTTTTTCAACCAAAAATGTATAATCCAATAAAACTGTCAGAATTTTTCCATTGTTATCAGAAAGACCATTTCTTCATTCTCTATAACTACATGATGTTCTTAATGTAATACCTCCAGAGTTTTAAACGACTGTTCTGCATTTGCAGCTTCTTCCGGTAAACTGGTCATGAAAAGCAACACATCCAGGCGCTGGTAGAGGTAAGGTATGTCAATGATGGTCCTCAAGAATCGTTCCGCCGGTCCCAGTTGAGTGAGCTCTCCAGTGTACAGCCGAAGCCTTAGCTCCTCGTCGCTGGTTGGAGTCCACCTTATCAAGGTTTGTATCAGATCAATGGGGAGTTCATGCCCTGCATCAATTTAATTTACCCATTACTTTAAGGTACAGAGTTTCTGCTGAAAATATAACCCAAAAGATGGTTGGTTTTACCTTCCATAACTGCATTACGTACATCTTCAGCTGAAACACTCAATGCCTTCAGTGATATTGCTAAGTTCTGTGCCTTTTTAGCATCAAGTATCTTTACAAATTGAGGGGTTTCCTTTGCTGCTAAATCCTTTTTGCCGTCAGCATTTTTCTTGTCAACAGCGTTACAACCGAATAGACTCTCGATCATTTCCTCATTAAACCTATCAATCAATTGGTAAGTGGAAGAATTAACATCACTGATTCACCTGATGTTACCAATCTTTGGTTAGTAGCAAGCAACCAATTAAGAGATGTGCACAGTACAAATATGGCAACAATAATCATGTCATAGCTAGCTATGTTGGCAAGCTCACTGGAAGGATGAAACTCTTTGCAAAACAAGGGGGAAAGCTTACTGAAAGGATCCTGCTTTAATTTGATCCCACACCATTGCTTGATCCGGATTTGCAGTAACTTTATCCCAGAAGAATGGCTTCAGCTTTGTTTTATTGTCTACAGGAGGGCCTGCAACATTCCCTGCCTTCTTCAACGGTGGCGGCCCACGCGGTTTTGGACCACCAGGCATTGCTGGTGGTGGAGGTCCAGCTCCAGCTCTACCTGGGGGTGGTGGAGGTCCAGGTCCGGCTCTAGCTGGGGGTGGTGGAGGTCCGGGTCCGGCACTACCTGGCGGTGGTGGAGGTCCAGGTCCGGCTGCTGGCCTTGGAGCAGGAGGTGGTGGTGGTCCTGGTGGAGGTGGATTGCTCGGACCAGCAGCTGTAGGCATGTTTGGAGGAGGTGGTGCTGGTGGTGCTGGTGCAGATGGTGCAGATGGTGGTGCAGGAGGAGGCTTTGGGAGAGGAGGACCTGAACCTGGAGGTGGTGGTGGCGGTGGCGGTGCTGGACCAGCTGCAGGTTTACCAGCACTTTCGCTGGCATTACTAGAAGGAACAGCATCAGGTTTCACATCCTGAGAATTAGTAAAGGCTGCCGGACGTCCAGCAATGGTGGTTATTTCATGAGAGTTTAGCTTCATCGCATTGCTGCGTCGCTCAAACTCTGACTTCATTGACATTTCTCTAACTGCTGCCTTTATAGGTGGCATTTTAAAGGGTTCTTTACGCTTGCCCTCTGATGAATTGATTGACAATGCCCCCAACTTGTTGACATCAATTGGGGTAGCGCATGATTTACGCGAAGAACCTGTTGCAGTAAGGAACAAGGCATGAATTGACAGGTAAAGCTGAGTAAGCATGCCTTTCTATATCTTTTTGTGTGCGAAAGCATCCATGCAAGAGAGAAATTAGATGAACTGGGAAAACTTTTGTAGCACCTGACCTGATAAATCACTCAAACTCAACAGCGGTTTGTCGTCATATGATGATTCTGGATCTTCGCTTCCACGACAAGCATAGCAGCAAATACCTATAAGAGCCACCAACGCTACACAAGCCACCGACAAACCAGCGATAATAGTGCCACTGTTGTCCTTGTTCTTGCTTTTGGGCTCTGTTTTACCAGACTTTTTCACAGTAGTGACTAGCGGGTGAGCCTCTGCTTCGGAAGACAAAACACTTCTTATTGCCTTTTTCGCTTTAGGTCGGGGTGGAGCAATGGCTGAGTCTTCTTCAAGTAGACGTCTTCTTTTCATTGCAAAAGGCAGGTTGATGTTGTTAGAGTTGGGAAGTAAGCTTCTGGTTTCCTGCTGCTGCTTCTGCAGCCCATGATCAGAGAAAGGGAAATTATGCTTGTTTAAGCAGTCCAGAAAAATGTTGGCAACTTCTGCGGATGATAAGGTTGCAGCGATTGCGTCCCCGATACCGATCTTTTGAGGAGAATACTTCTTATCATTTTTTCTACATGAATTGCTGATGGTGTTGAATAGAAGGCTATAATGGGACTTGTTTCTAACATCTTGAGGAATTCTCAAATCTAGAGCACAACTGCACCACTGTTGTTCCACCTGTGTGTAAGCAATGTATGAGAAATAATGATTAGCAAGAAATTGATATAAAATTGTAGCTTCTGAATGTCATAGAAGTATTTCAAGGAAAGTGTCTACTCTAAGTGACAGATAGACACTGAATTACTACTTTGATTTAGACAGCGCAGTTCTTATTTCAATGGCCTGTGAAACAGCCTACCAACTGCAGAGCTTGGAATACATACAACATTAACACATAGGTGTTGCATGCATGCATGCAAAGTATAATTACCGATTGGTCTTCTCTTGGGATTGAAGGAGACGGCAAGCAAGCTGGTGGCCAGAACAAGCTTGCCCTGATCGCGCCAACGAGCTGCAGCAGCAGACAAATGAGGCATGCGCTGAGGAGCCATCTGAATCTGCTCCTCGGCCACCTCATCTTGAAATAATCCTATATTATGTGCTTGCTTGCACAGCACAATCGATGACCAAATTAACTGGCCATTGCTACCTCCCCCAACAGGGATCACAACAGCTGCCTCAAGGATGCACAGAGGCTAATCAATTTGGACGTTAATCAATGTTTGTTAGACCCAAATGCTGGCCCAAAATTGAAATCGTGGTACAGTTCTGGGACGCAAGATTAGTCCTTTTGGTTGGATCTGGATGCCTCTGCATGTCGGATGACAAATCCGCCACAAACGCAAGAAGAAGAGACATGGGTCAGAATAAAATCTAAAAACCACATCAGATTTCATCCATCGGGGGACATTTGAGGAGAAATAGAAAGAGAACCTGCGATTCTTGTCGGCCGCGAACCAATTTCCCCGGATAATAATAATTAGGCCGCCACCAATCTAGGAGCGCCCGCAGGAGCATGATACAGGACAGGGATGGGAAAGCAAAAAAGAGTAATTTCTTTGCCATTGTTGTTGTCTTGATCCTCCGCTTCCAACCTTGGCTTCTATTTTTGGGTGGGGAATGCATACTCGACTGCCTCCTGTCAGAAGCGAGAGAGATGCAACGAGAGGTTGCCCTCGATGTCAGGACCATTTGCACGTTTATCCCGATGTTGGCCCCTTTCGTTTTTGTTTGGGTTTGGTGATCTTTTATATGGGAAAAGTTGAGCAAAATGAGGAGAGCTTCTTTTCCTTCACATTTTTCTTAACCTGATTCTCTGATAGAAAATGTTTCTATACGATTCTTCAGGGGAAAAAAAAAATTATGTACATTGTGACTCTCCTATGGGATGAATCAGGAGAAAATATTTTTTCAACTCTCAACACCTATCTCATTTCAAGAATCACTTCAAAACATTAGCATAGAATCATTCAATCATTTCTCATTAAGAAATTACTTGGCTCGGACTCTATTTGAATCATTTGCATTCGTAATATTTTGAAACCCTAAAAAGCCTAGATAAAAGAAGAAAAAAAACTTTCCTTCTCCTTTTATATTTCCCTCATCTTTCTTGACTACTCTAGCTAGACTGGCCTATTTCATCCTCCTAAGTCACGTGCCTCGCCATCCTACTTAGCCACGGATGTGTCCCTGCTCGTCTCCACTTTTCCTTGAGGCGCTAATGTAGCCTTATTTTTGTGAGATGCATGTTTGTCCAAAATGGACTTCACCACACGATTATTCTGCGCCTAATATGTGCGCCAACAAGATTGGAACCTACGAGCTATGCTCATTGCTCATAGCTATGGTCTTGACCCAAAGACACTTGTGACTAAAGGACAAATACATTCTTCTCGTGTTCACTTTAACAAATTTTAAAATAAATAAATTAGAACTATAAACAAATTCAAATGAAAAAAAATTTTGAAGCGAAAACTTGTAGATAATGATGAGCACAACAACTTTGGTTTGTGTTGTTTCTCCGTCTGAGGTGCTTTGAAAATTTTAAATTTCAAAATATGAGAAATTCAAACAAAAATTGGATAAATCATTTCAAATGGAAGTTGCCAACCACAAAATTGTATAGTTCTTCATGATTTACAACTTTATTTGTTGTCATTTTTCCATCTGAGGTTGTTTGAAAATTTTGAATTTTGAAGTGTACAGACTTAATTAACCCATTTTGTACTTTTACATTCTTTCATTTAATTGAAAAGCAAAAAAAAATAGGTAGGGGAATTCCCCTACTGATTGGTTAAAAAGATAGCATATATTATTTTAAATGAAAAATTATCCATCACAATGTTTTATATCTTTTTGAGATTTATAACTTTGGTTTTGGTCATCTCTCTGGCCGAAGTCATTAGGAAAATTCAAAATATTTAAATTTCACAATGTGATAACTTTTAAACAAAATTTACAGATTTAAATGTTTTAAATTTAAAATATATCTTAAAAGTTCTTGGATGTCTTCGAGATATACAACTTTGATATAAAGTTTGTCTCCATCTGACTTTTATTTGAAAATATTATAAATTTTACGTTGCTATAGCTATTTTATTTTAAAGATGCCTTAGTTCGGGCCACCTCTAGAAAACAATTTGTGGAGTTAACAAACAATTTCAAACATCTCTAAAAATAGATTTCAAGAGATGGCTCATTTTGAAAACAATTTTAGAGACGGCTTTAGATGGAACTATCTCTACTTTTTTTTTTTTAAAAAGGAGAATATATTGATATCCGACCTCAGACGTATCGAACAATGCATATAGTTATTCATTATTACACAATAAACACACACTTTGGATTCTAGCAGCCTAACTGCATCAACCGTAGAAGTGCCTCCTTTTAGAAAAACCTCCATACGACGGGACCATCCGCCGCCAAACTGCGTAGGTCACATTAGCGGCGCAAATCTGCTGGCCACCGCCTCCCACGTCGACATCCTTCCCAATTTTGTGGGTGCCACATACGCCCACACCTTCGTGGGCGCAACTCTGCCAAGCAGTTGAGAGAACCTCGGATCGCCGCGCCCATGTTCTCCCCCGACCGCCTTCCTCCACCGTGGACACCAACTGAATCATCAGCTAGGCCTCCAACCTACTCACCACAACATCTGTCCTTGCAATAGACTGACCGAGCACAAGCTTCCAAAACAACAACGCCTCTAGAGAGGAATGCGGCGTCACCGACGCCGCCCATTTGTCGACGACCGAAGGTCAAGATTTTCACCGATGGAAAACTTATTGTGCAAAGGGGAGAGAACCGTTCAATGAACACTTCCAAGGAAGAAAATGGTGCCCGGAGGTGTCGCCCGTCATCGTCCCAAGAGGGACAAGCCTTTCGCCATGGCTCCTCGTCCCCTTGCATACTCAAAATCGATTTTGTAGACCTTGAACAGAACTCTACCATGTTGAGTTTTGTGGATGAATGGTTAGACGTGTGCTTCTAGTTATGCGGGTTTGAAATTAGTAACTACATGGATTTTGAGAACTACTCTAGTACTACTTTGTTTAATATTCACACAGATCTCAAAACAGTACATGTAATAATTTTTTTGATGTCTTGTATATGGGTTTGACCCGTCTAAGTCGGATCTATGACCAACCCTTACCATCGATCACTGCAGAGTATTTATCTCAGATCATCCCTTTGTTTAGTATACTTTGGTAAAGGCTCTTATATATCTATCAAGCCGTGCGTCACGCCTGATGGGCTCTCTAGCCTAGGAGCCACCGCACGAAGTTGTGTTCTAATGGCTATTCAAATCTCCGATGAGGAAATTCGCCACACAGACACGGTTACCATAACTTCCCCTAACAGTTAACCCTTGTTGACGGTGACTGATGTAAAACATATTTCATGATGGCTTTGAAGCCTTTCAATGACAGAGCTCCAAGTGCTTCATCTTGCTTTTCTATCCAAACACTTTTCCACTATCAAATCTGGTGCTACCAAAACTTCATCTGGGGCTAGATGCATGGATCTTCTAAGGGTTCTCCAAAAACTCATGGATTTCTGGAGTTTGCTAAAATTCAAGAGGCGCTCCAAACAAACTCAAGAGGTGCTCCAAAAACCATGCTATTGATAAGTGGAAAATGACAGTTAGATTGTTTTCCTTTCCTCCGAAACCTCCGCCGTGACCCCCGTCTTCCCCATGCCTGGTCGTGCCGCCTTCTCCGTGCTGCCCCTTTCATAGTTGTGTTGCTTTCTCCCCCACCGTGCCCGGCTATACCACCCTCTTCCCAGGCCACGCCACCCTTTAATTTTCACCCATCGGCCCCTCCCTCGGCGCGCGCGCATGGGCACGCGGGCCTGGCATGAGCTCTCTGAAACGGTTGTCCCAGCACTAGTGCGATCCCAAATCTAAGTTGGCTCCAAAGTTGATTTATTTGGTGCTCTAGATCTGTTATTATTTGGATTTGGAGCTCTTCCAAATAGGGAGCAAAAGATTCAATCCGTGTATTCTGCGTAGCACATTTGGATGATGATTAGAGCCCTTAGGATTGATCGATTTTTTGTTGGGAACCCTCAACTAGGTCCATTAATTAAACCCAACGCAAATTTTGAGAAAGGGAACCATAACAGAATGTCCAGCTTTGGACAGATGATCCAATGCATCAAACTAATAATTTTGGCTACGAGTGTAGTTGTCTCTCTCTATATATATATATAGCTCACACGAGTGTTTTGATGCTGGCGTACGTTGGACAAGAAAAATTGCGCATACATATGCGTGTATGATGTAAACATTTACCTGAGGATCGGAGACACATAGCAAGGTAGGGGATCGGATCGGAGCTAGTGGGGGGACGGATCGATCGATGCATATCATGTTGGATGCCGGCCGCCCGGAACATCGATCCATCCATCCATATGTGCTACCTAGCTAGGTTCCAGTACGTCTAATTATATTTACTTCCATCCAATCGATGGCTCCGTTGATCGATGATCGGTCGGTCTCGCTCTCTGACAGCTAGTATATATATTGTGCAGCTATGTATGTAGGGATATCAGCTGGCTGGCAGCCACGGAATTGCCGATCATCCATATGCATGCATGCCTAGGAAATAACGAATTATATATCTAGCTGTATATACTGTATATATAACTATAATGAGCATCTCGAGGAGACTCTTTTCCATCTTTGCTGCTTACACGAGATTATGGTTAAAAAAATTCCTTCAATAGTCTATTCAATTGGATGTACCATATGTAGGATTCATGAATCATGGTGTACCAAAGCTAGTCTACT
Source organism: Hyparrhenia diplandra (assembly GCA_015847255.1). Taxonomy (NCBI): domain Eukaryota; kingdom Viridiplantae; phylum Streptophyta; class Magnoliopsida; order Poales; family Poaceae; genus Hyparrhenia; species Hyparrhenia diplandra. Next base: position 599,897 of record JADLZK010004743.1, read on the forward strand.
GACTACATGGTCAAATGGAGCGAAGGATTATTGGTGGCGTTGCCGAACCATACGTACTAGGTACTGAATCCGTTCTAAATTATAGGTTGTTTGGTTTTTTCAAC